>OY757940.1:60363757-60399284 GCA_963585895.1 Sepioteuthis lessoniana
ACTTTGATCCAGAGAGTTAACTATAGATAGGGCCCTATCTATGGGTCAAATAGATCAAACAATGTGCAAACAAATGATATATTTTGAATTGTGAATATTTTATTGCCATACTTGAAACCATTTAACTGTTTGCAAAAAAGAGATCGGGCTAGTTTAAGAATATTATGTAGAAAGTGTGTTTACTATCATATATATATATATTCGTTATTTATTTGTATGTATACGAAATATGAAAGTTAACTTAGGGTTATCGAATAAATGAAAATGAATGCAAAAAAGATCCCGATATTTAAACAAAACAATGCTTTATGTATTGTAACACAAACGTACACAAGAATGAATAAAATGTTTGTAATGGATGAAAACCACACAATCTCACAAAAGAAAGTCCCAGACAATCAAGAGAAAGTTATCTGTGTGTATCTTAAAGTGAAAAATAGATTAGGAATGTGTGTGTGCTGGTGTAAAATTAAGCTAAACTGGGAGAGAAAAAGAAAAATGTGTCTTTACCTCTTAACAGCAAACAGACAATATCCTTTTTTTTTAATATTTTAAATTTCGCACGTGGAACGCGAATAAGCAGCAGTTTGATCCTAAATATTTTGATTTGCTCAGCTGTGGAATATAGTGGAGATGTAATGGTTTACTATTTTCTGCCGGCAGATAATTCTGGTGACAATAACATTTAATGTATATATATATACATGATTTGACATTAAATAACCTACAGTGGTTTTGTTTGGTTTGGTTTCTTTGTTGGTTATTTAATGCCAAAGCCAATTTCCAAGAAGAACACTACTGGTACTATTTAACCAGTAGCTAGGAGGATAAGGGGGTTTGTACCTTTTCCAAGGGTATTTGCCTGAAAGTGAACGTAATAGCCCGTGGCGCAGCTGATAGAGGCGTTGAGTCTCTACAGTTCCAGGTGAGCATTGTCAGAAGATAGCGATTTCAAATCCTACCCAAGCCGGCCAGAGGTTTACTTGGTCAAAAAACGTGGTGCCATAGACAACAACTATGGAAGGCAGTAATTATTGGGGATACGGTTACAAGACTTAGCATTCCTATCCGAGGTCGCGGTAAAAATCACCTGAAGAAGGCCAGAGGTGAAATTTGGCCGAAACGTAGTGAAAGAAGAAACAACACAAAAAAAAAACAAAAACAAACTACCAAGATGAGGATAAAAAGTCCGCAATAAATAAAAATTAATTCTCAGATTAAGAAGCCTCATCTCCAAATGATTCCAATTAAAGACAAGTAATAGCTACAGTGGTTAATATGCAATAAAACCAAACCAAATCAACCCCAACCAGAATAGTTCAATCATTTACTAAAATGTTATTAGTTGCCAGAAGCCATATAATTGTGTTCAAACAAATGATGAAAATTTGATAGATTCCTTAGTGTTATACAGCAATAATAGTAACCATTTAACTGTGTTAATATTTGATAGATCTATTATTGTGTTAGAACAAATTATGTCAATAAAATCAGGATTTGGTGTTAAATAACCTACACGATTTGATATACCATTAAACTAAATAAGGCAAATAGAATCTTTTACTTCTTCACACAATAAAAGCTGAAAAATCATCGTGGATTGCTGGTATTTACGAATATTAGAATCGTTACTAAATAGAAGCATCAATATCATCATCGACAGTTAAATTATTAAATTTCACTTTTCTTTCGCTTTTTTAATTTAATCATTTTATCTCTTAGAATGTTCAGAGTATTGCATTCATCGTTATATTCACAAAGTTTTCCCCAATTCAACCTTCGGCCGTCATTAAATGTCGAACTCGAGAGACTACGCAGAACCTCTAACTGAAAACTTTATATAATCTACAGTAGCTTAATGAATAGAGCGTTCGCCAGTGGTCTGCGAGACCGGGGTTCAATCGAGCTATACCAAAGACTAAAAAAAAAAAATTGGTACTTGATGCTGCCTTTCTTAACTTTAAACATCATAAGGTAAGAATCAAAGGTAAAGTGGAGCAATCCAGGGACAGGAGTCATGACCTTCCCAACACCTCGGTGTAGGAGCTATTGAAAACGGAGCCGTCGAGTCACCCTCGATGACAGTCGTTAACTTTTCTTTATACATTCGTCTAATTCCAATAGTTGATATAAGTAAGTATGCTTTCTTCTCCTATCCGTGGGTGGGATTGAACCCGGGAACTACAGATGATTTCACTCTGAGGCCAGTACTTTATCCCCTGCACCATGGTCATGCCGAACACTTGAGCGGTAATTTTTTGGACTTATAAACCTAATGTCTCCAACAGCCTATGAGAAATTACGCACTATTATGCATGATTTTCTTTTACCTTTTCTTTAACTTACATTTTTTTTCTTTATCAAGACATTTTGATTACTGTTTCCCTAATCGTATTCATCTTTATACTTGGTATGCTAAACAGGTCACGTAGCCCGACATATTTTCTGCTTTTTTAAAGAAGTCATATTGTTGTATAGTCATCTACAGCATCACAACGACACAATAATTAAACAGACGCACACAGAAAGACGCATGAAGAAAGGACGCAGGAACAATTAAGATGCAGGAAGGAAGACGCAAGAAGACCTCTTTAGAAAAATATTCACCTCTCAGTTTATTGCAAGATTTCGAAAGGGTTGTTCAAGGTTTGCATGTGAGAGGGTGCTGGAGACCGAACATAAACTTCATATTTTGACCCCACTGTTATGACCGTCACGTTGTTTCTTTATTGTTCTCCTGATGTTGGGGCCTACTCCATCGGGGCTTTCCGAGGGCCCCCTCGGTCAAGTGTGGCCTTCCCTACCACATCTGGTCTCTAGCTGTCTGGAATTCTGCTGGCAACTGCTTTGGCACCCCGAACTCAACTGAGTTAAATAATAATTCAACGCCCACACGATCGCCTACTGGATCTTTGAAATCGGATGTTTAATCGTCATCAAGCGGAAATAACTGTCCTGCAGTTCAGAGGTTACTCTCTTCCGGTGCATCACTGTAGTGGCACAATGGGACCTTCACCTTGTCCCATATCATAAGCCTTAATCCGCCCATGCGATCTCTTTCGATTACTGGCCATTGGAATGTGTCACTTCCTTCCGGTGTATCACCTTGAAATAGCATTTTTGGGCCGGGTCGAAGGTCAAAATATAACAATATTCTCCAGTGTTCTTCCTTATCTATCTCTTTAATGTTTTTTCTTCTTCGTTTTTATATTCTTATCTTTGAAGTGAAGTGTTCCTCCATAGACAATTGAACTGAATATATTAGAAGCTACTGTTGGAGGTGCTTCTGACGTACCATTTATCGTCTATAGAAATATATTCAATGTTCCAAGTTCAAATCATAGAAAAGACTTTTCACTTTTGCGCTAATTCCCTTCAGAAATAAATCAATCTATTTCTTTTTTTCCACTTTATTTGTAAATAGTACGTCAGGTTTGGAAAGCGTGTCGCAGGAGTAATTTCACGTCCTAAAAACCTACATTTTATTAAAATACAGCACTATTACCGACTTTGTAGGGTTTCCCCAGTTTTTTCTTAAATTTTGAATTTTTTTTTCAGTTTCTGTCTTTCTCTCGTATTTCTTTTTCTTTCTTTCTTGGGGAGTCCTCGGGGTGTCATAGCTGATGTACTGGACTGCGACATCGTAGCAAGTGAGTTCGAAACCCAGTTCCACAATTATGTTCAGTTTTGGACTAATACCCTTAGGAAAGGCATGAACCTCCTTATCCTACCAGGTATGGGTTAAATAATACCAGAACTGTTCTTCGGCAAGGATGGCTTTGGTATTAAATATCCCACGAAAGTTGATATGCCATTAAACAATGAACCAACATTTTTTTTTCTAAATTTTTCTCCTGTTTCGTAATTTTCAATTTTTTTCTTTGTCTCTAATTATCCCTTACCGTAAATTGATGCGTACAAGTCAACCTGTAAAGAAAGTCGACAACAAGACATTTTTGCTCAAAATTCTGGTTTAGTTTAGTTTCTTAGCAATATACTCTAGTTGTCTGATTGGTCGCTAAAATGTTGTGATCTTCTGTTTAGTGGTTACATTCAGTGGGAAGCGACGTGTTGTATAGCGTTGATGTAATACTTTATTTGTATGACAGTTTTATTATTTTACATTGATCTTCGTATTAATTTGATTAATCAAACATAAGTTTAAAGTAGAAATGTTTCTGGTAGCCTGCTTGAATTACAGCCAGTGGGGGCATATGAATTGTTAGAAATACTGTTCCACTGGTTGATCACTCTGTAGTAAGGGTTTGGATTTTAGCCTTTCCGTTAAAGTCGACCCCTAATTTTGAAGAAAAATTTTAAAATCTTAAAAAGTCAATATATACGCCAAAATTTACAATATTTTCATTCCGTCTTCAATTACATCATCTCATTATATTTCTCCATCTATCTATCTTTTTCACTTTCTTTCTTTCTTTCTCTCTTTCTTTCGTTATATATTTCTTTTTACTTTTTCTTTTAACCTAAACTTTTCTTTCTAGTCCTTCGAGTTTTAATTTTTCTTCTTTTCTTTCCTTCTCTTTTCTATCTTTCTTATTTGTACGCTATTTCTTTTTTTTTTATTTGTTTATTTCTTTATTATCAATAACTGTCTTTAAAGTGTTTTATATTTCTTCTATATCATATTAAACCTCTTTTCTTTTCTGTTTTTTTAAATTAGACATTCATTCTTTCTCTTTCCTTGTTTCTTCTTACTAAGCTTCCATATCAATTTATACTCTTTCTTTCTTCCTTTCTTTCTCTCTTTTTTCTTCCTTTCTTTATTTCTTTCTTTCTTTCTTTCTCAACAATTTTCTTCATTTTTTTCTGATTTATAGCACTTTTCCTCTTCTTTTTTTATCTTTCACATTTTCTTTACTGCATCTTTCGAAATTTATCTTTCATCCCCGTTTTCTTTCACCATTCTTTCTACCTTCACGATAATATGCTTTCCAAATTCTTCTTTTTTTTCCAACTTTCTCCGTTGTCTAAGAATCTTTCTCCTCCGCTTCACCGCAGCTAAAAGAACCCTAGCATTACGAATCCTCGATTCTCTGAAAACCGCACAACTCGACCCGATGACTCCTCTGCTCCCCCATCTCTGCATCTGATTTCGACTAATGGAAACTGGCGATTGAATCTATTGATTCAACATTAAATTAACCCAGAGTTTCCTTAACACAATTTCAAAGATAGAAAACATCTTCTTTATTAAGGCTAGTTTTTTTTTATTTAATTTTTTTCATTATTTTTTATTGCTGCTTATTTTTACCATTTCCGACCGTTAAACTAACCTAAATAGATAAAGTTATAGTCACAGACGAAATATGATCTCAAAAGCCCTCAATTAGAGGCCTGTCTGACATGACGACGCTTTACTGAATTGGTCATAGCAACCCTCGATAGTTTTAGTTCAAAGATACACATATATACTTGATGGATAGTATCTAACAACACCTCTTTCGGAAGCATGTCTGCCATAGGTGACACTTTATAGATTCAGTCACGGCAACTATTTAGAATCTAAATTCAAAGATATTCATATACAAGTGACAGCCAGGAATTGTTGAGAACGCTATCGCCTATCCTATAATAATCAGATACCTTGGTACTTCTTTTCAGTTGCTACTTATTTTTACGATCTACACCCGTTAAATTAAGCAGCAGAGATAGATTAATTGATAACTACTGGTGAGATATGAACTGGCAACGCCTCTTTTGAATACTTTTCTGACAAGGACAACACTTTACTATTTTGGACACAGCAATCACCAACTGTTTAAATTTAATGGTACACATTTAAACTTGATAGATATGATCTAAGAACTCATCAGATGGATTGTTACATATTGACCCTTGACCAAGCCGTCAATCAGAGATGCACCTGTGTAAAGAAGCGGAAGATGAAGCGGAAGTAAGTGGACGTTATGACAGAAAGTAGGCATATGCCAGTGGCCGTTGAGTCAGTTGGTGACAGGAAGGCCTGAGTGAGAACCAGTTTGCAGACTAAGAACGCCCCGCTGGAGGCAACAGCCCTCAACGAACCCCGGTTGAGTAACCTCAGCCAAGATGCGGAAGAAGTGCTAAGTGGGTTCTTGAAGATAACACAGCGTGCTATGGTCAGGAGTAGAAGTTGGGTCAATATACCAGTCTGTCCCTGTCTCTACCCATCTCTCAAACTTCCCAGAAATATCAGCCCTTTCGAGAATAAAGTGTGAGAGATACATCTTTTTATAAAGAAGTGTGTTCGTTCGTTCATTGAAGTTGGTAAATTATGTTTGATTGTTTCCTCTTCTATTTGTATTACGGCTATACAACAGGTTACCTGTCTAAAATGGGCGATCCTTTACTTGGTCTATACAACCATCAGTAGACAAAAATCAATCATCATCATCACCATCATGTCGTGCCGCTAGCACAGATATCCCTGACCCTCTCTCGCCACTTCTCCCTATCGTTCATCGCCTCTGGCAGGTCTTCAGGGCTACATCCCGTATCCTCACATAGCTGCTGGATGTATGTTCGAGCTAGTCGTTCTGCTTTTGCTCGGCCATATGTGGGGGTCCATAGGAGTACATCAATTATGAGCTCGTCCCTGCTTCTCCAGCACTGTTCTGCATGTCTGGTTCGTCTAACTTTGATAGTTTTCGTGATGGGAGGCAGGTGGCCGTATAGTTGGTGCCGTGTGGGGTGTTGCCGCCAGGACTTGTTCAATATTGCTTGCAACATTCTTGTGTAATTACTGTCTAGCTTCTTCTCCAGCCGTTTTTTAGCGTCCAAGTGGTGCATCCATACAGCAGTATCGATACAACCGCTGCCTGGAAGAAACTGCGTTTCATTTTATCGGTCAGGTCTGATTTCCATATGATCGATAGCTTATTGATAACTGTCAATGCCTTCGTTACTCCTATATACTTGATAATCGGGATTTGTACGGAGCACTATCATCTGTCCTGCAATCATCTGTGACCTTTGTAATTTTTTAAAAATTGCTGCTCATTTGCTTATAATAATCAGCACCGATCGTTTAAATTATATCTTCCTGGGTTTTGAGGATTATTGCATCACTCCACCTTGCCATTAAACACACAGCTTTTTAAATAGATCTGTTTGAGAAAAGAAAAAAAATATTTTAAACTAAAGTTATATATTTGGTTCTTTGATAATTGCTATTGCAACAAAGAAGATTGCGTTTACTGGTTTAAAATGATTATTTAACCAATAGGAGAAGATAAGGGAATCTATACCGTTCCTAGGGATTTTAATCAGAAAGTGAACGTATTAAGACGATTGGAGTTCAAACTCGCTTACTCCGATGATGCAGTTTTATACGAGGGCCACAACACCATGGTGACCCACCCGTGCGTAATTGGAGATTATAATTGTTGAAAAGGCTGCTACGTAAAATAATCCAGGAATGAATGACATGCTGTAAAACCAATCAATCATATGACTGCTTGTGAATTTTTGTATTAGATAAGAATAATTAAAACCATATAATTATTCAACTTGCACTACTTGGACGCTAACTAAACGGCTGGAGAAGAAGCTAGACGGCAATTACACAAGAATGTTGCGAGCAATATTGAACAAGTCCTGGCGGCAACACCCAACAAGGCACCAACTATACGGCCACCTGCCTCCCATCACGAAAACTATCTAAGTTAGACGAACCAGACATGCAGGTCACTGCTGGAGAAGCAGGGACGAGCTCATAAGTGATGTACTCCTATGGACCCCCACATATGGCCGGGCAAAAGCAGGACGACCGGCTCGAACATACATCCAGTAGCTATGTGAGGATACGGGATGTAGCCCTGAAAACCTGCCAGAGGCGATGAACGATGGGGAGAAGTGACGAGAGAGGGTCAGGGATATCCATGCCTGTGGCACAACATGATGATGATGATGATGATTCGTATAAAAAATACTTATCTTAAATGAAAATTGTTTGCAAAAGATAATTATCAAAAAGAAATAATAAGAATAATTACTAGGATGGAATTTGTAGAATAATTATCAAAAAGAAATAATAAGAATAATTACTAGGATGGAATTTGTAGAATAATTATCAAAAAGAAATAATAAGAATAATTACTAGGACGGAATTTGTAGAATAATTATCAAAAAGAAATAATAAGAATAATTACTAGGACGGAATTTGTAGAATAATCATCAAAAAGAAATAATAAGAATAATTACTAGGACGGAATTTGTAGAATAATTATCAAAAAGAAATAATATGAATAATTACTAGGACGGAATTTGTAGAATAATTATCAAAAAGAAACATCAAGAATCAATATCAAAAAAGGAATATCAAGAAACCAGAAAATTGCTTCTTCCTATATGTTTATTATTTAATACTTCCGTAATAATTAACCAAATAATAGTTTATAAGCCATGAAAAAAAACTAATAAAATCCCGTACAGTCGGTAGGACACGCTGACTGTATCCCCTGTATGCACGCTGACTGTATCCCCTGTATACACGCTGTGTGTATCCCCTGTATACACGCTGAGTGTATCCCCTGTATACACACTGACTGTATCCCCTGTATACAAGCTGACTGTATCCCCTGTAAAATGTTAAAACCCCAATCCTAAAATGGATGTCCTCGGTATGACACTGAATGATGATAACGCTTCAGTTCTGGAGATCTGCTAAGTGTGGATAATTCCTTCATTGCCATTACTCTTAGGTCCACTCCGACCCAAAGAGCTTGTAACTGTTATCGTCCAATGTATAGGTTAAAGAAATCTTTTCAAAAATTAATTGTATTCCATAGGAATACTTGATGACTTATAACTGTAAATTGTTTGTATGAAAAATATTCATTTTAAGCTGTAATTGTTTACTAAGGATTATTATTATTATTAGTTAACTGAGCTTATGTTATTGCTCGCAAATTAGGGGAGTTAGATTGGAATCCTTAAAATAAAAAAAAATCAATTAATCTATCAATCAATGAATGAGTGGCAACAGTACAGATTTACTTGACGTTTTATTGTCATCTATCCCTATCGGCTATCGAACTAGTTTAGTCCTCTAGAAGGCACTAAGTATCCGCACAGAGTGGATGAAAGTAAGTTTTGCTGGTCGGCCCACACTGATATGTCCATGTAAAAAAAATCACCGGAAAAAGAGTCGTTGTAGAGGAAGAAGAATAACAGCAAGAAGAAGAAATAGCGCCCATCCTGTCTCCCCTTCCATGAATAGTTTCTGAGATGAGAAGAAAACGGCCATACATCTTATGTTTTGCAGGATGTTGCTTCGAGATTTCAAAAAAAAAATTCTATATCCTTGTGTACTCCTTATTCATATAGCTATTTTTCTAAGCATTTCACTAATTGTGCAACCATACAGTTGTACTGTCACGACTACTGCTTGGAAGATTCTCCGCTTTTTTTGTAAGGGAGAGTAGATTTCCATATAGTCAATAACCGGTAAATTTCAGTCTGCGCTTTACTAGTATCGCTGTTGACACCGCTTTCACTCGATAAGATATTGCTACTGGGTTATATAAACTGGTCTATTAATTTCCGATAAAAATAGTTACCTGAATCCATAGGATTATTAGTATTTCATCGGAATACTTGAAAGCATACAACAGTGTACAAATCATTTGTATAAGATGGTAATACTTGATGTCTTATAACTGTTGCAAGAAACTATTAAATAACGATAAGATAAAAAGTATAAATGTAAGAAGCAATTCCCTAACTTATAAACATACAATAATCCAAAACGAATTGACTTGTAATTAAAATTACTTAATCAATCATCCAGTAAAAAGCAAATTAGGAAAAAATACAATTAGATACTGACTAAAGGTGAATATAGGAAAGCTGCTGACTCTAGGCTTTTCATGATACTTAGGCAATAACGTCATGAAGTAGTTAACAGGCTGAACTGAGTAGTGGCTAATGTGCAATACTGAGACATCTCAGTAAGCGAGTTCGAACTCTAGTTGTGCTATTTTATTCGCTTTTCGGGTGAATAAAGTAAAGTTGGTCGACCATAGTCGAGGATGACACGAGGGCTCTCTTTTCAATAGCTACTACACCGAGGTGTACGGGAGAGCGCTACTCCTTTCTCTGAATTGCTCCACTTTACCTTTGATTCATATATTTTAATGCTGAGTGTAAAGAGGCATGAAGTAGCATTTTTTGAGTCCTTAGTTTGATTGGACCTGGAATTAAACCAAGCCATTGGCAAATACTTTATCCACTTGGCCAATATTCCTCTCCAGCTATGAGTTAAACAGCATCATTACTGGTCTTTAACAAGGAAGGCATTTGCTTTAAATAACCCATGAAGTTTAGTATGCTGTTAAAGAAATAAATCGAAATTAAATTCTCGCCTGGGACTTATTTTTCTTGCAAGGATTGGATAGCAACTTTGTAGATAATTTAATTGATTCTTCTTCCCAATCTGGTAAATAGAGGCTCTTTCTTACTTAACACAGTCAGATATCTTTTCTTTTATTTGCGGGAGTTCAGGCTGGGTCAGCAGACTCTCAGAATATCTTATTTTTTAAAATTTTTATTTTCTCGGAAAACATCTGGTTTAGCTAATACTATTTGTTTAAATGTTCGAATGCGAGTCGTTTACACAATTCTCAGTGTATCATTGTCCCTTGGTTGCAATACTAATAACAGTATTTATAAACAGAGGGAAGGACTTTGTGAGGTTGATTGAAGACGATGCGTAGCAAACAGATGACATGAGAGTTTGACAAAATGAAATAAAAAGTTAAGTACTCTAGAGGTACAGAGGGACACGAAGATTAAAAAGGGAGAAGGAGGAGAAGGAAAAAGGAGCTTGACGGTGGGGGGGAGGCAGAGGAAGATGCATAGAAATCGATGCTGGGCAAGATCGAGTAGAAAGGCATGATTCAATTTGCTGGCTTTTTTTTTTTATGTAGGGTATTCAATACAGTCGAAATGAAGAAATGGAAGTGTCAGTTCTGTCTGAGATGAAGGAAGTTTCGCATGTAAGCTCCGAAGAAAAGAGAGAGAATTCTGAAGAAGAAGAAGAAGAAGAAGAAGAAGAAGAAGAAGAAGAAGAAGAAGTTTGAATACGACGATAGTTTTGGTGAACAAAGGACGGCGTGTTGTTGTTGTTGTTACTATCATTATTGCAACTATTATTATCGTCAATATTATTATCATGAAGAAAAAGAAGACTGCGAAAGAGAAGAAAGGAGAAAGAAGTTAAAAAAGGAAAAAGAAGGAAACATAAAAAGAAAAGAAGTTGATGTGAAGGAAGAGGAATAACAGCAAGAAGAAGAAGAACAACAAGAACAAGAACAGCAACAATAACAACACAAGGAGGATCATTAAAGAAGAAAGAAGCAAGCGGAATTAGAAGAAGAAGAAGAAGAAGAAGAAGAAGAAGAAGAAGAAGAAGAAGAAGAAGAAGAAGAAAAAATAGCATGAGGAAATCGGGGTGTCTCCATGGTGTAGTGGCAATCGTGTAGGACTTTAACATCCCTATGACGCTCACTTTTAAAGTAACATCTCTGAAAAAGTTATTAACCCTCTTATCCTCCCAGACATGGTTTAAATAGTACTACTACCGTTCTTATGCAATGATGGCTCTGGCATTTAATTACCCAAGACGGTTGATATGCCATTAAAACAAAGAAAGCAAATCAAGAGGTAACTGTACGTTGTAGAAGAAGTAACAGTAGAAGCAGTTACAGGAGGAGTAATTGTAGTATTAGTCGGAGTTATAATAGTTGTAGTAAGAGGAGTAATAGCAATAGGAGAAGGTGGGGTAATAGTTGTACGTTTTGCACAACCCTTTCCTCGCAAATAGGATGCAACACAAGGTCAATTTTTAAGTACGACTGATTAGAATTCGATGTTTCCCTTCTCTTTGATTGGTTGCCTTACCCAAGCTAAAAACCTCAGTCTGCTTTACTGTTTATCAATAGATGGAGTGGGAGAATGGGGTTATTCATTCCTTAAAAGCATTAACGTGAAGTGAGATTCAAACAGGGTCGTCCAGGATTCGAACTTTGCTCGCAGATTCCGAATTAACGCTTTTTATGTCCGGCTCATGGTGAACATTTTACGCAGAAAAGATAAAATGAAATTAGCATTGCTTTAGTAAGTAATAAGAAAAAGAAAGGAAGATATTAAGCAAAAATAAGTCTAATCACTTTTTAGATGGGAGACCACCTTGTAACAGTCGTTTTTGTATCTAAACGAAGGCCAATGACCCAGACTAAGCACAGCTTAGTAATTTAGAAAAAGGAAAGAAGTTAAGCAACTATGAGATAGTTCGGTATTTAGAAGGGTATCCATTTCGTAACAGAATTGGTTTGGTTTGGTTTGGCATATTAACCATTGTCGATTATTTAATGCCGGGTCCGGTTTATACATAAATATTAGATATATATGATTTGCAAACAAAAAGTCAACTAAGTTAAATAGGAGTAGTAGGAGGTGCCCGAGGTGTAATGTTTATCGTTGTAGGAAATGGACACGGCGACATGAGTTCAAATCCTGGACAAGGCTGGTTGCATTTTCACAGAGCACTAATACCCTAGGGAAAGGTATGAATTCAATTATTCTCCCTCCAGCCGTGGGTAAATAGTAGGACAGACTGGGTTCTTCAGCCTTGGTGAAACAACTTGTCTAGGAGAAAGAAAACTTTGAATTGAAACCTGTAAAACTCCGCTTACGGAGGGGTTGGGTAAATATGGTCAATTAAGTTAAATCCTTCCTAGTATTGTAATGTATCTCTAACAATTCAACCAAACACCAGCCATTTGCTTACGCACGGTGAGTTCAATTTCTACAAATTCAGTTTTGCATAAGTCCTTTATTTTCACCCATTTTAAATGTCAAACAATTCTATTTGACCCATAGGTGGGACCCTGTTAGGTGCTACCACTCCGGGTCAGAGTGGACCTAGGAACGATGCCAATGAAGGGATACTCTGCATCTCCACTAAAGCGCCAGCATTACTGGAGCCTCACCATCAGATTTCTTAATGTCTTATCCAGGATACAAGTTGTTGGCAGGGCTTACCCCTCTGCAGAGCTGCAGTCGGAAAATTCTACAGTCCCAGCTAACTGGGCAGGTAGCAACAAAAGGAATTGCAAGTCATCCAAGACCTTCCGTGGTGTAATGTCTAGGCTTGCGGGCCATCGAGAAGAAGAAACTACGAAATTTTATTGATTTCGATAAAACAGAAAAAGAAAAGATCTGAATAAGTTGGGTAATATTGATATATTCGAAGTTATATATTTTCATATATCTATTATAATGCATTGTTACATATGTATTACTTAGCATTGTTATATTTGTATTACGTAGTATTATTACATATGTATTACGTAGCATTGTTACGTATGTATTACGTAGCATTGTTACATATGTATGACGCAGCATTGTTATATACGTATCATATTGTATTAAATGCTTTTAGTCTGGTATGTTATAAAAAGGAAAAAAAAGTATGATTTAGAAGTGACGTATATAAAGAAGAGGAAGAGGCAGCAGAACAGAAATATTCTTTTACTTAAAAGACATACTGGAAAAGAAAAAGAAGAATATAAAGAATAAATAAAATAAAAAATAACGTATCTCGAAGAAAGAAAGAAAGAAAGAAAGAAAGAAAGAAAGAAAGAAAGAGTTAAAAAAGAAAAAAAAGAACAGAGTATTGAAAAAAAAAGGCTAAATCCATTGAAAGACTTTGAAAAAATGAAATCGAAGAAAGAGTTCGGAATAAAGAAAGAAAAGAAAGAAAGAAAACGAAAGGAAGAACGAAAGATATTCAGAGAGGAAAAGAAAAAAAGAAAAATAATGTGAATATTTAGAAGGAAAACAGAGTATGGAAAAATACTAAATACAATGAAAGAAAGAAAGAAAGAAAGAAAGAAAGAACCAACTAAACAACCAAACAACCAAACACACTAACAAACAAAGTAATAAAGGGATAATAAATAAATAAATAAATAAAGGAAGAAAGAAAGAAAGAAAGAAAGATGTTATGGTCAACATCAGTCTTCCCTACAAATGAGATGGTGAGACTCAAGTGGGTTTTGAGGCATTCTTCGTGGTTGTTTGAATTCTGCACTGAAAAAGAAGTCCTAACATTTTTGGCTCTTTTTGTCGAGTCGACATGCGGCTGGCAATTTATTGGTCGATCTTATAACATGACAAATTTGAGGGCCATTTATTAGCGCGATACTTTTCGGTGAGCAAGTTGGACGAGGATCCTTTATCAGATCATAGGGTTTTGGCTATTGTGCAGAAACAGACGCCATTGCTTCAATGACTGTTGCCGGTCAGCTATGGTCAGTGTTTTTTTTTTCTCTTTCTCTCTTTCTTATTTTCTTATTTTTATATATTTATTTTTTGTGTATGCAGGTTCGTTTCGGTCTATTTTTCTATCTCGTTTCGCATTCAGCTCTCGTCTTGGCCTAGTGAGGCAAATACACTTGATTCAATCTGATATCTATTTATACTTGATATTTTTTCTTTCTTATTTGCTTGTTTATATATATATATATATATATATATATATATATATATATATATATGCTACTCATTCTTTTACTTATTGTAATGATTTATTTTTTTCATCTCAGTCGGCTTCTTGTTCAGTCGACATTTTAACTTAATTTCTTGTATCTTTGAGTAGTTACATTAAAGATAAACGCTTTACACTTTTAGTGACTTTTACAAAAAAGAAAGATTTCTTTCGTTCATTTTGCATTCCTACATTTTTATATACGAATCCTCAGTTTATTTTTCGCAGTCTATAAATCTCAGCTTGTTCATGTATCCTTATCACAATCTTTTAATACTGATGTGATTTAAAGGATCTATTTTTTTATCTGTCTGTCTATCATCCATCTATCTTAGCCATTTCAATCTATATTATCCATCTCAGAATGTTTTATCTATCTCTCTATCTATCTATCTATATATATATATATATATATATATATATATATATCAGCTAACAGTCTTTCTAATACTTTCCTTTCTCACCCTCAGTATCAGATCTATATTTCATCCGACTCTCAACACTCGTTTTATTTCGTCGAATTCTTTCGCCGACTGCTCGAAAAGAATTCTCCTTAACAAAAATTTCCACGTACATCTCACCTCACAATATCCCCAACCACACGACATTGTTATGTTGTATTCAAATGCAGTCACCTTGACACCAAACCGGTCGAAGCAAGTAAAGTAAGTATTAAAGGCTAATAGCCACAAGTATGCATCTTCCTTCTCACCAGATTTTGTTACTGGTGCTACCATGATCTGAAGTGCAGTCAACAGTCTTCCAAATAACAATGTCTTGCTCTCTTGACTTGCTTTTACGTTGTTCATTCGCCACGTTGTGTCCCGGCCAGCAAAATGGAGATGCCAAGCGTTGAGTACAACCGAAGAGTTAATCGAGTGATCACCATGGTAACGCGCTCTTGCGTACCGGCTGTAATATATAGCTGGATCAGTCTTAACAACTTGAGATGACGTGGAAAAACATTACAAGAGTCTTTTGACAAACACATAGGCGTGTTTAAATAAGGGACAGAGAAGCGCGAAGCAATCAGGGGGAGGTAAACACTGTGAGCGGAAGAAGAGGAGAGCTCAGAGATAGAAAAGAAAAGAAGGAAAGAAAAAAAGAAAGAAGGAAAGGAATGAATGAAGTTAGGTAGGTAGATAGGTTGGTAGGAGATAAAGAGAAAGAAGGATGGAGGAAAGAATTTCACGAAAGAGTTTGCAATGAGCAAAAAGCAAAAAGGAAAGAAGTGAGAAAAGTAAAAATGTCCGGGATGAAGATGTGATGCGAGAAAAGTAATAAATTAAAAGATAAATAAATAAAATTAAAAGAAAAGAAATAAGTAGAAAAAAAAACAATAACAAAAAAAACAACAACAAAAAACAAACACTGGAAGAGTTTAAAATGAATAAAAGGTAAGAAGGAAGCTAGAAATTGATGTTAAAGAAAAGGAAAGAATGAAAGAACAGAGAAAGAAAAACGAAAGGGAAATAAAAAAAAAAGATATGAATGAATGAATGAGTGAATGAAAGAAAAACGCAATGAAAGAAAGAAAGGAAGAAAGAAATAAAGAAGTTATATTTAAAAGAATGGAATTAAATAGAGGGACGAATGAGAAAATAATAAAAAAAAACAATATAAATGATGAATGAATAAAAGGTGATTGGTTTGGTTTGGTTTCTTTGTTTAATGGCATATCAACCTTTATAGGTTATTTAACGCCAAAACTATTCTCCTAGAAGAACAGTTGTGGTACTATTTAACCCATAGCTGGGAGGATAAGGGGGTTCATACCTTTCCCACGGGTATTTTCCCGAAAGTGAACGTAATAGCGCGACTGGAGTACGAACTCGCGTACTACGATTCCGCAGTCCATCGCTTTCACCAAATAAAAGTTGAGAAGAAAGGAAAGATATGAAAATAAAGAAAGAATGGAAGAAAAGAGCGAAATAAAACGAAAAAGAAATAAAGAAAGATATTAAGAATGAATGAAAAATGTAATCATAAAAGAAAAAAGGAAGAATAGAATAAAGAACGAATGGAAGAAGAGAGAAAAATAAAAATGAAAGAGCAATAAGGAATGATATAATGAAAGAATGAAAAAGTGTAATCAAAATAGAAAGAAAGAAAGGCATAAAAAAATGGAAGAAGTGAGAGAGAGAAAAAGAAAAGAAAAACAAAGAAAAATATGAAAGAAAAATATGAAAGAAAAATCATAAAAGAAAGAAAGAAAGAAAGAAAGAAAGAATGGCAGACGAGAGAGAATAAAATGTAAGGAAAATAAAGTAAAATATTATGAATGAATGAAAAGATTTAAGAAAGAAAGAAAGAAAGAAAGAAAGAAAGAAAGACAATTGGTGCGTGGATAGAAGATAAAAATGACGGAGGTACAATCGAATTTTTTTTTATTGAAAAATAAAGAAATGCTGAAGAAAGAAAGGGAGAAAAAAAAAGAAATAAAGAAAGAAAAAATTTACGAATGAATGAGAATAAAAAAGAAAGAAAGAAAGAGAAAGGAAAGAAGTGAGAGAAATAAAAGTGAAAAAGAAATAATGAAAAATATGAATAAATGAAAAAGGTAACCATAAAAGAAAGAAAGAAAGAAAGAAAGAAAGAAAGAAAGAAAGAAAGAAAGAATTGAAGAAAATAGAGAAAAATGAAAGAGAAATAAAAAAAATAAATTGAACGAATGAAAGAAAGAATAATAAAAAAGAAAGTAAGATATAAAAAATGCAGAAAGAAAGAAAGAAAGAAAGAAAGAAAGAAAGAAAGAAAAGATAAGCATTCAACAATAGAAGAGATTAAAAGAAAATCCAATCAATTAGAAATTAAACAAATAAAGAAAGAAAGACCGAGAAGAAAGAAAATTGAAATAATAAATAAATGAATTAGGAAAGTACAGTCATCAAATAAGTAAATTACGAAGTGGCAGTCGTGATTGTGTGGCTCACAGTTAGAATCGAACTCAGTAACATTGGCCTACTGATCTTGTTTGCTAACCATTGCAATCTGGGTGAAAATTTGGAAGATAGGAAAGAAAAAAGAAGAAAAAAAGAAATAATGGAAATGACAATCGCAGAAGAACATAAATTTTTTCACCCTCAAAGAGTTTTATAGCATAATTTGATTATAACTCATTACGACCGTTACTAGAGACGTACAAGTCAACCTTTTCAGCCTGAAAAAGGGGTCGACTTATACGGCAAGGGCTAACATCTAAGCCGGGCTAGTGGCCTAATGAGTTAAGTGTTCACCAATGGTCTGGAAAACTATGGTTCAATCCCAGATCGAGTCATACATACCAAAGACTCAAAAAATGGTACTTGATACCGCCTTGCTTAAAACTCAGCATTATAAGGTAAAGATCAAGGGTAAAGTGGAGCAATCAAGGGAAAGGAGTAGTGCCCCCCCCCGACACCTTGGTGTGGTTGCTAAAAGGGAAGCTAAAGGTTACCTTCGACTAAGGTCACCAACTTTTGAACCGGCCAGTTGGCATAAGGGTTAGAGTATTCGCCAACGGTCTGGGAGACTGAGGTTCAATCCCTGGTTGAATCATTCCAAAGACTCAAAAAATGGTTCTTGATCCGTCCTTGTGTAACACTCAGTATTATAAGGTATGGATCAAGGGTAAAGTAGAGCAATCCAAAGGAAGGAGGAGCACCCTCCCTAACACTATGTTGTAGCTATTGAAAAGGGTGGCTTCGGGTCTCTCTCGACAATGGTCGCCAACCTTATAAACCAATACAACAGTATTCCTAACAAATGAAATATATTGCCCAGTTCGCTGGGCTGTAGAATACACCGACTACTTCTCTACAGAGGGATAAGACCCCCGCAAACGAGTGTCATAGATATGACACTAAACAATCTGATGGTAAGGTTCCAGTATTACTGGAGCTTTGGGAAATGCTGAATAGAGCTTCATTGCCATCGCTCCCAGGTTTTCTCTGGCCCAGAGTGGTTGCACCTGATAGGGTCCTATCTGTGGGTCAAATAGAACTCAACTGAGTACTTATGCTAAACTGAATTGTTTGAAATAGAACTGTTTTTGACATTGAAACTGCGTACTTACGCTGAACGGAACTGTTTGAAATAGAACTGTTTTTAAATAGAGTGATACTGTATACTTATGCTAAACTGAATTGTTAAAGTTAGAACTGTTTTTGACTATGAAACTGTATATTTATGCTGAACTGCATTGTTTGAAATAGAATTGTTTTATCTGTCAACTGAATTGTTTTGTCATTTAGATATTTGTAAACAAAAACTATACTTATACTGAACTGAATTGTCTGATATTTAATTCGGCGTTAAATGACCCGAAAAGTGTAAATACACCGTAAACTAAAACAACCAAACCAACGACA
Organism: Sepioteuthis lessoniana; assembly: GCA_963585895.1. Lineage (NCBI taxonomy): Eukaryota > Metazoa > Mollusca > Cephalopoda > Myopsida > Loliginidae > Sepioteuthis > Sepioteuthis lessoniana. The sequence continues at coordinate 60,382,655 of OY757940.1, forward strand.
CCAAAATGATATATATCTCCAGCAGAGTCCCACCAACATTTGCGACTAAAACTCATGCTTGGACATATTTAAATACACGGTCATTAATACATGTTTTTCGTTTTAAAACTTCATAACAATGAACGTTCCTAATTACGTTGCCATAATAACCTTATCGACCATATTTTTCGTTCTCCCTGCGGTATTTAGAATACGCTAACTGTTTCTCCTGCAGAAAGGTAAGAATCCACAAAAAAAGGGGCGAGATGAATGAATATGAACCTGAACTGAATGTGATGGTGAGGTTCCAGTTGTGAAAGTCGGCGGAGTGTGGAGTACCCTTTCATTGCCATTACTCCCTCGTCCACTATAACCAAGACTGGTAGTATGGGTTAGATGCCCATAAATGGGCCAAGTTATTTGTATTAGATGGTTGGTTTATTGGCTGGTTGGTTGATTTTATGGCATATCAACCTTGGTAGGTTATTTTACGCCAAATCCATTTTTATGCAAATAGTGAGTTCTTTTTTAAACAATTCGGTTTACCATGAGTATATAGGAAATTTACTAAGCTTTTTGCTTAGATGTGGCACAAGGCCATATGAAAGGGGCACCCAATGAGACTCGAACTCACTCGTGTAGGTTTGCTAGCCGAGCTTGGTAACCATTACACCACCAGAGGCGCCTTTACCATGAGTATATAGTTTAATTGTCAAAAACATTTCTATTTCAAGCTATTCAGTTTATTCAAACAATTCTAATTCAGCTAATTTTGTTTACACACAGTTAAATGTCAAAAACAGTTCTACATCAAACAATTCAGTTTTGTTTAAGTAGAGTTTCAATGTCAAAAACAGTTCCATTTCAAACATTTCAGTTTTGCATAAGCACGCAGTTTAAATGTAAGTACAATCTAATTGTCATAAACATTTCTTTTTTAAGCTATTCAGTTTTGTCAAAGTTCTAATTCAACCAATTCAGTTTAGCATAAGTATGTTGTTTAGTTCCGTTTAACCCATAGATAGGGCCCTATCAGGTGCTACCATTCCGGGCCAGAATAGACCTGGGAGCAATGGCAATGAAGGGGTGCTCCACATTCCCCAAAGTTCCAGCATCACTGGAAATTTACCATCAGATTGTTTAGTGTAATATCCAGGACACTCATTGGTGTATTCTACACCACCAGCTGACTGCGCAATACACAGAGTTAATGTCAAAACAGTTTTAATTCAGATAAATCAGTTTAGCATAAGTACACAGTTTAGATGTCAAAACAGTTCTATTTCAAGCAATTCAGTTTAGCATGAGTTCGCAGTTTAAATGTCAAAATAGTTTTATCTTAAACAATTCAGTTTAAATACAAAAGTCAGTTAAGTCATGAAACCACGGTTTAATTCTATTTAACTCATGCATAAGACCCTTATCAGGAGCTACCACTCCGGCTAGAGTGGACCTTGGAGCGATGGCAATAAAGGGATACTCTGCATTTCCCAAAGCTCCAGCGTTACTTGAACCTCACCATCTGATTGTTTAGTCTCATATCCAGGACACTTGTTGGCGGGGGGGGGTCTTACCATTCTACAACCCCAGCCGATTGGACAATAGTATTAGATAGGGATACTTGATATCTTATAATCGTGCGTAGAAAGTGATTAAAAAGATTCAATCATTCAAAACCAATATCTTTCCAAAAATTTAACATTAACCTGCATCTGATCAGTAAGACTCCAGTTTTGTAGCTTGGGGGATATGTAGTTGCGCTTCATTACCATTGCTCTCAGATCTGTTCTGACCCGGAAGAGTAGTATTTGCTAGGGTCCCATCTATGTATTAAATTAAACAGTTCAATATTTTATTTGGGATTATTATAATCAGAGCACACTCTCCTACACATTGGTGTAGTAGCTATCGAAAAGGGAACCTTCGGGTCATTCTCGACTACAGTCGTCAACTTTATTTGAAACCATACAGCGATATGCAAGTTGTTCGTATTAGTTAAGAATACTTGTTAAATAGAATTATGTTAAATAGCAATAATTACACCATCTTACTGTGTGCAAACAAATGATTATTGATGATCAATGTTGAATAGTAATATTTGAAATCATTTAACTGTGTGCAAATAGATGAGCTCCTAATCGTTTAAAATAAAATTGCCAACAAACTGTCGCTTTAAAATCTCTCTCTCTCTCTCTCTCTCTCACACACACACACAGACGGAAAGAGAAAGAGCTTAGTAAACACCGTCACACTTCGACCAGCCGTGGTCTGGATTACACGGATTTGGTTGGGTGTGTCTTGTCTCTGTCTACGTTATTCGGTCGAGGCTGCTTGACGGATGTGATGGAACCCAGCATTCACAGCAAGATTGACATACTCCCTAGGCTCTAACCTTTCTCGAAGAGCCTAGGTCTATTGCCTGGCCCCTGAGGTGCCCCTTTTTCGGGAATGCCGACGGAGCCCGTTCCTGCACCTTGACTCACCTTTAAAAAAGAACTGTGCTACATTCACGCGTTAGGTGAGGTGCTGAATAAATAACAGAGGGAGTGAGAGTGAGAAAGAGAGAATATATAACCCGCAAAAGCTGATTATACCATTAAACAACAAACATAAACTATCTTAACATAAAATTTCCAAATTCTTATCTGATGAAACCGCACACCAAATTGGTAACCACGTTTTATTTCTTTTCTTTTCTGAGACGGAAGATCCTATGGTGTAGTGGCTAACGCGGATTGTGACAACCTTGTAAGCGAGTTCGAACTCCAGTCGCACTATTACGTTCACTTTCAGACTAATACACTTGGAAAAGGTATGAACCCTCTTATCCGCCTCCCCAGCTATAGAGCTAAATAATACCACTGCCGTTCAACAAAGGTGGTTTTGGAATTGAATAAACCAGGGAGGTTGATATGCCATTAAGCAAAGAAAAGTATGAACTCTCTTTCCTCACTGATATGAGTTAAATTGTCTCACTGCCGTTCTTTGCAAAATATGGCTTTGGCTTTAGATAAGCCATGAAGGTTGATTTTCCATTTAACAAAGAAAGAAAACCTCACCTTCCATTCTCTCGGATGTTTTTGCTCCTATTTTTAATTCCACAACATTTTAATTTTTTTATTTTGTTTTTTGTTACATTTTTAGTTCTCAAGTTTACTTTTAGCTTTCATCAAAATTGTTGTTTGTAATTATTTCAAATACGATGAAAGTCAAAGAGGATTTCTTTCTTTCTTTCTTCCTTTCTTTCTTTCTTTCTCGCCCTCTCTGTCTCTCTCTTTCTCTCTATCTCTCATTTTCTCCCCCTCTCTTTCTCTCTCTCATTTTCTCACCGTCTCCTTCTATCTCTTGGTCTCTCTCTCTCCTCCCTCTCTCTCTGACTCACTTTATCTGTCTATCCGTTATTTGCTTGCACTCTGTCTTTCTTTCTCACTTTTTCGCGCTCTTTGTTTTTCTCTCTCCTTCCTTCTCTACCTCCCTCCTTCTCTTCTTCCTATCTCTCTCTCTCTCTCTCTCTCTCTCTCTCTTGCTTGCTGTCTCTCTCTTCTACTCCCATTTATTTTAACGACTCTTCATTTTATATTAGTCTTGATATTTCTCCGTTGTTGTTGATGTCGCCGTTATTTTTTTTCTTTTAGTTTGTTAGTCGTTTTTTTTTTAAATTTAATTCTATAATCTTTACCGTTATTCACATTTAAATATTTTAAATAACTTTTCAGAAATTTAAAACTCTCATTTCGTTGCTCGGCAAGCGTTTCTGATTTTTCTGTTTGAGATTCCCTATTTAAATTCCATTCGAACCTCTTCTGTCAAATAAGAAAACAAATGACAAAAGTTATGAAGATTTCTAATTTCGCGCCTATTGCAGGTCACTCACAATCTTCTTAAATAATTTTCCAAAATGCTTTTACCATTTCTTTTTGTCGTGACCACCCCGTCCCAACCTTGGTTTCTATTTAATCTTTTTAATATTTCAATTATTCACTATCAATTATTATTTCTGAAAACAATTCAAATGATTTTGAGGATTCAAAACTGTGCCATCTTGGAGGGAGGCTGATAGAAAGATGAATTCTTGAGATTATAAGCTGTAAGCAAGACTTTGGTTGATTTCTCATCAAAAATAGACGGTGAAAAAACTATGTTATGAATAATTGATTGTGGAAATATCTTTAGTGTCCTTAGTTTGACACTTCACTGGAACTGATGGTGACCCTGCCGTTCTGGAGATCTTGGTAAAAGTAAAGTTAGTAAAGTTGGTGGCCGTAGTCGAGGGCAATCAGAAGGTTCCCTTTTCAATAACTACTACATTGATGTGTAGGGGAGGGTGCTACTCCTTTCCCTGGATTGCTCCACTTTACCCTTGATATCTTCCCGGCCATTGGCAAACACTACCCCTTTACTAAGATTACTCAAGACCCCACTTTTCAAGAGTGGTAATGCATATTATGGATCAAATTGTCTCTTTTAAATATTATTCGAATTTGATAGGACCACAAAAAAATGAACCTCTCAAGAAAAAAAAAAAACAACACAAAAAATGTAAACATAAACGTATAATGAACGCGATTCTCTTACCTATAGTCATTAAATATCCTTTGACAAGTTGACATGCTATTAAAACTAATCAATAAACCATTTAATAACTCAATCTAATTTTCGATGATTGTAGTGTCAAATTTGAGTCATTTTCTACCAAAAGCTGTATTTTTTTCCAGTTATATGTTTTCAAATAACAATTCTTGTATCATAATCATTATTTTGAAAACAGTTATTCAGTTTCAAGTATTCCTATCATTTATAACGCTCACATGTTCATAAAATGAAGAGAACATACTTGTGGGACATCTTAACAAAAGCATAAGTATTTCATTCAATCAAAATAACACATTAACAGAAAATAAGAAAAGCAAAAGATAGTTACCATCCGTACCCTGCCAGGAAAGCTATTGCTGAAGGTCTTTCTCTCTGAAGTTTGTCCGACTGATTGTCACTCGACAAATGTCCTATCGTCTCATGCTTATTTCATGGGCGCCCTACGTACGTCAGAGTACGGTGTAAGACCTTTTTTTATTGTGAGCAAAATGCGCCGCTTCGTAGCCCATACACGCCTGGTGGTTTCAAAAATACATGGGGCGCCGTTTGCATTCCTTTAAAAAGGGACGCTTCAGGCGCCAGGCGATAAACCTAGCCTCGCCAAGAGCGAGTAAGAGCCTGGGGAATTGCCCACGAGGCCCAAAGAGTGTCGGTTTTCGCTGCGTAACACGAATGCTTGGCTTCCTCGGTACCCATGTCAGGTGGCTGTCGTCCACCGACGAGAGACTTTCGTCCCATGTCCCATGCTAATACCACGGTACCTATATTCATATCATCTAGAGGCCGACCACTTCTGTCCTCTGGCGATCTGTGTTCAATCGCTAGTATCTTTCTTTATTCCTCTGTGACACTTTCCAAGACAAATAATTTGCACACTTATATAAATATATATACCCGACCAATCCGCAGGAGTAGGATGTGGCACAAGATCAGTTTTTGAAAGGAGTTTAATTCAGAGTTTAACAGGTTTGAATTCAGAGTTTCCTTTCTCCTAGACTGGTTGCCATACTAATATTAAGGATCCCCGATTGCCTTACAATTTACTAATAGTTGGAGGAAGAATAATTGGTTTGATACCTTTCTGAAAGGTATTAATACTATATGAAATGCAAACACATCTGTCCATGATTGGAACTCAGAATGCCGTTTATATTTCCTCCGACGGTAAGCAGTAAAGCAACAGTGACTCCAAATGTAAACACAGTTATATAGTTTCAAATATTCATGGGGAAGTATCTGTGGTCTAGTGATTAACATGCTTGACTGTGACCTCGTAGAAAGCGAGTTCGAACTCTAGTCATGCTATTAGATTCACTGCAAGGTTAATAAAGGGTATGAACACTCTCATCTTCCTTGGCCCAGTCAGACGGGGCTTCAGAATACACCGAATGCATCTCTGCAGAGGGAAAATCTCCCCCAACGAATGCCCTAGATATGACACTAAAAAATCTGATGGTGAGTCACCAGTAATGCTAGAGCTTTAGGGAATGCAGAGTACTCCTTCATTGCCATTGCTCCCAGGTCTACTCAGGCGCTGAGTGGTAGCTCTTCATAGGGTCTTAACTATTGGTCAAATTGAACTCAACTGTGTACAAAACTGAATTGTTTGAAAAAAAAGTATATATATATATATATATATATATATATATATATATATATATATATATATATATATATATATATATATATATATATATATATATATATATATATATATATATATATATATATATATATATATATATATATATATATAAATGGATTTGACATTAAATAACCTACAACGGAGGTGCCCGTGGTGTAATGGTTATCGTCGTAGGGAATGGACACGGCGACTCGAGTTCAAATCCTGGACGAGACTGATTGCATTTCACATAGCACTAATACCCTTGAGAAAGGTATGAATCCAATTATTCTCCCTCCAGCTATGGGTAAATAGTAGGGCAGACTGGGTTCTTCAGACTTAGTGAGGCAACTAGTCTAGGAGAAGGAAAACTCTGAATTCAAACCAGTTAAATCCGCTTAAAATCATTGACCTTGGGTCATATCCTGCCCGAGCGGAGGGGTTTGTAAATATAATTAAATAACCTACAATGGTTGAGATCCTATAAAACTAAATCTCGTCTCTCTTTAAGATGTGAGTAATTTATTATACAACTGTTGTTTTATACGGTTGGCTTTGGCATTAAATAACACACGAAGATTGATATGCCAAAGAAAAAAAAACAAACAGTCCTGTTCATAATGGATAATATGCACACACTTATATGGTTTTACTTATTCCTATCAAATACTAATGATTTTCAAACATCAATTTGAACCTCAGATGAATTTTGTTGTCATAGCAACGAGGAGTTACTCGACTCTCAACATGCCTCCAGAACTAATGCTTCATCACTAGAGAGAGATAATTATCATACCTAGGACCTTTTCTCCTTTAAGATGGGTGTACCTAGGCAGCCTGTCAAGGCAGTTGACATATTATAGGCCGATTGACAGGGCTGGTACACATTTAAGGGAAAAAGAAATATATGTTGGCATTGTGTCATGAATTTTAGTGGCGCAAAAAATTAGAAACTATTTATAAAGGAATGACCCCCCCCCAAAAAAAATGTAGGGAATAGAATTATTTGATTTTTAGCGCTTATATATGAAAATATTCCTTTCAATTGTTTTTCTTTCTTCTCTCCTTCCTTCCTGTACTTCTTTCTTTCTTTCTTTCTTTCTTTCACCTCTTGATTTTGGAATTTTCTCCTTGATATATACCTTCTTCCTTTCTTTCTTTCTTACACATCTAATTGTATTTTTCTTCCTTCATATCTCTATTCTTTCTTTCTTTCTTTTGGAATTTTCCTCTTTCATATATACCTCCTTTCTTTCTTTCTTTCTTTTTTCTTTTTCTTTTTTCTTTCTTTCTTTCTTACACATCTAATTCTTGTATTTTTCTTCCTTCATATCTCTATCCTTTTAATCTTCTTTCTTTCTTTTGGAATTTTCCTCCTTCATATATACTTTCTTTCTTTCTTTCTTTCTTTCTTACACATCTAATTCTTGTATTTTTCATATATACCTTCTTTCTTTCTTTCTTTCTTTCTTTCTTACACATCTAATTCTTGTATTTTTCATATATACCTTCTTTCTTTCTTTCTTTCTTTCTTTCTTTCTTTCTTTCTTTCTTACACATCTAATTCTTGTATTTTTCTTCCTTTATATTTTTATCCTATTAATCTTCTTTCTTTCTTTCTTTCTTTTGGAATTTTCCTCCTTCATATATATACCTTCTTTCTTTCTTTCTTTCTTTCTTACACATCTAATTCTTGTATTTTTCTTCCTTTATATTTTTATCCTTTTAATCTTCTTTCTTTCTTTCCTTCTTTCTTTTGGAATTTTCCTCCTTCATATATATACCTTCTTTCTTTCTTTCTTTCTTACACATCTAATTCTTGTATTTTTCTTCCTTTATATTTCTATCCTTTTAATCTTCTTTCTTTCTTTCTTTCTTTCTTTCTTTCTTTTTCGTTTATTTTTTACAGTTTTATTTTTTTTATTTTTCGTCAACAGATTCTTCGTCTTTCTTCCGTCTTTGATCCATTTTCGTACCTTTAATTCTTTTTTTCTTTTGTAATATTAAGAAAATTATTCCAAATCACTCGTATATACATTTATCCTCTACGTCGCTGGAAAGAATTTATCTAGTGAGGAGATGTTTCAAAACAATAATGGAAAAAAATTCAATTCTGTCTTTCACAAATTAACGTATCACTATATATGCGTGATATTACGTTGAACATTTGCGGCGACCACAATGATATAAACTTGTTTCCGGCGCCATTAACTCTATGAGAACGACGGTCGCCATATTATCCACGTCACTAATAAATATTTTCTGCGTGGATGCCCACATTTTTTATTGGTTCCCCTCAGCTATTTCGAGACCTTCAATATTGTTAAATGATCGTAGATAATATTCCATTCCAGCAAATTGGTTGGTCCTTCTGTTATCTTTACGTTTGTTCAAATGTCTCGTTTTTTGGATAGTGTCTGCGACCGTAAACTTCGACCCAACTCTTTGCTAACATAACGAAGACAAAAAAAAAACTACTTCCTGAAGAGTGACATCAACAGTCAAGTCATCAGTCAATGAAAACAATCTTCTTAAATCTGGGAAGCGTCTGTGAGTTTTTATTTTCTAATTGTTTTCAGTTGACTGCCTTAAATTTACGTCATTCATTTGCTTGTAAGTCACTAATCTGTCAGAGATCTTGATCACATTAATCTCTGAGAACATTCCCCAATCTCTTATTTTTTCCAATTTCTGTCCAGCTTCAAAAGAAATGATTTGGCAGGATTTGAATAATTTTTGCCCTAAAATAATTGCAAATAAGGCTAGCCCAGTCGGTAGGGGTGTAGAAAACCCCGACTGCATCTCTGCAGAGGGGTAAAACCACCCCCGAATGAGTGTCTTGGATATGACACTAAAAATCTGATGGTGAGATTCAAAATGGGAGCTTTGGGGAATGTAGATTATCTCTTTATTGCCATCACTCCCAGGTCTACACTGGCTCGGAGCGGTAGCACATTATAGGGACCTATGTATGGGTCAAATAGAACTCAACTGTGTACTTATGCTAAACTGAATTGCTTTAAATAGAACTGATTTGACTTTTAAACTGCGTACTTATGCTAAACTGAATTGTTTGAAATAGAACTATTTTTTATGCCAAATTGAATTGTTTGAAATAGAACTCTTTCTGAAATTGAAACTGCACTTAAGCTAAACTAAATTGTTTGAAATAGAACTGTTTTGAGATTAAACTGTGTGTAAACAAAAAGCTGTGCGTACACTAAACCAAATTGTTTAAAAGGTTTATGAAAATGACTTAATTCGTTGTTAAATGATCCAAAAAGGGTTGATACGCTTTAAAAACCAACCAACCAACCAACCAACCAAACAAACAAACAAACAAACAAACAAACAAAAAAGGTGGAGTTTTCATTTATGGAAAAATATTTTACTTTCTTCGAAAATTTCTGCGAATTTATAGAACCTCCTAGTCATATATATATATATATATATATATATATATATATATATATATATATATATATATAAATGAGTGTGTGTGTGTGTGTGTGTGTGTGTGTGTGTGTGTGTGTGTGTGCATTTGGGAAGCATTTTTTCAGTAATGCATATTTGATTTAACAATACAGACATCATTTGTCTATGAACTTTTGCATTCATCATTTCGAGCCGCCGCATCGATTTCGTCATATCCGATGGAAATTGGTTTACAAACCTCTTATGATTAATTGATACCCTAGTACTTTCCACACGATCTTGGGCCATCATCAGGGGTGTGTATATTGCAAAATCGATGTGATCTTTGCATGTACATTACCACTTTCTTATAATTAAGCGTTTATTATTTATACTAATGTGTTGTCGTTGCATTCATTTTAAAATTCTATTCTCTAAGTAGCAGCAGCTGCAGCAGCAAATATCCCGTGCAAAACAAATCCCCCCTCCAAAACAATATTCTATAAAGAATTAAAAAATATATAAAACAAATTCTCACTAATAATGGGTTCCCTAACTATATTGTTGATGAGCAAATTAAACGTACAATTAAAAATGTCAGCTAAGAAAATAAACACTGCACCACTCCACCCAATGAAGAAACATTTATCACGCATTTTTACCGTAACCAAATGCACTACAATTATAAATTCGAAGAAAATATTCTAAAAATGTTAATCAAAAGAAATGTACTCCCGACAGATCCTAATAATAAAAAATAAATAAAACTTATCATATACTATAATAAATTTAAAAACTCCATCTTAGTTATTAACAATAATTCCTCCCCTTCGGTTAGGGTTTTGCAAAAAACAAACGTTATATATCAATTTTAATGTCATTTAGGAAATTGTAGCTCTGAAAATAATAATATATATATACATTGGTTTAACCTCAGTTACCCTATAGAGACGACTAACAATGCATCTTTCTGACACCAACATTTAAAAAGCATTCCTACCAAAACTCGATTTTAGGAAAACACAACTATATTAAAACAACAAAATAACAAGATACTCGAAGTGCTCCTTATCATAACGGTACTACCTTAACTCAATAGAATTAATTTCGAATCGAGTACTAATGTATTAAATATTTTTAGCAATTGCTGCTATTTATAAAACCAAATTTAAAATTAAATGCTGCTGCAACACACCAATATAAATGATAAACGCTCAATTCATTATGTTCATGCAAAGACCTCACCTCAACATACACACCCCTGATAATGGCCCAAAATCAGTCACTTTTATTGTTTGTGCCAGAAATGGTTTCTGTATTATGCACTAAAATTTTTGAATGTTTATGCAGGTGTTGTGGTCCAGAAAGATGTATTTATTGAAGTATATACGGATGGTTCATTAATTGTTCTGTTTTACAGTGTATTAACCCTTTTCAGGTCATTTAACACCGAGTTAAGTCATTTTGAAAAAAATGTTTCAAACAATTCAGTTTAGTAAAAGTATAGTGTTTTGTTTACAAACAGTTAAATGTTAAAACAGTTCTATTTCAAACACTTCAGTTTGGATTAAAAACAGTTTTTTTTGTTTATACACTGTTTAATGTAAAAACAGTTATTTTCAAAAATCTCAATTAAACGAAATTACACAGTTTAGTTGTAATCTTTCAAGCAGTTAAGTTTAGCATAAGTATACAGTCTAAATGTCAAAAAACAGTTCTATTTTTAAAAAATCAGTTTAGCAAAATTACGCTGATCGAGCAGAAAGTACTTGGGAATAATTCAATAATGGGAGGTTTATTAACTAAATCCCGCCGGACATCATAAAATCGATGCGGTGATTCAAAAGGATAAATACAAATATGTTTAGACAAAGGATATCGACATTGTTTAACCATATATATATATATATATATATATATATATATATATATATATATATATATATATATATATATAGTGTTTGGTTTAGCTTGGGTTAATGGCATATCCATATTTACCTACCCATCCGCTCAGGCAGGATATGACACTAGGTCAATTTTTAAGCGGAGTTTAACAAGCTTGAATTCAGAGTTTTCCTTCTCCTAGACTAGTTGCCTCACGAAGGCTGAAGAACCTAGTCTGCCCAACTATTTACCCACAGCTGGAGGGAGAATAATTGGATTCATACCTTCCCAAGGGGATTAGTACTATGTGAAATGTAGTCAGCCTCGTCCAGGATTTGAACTCGTGTCGCCGTGTCCATTTCCTACGACGATAACCATTACACCACAGGCACCTCCTCAAGAAGTGGATAAACAGCGTTCTGAAGTGTTAGGATTACTCATGTTTTCAAGAAATATCTTCCCATCACAGACTCGTCACTACAAAGTTTCGTTTGAGTCTACGCAGAAATATCAAAGAAACAGTCAAAATATCTCGTTATGACTGATCCTCACTTACCAACAAAGTAGATTTTACTGTTCTGGCTAACCACAGAGATAAAAAAACAAAAAAACAAAAACAAAAACAAAAGAAAGCCAAAATCTAAATAACTACTTATAACTTACTAGAGAACTAAAAAAAAGACCTGTAAAATATGAAGAAGATTATGATATCAATGATTTTAGTGCGCTTAGAACAGTTTTAAAAGCCTGAAAAAAAGACTGATGCAGTTGGTAATCTGAGAAAAAATAAAGAACATCCAGATCATAGCATTGTTAAGATTGGCTGTAATACTGGGAAGAGTCCTGGAAACCTGAGGAGACTAGCAGTTATTCAGGATCCAGTGAAAGACCACCAGCTAATACTGGTGTGAAAAAATCATACAGAGTGATATATATATATACATATATATATATATATAGGTGTATTGATTATCGTTATAGGAAATAGACATGGTGACCCGAGATTGAATCCTAGACAAGGCTGTTCGCATTTCGCATAGCACAAATATCCCTGGGAAACATATGATTTAATTATTCTCCTTCCGGCTATGGCTAACTAGTTGGGCAGACTATGCACTTCAAATTTGGTATAGTCGAGGAAAAGGAAGACTCTGAATTCAGGGCTGCTAAACCCAGCAAAAAATTGATCTTGTGTCACATCCTGCTTGTGTGGAGGGTTAGGGTATATATATATATATATATATATATATATATATATATATATATATATATATATGTATATATATATATATATATATATATATATATATATATATATATTGACAGAGGACCATATATAAAAACTAAGAAAGTTTACACGTGTCCACGCTCTCTCTCTCTCTCTCTCTCTCTCTCTCTCTCTCTCTCTCTCTCTCTCTCTCTCTCTCTCACACACACACACACACTTTCTCTCTCTATATATATAATTTTCCATGGCGGGCGCCTCGGGTAGTGTAGTGGTTAATAAGCTTGACAAGCAACCCTGCAAGAGCGAGTTCGAGTCTCATTGGGTGCCCCATTCATTCGGCCTTGTGCCACATCTAAACAAAAAGCTTAGTAAATTACTATAATTTTCCATGACATTTTTTTAAAAGTTAATATCTAAGTGTTGGGCTAAATCAATTGATCTCTTCAAGTTATAACGATGTATCCTTTACACAGCTAATATTTATTTTTCAATATAGTTTTCTATCTTGTATTGACTAGATCACACATCATTGATTACATCTTTAGATCAAAATACAAATAATTACGACACGTCGGGTAGTATTCTGGTACAAAAATAAAATTTATTTTCAACATAATATTCTTTCTTATAAATGCAGTGGTAAATAGCAGCGATACACATAGAACATTTCATAGTAAACATGCCAGTCCTCATTGTCAAGTGACTGACACTCTGATCCACGTTCATGTGTAAACTCTCGTCGACACCAATAAATGTAAATATCCTATAGCTTTAAGAAGTAACGAAAACGTTTTTCAGCCAGCATTTTGAATGCATTTATCAATATAATCTACGCAGAAATGAGTTTATTTTTCTGTAAACGTATAAGAATATGAACTGGCAAGTCAATTTACGTGTAGCACTTACCAAGAGTCATTGGCGCCATTTGTGAGCTTATTTTCCGTTTCATCAACCACATCAAGAGAAAACAATTAGCTTATTCCGCTTCGAAAGCGAAGTATCCGTCTTTTCCGCCTTCTGTTGGTAAAGATCGTCTGTTACGTTATACGAAACCCGATCAGCGGAAGATAAAAAAAAAAAAAGCAGAAGCGTGTGATGATTATATTAGGCGAGAAATGCAGAGGAGAGAACGAGTATAGAATGAGAGTGGATTTAGAAAAGCAAAGAGGAAAAATGTTATTGAAAAGATAAGGAAAAATAGAAGAAAAGGAAAAGGAGACATAGATAATAAAGAATAGAGACTGCTGGATGCAGATTGACAAGTTTGGTTTGTTTAATGTTATTTAATGGGATATCAACCTTCTTGGACTATTTAATGCCAAATCCATCCTTCTAGAAGGACAGTAGTGATACTATTACCCCATACGTGGAATGATAAGGGGGTTCACACCTTTCCCAAGGGTATTTGTCCGAAAGATGATCGAAATAGCACGATTGCAGTTCGAACGCGCTTATTACAATTCCGAAGACCAGTGCGTTACCCATTATATCACGCGGACACGTCCCAGTTTGGTTTGATTTTATGGCTTATTAACCATTGGAGCTTATTAAATATATATATATATATATATATATATATATATATATATATATATATATATATATATATATATATATATATATATATATATCATGTACATCTATTTTAACGTGTACAAATAAATGGCTGATGTTACGTTGTTACTGTTACATAGCATTACTTGAAACTATTTAATAGTCTGGAAAAATGTTATCAAGAAAATGTGTTTATAGATCATATATATTTGATATTTGGCATTAAATAACCTACAATGGTGGATATGCTATGAAACCAAACGATACCAAATAAGGACTCTCCTATATATTCTTGCTGATTTTAACAGTATTTTGATCTAGATGGTCTTGTTAATATCTAGATCATTCAATCTCTTTTCCAGATGTTTTTGGAACGTTCCAAGTGCACAAGCTTTGATTGGCCTCACTGTCTGCTTTATGTTTCATAACTTCATCAACTCTCTGGTCCTCTCGGCTGGGGCTGTAAAATACACCGACTGCATCTCTACAGAGGGGTAAAACCCCTCCCCCAAAGAGTGTCCTGTATATAACACTAAACAATCTGAAGGTGATGCTCTCAGGTCCACACTAGCGCTGAGTGGTAGGACCTGAAAGGGTCTTCTCTATGGGTCAATTAGCGTTAAATGCATACTTATGCTAAACTGAATTGCTCGAAATAGAACAATTTTGATATTTACACTGCGTGCTTATGATAAACTGAATTATCTGAATACACCGAGTGCGCTTCTACAGAGGGGTAAGACCGAACAAAATCTATTCTTATACTAAACTTAATAGGTGAGAATTAGAACTGTTTGACAAAACTGAATAGCTTGAAGTAGCAATGTTTTTGACAATTAAACAGCTTGCACATGCTAAAGTGAATTGTTTGAAATAGAACTGCTTGTGTATAAAAAAATTGATTTGACATTAAATAATCAACAAAGTTTGATATGCCATTTACTCCTTCCAACCAACCAACCAACCAACCAACCAATTCATCAACTCTCTGGCAAAATTCAAGAATCTGCTGAAGATGAAGTGAAAGTAAACCATCAGTGACTTCTTTTTTCTTCTTACCGATCTCATTATTTGTGTGGTTATGAAAAAAATTCAATTCCGGCTTGACTACTTTATCAAATCTCACTTATATATATATATATATATATATATATATATATATATATATATATATATATATATATATATATATATATATATTATCTCAGGTCTAGTGTCAACTGTCACTCCTTCATCTTAGATAGATAGATAGAAAGAAGAAGAAGAAGAAGAAGAAGAAGAAGAAGAAGAAGAAGAAGAAGAAGAAGAAGAAGAAGAAGAAGAAGGTGTTTTTTAAATGATGATGTTAAATAGTCAACGTGTAATGCTCTGCAGTTGAGAGCTTCAAGAATATCAGTCACTGGTTTCAGTTGGAAAATAGAAAAAAAGAAATAGAAATATTACAATTAATTTTGAAGGTTATCTGCCCATTATGGTGCAACACAATCTTCTTATATTTTTTTCTCCTCATGACTTCGTGACATACTAATCTAAATTTACTGAATAATAGCAAGAAAATAATTTTTTTGCAAATGGTCATGATTACACATTTATACGAATTACATTTTATTTAATTTTGTTTTTCATTCTTAAAGGAAAAGAAAAAAAAAAGAAGCAAAACGGTAAAAAACAAAATAAATCACTTTCTAAATTTTACTCGATGAAAAAAAACAAAAAAAAAAAATAGAAATAAAAACTCTCAAAAAACAAAAACAACAAAAAAAAAAGAAGCTAGATCGTCTTCAAAGCCAGACAAACCGCCATATTGGATCAAATCATCACTAATCATTTCGTCTCTCCGCTTTGCCTGTCTGAAGTAAAGTGATTGAAGAGGAAATCAAATAGCCTTGATTACATCGGCGCGAAATCTTGCTTGTTAAGGAATCATTAGCAAAAAGCTGATCACTTTGTCTTAATAAAATAAATGTACGACGCCATGACACACTACTCAACACAGTGCCTCATCCCATTTTGAATTTTTTTTCACCATTTTTTTGTGGGGTTGTAATTTCTTAAAATCATTTAGCATGGGTTTCTATTTGCATTTTTTCTTCTTCGTAACGGGGATGTGAATTGGAGGCTGAGGAAAACATTTCTTTTTTTTTTTTTTTCACTTTTTAAAAATTTGTTCTGATCGTCCCGGTTGAATAAAAAAGTATTTTATTTGTATTGTTTCAATCTTTTTAAATGCTGTTATATATATATATATATATATATATATATATATATATATATATATATATAATATATATATATATATATGTGTGTGTGTGTGTGTGTGTGTGTGGTGTGTGTGTGTGTTTTCTTATATCACG
>OY757940.1:60399484-60444484 GCA_963585895.1 Sepioteuthis lessoniana
CCCCTGATGATGGCCCAAAATCAGTCACTTTTATTGTTTGTGCCAGAAATGGTTTCTGTATTATGCACTAAAATTTTTGAATGTTTATGCAGGTGTTGTGGTCCAGAAAGATGTATTTATTGAAGTGTATACGGATGGTTCATTAATTGTTCTGTTTTACAGTGTATTAACCCTTTTCAGGTCATTTAACACCGAGTTAAGTCATTTTGAAAAAATGTTTCAAACAATTCAGTTTAGTAAAAGTATAGTGTTTTGTTTACAAACAGTTAAATGTTAAAACAGTTCTATTTCAAACACTTCAGTTTGGATTAAAAACAGTTTTTTTGTTTATACACTGTTTAATGTAAAAACAGTTATTTTCAAAAATCTCAATTAAACGAAATTACACAGTTTAGTTGTAATCTTTCAAGCAGTTAAGTTTAGCATAAGTATACAGTCTAAATGTCAAAAAACAGTTCTATTTTTAAAAAATCAGTTTAGCAAAATTACGCTGATCGAGCAGAAAGTACTTGGGAATAATTCAATAATGGGAGGTTTATTAACTAAATCCCGCCGGACATCATAAAATCGATGTGGTGATTCAAAAGGATAAATACAAATATGTTTAGACAAAGGATATCTACATTGTTTAACCATATATATATATATATATATATATATATATTTATATATAGTGTTTGGTTTAGCTTGGGTTAATGGCATATTCATATTTACCTACCCATCCACTCAGGCAGGATATGACACTAGGTCAATTTTTAAGCGGAGTTTAACAGGCTTGAATTCAGAGTTTTCCTTCTCCTAGACTAGTTGCCTCACCAAGGGTGAAGAACCTAGTCTGCCCAACTATTTACCCACAGCTGGAGGGAGAATAATTGGATTCATACCTTTCCAAGGGGATTAGTACTATGTGAAATGTAGTCAGCCTCGTCCAGGATTTGAACTTGTGTCGCCGTGTCCATTTCCTACGACGATAACCATTACACCACAGGCACCTCCTCAAGAAGTGGATAAACAGCGTTCTGAAGTGTAAGGATGACTCATGTTTTCAAGAAATATCTTCCCATCACAGACTCGTCACAACAAAGTTTCGTTTGAGTCTACGCAGAAATATCAAAGAAACAGTCAAAATATCTCGTTATGACTGATCCTCACTTACCAACAAAGTAGATTTTACTGTTCTGGCTAACCACAGAGATAAAAAAACAAAAAAACAAAAACAAAAACAAAAACAAAAGAAAGCCAAAATCTAAATAACTACTTATAACTTACTAGAGAACTAAAAAAAACCCTGTAAAATATGAAGAAGATTATGATATCAATGATTTTAGTGCGCTTAGAACAGTTTTAAAAGCCTGAAAAAAAGACTGACGCAGTTGGTAATCTGAGAAAAAATAAAGAACATCCAGATCATAGCATTGTTAAGATTGGCTGTAATACTGGGAAGAGTCCTGGAAACCTGAGGAGACTAGCTGTTATTCAGGATCCAGTGAAAGACCACCAGCTAATACTGGTGTGAAAAAATCATACAGAGTGATATATATATATATATATATATATATATATATATATAGGTGTATTGATTATCGTTATAGGAAATAGACATGGTGACCCGAGATTGAATCCTAGACAAGGCTGTTCACATTTCGCATAGCACAAATATCCTTGGGAAACATATGATTTAATTATTCTCCTTCCGGCTATGGCTAACTAGTTGGGCAGACTATGCACTTCAAATTTGGTATAGTCGAGGAAAAGGAAGATTCTGAATTCAGGGCTGCTAAACCCAGCAAAAAATTGATCTTGTGTCACATCCTGCTTGTGTGGAGGGTTAGGGTATATATATATATATATATATATATATATATATATATATATATATATATTGACAGAGGACCATATATAAAAACTAAGAAAGTTTACACGTGTCCACGCTCTCTCTCTCTCTCTCTCTCTCTCTCTCTCTCTCTCTCTCACACACACACACACTTTCTCTCTCTATATATATAATTTTCCATGGCGGGCGCCTCGGGTAGTGTAGTGGTTAATAAGCTTGACAAGCAACCCTGCAAGAGCGAGTTCGAGTCTCATTGGGTGCCCCATTCATTCGGCCTTGTGCCACATCTTAGTAAAAAGCTTAGTAAATTACTATAATTTTCCATGACATTTTTTTAAAAGCTAATATCTAAGTGTTGGGCTAAATCAATTGATCTCTTCAAGTTATAACGATGTATCCTTTACACAGCTAATATTTATTTTTCAATATAGTTTTCTATCTTGTATTGACTAGATCACACATCATTGATTACATCTTTAGATCAAAATACAAATAATTACGACACGTCGGGTAGTATTCTGGTACAAAAATAAAATTTATTTTCAACATAATATTCTTTCTTATAAATGCAGTGGTAAATAGCAGCGATACACATAGAACATTTCATAGTAAACATGCCAGTCCTCATTGTCAAGTGACTGACACTCTGATCCACGTTCATGTGTAAACTCTCGTCGACACCAATAAATGTAAATATCCTATAGCTTTAAGAAGTAACGAAAACGTTTTTCAGCCAGCATTTTGAATGCATTTATCAATATAATCTACGCAGAAATGAGTTTATTTTTCTGTAAACGTATAAGAATATGAACTGGCAAGTCAATTTACGTGTAGCACTTACCAAGAGTCATTGGCGCCATTTGTGAGCTTATTTTCCGTTTCATCAACCACATCAAGAGAAAACAATTAGCTTATTCCGCTTCGAAAGCGAAGTATCCGTCTTTTCCGCCTTCTGTTGGTAAAGATCGTCTGTTACGTTATACGAAACCCGATCAGCGGAAGATAAAAAAAAAAAAGCAGAAGCGTGTGATGATTATATTAGGCGAGAAATGCAGAGGAGAGAACGAGTATAGAATGAGAGTGGATTTAGAAAAGCAAAGAGGAAAAATGTTATTGAAAAGATAAGGAAAAATAGAAGAAAAGGAAAAGGAGACATAGATAATAAAGAATAGAGACTGCTGGATGCAGATTGACAAGTTTGGTTTGTTTAATGTTATTTAATGGGATATCAACCTTCTTGGACTATTTAATGCCAAATCCATCCTTCTAGAAGGACAGTAGTGATACTATTACCCCATACGTGGGATGATAAGGGGGTTCACACCTTTCCCAAGGGTATTTGTCCGAAAGATGATCGAAATAGCACGATTGCAGTTCGAACGCGCTTATTACAATTCCGAAGACCAGTGCGTTACCCATTATATCACGCGGACACGTCCCAGTTTGGTTTGATTTTATGGCTTATTAACCATTGGAGCTTATTAAATATATATATATATATATATATATATATATATATATATATATATATATATATATATATATCATGTACATCTATTTTAACGTGTACAAATAAATGGCTGATGTTACGTTGTTACTGTTACATAGCATTACTTGAAACTATTTAATAGTCTGGAAAAATGTTATCAAGAAAATGTGTTTATAGATCATATATATTTGATATTTGGCATTAAATAACCTACAATGGTGGATATGCTATGAAACCAAACGATACCAAATAAGGACTCTCCTATATATTCTTGCTGATTTTAACAGTATTTTGATCTAGATGGTCTTGTTAATATCTAGATCATTCAATCTCTTTTCCAGATGTTTTTGGAACGTTCCAAGTGCACAAGCTTTGATTGGCCTCACTGTCTGCTTTATGTTTCATAACTTCATCAACTCTCTGGTCCTCTCGGCTGGGGCTGTAAAATACACCGACTGCATCTCTACAGAGGGGTAAAACCCCTCCCCCAAAGAGTGTCCTGTATATAACACTAAACAATCTGAAGGTGATGCTCTCAGGTCCACACTAGCGCTGAGTGGTAGCACCTGAAAGGGTCTGCTCTATGGGTCAATTAGCGTTAAATGCATACTTATGCTAAACTGAATTGCTCGAAATAGAACAATTTTGATATTTACACTGCGTGCTTATGATAAACTGAATTATCTGATTACACCGAGTGCGCTTCTACAGAGGGGTAAGACCGAACAAAATCTATTCTTATACTAAACTTAATAGGTGAGAATTAGAACTGTTTGACAAAACTGAATAGCTTGAAGTAGCAATGTTTTTGACAATTAAACAGCTTGCACATGCTAAAGTGAATTGTTTGAAATAGAACTGCTTGTGTATAAAAAAATTGATTTGACATTAAATAATCAACAAAGTTTGATATGCCATTAACTCCTTCCAACCAACCAACCAACCAATTCATCAACTCTCTGGCAAAATTCAAGAATCTGCTGAAGATGAAGTGAAAGTAAACCATCAGTGACTTCTTTTTTCTTCTTACCGATCTCATTATTTGTGTGGTTATGAAAAAAATTCAATTCCGGCTTGACTACTTTATCAAATCTCACTTATATATATATATATATATATATATATATATATATATATATATATATATATATATATATATATATATATATATATATATATATATATTATCTCAGGTCTAGTGTCAACTGTCACTCCTTCATCTTAGATAGATAGATAGAAAGAAGAAGAAGAAGAAGAAGAAGAAGAAGAAGAAGAAGAAGAAGAAGAAGAAGAAGAAGAAGAAGGTGTTTTTTAAATGATGATGTTAAATAGTCAACGTGTAATGCTCTGCAGTTGAGAGCTTCAAGAATATCAGTCACTGGTTTCAGTTGGAAAATAGAAAAAAAGAAATAGAAATATTACAATTAATTTTGAAGGTTATCTGCCCATTATGGTGCAACACAATCTTCTTATATTTTTTTCTCCTCATGACTTCGTGACATACTAATCTAAATTTACTGAATAATAGCAAGAAAATGATTTTTTTGCAAATGGTCATGATTACACATTTATACGAATTACATTTTATTTAATTTTGTTTTTCATTCTTAAAGGAAAAGAAAAAAAAAAGAAGCAAAACGGTAAAAAACAAAATAAATCACTTTCTAAATTTTACTCGATGAAAAAAAACAAAAAAAAACAAATAGAAATAAAAACTCTCAAAAAACAAAAACAACAACAAAAAAAGAAGCTAGATCGTCTTCAAAGCCAGACAAACCGCCATATTGGATCAAATCATCACTAATCATTTCGTCTCTCCGCTTTGCCTGTCTGAAGTAAAGTGATTGAAGAGGAAATCAAATAGCCTTGATTACATCGGCGCGAAATCTTGCTTGTTAAGGAATCATTAGCAAAAAGCTGATCACTTTGTCTTAATAAAATAAATGTACGACGCCATGACACACTACTCAACACAGTGCCTCATCCCATTTTGAATTTTTTTTCACCATTTTTTTGTGGGGTTGTAATTTCTTAAAATCATTTAGCATGGGTTTCTATTTGCATTTTTTCTTCTTCGTAACGGGGATGTGAATTGGAGGCTGAGGAAAACATTTCTTTTTTTTTTTTTCACTTTTTAAAAATTTGTTCTGATCGTCCCGGTTGAATAAAAAAGTATTTTATTTGTATTGTTTCAATCTTTTTAAATGCCGTTATATATATATATATATATATATATATATATATATATATATATATATATATATACATATATATATATATATATATGTGTGTGTGTGTGTGTGTGTGTGTGTGTGTGTGTGTGTGTGTGTGTGTGTGTGTGTGTGTGTTTTCTTATATCACGACTGTAAGTTATAGCGTTTAGGGGAGAGGGGAAGAAAAATAGTTTTGTTTTTTTAGTGTTAACTTATCTATTTATTTCCTTGTTTGTTTGTGGTAGCTTGTGGGAATGGGGGGGGATTACATTTGCAAAGATACAATGCAATTATTTCTTTTTCTCTCTGAATTCTATCTCCACTCTTTTTTTTAATACATTTTTTTTTTACTTATTTAATATTGTTAGGAATAAGAGATATACATTTATTTATTGATTGATTAATTTATTGGCCTAGTGGTTAGAGTATTCACCAAAAGCCCGGGAGACCGACGTTCAATCCCAGGTCGAGTCATACCAAAGACTCAAAAGAATGGCACTTAATATCTCCTTACTTAACACACAGTGTTATTAGTTATGGATCAAGGGTAAAGTGGAGCAATCAAAGGAAAGTAGTAGCGCCCTCTCCTACACCTCTGTGTTGTAGCTATTGAAAAAGGGAGCCTGCGGGTCACCCTCGATTACGATCGCCGATTATTTTATTTTTAGTGGTTTTTCCTAATTTTTTTGAAAAATATTTTTTTTGTATTTCTGCCACAAGAACTGAGAAAAAAATGTTCTTTTAGAATGCGACACTTTTTTTAATTTTTTTTTATTTTTAGCCTTTACATAATATTTTTTTTATAACCAAAGATGTATATATGAAACAGAAAAGTGTAGTATATCAGAACCCTCCACTAAACCGCCCCATTTTCCTTTCTTTCGCCCAAAATCAGGTATTTTTTTTACAATCATTTAATTACATTTATCTTTACGTCGTTACTTTTACCAGTAATTCTTTTTAGTTCTCATCGAGGTTTTTCCTGTTTTTAGGAGAATGCTTCATCACTTATTTTCATCTATTAATTTCTTTTGTTTTATTCTCTTTTTGGTTCTTTTTTTTAACGATGCTCTTTTTTTCTCGATCACCGCCAACTTCCGTTTTTTTTATTTTATCCAGTTCCCTTTCTTTTTTTTTTTTTTTTTTCGTTTTTGTTTTGTTTTTCGTTTTCTCATTTTTATCTGATTGCTTTTATTTGTTTTCTTTTTTGTTCAATTTGCGTCTTTTTTTAATTCTATTTTCCTTTCCTTTCTTTTTTTTTTCTTTGCTTCTCTTTTCCTTTTGTTTCTTTTTCTTCCATTTTCTATTCTTTTTCTTCTGTTTTCTAGTCTTCTCTTTTTCTTCCATTTCCCTTTTTTTTCTTTTTTCTTTTCTTTTGTTTTTCTTCTGTTTTCCTTTCGTTTCATTTCTTCCCATTTTCCTTTCTTTTCTTTCTCTTGACTTTTCCTTCTCTTGACTTTTCCTTTCACTCTTTTTTCCTCTTATTTTCTTTTCCTTTCTTTTCTTTTGCTTTATTTTTACGTTCTTATCTTTTTATCCTCTTTTTCTTTTCTTTTGTTTTTCTTTTTTTTTTTTTTTTTGTTTTTCTTGTTCCTTTCGTGTCATTTTTTTTTTTTTTTGTTTCAATTTCTTCCTATTTTCCTTTCTGTTCCTTTTCTTATATTTTCCTTGCTTATCTTCTCTTTTCTTGTCTTCTCTTAATCTTGTCTTTTCTTTTTCTTCTATTGTCCTTTCTTTTCTCCTTATGATTTCTGTCAATATCTACTCTTCTCTGATAGCGTTCTTTCTCATTTATCGTCACTATTTCTCCACCTCCGCCGTTTCTCATCACTTTGTTTTCTATCTCTTTGTGGATTTTTAAATCATCAATTTTCTAATTGCTCATACCACCTTTCGTTGATTTATATAATTATAAAATATACATTCTTGCTAGATGTTCTCTTGTCTGATACTAATGTTTTCAAGGACGGGTAAGGAAAAATAGATTTTTATACATGCGCAGTAAAGTCCTCTTTTTCTTACCTCTCCGTTTTTTCTGCAAATTGCAGTAACATTATCAGTCACATACATCGACTGCATCTCTGCAGAGGGCTTAAAGTTCCCTAACGAGTATCCCTGATATACTAGTGTCTACAATCTAATGGCAAGACTCCAGTCCTGGAGCTTTAGGGAATGTGGAGTACTCCCTTATTGCCACTATTCTCAAGTCCACTCTGATGTTTGTTTGTTTTCATTGTTTAATGGCTTATCAACCTTTATAGGTTATCTAATGCCAAAGGCATCCTTTGAAAAGAACTGTAGTCTGTGTGTATGTGTGTGTGCGTGTGTGTGTGTGCACGTGTGTGTGTGTGTGTGTGTGTGTGTGTGTGTGTGTGTGTGTGTGTGTGTGTGTGTGTGTGTAGTTATGCAGCAGTCGTTCATTTAAGCATATTTCATTAGATGATAAAGACAAATTTCGTCTGTATAATTAATCTAAGATCGTTTCAAGTTTTCTGGAATTGGTAGATGAATTTCCCTAAGATTGTCCCTAATTTTGAGAAATTCATCTTCCAATTCCAACCTGAAACTAAGACACTTATCAGAAAACTTGAAATGATCTTAAATTATACAGACAAAATTTGTCCTTATTATTTAATGAAATATATATATATATATATATATATATATATATATATATATATATATATATATAGTATTCTTTGGTTCAGTTATACCGGAGTTGGGAGTAATTCCATCAGGACAAGAAATTAATCATGAATGAATATTTAAAATTTTCCTGGTAAAGAGCTCAATGTAACAATAATACAGAGCAATAAATTCTTTAAGAAAAAACAACGAAACCGGTAACATAGGATTATGAATTTATTTCAATCCTGTTACGCATTTTTGAAATTTCCAAAAATACGAAAAAAAATTAACAGGACTTCTGATCTTTTTGATCAAAAAGATCAGAAGAAGTCCTGTTAACTTTTTTCGTGTTTTTGGAAATTTCAAAAATGCGTAACAGGATTGAAATAAATTTATAATCCTATGTTACCGGTTTCGTTGTTTTTTTCTTAAAGTATATATATATATATATATATATATATATATATATATATATATATATATATATATATATATATATATACATTTTAATGAGTGGAAACAAATGAATGATGATAAATTGTTACTGTTGGGAAGCAGTAACTGAAACCATTTAACTTTGTGCAAACAAATTATTAGTAATGAATAGAATTATTCGTGTTCCATAGAAATACTTGAAACCATTAAACTATGTGCAAATAAAATTAGATCAAGCTCGTTTAAAAATCTTATACACAAATTATACGTTTACAAATCGTACATTTTTTTTATTTACGTATTAAAATAATTTGGCATTAATTAACGTAATATAATTGATATGTCATAACTCCCCCGACCCAAAAAAAGGTGTGTAATGTTGTAAAGTGCTGGACTGCGGAATCGTAGTAAGCGAGTTCGAACTCCAGTCGTGCTAGTACGTTTACTTTCGGACAAATAACCTTTGGGAAGGTGTGAATCCCCTTATCCTTCTAGCTATGGGTTAAATAATACCACTGCTGTCCTTCTAGATGGATGGATTTGGCATTAAATAACCCATGAAAGTTGATATGCCATTTAACAAAAAAACTAAAACAAAAACAAAATCAAACCAAACCAATGAAACCAACCTTAATATTTATGTTCACGTACGCACATACACAAATACACATTGACATACATGTTTAGCCTGAATAGGTAAACGTCTGATCTTCCACGACCGGTAACATCAGCAATTCTTAATCCTATGCAGTACCTTCCCATTGGATTAAAAGGGGAAAGTTAAGGCTAGACCCCAACACCTGAACTAAAGCATTTTTTCTTTTTTACTTTTTGGATACCTGATATAACATCCTGACCTCGCAAACACAAATGTCTTCTAATTTCTTGTAAATTTTCAAGTTTTTAATCACAGGAAAGTACCACCCTGTTTCATTAAAAGGGGTAGTTTATTGTTACTATCAGTTTTCTTACTTATTTCCAATTTCACAATACTTCTTTCTTTCTTTCTTTCTTTCTTTCAAACTCATAAAAACATTTCTTTCTTTCTTTCTTTCTTTCTTTCAAACTCATAAAAAAAATTCTTTTTTTCTTTCTTTCTTTCTTTCAAACTCATAAAAAAATTTCTTTCTTTCTTTCTTTCTTTCTTTCTTTCTTTCTTTCAAACTCATAAAAAAAATTCTTTCTTTCTTTCTTTCTTTCTTTCAAACTCATAAAAAATTTCTTTCTTTCTTTCTTTCTTTCAAACTCATAAAAAATTTCTTTCTTTCTTTTTTTCTTTCTTTCTTTCTTTCTTTCTTTCAAGCCTTTTTTAAAATTATTCTTCTTTGTCTTTCTTTCTTTCTTTCTTTCTTTCTTTCTTTCAAGCCTTTTTTTAAATTATTCCTCTTTGTCGTTCTTTCTTTCTTTCTTTCTTTCTTTCTTTCTTTCTTTCAAGCCTTTTTTTAAATTGTTCTTCTTTGTCGTTCTTTCTTTCTTTCTTTCTTTCTTACATGTTTTCAATTTCTTTTAAAACCTTTATTCATTTATTTATTTTCTTTGTTTATTTTCTAAATATACTGAAGTTTTTCTTTCCATTGGCTTTCTATTTTTTTACTTTTTGTATCAGTTTTCAATTCCGGTTAGTTATTTCTTTCTTTCCTTCATTCTTTCTTACGTTGTAGGCTGAGAGCATGGAATACACTGACCATACTCTCCCCACCAACAAGTGTCCTGTTTTTGATGGTTATTTTGTAGCTCAACTCAATGTGGAGTACCCCTTCATCACCATTACCTTTTGGTCTCTTCTGACTTTGCGTGGTACTCCCTGATAGGGTCCCATTTCTAGGTCAAATATTTAATCCTTTACTATACTTGATCCATTTAACTGTGTGCAAACAAATAATTAATATTAAATTGGATTATTGCCATTAGACTGCAATATTTGAAACGGTTAGTAAGCAAAATAAGTTAATAATATTGAATCGAATTAATAGTATTATATAAGAATACTTGAAATCACTTAGCTGCATCTGATGTTGAGGCTCCAGTCTTGGAGAATGTAGTGTACCTCTTCAGTACTCTTACTCTCAGGTCTGCTCTACCTAGGGGTGTAATTACCAGCTTGGGTGTATACTACGGGACAAACAGAACTGTTCACTCTTTTATTTGGGATTGTTATAATATAGAATTATTAGAGTTAAATTACCATACTTAAAACCATTTAACTATGTGCAAACAATAAATAGCAATATCTGAAACCATTTAACTGTGTGGCAACAGGATTGATATTAAATGAAATTATTACTGTTAGATATCAATGTTTGAAACCAGTTAACTGTGCGCAAATAGAGCTTTTTGTGTCGATAGCACATCTTAAAACCATTTAACTGTGTGCAAACAAATGATTGATATTAAGTAGAATTGTATTAAAAGCAATACTTGGAACCGATTAACTGTGTGCCAACAATAATTAGCAGAAATGGAAAACATTTAACTGTGTGCAAACAAATTAACTCTAGCACGTTTATAAATAACGTTATATACAAACTACTCACTTACAAATAATATATACATAGACAGTATTTTGAATCAAATAACCCACAAGGTTGATATGCCATAAAATGCAACCAAACCAATCTTTCTTTTTTTTTTTTACTAGTTTACACCCTAAAGCATCACTTTCTTTCTTTCTTTCTTTCTTTCTTTCTAAAAATTTACAACTTTAATTCTTCTTTCTTTAAGATTTTCGCAGTATTGTCTTCTCTTTTTTTTTTCCCTGTACGTCTTATTTTAGTTTTAACATTGTAACATTGTCAATCTAACTGATGATATATTATTTCTTGTTTCTTTCTTTTTCTTTCTGTATTTTTCTTCTTAAATAATAATTACCAATCATAAGCCACACACATAGATATTCTCAAACACATGCCTATACTAAAAAAGGGAGGAGAAACCCCGTGGCAAAGTGGGTAATATGCAACATTGTAGTCAGAGAGTTCGAACTCTGGTTGCGCTATTATATTTACTTCCACGGGGAAACGTATGAACTATTCATTTCCCTGCTATGTGTTAAGTAGAACTATTAGTTTCCTTCAACATTAAATAACCCTTGATAGTTGATATGCCATAAACAAAGTAAAGGAAACCAGAACTAAAAAAACAAAAGAAAACAAAAAAAGAAAACCCAATCAAAACAACAAAAAAAAAAAAAAAAAAAAAGAAAGCAAAACAAAGTGTTTGTATACGACTCAGAAAAGGTAGAGACAAACGTCCGTACTACGTCTGTGGTATAAAATGTCCTCAAATTTCATGGCAGAACTTCTTAGTTAGGCACAAGAATGCACAATACGTTCATGCAATGTCTTGCAGATGCACTCATGCTTCTGCCTAAATACGTACGCACATATATTCACAGTTGAATACATGCAGATATAGACAGGCACACAGACACTCTCGCAGGTACAAAATTAGTACGTCCACAGTTATATCCACTCAAGCATAATTTTAAAAACCTAATCTCACCTGATCCACCATACACAACCAAACACACACAAACACTCTCACACACAGACATGCACAAAGACGATTCGCCTTTGTGCACACGAGTAATCATAACTTCTCTCACACGTGTACAAGATGTGCAAACAGATCTGCACACATTAAACTCACAAACGTTTATATGCATACACTCATGTACCCACACACACACACACACACACACACACACAGAGTGAGAGAGAGAAAACGCATGCACTTTCATTCATATTAACAAACACTTTAAAACCTACCCTCACACATGCAAACACACCTATGCAATTGCATAAAAACACACAAGATTACGTCTTCTCACCAACACATACTCAAAATTGTGCATGAACACGAAACTGCACACAACACAATCAGCCCCGCGGTTACATCCAACCAAACATAATTTTTTCCTCTCTGTTTGCAATTCGATTTCGTCAACCATTTCCTTTTTTTTTAATCTTTTGTCTGGTCTTCCTCAATTCTTTGTCGACGTTTTTTTTTCCAGTCATCTTACATAGTTTTCTATTTTTTCTTTAACTATTCTTTTTTCTCTCTTTGCCTTTTTAAGAATGTTCTCTCTCTCTCTCTCTCTCTCTCTCTCTCTCTCTCTCGTTCTTCTTTTTTTTATCTGTCTCTTTTTTTTTCTTTTTCTTCTTGTGTTTCTTCTTAATCTTTTTCATATATCGTTTCTCATTTCTGTTCTCATCCTTTTTTATTAACTTTTCTTTGCTGAAAATATCAGTCGTTCTTTTCTTTTGTCGTCTTTTTTTTTTCTTAACATGTAGTCTCTTTCTTTTTCTCTTCCTTTCCTTTTTATTTTCAGTTGCTTATTTCAGATTTTCATTTTTATTTCTACATTTTCTTTTTCAACCACTTCTAACATTTTCTTTCTTTCTTTCTTTCTTTCTTTCTTTCTTTCTTTCATTTTACACAATTTCCTCTCTGTTTTAGCCCTATCTTTCTTTCATTTAATCTCTCTCTTCTTTTCTCTTTTTAATTCCTTGTGTTCGCTTTCATTTTTTTATGTATCGTTTCTCACTTTTGTTTTCATTCAGTTTCTCACCTTTTCTTTGCTGAAGGTATATCTTTTTCTTTTTTTTTTTTTTTTGTCTTTTCTTCTTGCCAGATTGTTTACTTCTTTTTCTCTTTTAGTTATTTTTTCACTGATAGTTTACATTTTTCAACTTCATTCCTCTCTTGATTTACCCGGTCTCTTTCGTTCTTTCTTTCTTTCAACTATTTTTTTCTTTTTTTTTTAACGGTATCTTTCTTTCATTCACTGTCTCTTCTTTCTTTCTTTCTTTCTTTCAACTATTTTTTTCTTTTTTTTTTAACGGTATCTTTCTTTCATTCACTGTCTCTTCTTTCTTTCTTTCAACATTTTTCTTCCTTTTTTTAACGCTATCTTTCTTTCATTCACTGTCTTTTCTTTCTTTCTTTCTTTCTTTCTTTCTTTCTTTTTTTCTTTCTTTCAACATTTTTTCTTCCGTTTTTTAACGGTATCTTTCTTTTATTCTGTCTTTTCTTTCTTTCTTTCTTTCTTTTAACATTTTTTCTTCCTTTTTTTAACAGCATCTGTCTTTTATTCACTGTCTTTTCTTTCTTTCTTTCTTTCTTTCTTTCTTTCTTTCTTTCTTTCTTTCTTTCAACAATTTTTTTAACGGTATCTATTTAAATTCACCGTCTCTTCTTTCTTACTTTCTTTCTTTCCATTTCTTTTTTTTTTTACTTCTGTTCCTTCTTACTTTCTTTCTTTCTTTCAATTTCTTTCTTTCTTTTTGCGACTATCTCTCTCTCTCTCTCTCTCTCTCTCTCTCTCTCTCTTCTTTATAGCACCATCTTTGCTTCATTCAGTATCTCTTCTTTTTTCTATATATTTTTCCTTACGTACTCTCATCATTTTTTCTTTTTTTCTTTCTTTACATTTCTTTTAACAATTTCCTTTCTCTTTCTTTTTCAGCTCTGTCTTTCATTCCCCTATTTTTTTACTTTCCTTTCTGTTTCACATCCCATTCATTTTTTAAATTCCTTCTCCCCCTTTTTTCCTTTTCTTCTTCCCTTCACTTTTCCCCCTAAACTCCCTGTACATCGTTTCTTCTTTGCCTCCTCTCGCCATTAACCAACGACCTGGTGTAACCGTAGTAAACACCACCCTTTGTGCCAGCCAGGCACCCCTCCCGTCTAGTCATTAACTCAAATGATCAGTGTTATATTGGCTAACACTTTGGACATTCGTCATGTTGACCGATCTAATAGAAAAATGCTACGGCATATTAGGAACGAGTTCTAATCTGATTGTCAGTTAAGAACTTCCTTTTGGCTTCAATCAATGCTTAGAAAGTGAACGACTCGTCGCGGTAATAGATAGAGAAGGAGGGAGAGGACAACAAAGAACGGAACTCTGATACGAAGCCGAGATCACCAAGAAGGGAAGGGGGGATCTTAGGAAGTGGTTCGAAGAACTAAGAGAAAACAGTGGTGGTGGTGGTTCTGTATAATTGCAATGATGGTAGTGTCCACGGTAGGGGGACAGCTGTTAGTCTTCCAAGGGGTCATGGCGTAATAATAATGATGATGATGATGTATAGAGAGAAGATATAAAATGTGTCAAGTTAGAAGAGCTTGTGATAGAGCAGTTGGTGAAGATAGCTTGCTTATTTATGGTGATCAGGGACACGCATACTGTTGCTTTATTCATTGAGGGCACAATGTGAACATTTGGTCTAAGGGTATAGTATTGGTGTGTGTTAAGAGCATGAGGCAATATAAATGGGACAGGAGAAGATGCTTTATCTAAGTATGTATTTAACTAAACCGTCCACCACGGGTAGGATAAGACACAAGGTCAATTTTTAAGCGGATTTGACCTCAATGTTTGCCTTCTCTTGGACTGGTTGCTTAACCAAGGCTAAAGAAGGAACCAAGGCCTGTCTGACTATCTAACCATAGCTGAAGTAATGATAATAAGATTCATATATTTTCCAAGTGTATTTTACCATTATGGGAAATGCAATAATTCCCATCTAGGATTTAAGCTCACGTCACTGATACCCTGTTCGAACCCCTGCAGGGATACATCCCCACCCACCAAAAAGGAGGTGTCCTAAGTGGCACTAAATTGAATACAATGAGGAAGCTTCAGTACTGGAGATCTGAGAAGTGCGCAGTTCCACGTCATTGCAATTACTTCCAAGTCCACTCAGTCCAGGAGGGATTGTACCTTATAGGGTTCTATCTATGAGTGAAATAGATATGTTTAAAAATTATTCTTATTCGATAAGACTGGGAATAAAAATAAACCTCGTAAGATAACTACACAAAAATTTAAATATGAACGTACAATGAACACGATTTCCCAAAATCTAGACATAAAATAAGCCTAAACGGATTGGCGTGCCATTACAAATAATCGGGTAACCGATTTCTTTTGTTCGACGACAACTGTTAAACAAAGCACTTTATCCAAGTTTGCAATGGAAAGTGTTGGAAGAGTGGCAAGTTGATTTTTGAAAGTAATTGCTATCATTTGGAATCCAAACGTATCGAAGGGGTTGATAACTTTCCAAAGGATATTACTTCAAAAGAATATAGCGCTATTGAAGTTCGAACTCGCTCACAACGATGCTACAACGTTAACCAGTAAGCCACGGAGACTTCATCCACTATAAAAAGAGTGGATATGTACCTAGCAAGTACCTAATTTGTACTGTGCTATATTAGACGATTGTCAAGGGATCCTCAGGTGGTGTAATGGTTAGCAAGCTTGACTACCAAACCTTCACAAGTGTGTTGATACTTATTGGGTGCCTCATTCATACGGCCTAGTGCCACTGCCAAATGGGAAGAATATAACGATAATAATGAAATGTCATGCATCGCTGCTATTGAACTTTTGACAGAAACATAGCTGGTATAATTATAAATTTACAACAGGAAATCTGTCTACTGTACAACTTTGGCCAACATGTTAGGATAACAAAAAATGAAACTGGTAAATACCCCATAAGAAAATCAAATATTGGGAAAAAAGTACAAGCATACAAAGAGTACGTTTGTACTTTTTTCTGAATATTTCAAATAACAATGGCTGCAGAATGTGTCTGGAGGAAAAATATGCTTAACAGAACACATTAAAAAAGTGCTGAACAAAAGAAGCAAGGGTAGACATATTAAGAAATTTATCATGTGTCTTTTATTGCCTGATTTCATATTTATTCTTTATAACTTGGACATTACTAATGACACACACAGACACTCGCACACACACACATATATATATATATATATATATATATATATATATATATATATGTATATATGCTCCTCCCACCGGGGTTTGAGCATTTTAGTGAGGGAATTAACAGTTGCCACTGGCGTTGTGCAAAGCTCTTTTAACGAATTGAGCACTTCGATCTCAGATACCGTAAAAAGTAAACGAACAAAAGTTAATACATATACGTTAAATTCCCTTGTTTGCATTGAGTATGCTGATGGCTGTGCGGTACGTTATCGGAATAACGTATAGTTAGCTGGGTTTCGATCTCAACTTGAAGCATCTCGCGTGTCTAGCTACACGGAAGAGTTTTGATACAGAGAAACAGTCTCTGTGTGCATGAAAATATATACATTGGAGGGGTGTGTGTGTGTGTTTATTTTATGTGTGTGTGTCACGTGTTCTTTGATTTTAACCCATGACGTTATACCATAATACACTGTTTGATTGGTCTACTTTCTCGTTTTTTGCCTGATGATTGTGCACTCCAAAATGTTGTATCCTCATATGCAGATGCATGCAGAATCATAACGACGACACGATAATAACGAGTGACACAGTTCTTAGAAAGATATAAGTAAAGTTGGCGACCATAGTCGAGGGTGACCCAAAGGCTCCCTTTTCGATAGCTACTACACCAAGGTGTAGGGGTGGGTGCTACTCCTTCCCAGGATTGCTCTACTTTACCCTTGATCCGTACCTTATAATGCTGAGTGTTAAGCAAGGTGGCATCAAGTACCATTTTTTGAGTCTTTGGTATGACTCGACCTGGAATTGAACCCAGGTCTCCCGGGCCATTGGCGAACACTCTAACTACTAGGCCAATGTCCGGTAGAAAGATATACCTCTCACTTTATTTGAAAGGGTTGTGAGTGAGAGGGAGTTGGAGACCGAACAAAGACTGCAACAACTTGACCTCCACTCTTATGGCCATCAGCGTATCTTTTCCGTTCTCCTGGGCTACTCAACCGGGGGCCTGGGGACCCAGCTTCTCTGGGGGCTGGTTTTCTCTACCACTACTTCTTCTTCAACTCGTCTGGTCTCCAAACTAACTGACTTCCTGTCTTCACTGAGTTATATAATATTTCAATGCCCCCTTCTTCTTGTGGGCGTCACAACGGCACTCATTCAACCCATCCACGGTCAAGGTTATAATTCTGATATTCCTCGACCGGATGCACCTGTGATTTACATAGGTGCATTTCCTATTTTGACAGCCCGGCCGGGTCGTAGGTCAGTATACAACCAAAAGACATTTAAAGTAAATGACTTGTTGTTTTCTTAATTTGGTATTTATTTCATTTTTTATATCTGCTCTGCTGTAGTAGTGTCGATAACTTACTCTTGGGAACTTTTCTCATTTGTATTTATCTTTACGCAAACACATATATATATATATATATATATATATGTGTGTGTGTGTGTGTGTGTGTGTGTGTACAGTTCTAAGCATATTAAATGATCAAATAGTTCTATTTAACTCATAGATGAAACCCTGACAGCTGCTAACACTCCAAGTCAGAATGTACCTCGAAGTAATACCAATGAAAGAGTATTCCACATTCTCCATAGCTCCAGAACTGGAACCTCAGTATCAAACGATTTAGCGTCATATCCAGGACATTTATTGGGATGGGGTTCTTACCTCTCTGCAGTGATGCACTCAGTGTATTCTACAACCTCAGTCAATCGGGCATACGTCCAGTATTAGAGGAAAATTATAGTAAATCAACATGTAAATCAAATTGACATAATTGTTGCTTTAATATTGATAAAGAATCTGAATAAGACGTGTGCAGGTCATGAATTTTATTACTTCCGTTCATTTACGACTCTGTGATTTGGGGTGTCCTCGTGGTGTAATGGTTAAAGCGATGGACTCCGGAATCGTAGTGAGCGAGTTCGAACTCCAGTCGCACTATTACATTTACTTTCGGACAAATACCCTTTGGAAAGGTATGAACCACCTTATCCTCCCAGCTATGGGTTAAACATAACCACAACTGTTCTTCTAGGAGAAGGGCTTTGGCATTAAATAACCGGCAAAGGTTGATATACCATTAAACAAAGAAACAAACCTTGAAACAAACGAACAGACTCCGTGATTTCAGTAATTTGGCACATTGTTCAGAGGTGATTATTCCAATTTCCCTGCGGTTTCCGTGAGAAACTTTTCACTGGTGTCTGCTTCCCTGTTTTTAACATTGTCACTAATTCTCAGTTGGATTCGACATTTGGCGAGGGTTTCACTTTCACATGGCGAAACAAGGAGAGACACAATACTTAAAAGCTTATGCTAACCATACTATGCTGACATCACCCCATCTTGTGATGTTTAAGATCTCAATTCATCTCTGCCAGTCTAGATCCTAAAAACTCAACTGCATGTCTCAACGGTAGAAAACTCAACTACGTCTTTTCAAAATCCTCAAATTCTCAGGACCATCTCTTCTGGCCATGACGTCTTCCACACTCCAATCCCATTTCCTGTCTTGGGGGTTTATTATGACAACTGGTGATTGTCATATCCTTTGTGCGCGGGCCTAAGACTGCACCATCTGACTATGCACCTGGACTAAGAGACCCGAATGATAGAATATAATTAACAAAAAATGATTCATATAAAAAATCCTTCCTTAATTATATAACACCAAGGACAGCTGATGCTCCCAGAGAAAGTAAGTAAAAGTAAAGTTGGCGACCGTAGTCGAGGGCGACCAGAAGGCTCCCTTTTCAATAGCTACTACACCGAGATGTAGGGGAAGGCGCTCCTCCTTTCCCTGGAATGCTCCACTTTACCCTTGATACGTTCCTTATATTGCTGAGTGTTAAGCAAGCAGATATCAAGTACCATTTTTAAAGTCTTTGGTATGACACGACCTGGGATTGAACTCTGGTCTCTCGGACCATTAGCAAACACTCTAACCATTAGACCAAACAGCAAAATTTTCAATCAGATTCCTATACACTTCGGAGAGAGTTCCGGTAACGTAGGAAGCGAGTTCGAACTCTAATCTCGCTCTTACGTTCACACTCGGGAAAGGTATTGACTCTGTTATCTTTCAAGCAATGGGTTGAATAGTACCCTTACTGTTCTTCGACAAGGATGGCTTTGTCATAAGATAACATATGAACGTTGATATGCCATTAAACAAAAAATCGAAAATGAAGCATTTACTTTCCTATACAAATATTTACCCAACATCCACACCACGGGCAAGATGTGACACAAGGTCAATTTTAAAGTGGAGTATATTTTACTTTTCCTAGACTGGTTGTGTGATGAAGGTTAAAGAACACAGTCCCCTTTACTATTTACTAATAGATGTCAAGGAAACCGATGGATTCATGTGTTTCCCAAGGGAATCAGTGTGGAATGAATCACAAACAGCTTTGCCCGGATATATATATATATATATATATATATATATATAACAACCTCTCAAGGAGAAGGAAAATTCCGAATCCCCTAAAATTAGAATCCCCTAAAATTTCACCGTGTGTCGCATCCTGCTAGAACAGAGGAGTTGGTAATATATATATATATATATAGTCATCCACAGACAGATCTGTTTCATTCTATCAGAACTCATCGGTGTGGCTAGACATACCAGCTTCCCGTAGCTGGGATCGAAACCCGGTTGACTCAAACCCTTCAGCCACGAGGAGCCTGTAGCAGCGAAGCAAATTTTAAATTATATATATATATCACATCGTGCTAGTATCATGGCGTTCCATGGTTCTCACTATCCACCTCTATCACTCCTCACTTTTGGCAGGTCATCTAGACTGGAACCAGTGTCCGCACAGATGGGATATATGTAAGTCCTGTCTGGTCAGCTTACTCTGACACGTCCACGTGAAAGAGTCCATCAGAAAACGTCGCTTAAGAGTTCGTTTTTACTTCTCCAGCTGTGTCCAATAGGCGCCTTTGGTGGTGTAATGGTTAGCAAGCTCGACTAGCAAACCTACACGAATGAGTTCGAGTCTCATTGGGTGCCTCTTTCATATGGCCCTGTGCCACATCTAAGCAAAAAGCTTAGTAAATTACCTCCAGCTGTGTCTAGCACGTCTTATTCGTTTTACAAGACTGATTTATTATATAGGAAGTTAGTGGTCGTACAGCTGCTCTTTTTTTTTTTTTTTTTTGAGCGGGGTCTGGATCCATAATTTGTTTAGAATTGCATGTAACATATAAAAAAAATGCTTATATATATAAAACTCTAAACAAAAAGAAAAAATACAAAAATGTTCATATAAACGTGATTCCTTAAAGTCTACGCTTGATATGCCGTTTTTATTCCTCAATATACATACAATTCTAAAATAACATAAACGGTAATTATTTAAAACAAGATCATGTTTGATATTATACATGGGGGTAACTCATTTCAGATAGCAACGTTCATTCCCCATCGGCGGAAGACTTAAGATTGTGCACTTGACCTAATCTTTCGAAGTAGAGGTGTTGTCTAGCCAATAGATCTCCCGTAACCAGGTTCCCTGTCTATTTCTTAGCTCAAAACATAATCAAACCAGACAATTTTCTAAAATTCCTATGATTACAATAAATTAAGATGAAATCAATGCGTAAAAACACATTGATTTTATCTTCTTCAATGACCTTCTGCCCCTAACTCTACTCTCACATAATTGGGAGCGACAATGAATAAGAGAGAGAGAGAGAGAGAGAGAGAGAGAGAGAGAGAGAGAGAGAGAGACGGACAGACAGACCGAGAGACAGCAAGAGAGAGGGTTGGGTTGGCTGAGTTTTATGGCATATCAACACATATAGATTATTTAATGGTTTATATATATATATATTATGGTTTATATATATATATATATATATATAGAGAGAGAGAGAGAGAAGACGGTATATTTATATATAAAGAGAGTGGGTGAAGGAAAAGATGCATAAGGAGAGATACTCCAAAAATGAAAATACTAATTAATTAATGGAATTACATTGTTACGCGTAAAATGCACAGGAGAAAAAAAGACACAAGAAAATTCGACTTTAAGAGAGAGACAGAGACAGAGAGAAAAATAAAATCGCATAAAGAGTAATAGAAAATAAGTGATTAAAGGGGAAGGATGGAAAGAAAAAAATGATAGATTGATTGAGAGAGAGAGGGTGGGGGACACAGCAAACATGAAAAAAAAAAGATGAGGATGGAAAGGGACTGAAGAAGCGCAATAATAGTAATAGTAATTAGAAGAAGAAGAAGAAGAAGAAGAAGCATTTTAACAAAAAATAAATGAAAGAGATTAAGCAGATTTTTTAATAATAGAAACAAAAAGAAAAAGTAAAAGAGTACTAAGAGAATATAGTAAGGAGAGAGAGAGAGAGAGAGAGAGAGAGAGAGAGAGGGGGATTGAGAGAGTTAGAGAGAGAATAAAAAATGCTAAGTCAGATGAAAGAAGAGAGAAATTTGAAAAATGAAGTGAAAAAAAACCCCCAAATTTTGTGATAAAGAGAAAGATAGAGATAAGAAAGAGGGTGTGAGAGAGATGGAAGAGGGAAAAAAATGAAAGGAGATGAGAGAGAAAATTATACAGTGAGGATAAAAATGCTGGGCTTAAAGTCGAAAAAAAGTGAGAAGAAACAGGAAAAAGTAAAGAAAATGTTGCTTGGTTTGTTTATAAACCCATGAAGTCAGGGACTTGGTCAGAGAAATTTTATCAAACCGAAGCAAAAAAAAAAAAAAGAAAAAAAGACGATTTATATTTTAGAAGAATAAATAGTACATTACAAATGTATAGGTTTGGTTTTGTTTCTTTGAATATCAACTCTTTTTAGGTTATTTAATGCCAAAGCCATTCTCCTTGAAGAACAGTAGTGGTACTATTTAACCCATAGCTGGAAGCTAAGGGGGTTCATACCATTCCCAAGGGTATTTTCCCGAAAGTGAACGTAATAGCGCGACTGGAGTACGAACTCGCGTACTACGATTCCGCAGTCCATCGCTTTAACCATTACACTACGAGGACACCCCCTTTCAAATGTATCGGTCAGTTGAATGGATTTTTGAAATGAAATGTGATTCAAGGTTGTATTATTTATTTCTTTTGCGAGGAAAAGTAGTCAGAAAGAAAGTGACTTGTTTTTACAGATTGCTGTGCTTACGAAAACGGAATCGACGGTAGATTTGACCCGAAAGCCTGGAGCTGATGATCATAAAAGGCGACCAACTACTGAAAAACCTTGGATTTGAAATAAAAATATTTTTTTCAAATTCGAATTTGGAAATTAGTTTTTTTTTTTCAGATGCAATATTGGTCTAGTGGATAGAGTGTTCGCCAATGGTCCGGAAGACCTGGGATCAATCCCAGATTGCGTCACGCCAAAGACTTTAAAAATGGTACTTTATACCTCCTTGCTTAACACGCAGCAATATAAGGTACGTAACAAGGGTAAAGTAGAGTAATCCAGCGAAAGAAGTAGCGCCCTCCCCTAAACTTTGGTGAAGAAGCTTTTAAATAGGGAGCCTTCTGGTCACCCTCAACTATGGTCGCCAACTTTACTTTTACTTTATAAAATTAGCAGTAATTCCAATTTGGGGAAAACTGCTCCTTTTGAGTTAGGGTAGGGGTTAATATCAAAGAGAAGGACTCACAGATGAGAGATATACGGAAAATTAGAGTGTTTGTCCAACGCTAGATTGTCCAGCGGAAGACAAGCGAAAGGCGCTACTAGAGTTCACGTCACCCGGGGGTCTGGCATGGTACGAAGCTGCCAGAGTTGAGAAGCAGAAAAAAAGTCATATTACATATTGTTCAGACGTGATGTACTCTTACCAATAGAAAATCTTATAAAGAAATGAAGCAAAGACAGAGATACTATGGAAATGTACTAAGCTTTTTGCTTAGATGTGGCACAAGGCCATATGAAAGGGGCACCCAATGAGACTCGAACTCACTCGTGTAGGTTTGCTAGCCGAGCTTGCTAACCATTACACCACCAGAGGCGCCTTTGTACCGGTATCGTGAAAATAGAAAAGGAAAGTTAAGCCTGAGATAATATGATGCATTGAAGTAGCCTCGTGACAGACCCACCGAGATAAAGAAGCAAAGAGAAATCTCGATAATATACTTTGAGAGGGTTTTGTACCAGACTGCTTTGAGTATAGTAAGCGAAGAGAACTAAGATTTTACGATAGT
This sequence comes from Sepioteuthis lessoniana, assembly GCA_963585895.1. Taxonomy (NCBI): domain Eukaryota; kingdom Metazoa; phylum Mollusca; class Cephalopoda; order Myopsida; family Loliginidae; genus Sepioteuthis; species Sepioteuthis lessoniana. The sequence goes on from OY757940.1 coordinate 60,423,028, forward strand.
TTGTGAACCAAAACGATACTTTCGACACTCTTGTGCTAGTCTCTCGAAAGTAAAGAAGTGAGGTGAAACTGACATAGCACGCTACATGAAAATACCTTGTACCAGAGTTGAGAGGCAGAAAAATGTATTTTACATATTGTACAGATGTGATGTAGTCTTACCGAAAGCAAAGGAAACAAAGGAAGCCTAACGTTATACGACATTTTTGAAATTATACTAATGATTGATAAAAGCAAATATAAACCACATCTGAGATGGCCTAGTGCCAAACTATAAGAAAGCCCAAAACTTATACGAATACATGACTGACTATTAGTTCGTGAACAGGGTCTTCCCACCTCTGGGATGGGTGAATAGAAGTATCATTTTTAAAAATAGTTTTCCTTTACGAAATATTGTTATTGTTACAATCCGTGTTTTGTTCGCTTTGTTGGCGTCGACATTTTTCTTTTTTTGCTTTCTTAATTGTGGGGTCACATCCGTCCATTTATCGACCGGCGACTCTGATTAGCGGATGATCTGATGTCTGGATCTTAAAAAAAACAAAACAAAAAACAAAAAACAAAGAAAAAACAAAAACAAACATAACAGATCAGTCGTGTCATCCGGAAATATAACCACCAAGCGGAACGGTCAAAGGGATTCGAAGTTGAATCCCCCTCGTGTTTGGTGAGTGCGAGTGTACTGCCACAAAATTTCTGCTGATTGTAAGGTTTTATGGCATGTCAAATCTTATTGGGGAATTCAATGGCCAAGTCAGTTTTTTTCAAGCAATTATATGATCTCAAGTAACTAAACATTACATATATATATATATATATATATATATATATATATATGATGATTAGTTACTTGAGATTTATATATATATATATATATATATATATATACTAAGAAAACATGTTACATTTTTTATAATTCGACCGTCAATTACATCAAGCAGTTTGAAAAAGAACGTGACTAATGGAAATAGAATGTCTAAAACGTTCTCATTTTTTTGTTTTATCAAAAAACATCAGTGTTAGCCGGTCAGCAATGATTTACAAACATTAGCTCTGTTTGTACACTGGTTGCAGTCTAGAGAACCTAAAACAAGCGATGGATGATAGTGACGGAGACAGACAGAGACAGAGAGAACCAGGAACTCCATGCTATCAGAACTTGATGATATATACATATATTAATTTTCTTCTATTTCAATCAAAAATGCTATTATTAGGTATATATATATATATATATATATATATATATATATACCAAATAATAGCAATTTTGATTGAAATAGAAGAAAATTAATATAAAATGTTGTCGTCTACATTATGATCGATGTAATATATATATATATATATATATATATACGAGGTGTATACGATAACTTTCCAGACTTTTTTTCGTATGGGTGCTTTTATTGATAGTACACACATGAAATTCTAGTCCCCTTCAAAGTAATCTCCTCTTCTAGAAGGCCCCATGGAAGTCCTCTTTTGTGAGCGTGTCAATGACCTTGTCCCAGCTTCTTTCATCTCCTCAATTGTCTCATCACGACAGACTCTGAGCTTAGGGAATAAGCAGAAGTCACAAGGAGCAAGGTCTGGACTATAGGGAGGGTGAGGAACTGTCTTGATGCCCATCTTGGTCAAATAGTCTGTGACAAGTATGGAGTTGTGGACTGGTGTATTGTCCTGGTGGAAATGTCACAGACCCGATTTGAAGAGTGCTAGCCTCTTCCGACGGAATCTCTTCCTGAACTCCCTTAAAACCTCATCATAGTAACCCTAACCCTAACCCTTTGGCCAATCAACTCTGTTCTATTGACCTCCTTACTCCTCCCACACCTCTCATCATCCCTCACAGACTTCCTGCCTTCCTTGAATCTCTTATGCCACTCAAAAACTGATGCTCGATTCATGCTTGATGGTCCAAAAGCAGTCTGAAGCATTCCATACGTTTCTATGGCATTTTTTCCAATTTTAAATAAGACTTTTATTGCATATCGTTTATCTAAAGTGTCAGATTGCATTTTTGAAATTCAGCAAATGTGACAATCAGGTTAGCAACAATCATCTCATGCTACAGCCCCACCAATGTTAGTGAAGAAAATGAAATAGTCACCTTCTACGATGAGTTATCCTCATTAGTGCGTAGCATCCCGAAACACAACATGTTAGTCATTGGCGGAGACATGAATGCACAAATCGGGAAAAACGGAAACAACAAATACAGCCTCCACAACACGTCAAATAGAAATGGACAACATCTAACAGATTTCATGATAGAAAATAGATTAGCATGCCTCAATACAAACTACCAAAAAAGAGAGGGCAAACTATGGACATACACGTACGCAAACAATACTAAAGCTCAGATAGACTACGTCCTTATAAACAAGAAATGGAAGAATAGTGCATTGAATTGCGAGGCATACTCCTCTTTTGAGGGTGTGTCCACCGATCACCGAATAGTCACAGCGAAAATACGGTTAAGCCTACGAAAAAACGACAAACGAACAGCGACCACCAAACACTATGACTGGGCCCTATTAAACAACAAAGATGTCAGAGATAAATACGTATTAGAATTGAGAAACAGATTCGAAACACTACAAGAAAAGACGGAAAAAAGTACACCAAACGACGAATACGAAAATTTTGTCAATGCACACCTTGAGGCAGCAGCAAAATACATTCCAACAAAAATTAAAACTAAATATAGAGTCCCATGGGAAACCTTAGCGGTGAGAGAAAAACGTGCACTAGTGAAAACAGCCTCCAAAAACTATCGAAAAAACCCAATAAACACAAATGCCTTAAAACTAAAAACGGCACAATATCAATTAGCAGGCATATATATAAAGGAACAGACAGAATACATTCAAAATCAGATAGATAAGATCAGAGACTCGGTAGAAGATAGACAATCTAGAATTGCCTGGCAAACAATAAACGAAGTGAGCAGAAGAAAGAACACAGCCAAAGCAAAACTTAAAGCAGCAAACCAACAAGAAAGAATAAAACTGTGGAAACAGCACTTCGAAAACTTACTTGGAAACCCACCAAAAATAACGCATGAACCAATCACCAGAATAATTAGCAAACAATTAGACATTAAACTTGGACCGTTCACACAAGGAGAACTCGACTCGGTTCTCAGAAAAATTAAAAATAGGAAAGCTGCAGGACTGGACGAAATTCCCCCGGAAGTATGGAAGACCAGACAATTCGACGACATACTGCTCCGACACTGCAACGCAGTATACAATCAAAATCCGATAGATAGATGGACGAAGGGATGCATACTCCCCTTCCCTAAAAAGGGAGACCTCGGATTAGCCAAAAACTACCGAGGCATAACACTTACATCCATAGCTGCCAAAATCTACAATGCCCTACTACGAAACCGCATAGAACCCAAAATCGACAACATACTTAGAAAAAACCAAAATGGCTTCCGAAGAAATAGATCTACGACCTCACAAATACTAACCATCCGCAGAATCCTTGAGGGTGTACGGGCAAAGAACCTACAAGCGACATTAATATTTGTCGACTTTACCAAGGCTTTCGACTCCATTCACAGAGGAAAGATGGAACAAATCCTACTAGCGTACGGCATACCTAAAGAAACCGTAGCGGCAATAACGATTCTCTATAGAAACACTAAAGTAAAAGTACGATCACCAGATGGAGACACAGAATACTTCGACATTGTAGCAGGAGTACTACAAGGGGACATGCTGGCTCCGTACCTCTTTATCATTTGTCTAGACTACGTACTTAGAACATCGATTGACAAAATCAAAGAGAATGGCTTCGAACTGACGAAGAAAAGAAGCAGAAGATATCCCGCAACAACAATTACCGACGCCGACTACGCCGATGACATAGCGATACTGGCAAATACACCTGACCAAGCCGAAACACTTCTGCATAGCCTGGAACGAGCAGCAGCAAGCATAGGCCTCCATGTTAATGCACACAAAACGGAATATATGTGCTATAACCAAACGGGGGACATCTCCACTCTAGAAGGAACCCCTCTTAAACTAGTAGACAAATTCACGTACCTAGGAAGCAGCGTCGAATCAACCGAAAAGGACATCGAAACGAGGTTAACGAAAGCATGGACAGCTATCAATAGGCTATCGGACTATATGGAAATCAGACCTAACCGATAAAATGAAACGCAGTTTCTTCCAGGCAGCGGTCACATCGATACTGCTATATGGATGCACTACATGGACGCTAACAAAACGGCTGGAGAAGAAACTAGATGGCAATTACACAAGAATGCTGCGTGCAATCCTCAACAAGTCCTGGCAGCAACACCCCACAAGACACCAACTGTACGGCCACCTGCCCTCTATCACGAAATCTATCAAGTTAGGCGAACCAGACATGCAGGACATTGCTGGAGAAGCAGAGATGAACTCATAAGAGATGTACTCTTATGGATCCCCACACACGGCCGCGCAAAAGCAGGACGAACAGCACGAACGTACATTCAGCAGCTATGTGAGGATACAGGTTGTTGTCCTGAAGACCTACCTAGGGCGATGAACGATAGGGAGGAGTGGCGAGAGAGGGTCAGGGATATCCGTGCTGCCAGCACGATATGATGATGATGATGATTCCAATTGCTGCTGTAAGCTGTTCATTTGAAGCTGAAATCAGAAATTAGTCAGTCATTTCATAAGATGTATAGCAATAACATACTGAATTTTCAAGAGTCTACGACAATTTTAAATGCCCATACGAAAAAAGTCTGGAAATTATCGTAAGCACCTCGTATATATATCCTCCTGATAACGCGAATATAATGGATTCGAGCCCCATACTGGCAATGTATAGTAAAGTGGAGTAATTCAGGGAAAGGAGTTCACCTCTTCATGAATTTTTATTACACTTTAGTCCATGTACTTTTTCATCAAAAGACATTCGTCTTCTGACAACAATCTAAACTGATGATTGTATATTTTTTTTATAAAACTACCTGAAATGAATGATGACGAGAAGGATGGCAACATCGTAGATTGCGAAATCGACTTACAGTCACACTATTACGTTAAATTAAGGACTTATACCGCTGGGAAAGGTACGAAACCCATTTATATCACCACAACTGTTCTGAAAGGAAGGCTTTGGTATAAATAACCTACGAAGGTTTGTATGCCATTAAAGACAGGAACCAAACCACTGAAACAACTATTGATTCTATTTACCCAACCCCTCCGCTCGGGCAGGATATGACACAAGGTCAATTTTTAAGTGGAGTTTAACAGGTTTGAATTCAGAGTTTTCCTTCTCCTAGACTAGTTGCCTCTCCTACTATTTACCCATAGCTGGAGGGAGAATAATTGGATTCATACCTTTCCCAAGGGTATTAGTGCTATGTGAAATGCAATCAGTCTCGTCGAGGATTTGAACTCGTGTCGCCGTGTCCATTTCCTACGACGATAACCATTACACCACAGGCACCTCCAAACTGAAACTACTATTGATGAAATTGTCTCGAAAGGATGATTAAGTATTCATTCATCGTAGATTTTTGCTCCACGCTACCGGCCTGTGTTGATCCTTTTTCTGATACATCAACAAACGTTTTTAGAACCATTTGTTTATTTTCAGTTTGGTTTGGTTTTATGGCACATCAATTATTGTTGGTTATTTAATGCCAAATCCATTTTTATACATAAACAGTTCTATTTCAGAGAATTAAGTTTAGTTTAGATATACTTACAATGTCAAAAACAGTTCTATTTCTAGCAATTCAGTTTAGCATAAGTACAGTTTCAATGTAAAAAAAACAGTTCTATTTCAAATAATATAGTTTAGCATACAAAACAGTTCCATTTCAATCAATTCGGTTTAGCATAACTATGCAGTTTAAATGTCAAGACAGTCCCATCTGGACCCTTTCATTTTAGCATAAGTACACTTTTTAGTTCTAGTCAACCCATAGAGAGGACCCTATCAGGTGCTACCACTCCGGGCCGGAGTGGACCTGGGAGCAATGGTAATGAAGGCGTTCTCCACATTCCCTAAAGCTCCAGAATTACTGGAACCTCATCATCAAATTGTTTAATGTGATATACAGGACATTCGTTGGGGGTGGTGTCTTACCCCTCTGCCGAGGTGCAGTTGGCGTCTAGTACTGCCTCAGCCAACTGGGCAATTGTTTATTCTTCGATATATATATATATATATATATATATATATATATATATATATATATATTGTGCATGTGTGTGTGTGTGGTTTTAACTGAGGAATTAATTATTGGATTTAAGATTAAGCTAAAATGTCTCGTAGGCCAAATAAGCTTTTGAAAGTTTCTTTCACACTTCCCTGATTCTGAAACACCAGGACCTGCTTTTTTTGGCGTTGTCGACACGTGTCCAAGTAGACGAGTGAACTGCCGGGCGCTTGAGTGCAGTGCCTGTCTGAATGAAGACACGTGTCGTTCAAAATGGCAAATCTGTAAACATTCCCTTTGATATGCACTTTGGGCGGTAAATATTAGGAAACGTGGGAGGAAAAGATCGCGAAACTGGGAGAACGATGGTTGACTTGGGGTGATAAGGGAAGATGTCTGTTATAGAAGTCGTTGAAAAAAGAATACCACATTTTTTATTTTTTAAAGATAATAATAGATAAAGATAAGTAAATGAAATGAAAAAAAATGTTATGAATAGTAAAACGTTGATGAAAAGAAAGAATTTGATAAAAAGAAATAAAAATTAGGGAAAAAGAAGAAAGGCTGATAATAAAAAAGAAGAGAGAGAGAGAGAGAGAGAGAGAGAGAGAGAGAGAGAGAGAGAGTGTGTGTGTGTGTGTGTGTGTGTGTGTTTTGAAGAGACTGATATTAAGAGATTCAAAGAGATAGATAGATAGATAGATAACATAATTGGCTCAAATAGAATTGATATGATTTCGAAAGAAAGACAATAATAAGAAAGGTAAAAAAACATCCTGAGAACTCAACGAAGAAAGAAAGAAATGTAAAAAAAAAAAAAAATAAAAACTAAGAAGAAAGATATAAATAAACTTCAAGAAGAAACAAAGTAGAAAAAAAAAAAAAGAAACGTGAAAAAATAAAAAAGACAGAAAGAGTTAAGAAGATAGAAGGCAAAAAAAGGTAAACCCTGAAACAGAGATAAAGAAAAGAAAGATAATATCTACGATTACAATAAACTTCAAGACGGAAAATAAAAGTTAGAAGAAGAAGAAGAAGAAGAAGAAGAAGAAGAAGAAGAAGAAGAAGAAGAAGAAGAAAGCATAAAAGATGCTGGAAGAAAGAATTTTAAAAAAGCAGCCATCTGGAAGAAAGAAACGCCACCAAGAAAGAAAAATACCTAAAGGACTTTGAATATTAAAAAAAAAATAAAAAATAAAGATTAAGAAAATGAAAAAAAAAATTGAATAAGGAAGAAATGTAGAGAAAATTGAATGTAAAATTAAGAAGGCAGAAAAAATGTTGGAAGAAAGATAGAAAACAAACAAGACCAGAAAAGTATCTTATGCCATGTTTAATGGCGTGAAATGAAGCAAACGAAATCGAAATGAAGACGCCCAGAAAAAAGAAAAAAAAGAAATAAGGAAAAGAAAAAGAATATAAAATAAGTTATAATTTAACGTATAAAATGACAGCAAGAAAATGATTGAGAAAGAATGGCCAGAAATTATGTATAAAGTGATGGGAAGAAAATGTTTGTGACAACACAAACAAGTGAGAAAGAGAGAGAGAGAGAGAGAGAGAGAGAGAGAGAGAGAAGGGGGGAGGAGAAAGAGAAAAAAGAGAGCGAATGGGAGAGGAAAAATAAGAGAGTAGTTGACAAGAAGAGGAAAATGATTGGAAGAAGAAGAAGAAGAAGAAGAAGAAGAAGAAGAAGAAGAAGAAGAAGAAGAAGGAAAATAATTGAGAGAAAAAGGCAAACCGAATTAGAGAGAGAGAGAGAGAGTGCGTGTGAGGGTTAAGAAGAATAAAGAAAAGAAAGAGAATGGAAGTATAAAAGAAGAACCGGAGAGAACTTGACGTATCAATTGACAAGAAGAAGAAGAAAAAGAAGAAGAAAATAACTGAGAGAGAAAGACAATAGAAACGAGTAAAAAATTACATTTTAAAAAGTGAGTTTTCTAATGTCTTGCCTGGGAGTGAGTGAGTGTCTTTGTGTATAAGTGTATATTTATACGGGTATGTAGACAAAATATTACTTTAATGTATAGCTGTATAGATTAAAATAAGCACTTCTGCGAGCTTACCCTCTTATATACACCATTCAGCTTCTTATCCTTTCCTTCCTATTAAAATCAAGCCCTTAATGGTGGAGGGAGTGTTCCTCCCCCCCCACTAAAAAAAGCAGTAGAGACACTATTACGGTAGCTGAAGTGAGAAAGTGACAGCGAAAAGTTAAAATGAAAGAGACAGGCAGGGAGGAAAAGCGCGGGAGAGATCGAGAAAGCTTGCAACAATACAATTCGCGAGGGTTGAGTGGGGAGAGTGAAAGAGATGATTGTCATTTAGCTAAGGGTTAGTCGGGGGTGCGGATTAGCTGATGCTCCGGCCACGCCCACGTCATCAACTCTAAACATCATTGCTGTATGCCATAAGGGGAAAACGGGCGTTGGGTTGTAGGGTGGGTGATTCTGAATTCACAGTGAAGTAGGGAAGCGAAATGGAGACGGGAATCAGCGTTTACAATTCATACACTCCAGCGACCCCCAGCCTGTCACTCGAATTTTCGACGAGACGACATTCCGTTATTCTATTTCACCTATTGGTCAATACAATCATGGCCGTCGAGCGCCCTGCCGTGAGTGGAAAATAGTGTATTGTGTGAGGGAAGAGCAATGGCCATCTGCCTAGCTTATTGGTGACGCCATGATAAGTCTAGGGGACGGGATTTTTTTTGCTGTTTTTATTTTTGTAATTTTTTTCGACCCAAGAACTTCAATATCATTTGATAAAAGAGTTTCTTTAATTTTCCTTCTCAGGTTTATTTAACTACTGTTATCGAATTCTATAACTGTCTATCTATTTTTCTCCTTCATTCTCATTTTTCCTTCTAATTTTTCTTCATTTCTTTTCTTTCTGATTTCATTCATATTTTTTTTTACTTTCAACTTCCCTTCATATTTTTTACTTTCTGTTTTACATTTTTTTTTTCAAAATTTCTTCATTTCTTCTTTCTAATTCTTTTCATTTTTTCTTTCTAATTTCCTTCATATTTTTTTACTTTCAACTTCCCTTCATATTTTTTACTTTCTGTTTTACATTTTTTTCGAAATTTCTTCATTTCTTCTTTCTAATTTTCTTCATTATTTCTTTCAATTTTCTTCCTTTTTTTCTAATTCCCAACACTCTTCATTATTTTCTCTTTAGTTTCCTTCATTTGTCTTTCCAATCTACTTCATTTTTTTCCCTAATTTCCTTTATTTTTTCTTTTTAATATCACAAATTTTTTAAATTTTAGTCTTATTCTTTATTTTTCTCATTTATTTATTTATTTTTGGTACATTTCTTCTCTTTATTTGGCAACCGCATGTTTTCTTGTTTTCTTTGTTTTTGTTTTTTTTCTTTCGGTTGGGTTATTTAATGCCTTGAGGTTGGGGAATCGCGTTCATTATACGTTCATATTTACATCTTTGTGTCGTTGTTTCTTAAGAGCTTTTGTTTTTGTTTTCTTTTTCGCTGATTTGCTTTTTGCGCGCGTTCCAATCGCATATGAATAAGTTTTAGATATATATACATTTGATCCATAGATGGAACCCTAACAGGTATTACCAAACCTACTCAGAGTGGACCTGGAAGTAATGACTAAAACCATCGCCCCAGATCTGAAACCTCACCATCAGAGGTAGATTAGTGCCATATCATGGACACCCCATTTTTTGGCGGTGTATTGTTACACCCTGTAAGAAATAGTCAGTATATTCTAAGCTACGTCTGCAGAATGGACATTTAAACGAACTTGTAAAGTATCTAAGCCAAACATTGTAAATATTGAAATAACGAGTCTTGAATATATATATATATATATATATATATATATATATATATATATATATCACACTTTGCCCGGTCGGCAAAGGCTGTAGAATACATCAATTGCACCTCTGCTGAGGTGTATGACCCCCCTCCCCACCGAGTGTCCTGAATGATACTAAATAAACTGATGGTGCGGTTCCTGTAATGCCGGAGCTTTGGGGAATGTGCGGTATCCCTTCATTGCCATTGCTTCCTAGGTGCACTCTTGGTCGGAGAGGTAGAACCTGGTAAGTTCCTGTCTCTGGGTAAAATAGAACTAAACAGTGAATTTATGCTAACTTGAATTGCTTGAAATAAAACTGTTTTGACATTGAAACTACGTAATTATACTAAAATGAATTGTTTGAAAAGGAACTGTTTTTTCTATGCTAAAAGGGATTGTTTCTAATGAAACTGTTTTTGTATGCTTAACTGGATTGTTTAAAATGGAACTGTTTTTTGTATGCTAAACTGAATTGTTTGAAATGGAAATGTTTTGACAATACTTTCGCAAAACTGAATTGTTGAATTGGAACTGCTTTTGAAATACGCAAAACTGAAAACCGGACCAACAGCCAAATGATTAGTGTTCTCCAATGATCCTGAAGACCGGGGTTTAATCCCAGGTCAAGTCATATAAAAGACTCAAAAAATGCTACTTGATGCCGCCTTGCTTAACACTCAGCATTATAAGGTGAGGATCAAGGATAGAATGGAGCAATCCAGGGAATGTAGTAGCACTCTCCTCTACTCCTCGGTATAGTAGCTATTGAAAAGGGAGCCTTCGGGTCACTCTCGACTAACGTCGCCAACTTTACTTACGCAAAACTGAAGTGTTTGAATAAGAACTGTTTGATGCAAATGAATAGCTTGAAATAGACATATTTTTGACAATTAAACTGTGTACTTATACTAAACTGAATTGTTTGAAATAAAACTGTTTATTTGTATAAAAATGGATTCGGCATTACATAGCCTACAAAGGGTGATATGCAATAAAACACAAACAAACAAATATATTACTCTAAAGTAAACATCATGAGATATTTTAAATTACCCTTGGTTGAACAGCTTAATCGTCAGTAGACTACATCGACAGCATCTCTGCAGAGGGGTAAGACCAGACCCTCGCAAATGGTCGTCCTGAAAATTACACTAAACTGAATTTAATGGTGAGGCTCCAGTACTGGAGATTTGGGAATGTAAAGTACCCATTCATTGCCATTACTTCCAGGTCCATTCTGACAGGGAGTCATAGTATTTGATAAGGTCCCATATATGTGTCAAATTGAACTTTTTGATCATTTAACTGTGTACTAAGGAACAACTTCTCGTATTTATCCAACTCCTGCACTCGGGCAGGATATGACACAAGGTCAATTTTTTAAGCGGAGTTTAACAGGTTTGAATTCAGAGTTTTCCTTCTCCTAGACTAGTTGCCTTACCACGGCTGAAGAACCTAGTCTGCCCTACTATTTACCCATAGCTGGAGGGAGAATAATTGGATTAATACCTTTCCCAAGGGTATTAGTGCTATGTGAAATGCAATTAGCCTGGTCCAGGATTTGAACTCGTGTCGCCGTGTCCATTTCCTACGACGATAACCAATACACCAGGGGCACCTAAGGAACAACTTCTGTTCAATTGAAGTTTTAGAATTACATGGCAATACTTAAAATTAAATTACATGGCAATACTTAAAATTAAATAAAAGTTAGTGTTACACAACAAATCATTCAACTCTGTGCAAAGAAACGATCAATATTAAATAGAATTATCAGTGTTTGATAGAAATAATTGAAAACCATTAACTTTAAGAAAGCAAAGAAAATAAAATGACAACATACTTAATAACATCACATAATCACAAGAAGCCAATGAAGAGAGATGGAAGAAAGAGACCCATATTTGGAAATTTCACACAATGTCAACCGCACATAAAACACTGTATTTTAATGCTCAATAAACAGACAGCGCAAGAGGGGTTACCTTGGTTTAATGGTTAACATCCTGGATTATAGCAGTCTAGTAAGTGAGTTCAAACTCCTGTCGAACTGTTACGTTTATTTTTGGACAAATACCCTCGGGAAAAACGCGAATATTATTTTCCTTGTTATCCCCTCAGCTGTAAGTTTAATTGCACCGCTTCTGTCTCTACAAGGAAGGTTTTGACATTAGATAATCCACTAATGTTGATATGCCGTTAAAGAAAGAAATCTTACCAAACCAAAACAAAACTGATAATTAGGGTTTCATCTGTGGATCCGATTGAATATTATTATTCCTTTTCGATTAAAAAACAAACAAACAAGAAACTCTTAAGGAAAAGCTACACAAAAAGGTAAAATAAATGTGTAAGAAATGAGATTCTTTCACGTCTTATCATAAAATAAGCCATCGCTGACGTGCCATTAAATTTTAGCATCAAACTTTAAACAGGTATACTCTATAACCCATAAATATATACACCCTAAACAATATTCCTAAAATGTTTAAATAAAAAAAATACCGCATTTCTATTATTTTAAATGGAACATTATACGATCAAAACAGGATATCATTAGGTTTTCATAAATACCAAACTCAACAAGACAAAAGAAATGTAACCAGAAATATGAAGCCCTGTCTGATTTAGAATAAACTGGCTATATCAACTGCATCATATGATTTATTGAATACTCTTTCTTTTCACATAGCGTACACTATCTTCTTGCGTTTTATCAGTTCTAGACTTAACATAATTAGTTCTTATCACATTATTCTGGGCTGCAGTTAAGAGTGATTAAGTTTATCTCTTTAGCTTTTAGGAATATATCCAAATCATCCAGTGTGCATTTTTATCTTGTTCCTCTAACGAATTGGTATCAACTACAAGTTTCTCAGTTTTTTGTTTTATTTTTGTTTTTTTAGTTCTCTGCCAAGCTCCAACTAATTGTCCATCTTTCCAATTTCTTTCATTTTCATTCTGTGGTCCACCAGAATAGTAAAAATCACCAATAAGTCAGATGTTTTTTTCTCGTTAATCAACATTAGGTATCGTCTTGTTGTCGGGATTGGAGGATGCTTTTTTTTTTCATAATCCCGGAGAAAAGTATGCGTTTTATTGACGAATTTTGGTTTGGCTATATACCATCTGTAAGCATGGTCAAATTTTAATCTTTTGGGCAATTCCTAGTGGTTATCCTTTCCAACCCAGTCATGCATAGCCTTGTACTTCTTTTTTGTTAGTTTGATGCATTTACTTATGTGATTATTTCTTCTCTGTCTCAACCCAACCTATTCTTGCTATTCTGTTGAGTATTATCAATTTTTGCTTTAATATAATTGTTTCTCATAGAGTTATTTTCTCCTGTTATTAAAATACATTCTGTTTCTCTCTTGAAGTTTCCGTTTCTTAGCTTAGCCCAGGTCGTGTGTGAGCAATCTTATCAGTTTGTCGCTTGACGTATCTATACAGTTGTTTTTTTTCTATCCATTTCTGTTTTCTGGTTATTGTTTATCTATTTGTTCTTTTGTTGCCACTCCTATTTCTAGCTGCTGTTATTAGTTTTTCTTTATTCGTTTTAATGTATTTCTTGAGCCTTTGTAACGCTACATCGACGCAATCCTGAATGCGGGAGAGTCCTTGTTCGCCCTCTTTTTCTCGCGCATATATTCAGTCAACGTCATCTCTCTGGTGTGCTGTATAATTAGTGTACTCCTTGCGAGGTTTTCTCAATAAATTTAACTAGTGTTTTCTCACTGAAATCTTGTGCATCGATATTTATTTCCTTGTGCTTGGGTTCATTTGAGTTCCTTCCTTGTTCATTTTTATGAATAGTCCTAAGTATTTTACAAGGGACGCTGCACAGTTGCTAATTCCTTTCATGAGATTTCTACAGTAGAGCTTGGTTTTGAAAAGTTTTCTAGTTGATTTGATACATTTAAAAAAAAAATTTTCTTTAACTCCGCTAGCATGATGCTATCAATTTCCAGTACTCTGAAGAATTTGTAAATTTTCTTTCTCTCTATCGTTTTTACGCTTTCTAGATTTGGTAGTTCTATTCATTCTGTTCTTCCTCTTTCATAATGAGCATATCACGTTTTTATTGCCTTATTCCATTCCTGTGTCCTGGCTGTAATTTCTTATTGTTTTAATCAGGGTCTCTTGTTCTTTTTCGCTTTATACAAATGATTGGATGTCATCCATGTACATTTGGGGTTTAATCTTTTCTTGTGATTTTGGAAACTCGCTACTCCCTGTGCATTTCCTATGTAATTGAGTGGTATCATTGCTATAACAAATTCGAATGGCCAAAGGGAATTTCACTGGAAGATACTTTCATGGATTTTCACATCTGCTAGGGTTCATAATTATTATTAATATTTACTCATTAGTGTTTTTCACATCAGCGTTAGCTGATGGTCTTTCACAGGAGTTTCTCAGTATTCTGGCCATTCTTAATAATGCTGTAGTCTGGATGGTTTCCACTCGTCCGCCAACTTCCAAGTCCTCCAGTCCCTTTAGTAATCCTTTATTTACTGAATCAAAAACACCAATAACGATTGGTATAATTTCACCTTTATGTTCCATAGTTTTTTCTATTACCTAGCAAGGTCGAAGTACTTATCCTTCTGTTTACATTCTTTTAGTTTTATTCTGTGGTCAGCCGGGACAGCAAAGTCGATAATTTCGCAAATTCTCTTTTTTTTGTTGATTAAAATTAGGTCTGGTCTTCTGGCCGAGAATTATTATTATTTCTTGAGAGTTTTTCACACCAGCGTTTACTCGTGGTATTTCACTGGAGTCTCAGTGACAGTATGTCCTCAAATCTCCACAAGATTCAGGCTGATCTTTATAATGCCGTAGTCTGTTTGCTCTCCATTTGTCCTCTGATTTCTGAGTCTTCCAATCCCTTTACCAACAATTAGATTGTTCCCAGTGCATTAATTACAACTGGTAGCACTGTCACCTTCATGTTCCTCTCTTTTATTTTGTTTTATTTTGTTTTTTTACTTATCTGGCAAAGTCTAAGTACTAAGTTCTCTTTTTGCTTTCTTTCATTTTCACTCAATGGTCTGCCGGAGGGCAGGTTCTCTTTTTTTGTTAACTATTACTATTTTTTCATTTTTTTAGATCAATGTTTGCTGGAAGTTTTTCACTGGTATCTGAGGAGCTGCCAGTTTTCTCGGGTCTCCAGGCCTCTTCTTAGTATTCTAGCAGTTTTCAACAATAATGGTCTCGATTCATCAACTGATTTAAAATTTTTCTAGTCTTCTCTCAAAGCCTATTGGGACCGTTCCAAGCGCACTAATAACTATTGATATCACGGTCAATCTCAGGTTCCATTGCCTTTTGTAGTTCTCTGACAAGGTGCAAGTATTTGTCAATCTTTTTGCTTCTTTTTATTTTCACACTGTGGTCCACCGGAACGACACAATCCACTACAGGGCAAGTAATTGTCTTTTAATTGGAATCATTTTTGAAATGAGGCTACTTTTAATCTGAGAATGAATTTTTATTTATTGCGGACTTTTTGTCCTTATCTTGGTAGTTTTTATGGTTCCAGGTGAGCATTGTCAGAAGATAGCGGCTTCAAATCCTACCCAAGCCGGCCAGAGATTTACTTGGTCAAAAACGTGGTGCGATAGACAACAACTATGGAAGGCAATAATTACTGGGGATACGGTTACAAGACTCAGCATTCCTATTCGAGGTCGCGGTAAATCACCTGAAGAAGTCCAGAAGTTAAATTTGGCCGAAACGTAGTGAAAGAAAAACTACCAAGATGAGGACAAAAAGTCCGCAATAAATAAAAATTAATTCTCAGGGGAAGTAATTGTTAGCTCCAGGTCGAGTTTTTGTGCCGGAATTAAGTGATCCATTTGTATCGCAAAATTAGAGTAAATGTTATGATTCTTATTTTCTTGGACGAACTCTGGTTTATGTGCATAACATTTTGTAGTATGGTCAAAATTTAATTTCTTGTACTATTCCGCGTCCAATCGTATTTAGTATATATATTTACCAACCCCTCCGCTCGGGCAGGATATGACACAAGGTCAATTTTTAAGCGGAGTTTAACAGGTTAGAATTAAGAGTTTTCCTTCTCCTAGACTAGTTGCCTTACCAAGTATGAAGAACCTAGTCTGTCCTACTATTTACCCATAGCTGGAGGGAGAATAATTGGATTCATACCTTTCCCAAGAGTATTAGTGCTATGTGAAATGCAATCAGTCTCGTCCAGGATTTGAACTCGTGTCGTCGTGTCCGTTTCCTACGACGATAACCATTACACCACGGGCACCTCGTATTTAGTATAGTACTTCTTTCGTGCCAGCTTACTGAATTCGCTATGATATTAACTGTTTCATGTTTTTCTACACATATCACACACTTAATATTCTGTTGTACCTTATCAATCTTCACTTTAACATAATTGATACTTATGGCGTTTTTTTTCTGCATTTAGTGGAGATTCAATTTATCTGTTTCGATTTCTAAACCATGTCCTGGTCGTTTGTGAGTAATATCGCTAGTTTGTCACATGAAATATCCGTATTGTTTTTTTTCTTTTCCAATTCTGTTTTCTTATTTTTGTTAGGTTTTTGTCTGTACTCATGTAGCTCATGTTATTATTGGCTACAGTTACAAATCTTTATTTTCTCTTTTTAATGAAGCCCTCGAGCCCTTGCGTTGATGCATCGACAAACTCCTCACTGATGGTGAGTTCTCTTCATCGTTCTTTTCTTGACATTGGTTGACTATATGGCTACCAATATGATTTCTTGGGTGTTAAGCTTAGTCCTCAACCTTTTTGTCCATTTGTCTGAGTTTTGTCTTTGAAACTTACAAAAGGGCAGTCCAAGTATTTATCCCTTAGATGAGATTTCAGCCAGAAAGCTTAGTTTTAGTAAGCATTCTTGTTGTTCTTGTTATTCTTATTGATCCCTTCTTCTTCTTCTTCTTCTTCTTCTTCTTCTTATTATTATTATTATTATTATTATTATTATTATTATTATTATTATTATTATTTGTAGTTGTAGTTCATTTTAAATTTCTTCCTCCTTGGTCTGATAGTTTAATGGTCCCATTGAACATTTAAAAATCTAAACCAAAGAAAATATCAATTAGATTTTAATTTAAACTCTTTTTTACATTTTTCTTCTAACCATTTTTTTTTCTTTTAACTGATTTTAGTCGATTTTACTCATTTCTTTTAGGTTTGTTTTGCGGGGTTTTTGTTGGGTGGGGAGTTCTGAACATTTCTTTCATGTTTGTCTCATTTACTTCTCTCATCTTTCATTGGTTCTCTACTTTCTTAGTTTCTTTTCTTTTCTTTTTTTCTTTTCTTTTTTTTTTGTTGTTAATTGTGTTTTGTTTTTTTTGTTATTTCCCCCTCTCTTCCATTTATCAAATACCTTCCTATTCTCACTTTTTTTTTCCCCGCGACAATTTTTTAATTATTTTTTCACTCGTTAGTTTCTTCTTTTTCTTATTTGAACTTATCCTTCAATTTACATATCTTTCTGTTCTTTCTTGACCATTTCTCTCTAGATTTACTGTTTCTAGAATTTTTTCAGTTTTAAAGGGGCTCACATTTGAATTTGAAACAAATTCAAAGAAGATTACGGACAAATTTTATACAATTTCGAAGCAGATTATATCATGAATATCCTTCGAAGGCCAATTAGTATTATTAGATTTGGTTGTAAACCAATGCACGTCCTTGACCGGCCATTTATAGCCGCTCCGTTTAGAAAGAGTGAAACTGTTTCTCTGATTGCGTTTTACTTCTTTTGAAATTTCTCCCTTATTTCATTTGATTTTAATTCGCTTTCTCGAACATCGTTTTTCTTTTCTTTTTTTTTTTTTATTCGACTGGTCAGATTTTCTAATTACTTTTTCTTCTCTTTTTTCTTCTTTTCTATCTTCTGATATATTTTTCACTTTTCTTTTTCTTTTCCTTTTATTAATTTGAATCCTGTCGGTAAAACTAAGAATGCTGACTGTATCTCCCGCAGAGGAGTAAGACTCACAACAAATAATAGGTGTATTGCTCTAAACAGCCTCTAGTGGGAATCTGGAGAGTGTGGAACACCTCTACATTCCATCACTCAAGTTAACTCTGAGCCGGAGTGGAAGTACCTATCTATAGGGCAAGTAGACCTGTTTAAAAATAATACATATTCGATTGGACCGTGGGCAAAAAGGCCGCTGTTAAGAAAAAACAAACAAAAAAAAACAAAAAAAAAAAAAACAACAAAAGACGTAAATATAAAAGTACAATGAACGCAATTCCCTAACTTCTAGATGGCCCGGTCGGACGGGGCAGTTGAATATACTGATTGCTTCTCTGCAGAGGGGTAAGACTCCCCTTACTATAGTCTTTCATATGACACTAAACAAGCTGATTGTGTGGTTCCAGTAATGCTAGAGCTTTGGGGAATGCTTTGTACGCCTTGATTGCCATCGCTCCTAGGTCCATGCTGGGCCAGAGTGGTAGCAGCTGATAGGGTCCTATCAATGAGTCACATAGGAATAAACTGTGAGCTAATGCTGAACTGATATTTTTATATACATATTTACCCAACCCCTCCGATTGGGCAGGATATGACACAAGGTCAATTTTTTTAAACGGAGTTTAACAGGTTTGAATTCCCAGTTTTCCTTCTCCTAGACTAGTTGCCCCACCAAGGCTGAAGTACCTTGTCTGCACTACTATTTTACCCATAGCTAGAGGGAGAATAGTTGGATTCATACCTTTACCAAGGGTATTAGTGCAATGTGATATGCAATCAGTCTCGTCCAGGATTTGAACTCGTGATATATTTTTATATAGAACTGTTTTGACAGTTAAACTGTGTACTTATACTAAAATGAATTTTTAAAAAAATAGAACTGTTTATACATTTAACTGTGTGTAAATAAATTATTGATATTTAATTGAATTGTTAGTGATACGTAGCAATACTCTGGGACCATCTAAATTTCTTGAAAAAACTGAATAGCTTGAAATAGAACTATTTTGACACTTAAAATTTGTACGTAGATTAAAACTGAATTATTCGAAATAGAACTGTTTATATGTATAAAAATAGGTTAGGCATTAAATAACCTACAATGGTTGATATGCCATAAAACCAAACCAAACAACACCAAAGTAATCACTAGACATGAAATAAACATTGACAGGTTGTTAAAATCTATCAACCAGTCAATTGATCTAATTTTGATCGTTTTTCACTACAGCTTTTTTTTCTGTTTCATTCTTCTTTCTTTTCAACATTTTCCTTATTCTTACTTTTTTTTTTCGTCTTTGCTTTTGTTTTTCCCTTTCCTATCGAGTCATCAAGCATTTTACTCATTGTAGTTTTCTAGCCAAGTCAGCTGGGGCTGTTGCATATACCAAGAGTATCTCTACAGAGAGGTAAGACCCCACCCCCACCTCAAACGAGTATCTTGGGTATGACACTAAACTGCGTCTGATGGTTAGGCAATGAACCATTTAATTGTAAGGCTTCAGTCACAGAGCAGTGTTGGTTGGTTGGGTTTTACAGCATATCAACCTTTGTAGGTTATTTAATGCTAAATCCATTTTTATGCAAATAGTCAATTCTATTTCAAACAATTCAGTTGAGCATGAGTGCTCAGATCAATTGTCCAAAACATTTCTATTTCAATCTATTCAGTTTATTCAAGCAGTTATAATTAAATAATTCAGTTTAGTATAAGTACAGATTTTGTTTACACACAGTTAAATGTCAAAACAATTCTATATTAAACAATTCCGTTTAGCGTAAGTACAGTTTCAATGTCAAAAAACAGTTCCATTTCAAATAATTCAGTTTAGTATAAGTACACAGTTCGAATGTAAGTACACAGTTTAATTGCAAAAAAACATTTCAGTTTAGCATAAGTATGAAGTTTAGTTCTATTTAACCCATAGATGGGGCCCTATCAGGTGCTACAATTCAGGGCCAGAGTGGACCTGCGAGCAATGACAATGAAGGGGTATCCGCATTCCCCAAAGCCCCAGCATCACTTGAAACTCATCATCAGATTGTTTAGTGTTATTTTCAGGACACTCGCTGGGGAGAGTCTTACCCCTCTGCAGAAGTGCAGTCGCTGTATTCTACAGCCCCAGCCAACGGGGAAATACACAGAGTTAAAATCAAAACAGTTTTATTTAAGATAATTCAGTTTAGCGTAAGTACATAGTTTTGAGGTAAAACAATTCTATTTCGAGCAATTCAGTTTAGCATAAATACGCCGTTTAAATGCCAAAATCAGTAAACTCAAACCACGGTTTAGTTCTATGTGACCCATAGATAGAACCTTTATCAGGTACTATCACTCCGGGCCTAAGTGGACATGGGAGCAATGGCAATGTGTTGTATAGTCATATGCAGATTCATCTACATATACATGCAGAATACATATTGACGCAATGATAAAGACGAGCGACACAGTTCTTAGAAAAATATACCTCTCACTTTATTTGAAAGGGTTTGAAAAGGTAACTCAAGGTTTTACTGTGAGAGGGAGTTGGAGACCGAACAGAACTGCAATATATTGACCCCCACCCTTATGGCCATCAGCGTTGTGTCTTTCTCGCTCTCCAGGGCTGCTCAACCGGAGGCCTGGGGGTCCTCTCTGCTGGATGCTGGCTTTCTCTACCGCATCTTGTCACCAACGGGTCTCCAAACTAACTGACTTCCTGTCTTCACCGAGTTATATAATAGTTCAATCGCCCACTCGATATCACCCCATGACTGGCCATCGAGATGTGTCACTTCCGCCGTCCTTGGAATGGCATGTTTGATCGTCATCATGCAGAAATAACAGTCATGCAGTTTACAGGTCACTCTCTTCCGGTGCATCAGTCTGTGAGTGTACTGTGGGATTTTAACTTGTCCCATTTTGTCAGCCAAGCTCGCCCACGCCAATGGAATATGCACTTCCGCCGTCTTTGGAATGGCATGTTTGGCCGGGTCGAAGGTCAGTATACAACAAATGAAGGGGTACTCCACTTTCCCCAATGCTCCAGCATTACTGGATCCTCAGATTGTTTAGTGTCATATCTAGGACACTCGTTGGGTGGGTGGTAGTGTCTTCGCCCTCTGCAGAGATGCAGTCGGTGTAGTCTACAGCCCCAGCCCACTAGGCATTCATAGAGCAATGGTGTACTCCTTCATTGTCATTACTCCCAAGTCTACTCTAACCAGGAGTAGTAGCACCTGTTAAGGTCCCATCTATGGGTCAAGTCGAAGAACTTAATAATCTACTATATGCAAAACCATTCAGCAACATGCAAGCATATGACTTAAATTGAATTATTAGTTGTATATTGCAATACTTGCGACCATTTCATAGTGAACAAATGAATTAATGATGCTGAATAGAATCACTAATGTTTAATAACAATACATGAAACAATTTAAATGTGTGCAA
>OY757940.1:60449484-60626984 GCA_963585895.1 Sepioteuthis lessoniana
ACTTGGTCAAAAACGTGGTGCGATAGACAAGAACTATGGAAGGCAGTAATTACTGGGGATACGGTTACAAGACTCATCATTCCTATCCGAGGTCGCGGTAAATCACCTGAAGAAGGCCAGAGGTGAAATTTGGCCGAAACGTAGTGAAAGAAGAAACAACGCAAAAAAACTACCAAGTTTTTTGTTGTTCTTTTTTCGTATAAATGTTTGGGTGTGAATTATTATGAAGTGTTTAATCCTGCGCGTGAGAGAGCTGGAGTCTCATCAAAGCTGGCTTCACTTCAAAGTTTTTTCTCCTCCTAGATTGGCTGCCAAATCAAGACTAAAGAGGCCAAGTCCACTAGAGCTGGGTAATACACTGATTGCATCTCTGTAGAGGAATAAGACCACTCCCAAACGAGTGTCCTGCATATGATACTAAACAATCTGATGTTGAGCCTTCGAATTTCGGTGAATGTGGAGCAACCCTTCATGGCTATTAGTCTCTGGTCCCGGTGTGGAAGCAGCTGAATAGGCCCTATGTATGGGGCAAATAGAACTGTGTGACATTTAAATTGTGTGCAAGTGAATGACGTATGTTGAATTAAATAGTTTGATATATTCTTTGATCATCTATCTAGGTGTAAACATATGACTGAATTGTTTGCGATACATAGCAATACTTGGAACCATTTAACTAAGTGCAAACAATCTGATGTTGAGGCTTCAGCCTTCGAATTTCGGTGAATGTAAAGCAATACTTGCAACCATTTAACTAAGTACAAACAATCTGATGTTGAGACTTCGACCTTTCAATTTCTGTTAACGTGGAGCAATTCTTGGAGCCATTTAACTAAGTGGAAACAATCTGATGTTGCGGCTTCAGCCTTCGAATTTCTGTGAATGTAGAGCAATACTTAGAGCCATCTAAGTGCAAACAAATGCTTAAATTTCAGTAGAATTATCAGAGTTAAACAGCAGTACTTGAAATTCATTAACTGTGGCAAATTGAATTATTAGTATTACATATCAATTTTTACATCATTTCATTGTGTGCAAACTAATAGAATTTAATTGAATAATGAGAGATAAATAGAAATACTTGAAACCATCTTACTGTGTAGAAACAATAGCAATATCAGTGTCCAAACAAATTAGTTATTACTCCTTTGAAAATGAAGTTAACTACAAACTAACCACTTACAAATCATGCATATACATTTAAATGTGTGCAAACAAATGACTGATGTTAAATTGGTACTGTTACATTGCAATACTTGAAACTATTTAATGATAAATAATAAAAAGAATTAGTCGTATTTGATAGAAATACTTTAAACCATTTCACTGTGTGCAAAAAAAAAAATGAACACAGGCTCGTAAAAAGTGTTATTTAACAATATGTTTGCAAATCATATATCTAATATATATGAATAAACAGACTTTGGCATGAAAGTCATCATCATGTCGTGTCTCCAGCACGGATATCTCTGACCATTTCTCGCCACTCCTCCCTATCACTCATCGCTTTTGGCAGGTCTTCAGGGTTACATCCCGTATCCTCACATAGCTGCTGTATGTATGTTCGAGCTGGTCGTCCTGCTTTTGCTCGGCCATATGGGGGGTCCATAGGAGTACATCACTGATAAGTTCGTCCTTGCTTCTCCAGCAGTGTCCTGCGTGTCTGATTCGTCTAACTTGTATAGTTTTCGTGATGGGAGGCAAGTGGCCGCATAGATGGTGTCTTGTGGGGTGTTGACGCCAGGACTAGTTCAATATTGCTCTCAACATTCTTGTGTAATTGCCGTCTAGTTTATTCTCCAGCCGTTTAGTTAGCGTCCAAGTAGTGCATCCATATAGTAGTATCAATACAACCGCTGCCTGGAAGAAACTGCGTTTCATTTTATCGGTCAGGTCTGATTTCCATATGATCGAGAGAGTATGAATGTAGCAGAAAAAACATAATCCAAATAGGTGAATATATTATGATATATAGTCGACGTTAACGTTTGGGTTCAGTAACCATTATCAGGACATGGATATCAAAAGAGTTCACATAGCAATAGATGCTTGCTGAGATGACAGGAACAAATGAGAAATATACAACGATAAGATACACAAATGTGCACATAGCGGTCATTATTCAAAATTCATAAGAACGTCTCTGGCACCCATCGCTACATTCAGACTTTGGTATTTTATAAACTTCCATGTTGGATTTGCTATATAACCAAACCGAACCAGACCAAACCAAACAAATGAGTCAAAGGGAGTATAAGTGTGCGTGTATGTGTGTGTATATATACTTGTATAAGCGTGTGTATGTAAGAGTGTGTGTACATCTCAACGAGTGCGTGTGAATGTCTGTCTACGCTTGTGAATGTATGTGTACGTGTGTGTACGAATAATTTTAAGGATATGTGGGCGGGTGTTTGACTTTGCGAGTATATGCGAAGGTATGTATACAAAACTGTGTTCGTAAGCGTGTATGGGTATTCGGGACAGTGTCAGTGTGCATCCGTATGTGGATTTCTACCTGTATTTGTGAGTGTGTATCTGTGTGTGACTGTATATATGCGAGTCTGTGCGTATGCTCTAGTATATTTATGTGTTATCACACGATAACGGCTCATAGGCCTTGCGAGTAGTGTGTTCGCCAATGGTCCGGGAGACTTGGGTTCAATCCCTGATCGCGTCATATCAAAGACTTTAAAAATGGTACTTGATACCTCCTTGCTTAACACTCAGCAATATAAAGCACGTATCAAGGGTAAAGTGGAGCAATCCAGGGGAAGGAGTAGCGCCCCCACACCTTGATGTAGTAGCTATTGAAAAGGGAGCCTTCGGGTCCCCCTCGACTAAGGTCGCTAATTTTATTTTACTTACTTAGATAATACGCGAGTAGGTTATTTGCATCTGTCAGTCTCTCCGCATACAAATACAATATACAAACGCACACACACACACACACACACACATATATATATATATATATCGGCCTAATGTGTAGGGTGTTCGCCAATGTTCTGAGAGACCAGGATTCACAACCCGGTTGAGTCATACCAAAGACTCAAAAAATGGTACAAGATGCCGCCTTGCTTAACACTCTGCATTATAAAGTAAGGGTAAAGTGGAGCAATCCAGGGAATGGAGTAGTGCCCTCACCTACACCGCGGTGTAGTAGCTATTGAAAAGGGAGCCTTCGGGTCACCCTCGAAGAAGGATGCCATCTTTACTTACTATATACATTTACCCGTCCTTTACACAGAAGCAGAATGCGACACAAGATCAATCTTTTTTTAAAGTTGAGTTTAACAGGTTTGAATTCAGAATTTTCCTTCTCTTTGACCAGTTGCCATACAAAGGTTTGAGAGCACAGTCTACCCTAATATTTACCCATCGCAGGGGGCTGGGAAGAAGAGTTAGATGCATACGTTTCCAAATGGAATCAAATTCATAAAAGATCAATCACACTGTGAAGTTAATAATAAGTTTGTTTTTCTTTGTTGGAGGCACGAGCATAGCACGTCGTGATCAAGAAGGCGGCTTGGCTCTTCCATAGTCATGCCGGGGTTTCTGAAGGAGCCGATATGATGCATATAACCCGAAATCGGCGATGAAGATAGTGCATCACTGAAGACCTACCTTGATGCATCTAGGATGTATGATTGAAATTCCTCACTGTGAACTTCGAGCACATGAGTTCAAATAAAATTTGGCTTTAACCCGATCAATATTACCATCATATCGAATTTTTAAAAACATTTTTGTGTCTAGAAAATAATGACTATGGTTTTTATTCGATATATTTATTTATTCATTTCATCTTATTTTTCAGGATAAAAACACTAAAAGGAGATCAACAAATCTTCATAACTTCATCATTATCACCACAAAATACCGATCAAATCCGATGAAATTCCTCATTTTTTTCGCATTATACCCAGTTCGATGACACTGAATGCGGCTCATCTTCAAAATCTCTAGCGCAACCAACAATATCTTGTTCCACTTTAGGAATATATGCCCGAAGTAGAATTTGATATCTATAAGGCTGCGATATCTTATTAAACGACTATGTTGCATTTTTATACAAAATTTGATCGATCTTTACAATTTTCGATCTAATTTTTCTTTTCTTTTTTTCTTTGCTAGAATACGCCGTCTGTATCCTTTGTAGAGGATTAAAGACCTCCCCTCCACAAAAAAAAAAAAATGTCCTGAGTGTGACAGTAAATTAAATCTGATGGTGATGTTCCATTTCTGAAGCTCTGTGGAATGTGTATGGTTGGTTAGATTTTATAGCATATGAACCATTGTTGGCTATTTAATGTCAAATCCCTTTTTTTTTTCATAAATATCAAATATATATGATTTGTAAAGTCATTTTGTATTTACATTTTTAAGCGAGCCTGTGCTTATCCGTTTTTACACTGTTAAATGCTTTTCGTATTGCTATGTAACATTAAAAATGCGATATCAGTTATGTGTTTGCACTCAGTTAAATGGATATACACATATGATTTATTATTAATTTGTTTGTATACATTAGATGGGCCAAATTATTGTTATGTATCACTAACAATTCAATTAAACATCAGTCATTTATTTACTCACAGTTAAGTGATCAAACTGTTTTATTTCTAAGAATTCAATTTAGCATAAGCCAAGAAAGTTAAAATATTCCAAGTATTAACATGTTTCACTAACAATTCAATTAAACATCAGTCATTTGTTTATAAACAGTTACATGATCATACAGTTCTATTTCAATCGATTCAGTTTAGCATAAGTCATTTGTTTGCTCAGAGTGTAAAGGTCAAACAGTTCTATTTGACCCATAGATATGATCCTATCAGACGCAACCACTCCAGTACAGAGTGGACCTGGGAGTGATGGTAATGAAGGGTTACCCCGTATTGCCCAAAGCTCAATTATTACAGGAGACTCATCATCAGATTGTTTAGTGTCATAACCAGGACACTCATTGGAGTGGATCTTACCCCTTTGTAGCAGTGCAATCGGTTTATGCTACAGCCCCAGCCCACTAGGCTATGGAGAGTATAAGTAAAAGTAAAGTTGGCGATCGTAGTTGAGGGCGACCAGAAGGCTCCCTTTTCAATAGCTACTACACTGAGGTGTAGGGGAGGGCGCTACTCCTTTCCCCGGATTGCTCCACTTTACCCTTGATATGTACCTTATATTGCTGAGTGTTAAGCGAGGAGGTATCAAGTACCATTTTTAAAGTCTTTGGTATGGCACGACCTGGGATTGAGCCCAAGTCTTCCGGCCCATTGGCGAAGTCTACTCTTGTCCGGAGTGATAGTTCCTGTTAAGGTCCCATTTATTAGTCAGATTTATTTGAGAATTATTTCTATTGAATCCGAATACATTAGGCTCTTTAACTGTGTTCAAACAAATGATTATTTATAACTAGGAATAGATATTTAAAAATGTATATTATGTATAAATTATGAGCATTAAACCAGGGTTCAAACCCAGGTAGAGTCATACCAGAGACATAAAAAATAGTACTTGATGCTGCCTTGATTAACACTCAGCATTATAGGGTAAGGAGCAGGGGTAAAGTTTAGCAACCCAGGGAATTGAGTAGCGCCCTCCCCTACACTGGTGTGGTAGCTATTGAAAAGGGAGCCTTCGTGTCAACCTCGACTAAGGTTGCCAACTTTACTCCGACAGGGCCATTAGCCTAATGAGTAGAGCGTTTCCCAGTGGTGCGGAAAACCTGGGTTCAATTCCAGGTCGAGTCATAACAAAGACTCAAAAATGGTACTTGATGTTACATCGATTAACACTCAGCATTATAACGTAAGGATTAAGGTAAAGTGGAGCAATCCAGGGAATGAAGTGGCACCCTCCCCAACACCTCGGTGTTGTAGCTATTGAAAAGGGAGCCTTCGGGTTACCCTCGACGAAGGTCACCAACTTTACTTTGTGTGACAACATTGGTAAAATATAACTGTGTAAAAGTCATTAGTATTAGATAAGAATATGTAATTGTCTAAATTGTTTGTATAAGATAGGAATACTTTATATCTTAACAGTGTGAACAAATGCTTACAAATAAATAAAGAAAGCATCAATAGATTAAAGAAATAATTTAAATTAAATGCAATGGAACTTTGAACATCTACATATTACAATGTAGCACATTGAAATGTATCAAATCTAGCATGAAATGACCCATAAAGACTTTATATGCCGCAAAACAAGTAAACCAAACTAAACCAGAGCAATCGATTTTCGTGACACGCTTAACGAGAATCACTCGTAATTATCCAAATTTTCTCAGCTGATTCTTAATTTTGAGAAGCTAAGATGGTCCTTGTGTTTTCAAACGTTTTAAAGGTCAACATTGATCAGCTAACTCTTAGATCAGTGTTTCCAACCTGAAAAATAAAAATTATATTCTAATTGCTTTTTAAACTGATATTGTAGCAATTACGACATTTCTGCTATAACATAAAAATAACAGTCAAATTCAGGGTGGATTTCCCAGTTTTATTTTGAGTATCATCATCTTATCTTTCTTTCCCTCTCTTTCATCTCGAGCAGCTTCTGTCGTTCAAGACTCCATAATTGTTTCTAGATATCTGCCCGAAGGCTAGCAAACTGGTCGTGTAACTTGAAGTCCTTACTTTTTTTTTTACCAATTCCCCTTCCATTTAATCGCTATAAAGGGTTCTATTACACTAAAATAGCACTTATGAAAATGCCGAACAACTACGTTCTGGCGTCTGTTTCAACTAAACTTTCCCCCTTAATGCCGCCGGGGGTGACTTCGACTTTTCCGTTGTTTAGGTCAGCCATTTTGTGCTAAAATAATCGTATACTGGCAACTTAGAATAAATTGACCAGAAATCTGTGCAGGGGGTCGGTTTGGACGCCTCTACTTCAAAGGCACACGTGGCATAAAGGTTATGGTCGTAGGAAGTGGACTCGGCATCTCGTGTTCAAGTCCCGTATGCGGCTGTCTGACTTTTACTTCACGCTAATACTCCTGTGAAATGAAATGAACCTACCTCTTCTCCTTCGACTGCTATTGGTGAATAGTAGAACAGATGCCCTTAATTCGGAGGCGCACGTGACATAATGGTTATGGTCATAGGAAATAGACTCATTGACTTGAGTTCAAGTATTCAATGAAGCCGGGTGCGTTTCACTTTGGGCTAAAATCTCGGGAAAAGGTTTGAAATACGTGGTGTCTTCAATAAGTTTCCAGACTTTTTTGTGCAGGCATTTAAAATTGTCGTAGACTCTTGAAAATTCAGTATGTTCTTGCTATATATCTTATGAGATGACTGACTAATTTTTATGATTTAAGCTTCAAATGAACAGCTACAGCAGGAATTGGAATACACCCTACTAAACCCTGATTGTCACAGCTAGTGAATTTCAAAAATGCAATCTGACACTTTAGAAGAACGATATGCAATAAAATTATGATTTAAACTTGGAAAAAATGCTACAGAAACGTATGGAATGTTTCAGATTGCTTTTGGAACATCTTGCATGAATCGAGCATCAGTTTTTGAGTGGCAAAAGAGATTCAAGAAAGGCACAGAGTCTGTGAGGGATGATGAGAGGTATGGGAGGAGTAAGGAAGTCAATAAACCAGAGTTGATTGGCCAAAGGGTTAGGGTTAGGGTTACTATGTTGAGGTTTTAAGGGAATTCATGAAGAGATTTCGTCGGCAGAGGCCAGCAGTCTTCAAATCGGGTCAGTGGCATTTCCAACAGGATAATGCACCAGTCCACAACTCCATCCTTGTCACAGACTATTTGACCAAGATGGGCATCAAGACAGTTCCTCAGCTTCCCTATATTGCAGGCTTTGCTCCCCGTGACTTTTGGTTATTCCCTAAGCTCAGAGGCTGCCGTTATGAGAACATTGAGGCGATGAAAGAGGCTGTGACGAAGATCATTGATACGTTCACACAAGAGGACTTCCATGGGACCTTCTAGAAGTTGTTGGAACGGTAGAACAAGTGTATTGCAGCCGGAGGAGATTATTTCGAAGGGGACTAGAGTTTCATGTGTGTACTCTCAATAAAAGTGTCCATATGAAAAAAGTCTGGAAACTTATTTAATGATCCTCGTAATTCCTTCTTTTTTAAATGGTAGTTCTTTTGGTTTAGTCGAACAAACAGTCACGCAGAAGGAAAACTTTTTAAACTATCTTTACTCCACTTAAACATTAATATTGGGTCGCAAAAATTAACGTTTGGTAAATATGCACTTCGATTCACCGCTAAAATGTGAAGCTAGATCGTTTGTGGTTTGTGTTCCTAATTTCATATTTGTAATTAATTGGATCCTAATGAGAAATATTTCCTAATTTTTAAGCGACTTGATGTTTGGTGATCGCAAACAATATTTCATAAGTGAAGAGTAGAGAGTACTTCAAAACAAATGGCCATCATGAATTTTATATATATATATATATATATATATGTATATCATCATCATCATCATCAAGTCGTGCCGCCAGCGCGGATATCCTTGACCCTCTCTCGCCACTTTTCCCTATCGTTCATCGCCTCCGGCAGGTCTTCTGGGTTACATCCTGTGTCCTCACATAGCTTCTGTATGTAAGTTCGGGCTGGTCGTCCTGCTTTTGCTTGGCCATATGTGGGGGTCCATAGTAGTACGTCACTTACGAGCTCATCTTTGCTTCTCCAGCAGTGTCCGGCGTGTCTGGCACGTCTGACCTGTATAGTTTTCGTGATGGGAGGCAGGTGGCCGTACAGTTGGCGTCTCGTGGGGTGTTGTCGCCAGGACTTGTTCAATATTGCTCTCAACATTCTTGTGTAGTTGCCGCCAAGTTTCTTTTCCAGCCGTTTGGTTAGCGTCCATGTAGTGCATCCATATAGCAGTATTGACACAACTGCTGCCTGGAAGAAACTGCGCTTCATTTCATCGGTCAGGTCTGATTTCCATATTATTGAGAGCCTATCTATAGCCGTCCATGCCTTCGTCAGCCACGTGTCGATGGCGTTTTCTGTTGATGAGACGCTACTTCCTAGGTAGGTGAATTTGTCCACTAGCCTCAGAGAGGCTCCGTCTAGAGTGGTAATGTTGCCCGTTTGGTTGTAACACATATATTCAGTTTTGTGCGCATTGACATGGAGGCCAATGCCTGCTGCAGCTCGTTTCAAACTATGCATAGTTTGGAACGAATATATATATATATATATATATATATATATATATATATATATATATATATATATCATGAATTCCAATAAGCTTGATCTAATTTGACATGTTCTGGGTGTTTCAGAAAAATTAATATCATTTATTAATCTAATAGCTTGATTAATTCTCGTTCAAATGATTTCAAATTCCAACAACCGAAAATTTTACATTTAATATTTTGTGTTTTGTTTTACTTTTTTTGGTATAGAAATGCCATTTACTCAAACAGAAAAGGCGTTTAAACATATCAGGGATAATTTTGAATTGTTTCTGTTCCGGCTGTTAAAATTTGAGATCGTTTAAACGAGAACTAGTTGAATTATAACATTAAGAAATGATATCAATTTTTCTAAAGCAGCCTGAATATTTTGAAAGATGAAACGTTGAACCTACGACCAAAATTCGTAACCGCTTAATTATAAATCCTCTAATGCTTTTGTCCTCTATCTGTCATTACAAAACGACATCAAAATACCTGGGGTTCCTTAAAAGAGAAAGAGCCTATTATGACCATATTTTTTATCAATTTTTATCTTTTTAGAAAATTTTTATAACTTAAAAATGTTTTTTATCGAAAGATTCAATTTACTTGTCCAAGGGCAAGACGTGACCCAAAGTCAGTTTTTAAGCTACGTTGAATTCAGATTTTTCATTCCCTTACATTGGTTGCCCAATAAAGACTAAAGTACCTAGTCTGCGCTACTATTTAAACATAGCCCAAGGGGAACATATGGATTCATGCCTTTCCCAAGAGTATTTGCGTGAAGAGAAACGCATATAGCTCCGTGCTGGATTTGAACTTATGTCACCGATTTAATTTCCAACGACGATGGACGTTACCCAAAGACAGCCTCTATTGCTTTCTATTTGCAATGTAAGTAAATAATGATACACTTATGGTATGAGATAAAAATATGACTTGACACCGCAGATTGAAATATTTTTACATTCTCATGACGCAAGACAAAAAGCCAAATATGTCCATATGTGTTTGAATATATATATATATATATATATATATATATATATATATATATATATATATATATGTACAAAGGATAATTACTGATGCATACAAAGGATATTTACTCATATATAAAAAGATCATTTTTGGGAATTAGGATCCTTAACAATTTGTAACTTTAAGTTTCCATATTTTTATAGTTTATCAAATTTTAACTATACAAGAATAGGATATAAAGTCACTAAAGATTTTTATTGAACTTATAAATTTAATTATTGGTCCTACTTAATTATATGGAAGTAAAAACAATGTTGAAAAATATCTTTTTTACGAAATCTGAAAGAAATTATTATTTTCATAAAAGATTAATAGAACTAGCTATTTAAAAAACACATTTTTTTTAAGAATGAAGTAACTACATTACGAACTGAAATTGAATATATAAAATGCTTTATAGAGCAAAGGATCATATGTAATTTACAAAGCGCTTTGCTTTGATGTGGCACAAGGCCGAATGAATGGGGCGCCCAATGAGACTCGAACTCACTCGTGTAGGTCTGCTAGTCTAGCTTGCTAACCGTTACACCACCAGAGGTGCCCATACGTCCTGCATTATGTAATTTACAAAGCGCTTTGCTTTGATGTGGCACAAGGCCGAATGAATGGGGCGCCCAATGAGACTCGAACTCACTCGTGTAGGTCTGCTAGTCTAGCTTGGAAATTTACTAAGCTTTTTGCTTAGATGTGGCACAAGGCCATATGAAAGGGGCACCCAATGAGACTCGAACTCACTCGTGTAGGTTTGCTAGTCGAGCTTGCTAACCATTACACCACCAGAGGTGCCCTGCAAAGGATCATATTAGTAACTGATAAAAGACATAATTATTTTAAAGACATTGGGAAAGTTTAAACAATTATACAGTTGGGTGAAAATAGATAAAATCAATGTTATGATATGACTAAGGATTTATAAAAAAAATATGAGAAAAATCCCCCCCAATTTTCCAATAAATACTAACTTAAACTGGTCTTAAATTGGAATCATTTTGAGATGAGGCTTCTTAATCTGAGAATTAATTTTTTATTTATTGCGGGCTTTTTGTCCTCCTCTTGGTAGTTTTTTTTGTGTTGTTACTTCTTTCACTACGTTTTGGCCAAATTTCACTTCTGGCCTTCTTCAGGTGATTTACCGCGACCTCGGTGCGATAGACAAGAACTATGGAAGGCAGTAACTACTGGGGATACGGTTACAAGACTCAGCATTCCTATCCGAGGTCGAAGTAAATCACCTTAAGAAGGCCAGAGGTGAAATTTGGCCGAAACGTAGTGAAAGAAGAAACAACACAAAAAAAAAAAAATACCAAGATGAGGACAAAAAGTCTGCAATAAATAAAAAATTAATTCTTAACTTAAACTGATAAAATCGATGCATAAAGTATCCAATACGGCCGGCTAATTTTCTAAAATCTTAACAAAAACTAATAGATGAAGTATTCAATACCATACATAAATTTTTTTTAAATGTTAAATAATCGTAAATATCAATAAAATATTTAACAGAAATATTTTCCGGAAAGAAATACAGAGTTAAATTAAGATGTATTACTCAATTCTTTAGAAGTTTACAATAAACAAATCTTTTAAAAATTCTATAAAAAAAAACTATGAAACCGAAAATATGTTTAATGATATTGTAATAAAAATAAAAGATCAATACAGAAGAACGGGTGGAAATGAGGATGCAATGAAATCACTTATTACACATCGCAGATTTTATATTTTTGTGCATTGGAGGCTCTTCTTAACAGAGATATATAACGAAATTTCTTAAAATATTTTTTATACATATTTAAATAAGGACGAGTGAATATTCACGTAAAATAAAAATATTCCCCTTAATTAACGGTAAAAAGAAGAGAATCATTTTCAAATACATCTGATGATCCCATCAATTAACGGGCAGATTGAATCTATGATGGAATATGATTATGATTTTCTTATTTCTCAATGATATTTTCCTCAATAAGCTTATTTATGTATGTTTATATATAAATAACCTTTACATTGAACACTTAATTTGTATAATTCCGTTTAAGTCTATCAATAGAATCTATTTATATATGATAATAATACATATATGCAGTTGAAAGGAAATCAAATTTTAGAAATCTTACAATGATGTTTACACAATATTTTAAAGACAGGTTGTTCCTGTCAGCTTACCATGGTAAATTATTAAACTTTTTGCTAAAATCTGACAGAAGATCATATTAAAGGGTCACCCAATGAGACTCGAACTTAGTCGTGTTGGTTAGTTAGTTGAGCTTGCTAATCATTACAACACCAGAGGTACCTTCTCAGATTATTGTTTCATGGAGAGTTATTTACAATATTATGATCTATTTCCTGCATTATGTAATTTACAAAGCGCTTTGCTTTGATGTGGCACAAGGCCGAATGAATGGGGCGCCCAATGAGACTCGAACTCACTCGTGTAGGTCTGCTAGTCTAGCTTGCTAACCGTTACACCAACAGAGGTGCCCATACTTCCTGCATTATGTAATTTACAAAGCGCTTTGCTTTGATGTGGCACAAGGCCGAATGAATGGGGCGCCCAATGAGACTCGAACTCACTCGTGTAGGTCTGCTAGTCTAGCTTGCTAACCGTTACACCAGCAGAGGTGCCCATACTTCCTGCATTATGTAATTTACAAAGCGCTTTGCTTTGATGTGGCACAAGGCTGAATGAATGGGGCGCCCAATGAGACTCGAACTCACTCGTGTAGGTCTGCTAGTCTAGCTTGCTAACCGTTACACCAGCAGAGGTGCCCATACTTCCTGCATTATGGTAATTTACGGTAATTTACGAAGCTCTTTGCTTCGTTGTGGCACAAGGCCGAATGAATGGGGCGCCCAATGAGACTCGAACTCACTCGTGTAGGTTTGCTAGTCTGGCTTGCTTACCGTTACACTACCAGAGGTGCCCATACTTCCTGCATTATGTAATTTACAAAGCGCTTTGCTTCGTTGTGGCACAAGGCCGAATGAATGGGGCGCCCAATGAGACTCGAACTCACTCGTGTAGGTTTGCTAGTCTGGCTTGCTTACCGTTACACCACCAGAGGTGCCCATACTTCCTGCATTATTGTTTCTGAGCACTTTGTGGACAATTCTTATCGTAACGGGTTGTTCCACTTAACTCATTTTTGCATGTTGGGGGTGGGGACCGGTTGTATCTAATTGTATTTGATATTAATGATATAGCTCCTTCCATAACGTTAGTTAAACACTTTTGAAAAGTATGTGTATCCTGCCTAAATAGGCATATGTGACTTTCACCTTTAAATTAGCAACTGATAACATCTATCAGCTTGACGAGGGCTTTGCATGAAACTTAGATTCACTTGAAGGTTTTTTTGGCATCCATTTTGTAACATCATATTTTTTTTAAATCTAGATCTGAAATTTTTGGCATGAAGCAAGACTTTCTTACACAGGTTGTCACTCTCATATTAGTTGGAGCAACCTGTGGGCAGTTATCAATATGTGTATATATATATTGTCTTCCACAGACAGACTGTTTCGTTGTATCGCAAGTCTTCAGTGAGACTAGACACGCAGGACGTTTCAAGCTTGGATCGAAACCCAACTAACTTTACGATATACTTAGTATCTTACCGCTCAGCCATTTAGGCAACCTACGACAGGTTAGGAATTATAATGCATTTTGAAATAGCTTTCGTTTGTATACATTTTGTTTTATCGGATACCGGAGTGCTCAATTCGTTAGCAGAGCTTTGCATTACGCCGGTGCCAATATGAATATCATGTGGTGCGTGCAAAATTGGAAAAATTTTAAATGTGTGCTCTTATTTAAAATGAATAAAATATTTTAAAAAGTGATTCAGATATTTATAAACTATTCTTTAAAAAGACCAATTGTTTCGTTTATGGGGTGCTGCCTCCAGGAACTGTTTAATATTGCTCGCAACATTCTTGTGTAGTTGTCGTCAAGCGTTTTCTCCAGCCGTTTAGTTAGCG
Source organism: Sepioteuthis lessoniana (assembly GCA_963585895.1). NCBI lineage: Eukaryota > Metazoa > Mollusca > Cephalopoda > Myopsida > Loliginidae > Sepioteuthis > Sepioteuthis lessoniana. The sequence continues at coordinate 60,463,687 of OY757940.1, forward strand.
TCCATGTAGTGCATCCATATAGCAGCATGGACACGATCGCTGCTTGGAAGAAACTGCTTTTCATTTTATCGGTCAGGTCTGACTTCCATATAACCGATAGCCTATTGTTAGCTGTCCATGCCTTTGTTAGTCGCGAGTCGATGTCTGTCTCGGTCGATGAGACACTGCTTCCTAGGTAGGTGAACATGTCTACTAGTTTCAGAGAGCTACCGTCTTGTGTGGAAATGTCACCTGTTTGATTAAGGCTCATCTATTCCGTTTTGTATGCATGGACCAGTACAGATATTTAAATGATTTCCGATATTAAGATTTAACCCTAATAATTCTATTTATTTCAGGGTTTCTTTCTTAGTTAAGTTGGTTAATACAGAGTTTCCCTGTATTCCTAGACTAGCATTCTTGTGTAGTTGTCGTCAAGCGTTTTCTCCAGCCGTTTAGTTAGTGTCCATGCAGTGCATCCATATCAGTGCATCCATGCAGTGCATCCATGCTTGGAAGAAACTGCTTGGAAGAAACTGCGTTTCATTTTATCGGTCAGGAGGGAGACTAATTCATACCTTTCCCAAGGGTATTAGTACTATGTGAAATGCAATCAGTCTCGTCCAGGATTTGAACTCGTGTCGCCGTGTCCATTTCCTGCGACGATAACCATTACACCAGGGGCACCTCCACAAGTTGGTTGGGTTTTATAGGGTATCAACCATTGTTGGCTATTTAATACCAAATCCTCTTTTTACATATATATTAGATAAATATGATCTGTGGTCTCATTTTGTTGATGCAATTTAAACGAGCCCAAGCTCATTATTTTGAACAATAAAATGGTTTCACTTATTTCTATTTAACACAAATAATTAATTTACTATTCATCATTTGTTTGAACACAGTTAAATGGTTCCTAGGATCACTAACAATGCACTTAAACATCAGTTATTTTTACACAGTTAAATGATGAAAGAGTTCTATTTCTAACTATTCAATTTAACATAGGTTTTGTTTTCACACAGTTTAATTGTCAAACAGTTCTATTTGACCCACACATAGGACCTTTTCAATTTCTAAACACTACGGGTCAGAGCGTACCAGAGAGCAATATCAATGAAGGGATACTCCACATTCCCCATAGCTCCAAGACAGAAACTTTAACATGAGATTTCATATCCAGGACACTTGCTGGTGATTGGAAGGGGGAATACCCCTCTGCAGTGTTGCAGTCGGTGTATTCTACAGCTGTTTGACGGTTATACTCTGTGCAAGCAAATGACTTACGCTAAATTGAATTATTAGAATTAAAACTGTTTGATGATTTAACTGTTTTAAACAAATGAATGATGTTTAATTGAATTGTTCGGGATACATAGCAATACTTAGAGCCATTTCACTGTGTACAAACGAATGAGTAATATTGAAAAGAATCATTTGTGTTAAATAGCAATACTTGTAAGCATTTAACTGTGTAGAAACAATAGCAATGTTAGTGTGCAAACAAATTATTTCAAATTCATTTTAAAATAGAATTACCAACTAAGTATTCATATACAATTATATGTATATCCATTTGAATTTGTTCAAACAAATGATAGATATTTAATAGAAATATTTGTGTTAAAAGGAAATTCTTGAAATCATATCATTATCATCATCATCATCATGTCGTGCCGCTAGCACGGATATCCCTGACCCTCTCTCGCCACTTCTCCCAATCGTTCATCGCCTCTGGCAGGTCTTCAGGGTTACATCCCATATCCTCACATAGCTGCTGTATGTATGTTCCAGCTGGTCGTCCTACTTTTGCTCGGCCATAGGAGTACATCACTTATGAGTTCGTCCCTGCAGTGTCCTGCATGTCTGGTTCGTCTAAATTGGATAGTTTTCGTGATGAAAGGCAGGTGGGCGTATAGTTGGTTCTTTGTTGCCGCCAGGTCATGTTCAATATTACTCGCAGCATTCTTGTGTAATTGCCGTCTAGCTTCAAGTAGTGCATCCATACAGCAGTATCGATACGACCGCTGTCTGGAAGAAACTACGTTCAGGTCTGATTTCCATATGATCAATAGCTTATCGATAGCTGTCCATGCCTTCGTTAGCCGCGTGTCGATGTCTTTTCATATAACTATTTGCAAAAAAGAATGAGTTGAGGTACGTTTAAAATTTTATCTGCCAAATACGTTTACAAATCATATATATATATTTAATATATCACGAAAACTATCCAAATTAGACGAACTTGACATACAGGACACTGCTGAAGAAGTAGGGGCGAGCTCATAAGTGATGTACTGCTATGAACCCCTTCACATGGCCGAGCAAAAGCAAGGCGACAAGCTCAAACCTGCGTACAGCAGCTCTGTGAGGATACGGGGTATAGCCCCGAGGACCTGTCGAAAGCGATGAACGATAGAGAGGGGAGGCGAGAGAGGATCAGGGATATCCTTGATATAATCGGCAAGGGTTGATATGCCATAAGACCCAACTCAACCAAACTTAGCCAAACTAAACAAAACGGATGTAAGTTATATCTATGATCCAATCGAACTAATGTTTAATAGACACTTTTGTTTTATGCCACTAAAAAGGAAGAGCTTGTGAAATGTGTTTGTTAATAATTTACTTTTTCATAGTCTGAGTATTTTGTCACAAAGATGTAGCATTTTTGTGTGAATATAGCCGTATGTTTGCTCTTAATACAACCTAAATGTGTTGGTCCTGTTAGGTGTCTTTGTTTAATGGCATATCAACCTTCATGGTTTATTCAATGCCAAAGCTATCCTTGTCGAAGAACAGAAATGGTACTATTTATCTAATAGCTTGGGAATAAAGGGAGTTGATTACGTTCCCAAAATCCAAAAATAAACTTAATAATGCAACTTGAGTTCGAACTCGCCAACTACAATTTCGCAGACAGAGGACGTTAGCCTCTGCGTCACGGGATCTCTTAATATTTTAATCGAAACATAATATAAGAGTATAATTTTTTAAATTTTAGTTTATGCGAACTGGATAAAATTTTGAATAAATGTTAAATTTTACTACTGAAATATAATAGCCGAGGGATTTCGTTTTATATATCTTGCCTTTCGGTTTAGTTAGGCCGAGAACCTTTCACTTAGCGCATGGGTTAGTTAGGTGCAACATGAGCGCAGGGAGGATGTGTCATTCAGAGATGTCAAAATAAAAATCCCAGATAGAATTTTTACCAGGGGCATGTGAATGACGTCATGCACAGGAAGCGTGCGCGGAGGATTTGGGGGATTTAAGAAAAGTCAGTGAGTTGAGTTCTTGCGTCCGAACAGTGAGTCTAGTATTTGTCTCGGAAGAAGACGGTTAACTTTCGGAGCTAACCGAGGCCTTGCGGCGGGTGCCGCACGTGGTGGGAGGGCAGATGGAAAAGTCGTCATAGAAAGATAGTGCCTCTCTCTTCCTAATGTCGAAAAACCTTTTAACTCAAAGGTAATAAAAAGTTTCGTACCTGAACTAACAAGTCGTAAGTGTTTTTGTGTTTCAGGATTCCTATGTTATCTATATATGAGTTATGAACATTCTATGTACATTTCACATATTCATGTATGGGTATGTAACACTACTATTCATACAAACATAACAGTGCGTATTATATACCAGATACTTTTTACATAATTTTTTAGCCCAAATTCAGGTGTGCGTGTTATACACGAATGATTGCAGAGATTTTTTTTATGATGATATATAAATTTACTGGGACAAGCTCTCCCTCCCAACCCAACTAAAAGAGAAGATGTTGCATTCAAAAATCCTCCCTCCCTACTACTATTCACAAAGTTTCACAGCCCCGTCGGCCGTGGCTGTAGAAATACAGCAACTGCATCTCTACAGAATGGTTTGACTCTCCAACGAGTGTACTGGTTATGACATTTAATAATCCAATGGTGAGGCTTCAGTAACGCTAGATTTTGAATTGCCATTGATCCCACGTCCATTTTGACTCGGAGTAGTAGCAGCTAATAGGGTCCTAACAATGGGTCAAATAGAACTATTTGAAATTTAAACTGAGCGCAAACAAATGACTTTTGCTGAATTAAGTTGTTTGAAATAGAACTGTTTGATCATTTAACTGAGTGTAAACAAATGAGTCATGTCTAATTTAATTGTTTGTGAGACATAGCAATACTTGAAACCATTTAACTTTATTGATTTATGCTAAATTGAATGGTTTGAAATAAAACTGTTTGATCATTTAACTGTGTGAAAACAATGACTGATTTTTAATTGTGTTTTTATTGACATATAGCAATATTTGTAACTATTTAATTTTGTTGACTTATGTTTACAAATCATATATATTTTATATATTTGTATAAACCGGATTTGACATTAAATAATCAACAATGGTTAATATACCATAAAACCAAAACAAACCAATGTTGCATTCTGAATCACCGTGTTATATAATGTTGCAATGAATTCTTTCAGAGGAAAACTGAAATTTGTCCTCCATCATTCTTGAAAATTGATCGTCTTCTTTCGTCTGGATTCTTATCCGACGCCAGAGTCTCCTGCCGAGATCGTCTTCAATCTGTTGTTGCTGACACTAACGTCGTGCAAAAATGTTCACTGAAAAAAAAAGCCTCAAATAAGAGAGTGAAATCTACCAAATGTGTTATTCAAGATTGGCAAGTTAATCTGCTTGAAAAAAATTGAAGTTTTATAAATAAATAATCAAATCATCCAATAAACATAACACTATCATAAATATTATTTTCTCTCATTCTCTCATTCTTCCCCCAACTCTCTATCTCTATTTCGCTCTCTCCTTCTCTATTATCGTATGCTTAATAGATTAAATGTTTCTCACACAGTGCACCCCCTTTGACTGAATGTCATCTCCGAGAATTACTTTCTCCATCCCAGTTGGTTAGTATTTGACTGAATATCAACCATTGTGGGTTATTTAATGCCAAATCTTTTTTATATAGATGATGTGTTTGAAGATAACTTTATTTTTCTGACAAGATCTCATTTTTGTGGACATAGTTAAATAGTCACAAGTATTGCTATTCAAAATTAGTAATTCTGTTTATCAAGTGGTCTTATCAAACACAAATAATTTGCATACAGCTGAAAGTTTCAAGTAACTAATAGTGATAATAAAAATACTTAGTTGATAAGTGAATATTCTTTTTGACCGATTGATAGGACTCTACCAGCTACAACAACATCAGGTCAGTGTGCGTGGACCTTAGAGGAATGGCAAAGTAAGAGTACTCAACATTTCTCAAAGTTCCAGAACTAGAGTCTCACCATCGAATGCAGTTTATTGCCATACCTAAGACACTCAATGGGGTCTTCTTACCCTTCTGCAGAGAAGCAGTCGGTGTATTCTATAGCCCCAGCTGACCAAGCCACTTTCTCAGTCCTGATGTGTATTCCTTAGGTTTGTATGATGAAAACCCATCCTATCTTGAATATAACTCTTAAATGCTTCAAGTCTTGAGGGTCCAGTTTTGAAGCTTTATGCTTTGTGGAGTCACACCATAGTTTTCAATTACTTTCAGGTCCACTCTGACCCGGAGAATATGAAAGAAGGTATTTTTTTGCAGAGTTTAACTGGTTTGAATTCAGATTTTTCCTTTTCCCAGATCAGTTGCAATACCAAGGAAAAAGAACTCTGTCTGCCTGATTATTTCCCTTTAGCTGAAGGGAGAATCATTGGATGCATATTTTTCGTGGGTATTAACACTATGTGAAATGCAACGAGCCTGATCCAGAGTTTGAACTCGGGTCAATGTACCAATTGCCTGCTTCAATAACCGTCACGTGCGCCTTCTCAAATAAATCTGTTTAAAATATTTGGTTTCGTTTAGTTTTATGGCACATTAACCATTGCTAGTAATTTAACGCCAAGTCTAGTTTATTGGTCCGGGAGACCGGGATTCAATCCCAGGTCCAGTCATACCAAAGACTCAAAAATGGCACTTGATGCCACCTTGCTTAACATTCAGCATTATAAAGTATAGATAAAGGGTAAAGTGGAGCTATCCAGGGAATGGAGTTACGCCCTCCCCTACACCTTGGTGTAGTAGCTTTTGAAAAGGGAGCCTTTGGGTCACCCTCGACTTAGGTCACCAACTTTACTTTAGATATATATGATTTGTAAACAGGTCAACAAAGTTGAATGGTTTCAAGTATTGCTATGTATCACTAACAATTCAATTAAATATCAGCTACTTGTTTACATACAGTTAAATGACCAAATAGTTCTATTTCTAGAAATTCAACCCAGCTGCATGGTTCTAAGTATTGCTATGTATCACTAACAATTCAATTAAACATCAATCATTTGTTTACACAGTTAAATGATCAAGTAGATCTATTTCAAACAATTCAGTTTAGTATATCAACAAAGTTAAATTGTTCTAAACATTGCTATATATCACTAACAGTTCAATTAAACATCAGTCATTTTTTACACACAGGTAAATGATCAAACAGTTCTATTTCTAACAATTTAGCATTTTTTGCACTAAATTTAAATGTCAAACAGTTCTATTTGACTCATTGATAGGACCCTTTCAAGTGCTACTACCTTGGGCCAGAGTGGACCTGTGAGTAGTGGCAATGAAGGAGTACTCTTCATTCCCCAAAGCTCCAGCATAACTGAAGCTTCACCATCAGATTGTTTAATGTAATATATTGAACACTCGTTTTGAGGGTGGTCTTAAACCTCTGAAGAAATGCAGAATGTGTATTATACAACCCCAGCCAACTGAGCTAAAATATTTGGATTCAATTTCAATTAGACTATTTGAAACAATACATCTGTGGTAAAATAATTTTTACAAGATAGTTTAATCCTATTTACCCAACCCCTCCGCTCGGGCAGGATATGACACAAGGTCAATTTCTTAAGCGGAGTCTATCAGATTTGAATTCAGAGTTTTCCTTCTCTTAGACTAGTTGCCTCACCAAGGCTGAAGAACCTAGTCTGTCCTACTATTTACCCATAGCTGGAGGGAGAATAATTGGATTCATACCTTTCCCAAGGGTATTAGTGCTATGTGAAATGCAATCAGTCTCGTCCAGGATTTGAACTCGTGTCGCCGTGTCCACTTCCTACGACGATAACCATTACACCACGGGCACCTCCAAGATAGCTTAATATTCAAAGGTGCATCCTATAGTTGTATCCTTTGATTCTGACAGGAGGAAGGAAAGATAGACACGTTGTTCGCAGAAATCACTCTAGTTTATATCAGACGTTACCGAACCGATCTCAAAAAGACGAGGTGAGGCATTGCCTAGTCGATAGAGGAAAAAATACATCCTTTTATTTATAAGCCCCATTTTACCACCAACACCACTACAAAAAGGAAAAGATCTGTCCTGAGTATGACACAAAACTGTTTTATGGTGAGGTTCCAGTTCTAGAGATCTGAAGATTGTGGAGTACTTTTTCAGTTCCATTAATCCCAGGTCCATTTTGGTCTAGAATCCCAGTAACTGTTAGGATTCCATCTCAAGGTCAAATAAATCTGAAAATTATTCGTATCCGTTAAGAATACTTGATGCCGTATTTGTAATAGCATTAAAAATAATTACTTGAAGCTAAAATTCTTTAGATAGGATTGATACTATGAAGTACACGGCACCATAAAACACTGTGGAAATAAATAGAATTACTTGAAGCAAGATAATTATTATAATTAGATAAGAATATGTGAAACGATACGTCTGTATGTAAATTATTTGTAATAAGAATATTTTATATCATATAACTGTACGAAAAAAAAACCCCAAAAATCTCTGAAGAGACAACTGTACAAAATGTTAATATAAATGTATAATGAACGTGATTCCCTAACATTTAGACATAAAATAAAACTAGACGAGTTGACTTGACGTTAAGATCAATCAATCAATCAATTAGAGGCATATTCTCTAATCTATCGATCTATCTATCTATCTTGGTCTATTCACATGTATGTGTGTAGGTATCTATCTATCAATGGTTGGTAGCCAAGTTGTAGTTGTCATTGTAAAATTTCACCAAACGCTTTGACAATTCAAGAGTAAATCATATTAATCAATGCTTTTAACTCTTTCCTTTTTTGGCCCATCTCCTGTCTTCTTGTTAGTGTTGACAAGCTTATCACTTTATTTTGCTGTTGATGCTGTTATTGTTGTTGTTGGCTTAATTTTTTCTTTATTTGTTTCGTTTTTGTCACATTTTATTGTTATCTTTCTTTCTTTCTTCTGTTTTTTTTTTTATATAGAAAATAAACAAATAAAAATGACGTGCGAAAGGAGGATGTTCTTGTTTTCTTCGTCTCCTCACTCCGTCATCGCGTGCCTATTTACAATGATAACCTTTGTGTTCGGGCAATTATCCGTAATGGTGCATTTTGCTTTCGTTATTAACGCCATTTCGTTGCTATTGTACCGTGCTTATTGTTGTATTAGCCCCTGCCTTTCTGACTTGCCTTCACTTAAATCTCAGTTATCCTCTATATTTTTTTCGCATCCAGAATACTGTTTTCATTTCTCTTATTCTATTTTCCGGTCTTCTTCTTCTTCTTCTTCTTCTTCTTCTTCTTCTTCTTCTTCTTCTTCTTCTTCTTCTTCTTTATGCATTTTTCTTTTCTAAGTGTTTATTCTCCCCCCTTCTTTCTTTTCTTTTTTTTTTTTGCTTTATCCGATATACCTTCGCTTTGTTAGTTTGTTTCTTTTTTTTCCTTCTATATGATTGCTTTTATTCTTAAAATTTTCTTTTTACTATTACTTTCTTTCTTTCTTTCTTTCTTTCTTTCATTTTTTCTGTATGATTGTTTTCGTTATCAGAATTCTCTTTTTCTATCATCCTGACTCTTTTTTATATGTTCCTTTTCCTTCTAACCATCTCATTCTTTCTTTCTTTATTTTTGTTTTTGTTTTTCGAGGTATTAATATCGAATTCCTCGATGCAACATTTCTCTTTCTCCCCTTCTTTACCGTTTACATGGAACCAGCTTTCTTTCTTCTGACCGTCTTTCCTTCCTTCCTACCTTTCTTTTTCTATTCCTTCCTTCCTTCCTTCCTTCCTTCCTTCCTTCCTTTTTTCCTTACTTTTTCCCTTCCTTCCTTTTTTTTCCATTCCTTCCTTCCTTCCTTTTCCACTTCCTTCCTTCCTTCCTTTAATCAGCCTTTCACACATCTCAGTCTTTGTCTTATTTTCAATTCCCATCGTCCTTCAATGTTTTTACCCATTTGTCTACGACTTGTCTCTCTTTGCTTCTTTTCTTTTTTTTTTTTCTTGTCACCTATCGCCTCAGGACATTGTGTATTGTCGCATTTTAAAAGCCGACATTATCAGCAACACCTAAAGTGATTATATCTTTCATTACATTAATTGTATACACTTATTATTTCTATAATGTTTGCTTGGCTTTTGTTTTTAGGACAGGAACACACGAAAAAGACAACGACTACGTTATGTGGCTATAAATTTAACCTTATCACCAAATATCAATGGCGGATTTCTTCAAGTTAGCCAAGAAGCTGAAGAGAGCCGTGAAAAGTTCATAGGTCGTCTGTATAAAAAACAAAGATACTGACACATTTTATTTATTTTTCAGGTTGGGAACCTTTACTAAAAATTCGCAAACCAATTCTGACATTGAATACACGTGAAAATATTTAGTTGAAGTTAGTCTCTCAGAATTCATGTTCAGCTTAGTAATATTAAGTTATTAAATATGTGTTTGGTTAAGTGTGTCATGAAAATGAAAACAGGATCAAATCGTGGTGGTCTGTTGCGTAACCGTAAGGAAATGGACGGAATAACTCGTTCAAATATTGGATGAAGGTGTCTGCATTTTTTTTTTTTGAGCTAAGGTTCATGAGAAAGGTATGAATCAATCTCTTCCATCTTTCCATCAGCTTTAATTTCATAGTATACATTTTGGCAGATTGAGCTTCTTAATTTTGGTACGACAACTGGTCTAAATGAAATAAGACTCTAAATTCAAAAGCAGAGGTTCACTTCCAAAAAATTGACCCTCTGTCTAATCCTCTTCGTAGCGGAAGGTTTCGATAAATACAAACATTAAAATTGAGCTTCAAACTTCAGGAGGTTTCAAAATTTAAAATATTGCCGCGGGAGATTGTCAGGATAAATGTTGTTCGAAGAAAGATCCAATTCACGTCCATCTCAGGGAAGAGACGCTTGTTTCTTCTGCTGTGGCAATATCGAATCTGTGAAGAGAAAGTTAGAAAGGGAAAGCAAATGCTTCAGGGTGAATTGAACTAGTCATTTTTTTAAAATAGTGATTTTTATCCTTGTATATTGTTGCTGTGTGTAGAGATTTCCTTTCTTTAACATAAACGCAGAGTTAACGGCATATTTATTTCAATTTCACCTTATACTTTAAAATATTACAAAGTGTATATATATATATATATATATATATATATAGAGAGAGAGAGAGAGAGAGAGAGAGAGCGAGAGAGAGCGGACAAATGTATAAATGATTAAATAAAACACCAATCTATGAATCAACAATTTTTTTTATTTCTTTAAATTGAAAAAAACAGAAGTTACAATATCTTTTCAAGTAAGAAAAGATAATATTAGTCAAAGCATAAATATTTTATGAGAGAAAGTAGAGATTCATGCATGGAATGTTGCAGTTTTATCTGGCCTTTATCTAAGTGGATATAGTTTGTGAGTAAAATATCTGTGTGTGAGTGTGTCATAATGAAAGAAATAAGATATATTCTTGTGTCAAGCATGTTTGCGGTTGCAACTGAAACTTTCATCCGTAAGCCAAGAGATTGTAAGAGCAGTACGAATATTTATATAAAAATAAGATATTTGTTCAATTTAAGATAAGTAATGCTGAGAGTAAATGCAACCTTGAAGGAAAAGAATGTTACATTTTCTCTCAAAGAAATAAATTTGAAAGTTTGTTTTTTTTTGTTTTTGAGTAGACTTATGAAATGAATCTATGAATTTATTGTTGGTTTGTCTTGATTTGGTTTGGTTTTATGGCATATCAACCCTTGTGCGTTATTTAATGCTTAATCCACTTTATACATATTTATCAAATATATATGATTTATAAACACATGGTATAGATATAATTCTTAAACGATCCCGAGCTCTTCTTTTGCTAACAGTTAAATGGCTATGTTTCTTTAACAATCCAATCAAACATAAATAATCCGTTTACACAGTCAAATGGCCAAACAGTTCTATTTCAAACAATTCAGTTTAGCATAAGTCATTTGTTTGTACACAATTTAAATGTCAAACAGTTCTATTTGACCCATAGATAAGACCCAACCAGGTGCTAACACCTCGTCTACTATTGCTGTTTGTGTATTATTTTTATCACTTTTCATGAGATTAAGGGTCGAAATTAGATGAAAAATATGAGGATTTATGTGGATTTTAATTGATGAAAAAATTAATTTTCCACAATCTAGGAGCGAAAATATTTCTGAAATTATTTTGGGTTTCGATACGTCAAATCTTTCGCGGAAAGTCGAATATAGTCATGAGGAAATCTCAAAGAACATTTCAAATAACTGTGAAAGAGCCGATTGGTCAATGAATTAAAAAATGCAAACACAAAAATTACAGCTTCTCGAGCAAATTTTTTGCATAAAAATTTACCCTTTTCCTTTTGTATGGAAATCAACAATTTCCTATATATATATATATATATAGGGAGGAAGAAAGAGAGATCGACTTACATAGATTCATAGCTTAAATTATGTACTTTAGTGGCATATCAAACCATGATGTTGATGTAATACTAATTCCTGTTTATACATATATGATTTGTAAGCGAATATTTTGCAGGTAACTTCATTTTTAAATTATTGAGAGCTTATTTATTTGAACTTCGTTAAATGGTGTTATTTGGTTTGATTTGAATGTGTCAAATGGCATATAAACTCTTGTGGTGTATTTAATTCCAAATCCTGTTTACACACACACACACACACACACACACATGATTTGTAATCGAATAGATAGTAGGTAACATCATTTTTAACCAAGCCAAAACTATTTGTTAGCACCCAGTTAAATGCATGCAAGTATTACCATCTAACACTGACAATTTCATCCAATACAAATCATTTCTTTGCATAGAGTTAAATTGCTTTAAGTATTGTTATTTAACAATAGAAATTCATTTTATCAAGCCTCACTATCTTTTCTAATAGCAAAAATAACTTACACCTAATTAAAAATATATAGTCTTTTGTTTATACACTGTTAAATTGTTTCTAGCATTGCTATTACACATTAGTAATTATATTTATCAAATATTCCTATGTAATATGAATAACTAATAATCATAAACATGAGTAAAAGGTTGAATTGTTCTATTTGACCCATTGAAAGGACCGGAACAGGTATTAAACTTCCGGGTCGGAGTCGACCTAAGAATAATAGCAATGAAGGGCAACCCCACATGCCCTTAACTTCGAGACTTGAACGTCATCATTCGATGCAGTTTTATGCCATTCCCTGGAAAAAACCTTTTATGTATTGCTATCTAATACCAATATTTCAACATTATTCATTCTTTTACATATAGTAGTTTATTGGTCTAAAGTATTGGTTTTGATTAGTTTGATTTTATGGCATATCAACCTTTGAAGGTTGTTTAATGGCAAATTCATATTTATACTTATAAACAGTTCTATTTCAAACAATTCAGTTTAGCATAAGTAAAGATTTAGTTCTATTAGACCTATAGATAGAACCCTATTAGCTGCGAGCACTTCTGGCCAGGGTTGACCTGGGAATGATGGCAATAAAGAGGTATTCCGCATTTCCCAAAGCTCCAGCATTACTGGAGCCTCAACATCAGATTGTTTAGTGTCAAAAACAGGACACTCATTGAGGGAGTCTTACCCCTCTGCTGAGATGCAGTCGGTGTATTCTGCAGCCCCATCCAACTGGGCCATGTAAATCATTACTCTCAAACATTAATAATTCAACTTAATATTAACCCTTTGTATTCTCACAGTTAAATAGGTTCAAATATTGTAAATGATTAAATTTTTCTATTTCACCCATAGTTGGGAAGCTAACAGTTACGACGATTCCAGTTCAGAGTGAACGTTGGTGTAATGTCAACGAAGGGGTACTCCACATTCCCCAGAAACTCTAGGACTGGATCCTCGCCATCAGATTGTTTAGTTTCATACCAAGGTCACTTATTGGGTTATCGTTCCCGTTGGAGAGATCCAGTCGGCATATTCTTCAGTCTCAGCCAACAGAGCAGGATGAATACAAATATTCATGCAGGGAGTCACAACATGCCATATTTAATGATTAGTAGTCTATGGCATAATTTTAATCTGAAAAATACATTACATTACGACTAAATGTAGGGTTTATGAAGTCAATAGTTATATATATAGATATATATTTTTTTCTTTTTTTAAGTTTGTGTGTGTTTGTGTAAGTGGTGGTTACTTTGCCATATATTCATATATATATTCGCACACACACACACACACACACACACACATATATATATATATAGACATGTGGCAAAGTAAAGTTTGTATTCACACACATACACACATACACATGTATATATATATATATATATATGGGGGGTAATTTATTGTAAACAAAATAGGACATAAAGGAATATTTATTTTGATCATTCAGCAAATGAATAAGGAACAAAACCAGTACTATATATATATATATATATATAATCCAGATTTATATTTTTCCACGGTGAGGCTACTTCTTCCATTTGCCGTGTTCAACGGAGGAGTATCGGACAAGATATTATTGTATTCGGAAAAATAATCTTTAATGAAAACTAAAATGTCTTTGACGATAACTCTATGATGAAAGTCAAATGAAAGAAGCTGTATCTCAGAAGATTGATATGAAACAACTTTTCATCGCTTCCTTCAAGTACTTCATGTATAAACAATTGCTATATAATAAAAATGTATACATAATGCATTTGAGCTTATTGAGCAAAAGTCCATCTAAGTGAATCTGTAATGTAGAATTCACTTCGTTGTTGTGTTTAAGGTTGATAGATTTATATCTTATAAACCTCTTGCCAGTACGTAAATCACTATTACAATTTGGTTTATCTAAAACAGAGCTTTTAGTAATACCACGGACAAAAGTCAAAACACACACACACACACACACACACACACACACACACACACACACACACACACACACACACACAAAACAACTGAAACATATAAGGATCAAGGATCAAAACTGACTCGGGAAAGTGGATACGACAAAAGAACCTGGAAAAGATGACATGGTATTCCGGACTCTCGAGTATACTATGAAATAAAACTCTTACGTCGGACAGATGGAAAAGATATTAAATCGATCTACTCAATAGTAATAGTTATCATGGATTTTGAGGTTTACAAATAAATTTGGGGGAATAATAATAATAATAATAATGATGGATCACCTAATCCCGGCCAGAAGACCAGACCTCATAATAATCAACAAAAGAAGAGAATCTGCAAAATTGTCGACTTTGCTGTCCTGGCGGACCACAGAATAAATCTGAAGGAAGGTGAAAAGAAGAATAAGTACCTCGACCTTGCTAGAGAATTGAAAAAGTTGTGGAACATGAAAGTAAAGATTGTGCCAATTGTGATTGGTGCGTTAGGCGCAGTAACAAAAGGATTATTAAAGGGCCTGGAGGACTTGGAAGTTGGCGGACGGGTAGAGACTATCCAAACGACAGCATTGCTGAGGACGGCCAGAATACTGAGAAGAGTCCTGGAGACTTGAGGAGATTTGCTGTCACTCAAACTCCAGTGAAAAACTGTCAGCTAATACTGATGTGAAAACTCTTGAGGAGTAATAATAATGATAATAATAATAATAATATACTTATGCATGAGTGAATAATAATAATAATAATAATAGACTTTAACATACAAACGGATCACCTAATCCCGGCCAGAAGATGAGGCTTAATAATAATCAACAAAAAAAAAAGAGAATTTGCAAAATAGTCGACTTTGCTGTCCCAGCTCACCACAGAATTAAACTGAAAGTATGTGAAAAGAAGGATAAGTACCTCGACCTTGCTTGAAAATTGAAAAACTGGAACATGCAGGTGACAATCATACCAATTGTAATTGGTGCGTTTGGGACAGTAACTAAAAGGACTGGAGGACTTGGGAGTTGGCGGACGAGTGGAGATCATCCAAACGACAGCATTATTGAGAACGGCCAGAATACTAAGAAGAGTCCTGGAGACTTGAGGAAACTTCCTGTCACACAGACTCCAGTGAAAAACCATTGGTTAACGCTGATGTGAAAAGCTCTAATGAGTGAATAATAATGGAACATGAAAGTGACAATTGTACCATTTTAATTGGTACAGTCACTAAAGGATAATTATAGGGACTTGAGGACTTAAAAAAAAGATGACGAGTTGAGACCATCCAAAGTACATTACTGAAAACGGCAAGAATACTGCGAATAGTCCTGAAGACTTGAGGAGACTTGTCACTCAAATTTCATTTAAAGACTATCAGCTAACGCTGATGTAAAAAAAAAACTGTCTTGGAGTAAATAATAATCATGATAATGAAAATGATAAATGATTACAGCCACCAAAAACAATACTGACGACACGAGGATCAACAGAACAAATATAACTAGCGAATGCAGCAAGTTAGCACAGAAAGAGTCTATGACTTGCCACAACTCGCAAAGTGATTGACTAGGAATTGTACAAGAAAGTGAAATTTGACCATACGAACAAATTGTATGTGCACAACCCAGAGTCTGTCCTGGAGAATGAGACACGCCTATTCCTCTGGGATTTTGAGATACTAACGGATCACTTAATCTCAGCCAAATGACCAAACCTAGTAATAATAACCAAGAAAAAGAGAACTAGCTGGATTGTGGACTTTGATGTCCAGGCTGACTATAGAATAAAATTGAAAGAAAAGGAAAAGAAAGATAAGCATCTCAACCTTGCTAGGGAATGGGAAAAAAAACTGTGCAACATGAAAGTGACGGTGATAACAATTGTAAGTGGAGCTCTTGGTACAGTCACTAATGGATCGATACAAGGACTGGGGGACTTGGGAATAAGACGACAAATGGAAACCATCCAAACTCTTGCATTATTGAGATCGGCCAGAATACTGAGAAGAGTCCTGGAGACTTGAGGAGACTTGCTGTCACTCAACCGCCAGTAAGAAACCATCGGCTAACGCTGGAAAGAAAAACTCGAAAAGGAGTGAAAAGAATAATTTATGATAGGCATTTTTAAAATATTTCTCCTCAAACTTGAAAGTTACTGTCAAGAGACATTTTGAAAAACTAAGTCTGTTGACTAATTTGATTCTTTTGCTAATTGAGTAATATATTTTTTGAAACAAATTGGATAATAATAATAATAATAATAATAATAATAACCCCTTCAGTAATCCTTTAGATACTGTTCCAAACGCATCAATTACAATTGGTATAATTATCACCTGCATGTTCCACAGTTTTTTCAATTCCCCAACAAAGTCGAGGTACTTATGCTTCTCTTCACATACTTTCAGTTTTATTCTGGGGTCAGCCGGAACAGAAAAGTCGACGATTTTTCAAATTCTCTTTTGTTGTTGTTGATTATGATTTGGTCAGGCCGAGATTTGGTAGTCCGTTTGTATGTCAAAGTCCCATAGGAGTTTATGTGTGTCATTTTCTAGGACAGGTGTTGGGTTGTGCATATACCATTTGTTTGGAGGTGCCTGTGGTGTAATTGTTATCGTCGTAGGAAATGAACACGGTGACACGAGTTCAAATCCTGGACGAGACTGATTACATTTCACATAGCACTAATAACTTTGGGAAAGGTATGAATCCAATAATTCTCCCTCCAGCTATGGGTAAATAGTAGGACAGACTAGGTTCTTCAGCCTTGGTGAGGCAACTAGTCTAGGAGAAGGAAAACTCTGAATTAAAACCTGTTAAACTCCGCTTAAAAATTGACCCTGTGTCATATCCTGCCCGAGCGGAGGGGTTGGGTAAATAGGATAAACCATTTGTTTGTATGGTCAAATTTAAATTTCTAGCACATCTACCAGTGGGTCACCTTACCGAACCAGTCGTGTCTAGTCTTATATTCCCTCTGCTCTAATTTACTGCATTTACTTATGTGATTGATCGTTTCATCTCTGTCACCGCATTGCTGTCACATTTTGCTGCGTTTTATCTATTCTCGCTTTGATTTGATTGGTTCTTATGGCACTGTTTTGTGCTGCTATTAGGAGAGATTCTGTTTCTCTCTTAAAGTTTTCTTTTCTTAGTCATGTCCTGGTTTTGTCGTGTGAGATGTTGTTTATTAGTCGATTAAAACGCCCATAGAGTTGCTTTCCTGCTCAATTTTGTTTCCTAGTTATCGTCATAATGTTGTCCATCGTGTTATCACTATCATTTCTGTTGGCTATAATGAGTGCTCCATTGTTTTATTGTATATAGTCTTCGAGTTGTTGTATCGATGCGTCAACGCTGTCTTCAATGCTGGCAAGTCCTCTTCCTCCCTCTTTTCTTGAAACATATAGGTTTTTAATGTCGTCTCTGGGATGTAATGCCTTATGCATTGTTATTAGTTTTCTTGTTATTTGCTCCTTTTGTTTAAGTTCGTCTTGAAAAAGTGTCTGGAATATCTAAAGAGTGGTACAGCCCAGGTATTTATTCTTGTGATGAGGTTTCGGCTAAAGAATTTTGTCTCGTGTAGTTATCTAGTTTTGCTGAGATATACTATTTGAATTTTGTCTTTCATTTCCATTGTTTGATGGTGTCAGCCTCCAAGATACCCAAGTATTTGTAGGTTTCGTTTCTGGTGAGTTTTTCACACCTGTGTTAGCTAATGGTCTTCTACTGGAGTTTTAGTGACAGCAAGTCTCCTCGGGTATCCCGGACACTTCTCAATATTCTAGCCAATGATCTTGTCTGGATGGTCTTGGCTTCTTGTTTTCCAGCCCCCTTTTCTGCTTGAACAGTTACAACTGGTATCACCAGTTTTCTTAATTCTCTGGCAAGGTTCAAATACTTGTTCCTCTTTTTGCTTTCTTTGATTTTCACTCTTTGGTCCACTGGGACGTCTGAGTCCTCTATACGGCAAGTTCTTTTTTATGTTAATTATCACCAGGTCTGGTCTACTGACCGGAATATTGTGATTTTTTTGTATTTCAAAGTCCCAGTGAATTTCATGCGTCTCAATCTCCTCGATGGTTTATTTTTTTATGCTTATACCATCTGGTAGTAATTTCATTTCTTGCATAATTCCCAGTGTATCACCTTCCCGAACCAGCCCTGTCAAGTCTTTTGCTCCTTTTGTGTTAGTTTGCTACATTTGCTTATTATGTAATTCATGGTTTCATCTTTATCACCATATAATCTACACTTGATACTCTGTTGTGTAGTATCGACTTTCGCTTTTATGCAATTGATTCTTATTCTGCTGTTTTATACAGCTATTAGAAGAGAATTAGTTTCTCTCATAAGGTTTCTTTCTCGTAGCTATTTCCGGTTCTTTTCATGTGAGATTTCGTAATTTGTCGCGTGAAATATCCATACAGTTGTCTTTCTTCCCATTTTTGTATCCTGATTTTGTTCTCTTCATCGTTATGCTGTCACTGCTGTTGCTAGTCCCCACGATTAGTGTTTTTTTTTTGTTGCGCTTTTTAATGTATTCTTCGATCCCACGTATCAATGTCTATCATTATTATTATTAATGTTATTATTAATGTTATTATTATAATTATTATTATTATATGTATGTTTGTTCGCAGTCAGCCTAGCAAGAATTTTTGGGGAGATGCCAACAAAGGTCTTCTGCTTTCAGTAGCATACATTTAAAACATGCTACTTAAAAATAAATAAATAAAATAGAAGGTTTAATGTCAGGTATTCGTTTTCCCCACTTTCCCAAAGATTTACATTATAACTCTTTCCTCTTACTTAATTTCACTTTCACTTTTACTTTCATTTTCCTCTCCGATTTTTGTCTTTTTGGATTTCATTGGTATTTTCCTCTTTATTCTGCCTTGTTTCATAACCGGAAAAAAAGAAATTGAGTCAAGGGACTGTGAGACCAGCTAGCAATATATATACTTTACATTTGTCATATCAGTTTGATTGACACGAAAAAGTCTTAGCAGTTAAGTATGGACGCTAGTCAAGTGATTCGGATTATTATGGCTTGATAAGAACACTTATAAGTACAAGATTAGGACTATATATTGACGTGTGCCAACAGAAATACATAGGACGATATGTACACATCTGAATGTACGCAAAAATGAGAAGATTACATATTTTTTTTACTTTCACTAAATTCTATATAACGTTCAGATAGGCAACAATATACGTTACACACACGTATGTTTATATACTGATATAGGGAGGACATACATTATGAGATTCTCCTCACTCACTCACTCACTCTCTCTCTCTCTTTCTCTCTCTGTATATATATATATATATATCGACAGAGAGAGAGAGAGAAAGAAAGAGACAGTGAGAGAGAGAGAGAGAGAGAGAGAGAGAGAGAGAGAGAGAGAGAGACATGCGTGTATTTATATTCTGATATTGTGAAAACATTATGAAATCAATTTCAGTTTATAAAATGATTGTGTGTGAACATGTGTGAATGGGAATATGTATAAACAACTTATTCATATATACGTGTCAGAATATATAAAGGGACAGAGCGCGAGAGTGATGAAGAAAGTGAAAGTGACATAAACCAAACTTGCATTGACGCATATGAAAATTCTCTTCTTTACACACACACACACACACAAATATATATAAGTATTCCTAGATTTATAGGTATATGTATCACTGTATATACATATATATATATATATATATATATATATATATATATATATATATATTATTCATACATGCCTATGTATTTATTTGCCCAATCGGCTGGGGCTGTAGAATACACCGACTGCTTCTCTACAGAGGGGTAACCCCCACCCCAACGGGTGTCCTAGATATGACACTAAATAATCTGATTCTGAGGTTCCAGCAATGCTGGAGCTTTGGGGAATGCGGAGTACCCCTTCATTGCCATCGCTCCCAGGTCCACTTTGGCCCGGTGTGCGGAACTGAATTACTCAAAATAGAACTGTTTTGATGTCTATACTGTGTACTTATGCTGAACTGAATTATCTTAAATATAACTGTTTGACATTTAACTCTGTGTATTGCCCAGTCGGCTGTAGCTGTAGAATACACCGACTGCACATCAGCAGAGGGGTAAGACCCCACTAACGAGTGTCATGGATATGACACTAAATAATCTGATGGTGAGGTTCCAACAGTGCTGGAGCTTTGGGGAATGCGGAGTACCCCTTTATTGCCATTGCTCCCAGGTCCACTCTGGCCCGGAATGGTAGTATCTGACAGGGCTCTATCTATGGTTAAATAGAACTAACAGCATATTAATGCTAAACTGAATTGTTTTAATAAACTGAATAGCTTGAAATATAAATGTTTTTGACAATTAAACCGTACTTACATTTTAGCTGCGTGCTTATGCTAAACTGAAGTTTTTTGAAATAGAACTGTTTTTTTGAGATAGACATGTTTTTTAACATTAAACTTGGTACTTATGCTAAACTTAATTGTTTTAAAAAGAATAGATTATTTACATAAAAATGGATTTGGCGTCAAATAACCAACAAAAGTTGATCAGCCATAAAACCCAACCAACCAACCAACTATGTATTTATGAAAATATCTGACACTGTTGGATAATGCTTATATCTATGTGTATATTCATATAATTATTTTGTCCAGGCTATGTTATCAGTGTGTCTATCGTTTACGAATATTATGTAACTCTCTCTCTCTCTCTCTCTCCTCTATTCATAGAGTTAATTCAGGCATTAAGTCGTATTAACTCGTTAAGATCGCATCTATGTCAATTGTAACTGCTCCATCATTCAGTCAAATTTATTATTATTATTATTATTATTATTATTATTATCTAATCATTAGAGTTTTCCACATCAGATTTAGCTGATGGTTTTTCACTGGAGTTTGAGTGACAGGAAGTCTCCTCAAGTCTCCAGGACTCTTCTCAGTATTCTAGCCGTTCTCAATAATTTAAAAGTTTGGATGATCTCCAGTTGTCCGCCAACTTCCATGTCTTCCTGTCCCTTTTTATTAAAGACGTGGAAGTTGGTGGACAACTGGAGATCATCCAAACTTTTAAATTATTGAGAACGGCTAGAATACTGAGAAGAGTCCTGGAGACTTGGGTGAGTTACTAGTTACTGTACCGAAAGCACCAGTCACAATTTGCATAACTGACACTTTCATGTTTAATTTTTTTTCAATTCCCTAGCAAGGTCGAGCTTCTTATGCTTCTTTTCACATTCTTCAAGTTTTATTCTGGGGTCAGCCGAGACAGCAAAGTCGATTATTTTTCAAATTCTCTTTATTTTTGTTGATTATGATTAGATCTAGTCTTCTGGCCGAGATTCGGTGATCCGTGTGTATGTCAAAGTCCCATAGGAGTTTATGTGTGTCATTTTCTTGGATAGGTGCTGGGTTGTGCATATTCTATTTGTTCGTATGGCCAAATTTAAATTTCTTGCAATCTCCCAATGGATCACCTTGCCCACCTTGTCGTGTCTACTCTTATATTCCTTCTGTGCTAATTTGCTGCTTTCACTTATTTTGTGATTGATGGTTTCATCTCTGTCATCGCATAGTCTACATTTGCTATTTTGCTGCACCTTATCTTTTTTCGCTTTGATACAATTGGTTCTTAGGCGTTATTTTGTGCTTCTATTCAGAAAGATTCTGTTTCTCTCTTAAAGTTTTCTTTTCTTAGCCAGGTCTAGGTTTTCTCGTATGAGATGTTGTTTATTAGTCATTTAAAACGCCCTTACAGTTGTTTTTCTTCCCATTTTTGTTTCCTAGTTATTTCATTTTGTTCTCCATCGTGTTGTCAGAATCGTTTCTGATGGCTGTAATCAGTCCTCCGTGTTTTTCTATGTAGTACTCGAGTCGTTGTATTGATGCGTCAACACTGTTTTCCAGGCTGGTAAGTCCTCTTCCTCCCTCTTTTCTTGATACATATAATCTGTCAACGTTGTCTCTGCGATGTAATGCCTTATGCATGGTCATTAGTTTTCTTGTTTTTTGATCCATTTGTTT
Source organism: Sepioteuthis lessoniana (assembly GCA_963585895.1). Classification (NCBI taxonomy): domain Eukaryota; kingdom Metazoa; phylum Mollusca; class Cephalopoda; order Myopsida; family Loliginidae; genus Sepioteuthis; species Sepioteuthis lessoniana. The sequence goes on from OY757940.1 coordinate 60,485,870, forward strand.
AAATTCATCTTTGGCCCACTTCAGAAAGGGTCCCGAATATCTAACGAGAAATACAGCCCAGGTATTTATTTCTTTGATAAGATTTCAGCTTGAGAATTTTGTCTCGAGTAGTTTTCTAGTTCTGAGATATTCTTTTTGAATTCTGTCTTTCATTTCCACTTGTTTGATGGTGTCAACCTCCAAGATACCCAAGTATTTGTAGGTTTATTATTATTTTTATTGTTATTTACTCCTTGAAACTTTTTACATCAGTTTTAGCTGATGGTCTTTCACTGAAGTCTCCTTCAGTCTCCAGGACTCTTCTCAGTATTCTGGCCGTTCTCAATAATGTAGTAGTTTGGATTGTCTCAACTCGTCCTCTTATTTCCAAGTCTGCCAGTCTCTTTAATAATCCTTTGGGGACAGTGCCCAGAGAACCATATTCCATATGTGTGAAAATTGTTCTTATTAGATAGAAATACTTTATAAATAGTATTATTAGTGTTAAATAGCAATTCTTGAAACCATTTATCTACGCAAAACCAAATGGCTGATATTAAGTTGGATTATTGGTGTTGTATAGCAATACTTGAAACCGTTTAACTTTTGGAAAGCAAATGAACTCAAACAACTGGTTTAAAGGTCCAGTTACCTTCGAATAATTCGCGAACAAGTGATATTTATCTCCTACTTGTGGGTCGAATGGATCAAAACATGAATTTAAAAGAAAAATGAGTTTACGAAGAAAAAGTGAGTTTATATAAAGAATGGTTACAAATCCTATAAAATTCATACATGTAAACTGGATTTGGCATTGAATAGCCCATAGTGGTTGATACGCCGTGAAACTCAACCAACCAACAAATGATATATTTGGAAAAACAGGATCTTGGCATTGAATAACACACAAGGGTTGATATACCATAAAACACCAACCAACCAACCAACCTGTCTTTCTAGTTTTATCAACTTTCTTGTTTTACTGTATAATCTAAGCGGTATCAATCATCGATATCGTTCACTAAATTCAAATTGAAATTCACGTATTCGTTAGGCTCCTAATCGCCCTGGCAATATTCTAAAATTTTATAGCTGCTAATTTCTTCTTCGTTAATATTTTTTTCTTATACTCAGTATATTCTTCTTTTTTTCTATGCCTATTATTTTCTTATTATTTTCCATAACCTCTTCATCGTATTTTTCTTGATTCTTTTTCAAACTTTTCCTCAATCACTTTTTCTCTTACTTTTTTTAAATATTCTTTTTAAATTATTTTCATTCAGAATATCGTTCTTTCTTCATTTTTTTATCTCTTCCTTGTTTCCCTGTTTTTATTCTCCATTGCCATCGTTCCCAGATCCACTCCGGCCCGGAGTGGCAGCACCTCATAGGGTGCTATCTATGGGTCGAATAGAAACTGCGTGCTTATACTAAAGTGAATTGTTTGAAATAGAACTGTTTTGACATTTAACTGTGTGCGGATAAAAACGATACCGATACTAAACTGAATTGTTTAAATTAGAACTGTTTGACGAAACTGAATAGCTTGAAATAGAAATGCTTTTGACGATTAAACATTGTACTCATTCTAAACTGAATTGAACGAAGTCAAACTGATTATTTGTATAAAAATAGGATTTGGCGTTAAATAACCTACAAAGGTTGATATTTCATAAAAGCCAAACAACCAACCAGCCATTCTGTCTTTTCTCTATGTCTTTTCTTTTAACTTTTATTTTCAACCCCTTCTTTAGTTTTCTCAGTGTCTTTTTTTTTCCTTTCTTATTTTTCTATGATTTTCTTTTACAATTTCCTCTATCTTCTTAAAACTCCTTCGTCATATTCCTTCCTTAATTTTCTTTTTATACTTTTTCTCAGTTGATTATTTATCTATTTTTTTATCATCTCATAGTCTTTTACTTCTTTCTTCATTTTTTTCTCAGTATCCTTTCTTGATTTTTACTTAATTTCTTCTTCTTCTTCTTCTTCTTCTTCTTCTTCTTATTATTATTTGCTGTATTCACTCATTATTTAAAAATACTGTCCCTTTCCTTGTTGTCTTTCCGTTCTCTAATCTTTTTCTCAATTTCTAACACTTTTTATGTCACTTTCTCGTTCAGTCATCAAGACCAGCAATCACCCTGCTCTTCTTTATCTCTATTTTCTCCCTCTCTCTCTCTCTTTCATGCAAATCCATTCCAATCACTAACTATCACTCTGCCATTCACAAATATCACCCCACTGCAAAATGACCACCATTACCAAGCAGATGATTTAAAAACAGAAGAAACCAAGAGAATAACAATTAGAGAAAGGAGAACATGACAAACTCACAAGAAAAGATTCCAACAACTAACGAAAAAACCCCATTGACATTATTAACGTTTTTGCTGCAAATAGTAGCCGTGACAAAATGGCCTCAGGCAGCCTGACTCTTCTGTCAAAAGTCCAGTTTTCAATGGTTTACTCAGATCATCCACGCCACGATAAGAATAAGCTTCCTCTTTTGAATTCTCGCAAACTACCAGGGTGGGTCGAATAGCCAAAGGGAACACTTAAATCTTGCTCTGAGGCCTCAAGCTAGTGGGATCAAGGTTCTAAAACCAAGGTAAAGGAATTAAAGAGAGTAACGCATATTGACCAAGAGATTGTAGAAGTAAAGAGGATAATATTTTTAAATGAACGGAGATGCTGGATTTCGTAAGAATAAAAAATAATGGCAACTTTTTAGAGCGTATACCAGTATTTCAAGAATTATATGTCATACAGTAATGGCTTAGAGTTATTTACTAAACTCAGTATAAAATAAGGCCATAGAATTAGAGTATCTTGTCTGAATCAAATTTACTGATCTGCGAGACGGGCTTATTAAACTGATCATCACAGTAATGTGCTATTGAAAATGCTTGTAAATTTAGCGATCCGTTTAAATGAAAAGATGCTGAAAAGTCCTTAGTCTGACCGAAAGTAAATACCCTTAAGCATTGATTGCCCAGTCGGCTGGGGCTATAGAATACACCGACTGCTTCTCTGCAGAGGGGTAAGACCCCCCCCACGGGTGTCCTGATTATGACACTAAATAATCTGATGGTGAGGTTCCAGCAATACTGGAGCTTGGGGGAATGTGGAGTACCCCTTCATTGCCATTGCTCCCAGGTCCACTCTGGCCCAGCGTGGTAGCACCTGATAGGGCCCTATCTATAGGTTAAATAGAACTAACAGCATACTTCTGCTAAACTGATTAAACTGAATAGCTTGAAGTTTGATTAAACTGAATAGCTTGAAATAGGAATGTTTTTGACAATTAAACCGTACTTACATTTAAACTACGTGCTTATGCTTAATTGAATTATTTCAAATAGAACTGTTTTTCGACATTAAAACTGTATTTACACTTAACTGAATTGTTACATATAACTGCTTGAATTGTTTGAAATAGAAATGTTTTTGACCATTAAACTGTGTACTTGTGCTAAACTGAATTGTTTTAAATAGATCAGATTATACACATAAAAATGGATTTGGCGTTAAATAACCTACAAATGTTGATATGCCATAAAACCCACCAAACCAAACCAACCTTAAGCATTGAAATCTAAATGCTATTCCACACATTATTTGGCTAATGCTATCCCGCAATAATTGTTAGTAAAGTTGGCGACCATAGTCGAGGGTTACCCGAACGCCCCCTTTTCAATAGCTACCACACCGAGGTGTTGAGAAGGGTGCTACACTTTTCCCTAGATTGTTCCACTTTATCCTTGATCCATAACTTATAATGCTGAATATTAAGCAAGGATGGATTAAGTACCATTTTTTGTGTCTTTGGTATGACTCGACCTGGGATTGAATAATTATGATAATAATCGAATTCAGCAAACTAGCACAATAGAAGTACTAGACAATGTACAAATGGATGGTAAAGGTGATTAACTGGGAAATTTGCAAGAGATTTAAACCTGACGATACTAACGTATGGTATATCTACAAATCAGAATCTGTTCTAGAAAATAAGAAGCATACACTTATCTGGGACTCTGAGATACAAATAGATCACTACGTCCTGGTCAGAACGCCAGACCAAATATTTCTTAACAAGAAAACGTCAACCTTTGGATTTTTCTGTTCACTCCGACCTGATCCCAAAGACTTTGAACAGAAACTGGTAGAATTGAAAATTAGAGGAAGAATCGAGACCGTACAGACCTCGGCATTATCGAAATCAGCAAGAAGACTCGGATGAGTTTTGGAGATCTGAAGAGATTTACTAGTACTCAGACTCTAGTCAAAGACTATCAGTTTTACCTGGTGCGAAAAAATAAATAGATAGATAAATAAATAAATAAACTACAGAAAGTCAACTCGTAAGCCAAAATACAAAGACGTGAGGGAAACCTATTTCAAAGCCCAGCTAAATCCAACAACACTGATCCCCTCAGCCACGAATAGCATCTGTCGTCACAAAGACCCAGCATCAAAATCAATTACGATTGCAAAAAATCGGGCAAATACCAGATGGGGCATTCTGAAAAAGAAAAAGGGGGGAAAAAGTCCAAGATAAATGAACATTCAAAGGATAATAGATTTTGTATCTCAGGAGTTTCAGACCCTCATCAGAATAATCCCTGCCTCAAAAAGCTGAAACGATGATGATCACATTTATGGCTTTAAGTAATTATTCTTTTGAACAAATCCTGGAAGCAACATCCCGCGAAACAACAGTTGTACGGTCACGTACTTCCTATCTCAAAAACTATCCGAGTAAGACGAACAAAACATGAGGGTTACATCGGGAGAGGTATTGCAACCTTATAAAAATTTACTGAATGAGAAATAATTCAAATAGAGGTTGGAAATAAATTTGAAATTTTCATAACATTAACAAAATACAATACTTGGCAGCGGCGTGAAGAAGGTAACCGCTGCTAGTCCTATTCTACTTTGTATATTTTCACCCCTTCATAATAGTTTCCAACGTATTCATGAGGAATAGGATGCACTTATTAATGTTTATAGGGAGGATATATAACAAGAAGCAAGGATGAACTCATAAGTGACATTCTTCTATGAACCCCGACACATGGACATACCAGTGTTGGTCAACCCCTCCGCTCGGGCAGGATATAACACAAGGTCAGTTTTTAAGTAATCTCCCCCGGCTGCAACCCACTTGTTGTACTGTTCCAACAACTTCTGGAAGGCCCCATGGAAGTCCTCTTGAGTGAGCGTGTCAATGACCCTCGTCACAGCCTCTTTCATCTCCTCAATTGTCTCATAACGACAGCCTCTGAGCTTTGGGAATAACCAAAAAACCAAGGAGCAAGGTCCGGACGATAGGAAGGCTGAGGAACTGTCTTGATGCCCATCTTGGTCAAAAAATCTGTGACAAAGATGGAGTAGTCGACTGGTACATTGTCCAGGTGGAAATGTCACCGACCCGATTTGAAGAGTGTTGGCCTCTTCTGACGGAATCTCTTCTTGAACTCCCTTAAAACCTAAGCATAGTAACCCTAACCCTAACCCTCTGGCCAATCGACTCTGATGTTCTGACTTCCTTACTCCTCCCACATCTCTCATTATCCGTCATAGACTCCCTGCCTTCCTTGAATCTCTTATGCTACTCAAAAACTGATTCTCAATTCATGCAAGATGCTCCAAAAGCAGTCTGAAGCATACCATAAGTTTCTGTTGCATGTTTTCCAAGTTTAAAACAGAATTTTATTGCATATCGTTCTTCTAACGTGTCAGATTGCATTTTTGAATTTCACCAGCTGTGATAATCAGGATTTAGTAGGGTGTATTCCAATTACTGCTGTAGCTGTTGATTTAAAGCTGAAATCATAAAAATTGGTCGGTCATTTCATAAGATGTATAGCAATAACATATTGAATTTTCAAGAGGCTACAGCAATTTTAAATGCTCATACGAAAAAAGTTTGTAAACTTATCGTATGCACCTCGTATATATATATATATATATATATATATATATATATATATATATATATATACAAGACTATGCCATCTATGCTTGGATGGGACTGATACACTGCAAAATATTCATGATTATGAAGGATCTCATCATTTAACTAACATTTAATATTGAATTATCGATCTCTTATTGAGCGTACGAGAATTTTACGGATTTTTTACTTCCAGTTCTTCGTTCAGAGTCTTGATGTCGTCCTCTAGTCAGTTAATTCAAAATTTACATCAATGAATTAAAGCTTCGTTGCTGAGCTCTTTTATATTGAGTTGAAAATATATATCCAGGAAATGATTTCATGAGGAGGCTACAACTTGATCTGGCATTCTAAGTATATGAAGGAAAACCAACAAAGTCTTGATGTATCATTAGATAATACTGTCATTCTGTGTTTGTGGTAATGATACTTTGATGGCGACACCATGTCTGACCTAAACCGCATCATCATTTGAAGACTTTGCCGGATATGCAACGGTTATTTCTTAGCTGAAGCATCTGTATTTAACAGCAACAACATTAATAATAATAATAATAATAATAATAATAATAAGAAGAAGAAGAAGAAGAAGAAGAAGAAGAGGACGAGTGGAAACCATCCAAATTACAGCATTACGATGATCGGCCAGAATATTGAGAAAAGTCCTTGCTGGCACTCAAACTTCAGTAAGAAAGTATCAGCTACGCTGGTGTGAAAAAATCTCATAGGAGTATTAATAATATATATATATATATATATATATATATATGTATCGAGAGAGACAGAGACAGACAGACAGACAGAGAGAAAGTGAGAGTGAGAGAGAAAAACATACACACATGCACGCACCAGCCAAGTCGACTGGGGATTTATAATACGATTATTGAAACTCCCCAGAAGGTAAGGCCCCACAACCAGCGTCCTAGATGTGTCTAAACCATCCACGAGCTTTGGGGAACGTGGAGCACACTTTCATTGCCATAACTCCCATGTCCACTCTAAGCCGGAGTGGTAGTACTTGTTGCAGTCCCAACTATACATCGAATAGAGTAGTTTAATTGTTTACTATATTTGCGGCCATTTAGCTGTCCGCAAACAAGTGATTAATATTATATTGAATAATTGGTAATAAATGGAGATTTTTGAAACCATTTGGCTATTAATGTTCGATACTAATATTGAAACTGGGTATAAATAGCAAATAACAATAACTGAGTTGAAAACCGAAATAGCATTACTCGAATCTTTTTTAAATGTGTGCAAACAATGGAGAACCGAAGGCTCCCTTTTCATCAGCTACAACACCGCGGTATAGGGGTGGGCGCTACTCTTATCCCTGGATTGCTCCACTTTACCCTTGATACTTACCTTATATTGCTGGGTGTTAAGCAAGCGGCATCAAGTACCGTTTTTGAGTCTTTGGTATGACTCGACCTGGGATGAACACAGGTCTCCCGGACCATTGGCAAACACTCTACTCATTAGGCCAATGGCGTGGTAATTGAAACCGTTTAACTGTGTGCAAACAAATAAATTCTAACTCGTTTGAAAATAAAGTTTCTGGTAACCTTGGTCGAGTGGGACTCGAAGGCCTCATTTTCAATAGCTACTACACCGAGGTGTTGGGGAGGGCGCTACCCCATTGCCTGATTACTCCACTCTACCCTTGATCCTTACCTTATAATGCTGAGTGTTAAGCAAAGTGGAATCAAGTACAGTTTTTTAATCTTTGTTATGACTTGACCTGGGATTGAACCCTGGTCTGACGGACCATTTGCGAACATTACTCATTAGGTCAATGGCCCTGTTTGAAAATAAAGTTACGTTTGAAATAATAAAATTACGTTTGAAAATTAAGTTCCCTAAAATTATTCACTTTAAAATCATGTATATGTATTAAAATAACAGCATGTATTGTATACAAGGAAGAAAAAACAACAACGCTGATGCTTTAAAATATAATCTGCTTCTTTTCTATTTTTTTTTTTTTAATACCCGAAATTTGTGTATAGTAAAGTAAGAAAGAATTGGATATAACTGAAATGCACACATACAGGTGCAACAGTGTTTTTTTTTCTGTGAAACTCTCTGCCTTTCTGCTTCGTTCTTCTTGTATCGAAGTCTTTCCTGGTTTATATAATTTTCCAGACGCACCAACAGTCCCCCGCCAACGTCTTGCACGTTGACATGCCTCCTGTCTAGAATGCAACCCACGCAACTTATGCAGCAAATCCGCTGACGTAATACATACGTCCTATTTACTTTCACAAACAGATGTACTTCTTGTTACTTTTTCTGCATCCAGAATGCGACTATTCTTGCATGCCGGCAACGTAATCTACGTGCCATTTCTGCAGTGACATCTGCGTCCAGTTTATTTTAGGAAACAGGTGAACTTCGTGTTGTTGTTTCTACTTCCAGAATCCGACAATTCTCCCATGCCACGCACGTAATTCACATGGCATTTCTCCCGGGACATCTACGTCCTATTTGTTTACGGACACAGGTATTTTTCTTGTTATGCTACCCTCGCAATTTATGTAGCATGTCAGTTTTCATCATATGTTCGAAAATAATCATCAAGGTTTGATATACCATTAAACTAAGGGACTTAACCCAACAAAAGTTTATATATAGATGCATAAGTAAAGTTGGCGACCATAGTCGAGGGTAACCCGAAGGCTCCCTTTTCGATAGCTACTAAACCAATGTGTAGGGGAGGGCGCTACTCCTTTCCTGGATTGCTCTACTTTACCCTTGATCCGTACCTTATAATGCTGAGTGCTAAGCAAGGAGGCATCAAGTACCATTTTTTGAGTCTTTGGTATGACTAAACCTGGGATTGAACCCAGGTCTCCTGGGCCATTGGCGAACGGAATGAAATAAGCCCAGATGGATTAATATACTGTAAAAATCTACCATACAACCAACCCAGACGCACACGCATACAAAATATAAGATTTCCATCTGAAATAGTTGCTTTATCATAGGAAAGGAAACAAGGAAGAAATAAAAAGCGAATATAGTTATCGTCAGAGGAGAAAGAAAGAAAGAAAGAAAAAGTGGAGTATGAATAAGAATAGACAGGATAAAGAGATTGATTATGAATAAAAAAGAAAAGAGGAAAGAAAGAAAAGGCGAGTTTAGTTCTAGACAGAGGAGATAGATAGATAGATAGACGCACAGAAATTAAAGGTGACGATAGATAGATACACAAATAAACAAATATATTCCCATAGATAGATAGATACATATACATGAATACATATACATATATACATAAAAACACAAGATAATACTAACATGCAGAAATGCAAACATATTCATATATATATATACATATATATATATATATATATAGGGATGCATAGGTATATATAAAAATGCACACTTACATACATTGTTACACAAACATACGTACATTCATCCATCTACATAAATGCATAATAAACGCAAATGCATACAAATCCAATTAGACACATGAACAAACGAAAGCATATATACTTATATATGAAGGTGTTTCAAAAACTATCGAGACTGAAGGTGTAATCCAGCAAGAATTCATTGTTCAAAGTACCTCTTAAACTATTCTTTTGATATGGCTGATAACTATGAAACCAAACTATTATAATGCCTTCAGTCTTGAAATTAATTTTCTTTTTAGGGAAACAAGAAAATGGAGATCGGCAAATGTCAGGGTTGGCTGTGTTTCATTGCATTGGAACCATTGTATGTTATTTAATGCCAAATCTTTTTATACATATATGATTTGTAAAGGCGTATGTTATTAATGATATTTTAAAACGAACCAGAGTTCATTTCATTACACTCAGTTAAATGGTTATACATTTGATTTTTAAGTCGATACTTTGTTCGTAATCATATTTTTAAAATGAGTTAATGCAAATTTGTTTGCCTACAAGTATTACCATATTTTACACACAGTTAAATGGTTCCAAATATTACTATGTAACAATAACAATTCAATTTAGGCTCATAGTTTGTTGTATCGTGTTAAGGAAAAGATACAGAGTGAAATGGAGTTAATTATTTATTAACTCAATTGTTAGAGTCCGACTAGTATTATACGTCTCGCGCTGTTGGTGTTACGTCTGAAGTTGGTCTTACTACTGACCGACGCGCTTCCAGAGCTGTCGATCCGCTTCTCTTTCTGCTTCTGCTTCAGAAACACGGCGTCTTTTATACTTCCCCGATACCGGAAGTCATGTGGTACGAGCCACTCTACAACACAGTTAAATAGTTTTAAGTACTGCTACTTAACATTAATTATTCTATTAAACATTACTCATTCGTTTTGCACACGCTTAAATTGTTCCAAGTATTGCTATGTATCACAAATAATATAATTAAACATCAGTTATTTGTTCACACTCAGTTCTACTTCTAACAATTCAATTAAGCATAAGAAATTTGTTTGTACTCAATTTAAGTGTCAAACAGTTCTATTTAGGGAGGACCCTTTCAGGTGCTACAACTACGGGACAGAGTAGACCTGAGAGCGATGGCAATGAAGAGGTACTCCACATTCGCCAATGCTCTAGCATTACTGGAGCCTCATCATTAGATTGTTTAGTACCCTATCCCCAACACTTGTTGGTGGGGGATTCTTACTTCTCTGCAGAGATGTAGTTGGTGTATTCTATAGAACTGCCACCGGACACTCGTTGGGAGGATCTTACTCCTCTGCAGAGATATAGTAGGTGTATTCTACAGCACCAGTCGACTGGGTTTTTTATTGTTAGATACCAATATTTGAAACTATTCAACTGTGTATGAACAACATATAGCAGTACTTGAAAACCTTTAACTGTGTGCAAACAATAAATTGTCATAAAGGAAACCGTTTAACTGTGTGCAAACAAATAAATTCTAAATAGCTTGAAAATAGAGTTACCCAAATCTTTTTACTTGAAAGTCAAATATATGTATAAAAATAACAATCGTATATATATATATATATATATATATATATATAATTTAATATGTAGGATTGTTTCAAGCCTTCCTTAAGAGGAAGTTGAAAGACTAGGTCAATATTTTTGCATAGTTTAACACCTTTGAATTCAGAGTTTTCTTATAGATTGGTTGTTATGCCAAGGTTAGATAGCCCAGTGTGCCTAGATTTACCCATAGCTTAAGGGAAAATTGATGGATACATACTTTTCTCAAGTATATAAGCGCTATGGGAAGTGGAAATAGTCTCATTCAGGATTTGAACTCGGATCACCCTATCCTTTTACTTCGACGATAACCGTTACACAAAGAGTTGCTCCATATGGACGTTGGTACATTTGCGAAAAATAGCTATTCACACTGGTTTTATGATATTTTTTCATATTGATACCAACTAGAGAGTAGTATAAAAGTTTTCACATTACTTTTACTAGTCGTTCAGCTCTGTATGTCTTCATTTATATTTTGAATTAAAAAAAAAAGGAATAAGTCTCTATACTTTCCAAATACACCTCGCATACATATAAATTTATATATGAACAAATAGCGATACGCATTGATATAATTAGATGGTCTGGCTTGGTTTGATTTTATGGCTCATCAACCATGGTAGGTTATTCAATGCCAAATCCATTTTATACATATTCTATTTCTAACAATTCAGTTTAGCATCAGTACCCCGTTTATTTCTATTTTACCCACATATAGAACCCTTTACGCTACTACCACTCCTAGCAAGAGTGAACTTAGGAGCAATGGAGAGGTGCTCCATATTGCCTAAAGCTCCAATATTACTGAAGCCTCCCCATCAGATTATTTTGTGTCATATACAATACACTCATTAGGGGAGTCTCACCCCTTTGCAAAGATGTAGTCTGTGTATTCTATAGCCCCAGCCGACTGGGCCCTTATATAATTTCACACAAACACATACGCGCATACAATTAAACAGGACAGCACATACACATATTCACACAAATTTACATTTGTGCTTGCATACACAGACTCAATAGATGGAGAACTTGGCGTAACGGTTATCGTCATTGGAACTGAAATCGGCAAATAGAGTTCACTCCCTGGAAGAATCTGCTAGCAATTTCCTTTGTGCTCTATTTACTAACCCCTCCGCTCGGAAAGGATATGACTCAAGGTCAATTTTTAAGCGGAGTTTGACATGTTTCAATTCAGAGTTTTCCTAGACTAGTTGCCTTACCAAGGCTGAAGAACATAGTCTGCCCAACTATTTTACCATAGTTGGAGGGAGATAAATTGGATTTATACCTTTCCCAAGGGTATTTGTGCTATGTGAAATGCAATCAGCCTCGTCCATGATTTGAACTCGTGTCGCCGTGTCCATTTCCTACGACGATAACCATTACACCACGGGCACCTCCGTTTCCTTTGTGCTAATGCCCTTAGGAAAGGCACGAATCCATCTATCCCTCCCCACAGCTACTGGTAAATGAGTAGAGCAGACTGGGTTCTTTAGCTTTGTTCAGACTGGAAAGAACAAAACTCTGCATTTAAACCAGTTCTACTCCGCTTATAAAATTGAACTTGTGTCGTATTCTGTTCATAAACGAAGGGTTGGGTTAGCTCATACATATACGTACTCACAACCCTCAAAATTAGACACAAAACGCAATTACACCAAAGCAATTACATGACGTAAGACTCACACAGCTTGATATATGCATTCCTCACAAGAAAGCATACATATGATTATATATATATATATATATATATATATATATATATATATATATATATATATATATATCAACTAAGAAAAGCGTTGTATCTTGCACAGCAACTAAGTGTACTCATTTGGTAACGGTATTTTTTTTTGCTACAAAATGGCAACCCATTAAAGCGTCATTTTTTTCCCGAGAGGGTGTTGCTGTCATTATCAGATCCAAATGAACAAAGAGGGAAAAAGTTTTACAAAAAAAGAAAATAAAAGAATCTCTTTACTCATAATCTGAAAAGGGTCTCTTGGGATTAGTCGCTCGGATATGAGGTCTGACTAGGATTAAAAACGTTATTAAGAATCTTCTATTTTGTGTTAGCTCTTTTTGCCAGGTAAAAGAAAATATAAACGAAGTATTGTATGTAATCCAGAATTGTTTTCAAGGATTTGATAGAATATCAAGTAAAGATTAGATTTTACTTAGCAGTAGATTTTTTTTCTGTCAACAGAACCGTATATTGATAAACAGACGCGCGATAAATATATATTTTTCCATTCTTAGTGTGTACAGTTTGAAATGCGATAAATATATATTTTTCTCTTCTTATTGTCTTGGGTAAGAGACACGTTATAAATATATATTTTTCCTTCTTAGTGTCTTGGGTATGAGGCACGCTATAAATAAATGTTTTTCATTCTTAATGTCCAGGATATGAGACGCTATAAATATATTTTTCCTTTCTTAATGTCTTGGTTGGTTGGTTGTTTGGGTTTTATGGCATATCAACCTTGGTAGGTTATTTAACGCCAAATCCATTTTTAAACTAATAATCAGTTCTATTTCAAACAATTCAGTTTAGCATTAGTACACAGTTTAATAGCAAAAGACATTTCAATTTCAAGCTATTCAGTTTATTCGAATTGTTCTAATTCAGTTAATACAGTTTAGTGTAAGTACAGATTTTGTTTACACTCAGTTAAATGTCAAAAAAGTTAAACAATTCAGTTTAGCATAATTTAGAATTAAACAATTCAATTTATCATAAGCACACAGTTTAAATGTGAATACAGTTTAATGGTCAAAACCATTTTTATTACAGGCTATTCAGTTTAGTCAAACAGTTCTAATTCAAACCGTTCAGTTTAGCATAAGTATGCAGTTAGTTCTATTTAACCCATAGATAGGACCCTATCGGGTGCTCCCATTCCGGGCCAGAGTGGACATGGGAGCAATAACAACGAGGAGTGCTACGCGTTCCCCAAAGCTCCAGAATCACCGGAACTTCACCAGCAGATTATTTAATATCATATCTAGGATACTCATTGGGGGGGGTACCCCTCTGCACAGGTGCACTCAATGTATTCTACAGCCCCAGCCGACTAGGCAATTAATGTCTTGGATATGAAACACTCTATAATATATTCTTTTCCATTCTGTGTGTCTTGGTTATGACATACAGCATTAATATTTACTTTACCATGCAAGGTGTCTAAATACGATTCACTGGTGAGACTTCAGAGTTTGTTTCAGCTCGGTATGTATTGTTGTGAAGTGACGATACTTTTCCGTTTTGAATGGTCTATGATTTTGAATATGGGCATAAATTATGTTGGTCGGGGCAGCCTTGTCTTCTTTACGAGTCTAGCTTGCAATATATCTTTTTGAACACATCCTTATATCTTGAGTAAAATAAACTCTTTTCGTTGCAAGTTACGATTCAGGTTATTATTCCAATAACCCAGCTCGTAACATTACAGTAATATGAGTCTATATATACGTATGTATGCAAGTAGATCGATAGGTAGGTAGATAGACACGTATATATCTATGTTTAATTGTTTGCATTCCTACCACAATGAGGATGTAAGGGAAAAGAACAAGTGCAGCAGTGCGGAACGATAACTACTTCCCCACAGAGACAGCAAAAAAAAAAATAAAAAAAATTAAATAAAAAAAAAAACAAACCTAGAGTGAACTGCATTCTGGGTAAAACACTAAACTGCATCTAGTGGTGAAGATCCACTTCTGGAGCGTCTTCATCTTTGTTTAATGGCATGTTAACCTTTGTGAGTTATTTAAAGTTAAAAAGTGTTCATACATTTCTTAATGGTATTAGACCCAAAGTGAATGTAACAGTGCGAGTTGAGTTCGAACGCGCTTACTTTTAGAAAATGTGGAGTCACTCCTTTGTTTCTACAATCCTAGATTTACACTGACTCTGATTATGAAGACTTTGAAGCTATATAATTGTGCGCAAATAATTAAACATGAATAGTTAATTTGATGGTTTCTTTGTTTAATGGCATATCAACTCTTTTTAGGTTATTTAATGCCAAAGCCATTCTCCTAGAAGAACAGTAGAGGTACTATTTAACCCATAGCTGGGAGGATAAGGGGGTTCATACCTTTCCCAAGGATATTTGGCCGAAAGTGAACGTAATAGCGCGACTGGAGTACGAACTCGCGTACTACGATCTCGCAGTCCATCGCTTTAACCATTACACCACGAGGTCACCCCACCTAGTTCATTAGAATCCTAAAATTGTTGCAACATTATTAGTATTTGACAGTGATACTTGAAATCATATAACTATGTGCAAATTATTTACATGAAGAATAGTCACTTCAAGCAATATTTTTTTTTTACTATTATTGTTATTCGATACTTCATCTTGTCGTGCCACCAGCGCAGATATCTCTGACCCTCTCTTGCCACTCGTCCCTATCGTCCATCGCTTCTGGCAGGTCCTCAGGGCTACACCCCGTATCCTCACAGAGCTGCTGTATGTAGGTTTGAGCTGGTCACCCTGCTTTTGCTTGGCCATGTGAGGGGGTCCATAGTAGAACATCACTTATGAGATCGTCCCTGCTTCTCTAGCTGTGTCCTACATCCCGTATCCTCACAGAGCTGCTGTATGTAGGTTCGAGCTGGTCACCTTGCTTTTGCTTGGCCATGTGTGTGGGACCATAGTAGAACATCACTTATGAGATCGTCTCTGCTTCTCCAGCAGTGTCCTGCATGTCTGGTTAGTCTAACTTTGATAGTTATCGTGATGGGAGATAGGTCGCCGTACAGCTGCTGCTTTGTGGGGTGTTGCTTCCAGAATTTGTTCAAAATTGCTCGCAGCATTCTTGTGTAGTTGCCGTCAAGCCTTTTCTCCATCCGTTTAGTCAACGTCCATGTAGTGCATCCATAAAGCAGTATCGACACCACCGCTGCTTGGAAGAAACTGCGTTTCATTTTATCGATCAGGTCTGACTTCCATATAATCGATAGCTTATCAATAGCTGTCCATGCCTTTGCTAGTCACGTGTCAGTGTCTTTTTCGGTTGATGAGACACTGCTTTCTAGGTAGGTGAACTTGTCAACTAGTTTCAGAGAGCTACGGCCTAGTGTGGTTCAATTTTGTTATTGTAAAAGTCACCTGTATATACCTATATATACCTGTGTCTTAAATGAAATGTATATGCCTGAATATACATGTGTCTTAAATGTAAAAGTCACCTGTATATACCTGTGTCTTGAATGAAAGAACAATATACTGTTAGCCCGAATTAAAATATGGAATTTGACTGAAAAGATTTACTTTTGGAACGCAAAATTCTATTTTTAGTAAAAAGGTAGAATTATAACTCTTGCTAGTGCCAATTTCAGAAGACAGGGGGCGAAGGAAGAAAGAAAGATAGAAAGATAAAAAAGGGCAAGGTAGTAACTAACAAGTAAATTCAACCCCCGTCCGTCAAACAGTAGAGGGACCATATGTATATCATCATCATGTCATGGGGCCAGCACGGCTATCCCTGAACCACTCTCTCCACGTCTTCCTATCATTCATCGCCTTTGGCAGGTCTTCAGGGTTACATCCCGTATCATCACATAGCTGCTGTATGCATGTTCGAGCTGGTTGTCCTGCTTTTGATTGGTCATATGCGTGGTTCCACAGGAGTACATCACTTACGAGCTCGTCCCTGCTTCTCCAGCAGTGTCCTGCATGTCTGGTTCGTCTAGCTTGGATAGTTTTCGTGATAGGTGGTAGGTGACCGTATAGTTGGTGCCTTGTGGGGTGTTGCTGCCAGAACTTGTTCAATATTGCTCTCAACATTCTTGTATAATTGCCGTCTAGCTTCTTTTCCAGCCGTTTAATCAGCGTCCAAGTAGTGCATCCATATAGCAGTATCGATACGACCGCAGCCTGGAAGAAACTGCGTTTCCTTTTATCGGTCAGGTTTGATTTCCATATGACCGATGCTCATAAAATTAGATAAATTATACTAGAGAGCCTATTTGTAAACCACATAGGAATGAACTACACGTCCATTTCGAAAAGAAGTCCAAAATGTTTACTAACATTGTTCTATACTAAACTATCATTTAAAAATGCATGTATGATTTTTAATTCAATTTTGCCATAGTAACAGTCAGCGGTGTATACTATTATGCGTCTTAAATGAAAGAACAATGTACTGTTAACCTGAATTAAGATATGGAACTTGACCGAAAAGATTCACCTTTGAACGTGAAATTCTATTTTTAGTAAAAAGGTAATATTAAAACTTGTGTTAGTGCCAATTTCAGAAGACAAGGGGTGAAAGAAGAAATAAAGAGAGGCACGGTAGGAACTAAAATAGAACGTGAAGAGGAAACCACTCCCTTTTTTAAATTTATTAGTCTTGGACTTTAACTAATTTAAAACTTCACAGAAAAGGAGAAAGGATATTTTTTACGAACGCCATAGGAAGCAGGATGGTGGACGTAAAGGCAAGCGGATAAACCCTCTGACGGCCTAACGCAATGCCTAACCTGGTCCTGGGCGTATGAATCTCACGGTTCAACGGTCAGGATAGATAGTTCGATCGGGGAACTGCTGCTCTAAGGTTGGCTTCTATGGATGAAAATAAAAACAGCCATCGAAAGATAACTATTCGATACTTAAAACCATAAAATTCATTGAAAACATTTTGGCATTCAATAAATCAAAAATATTGACTTTCCGTAAAATCAACCAATCAACCCAACCAATCCTCCAGACATGTGTCCTTTGAATGACAATAAACTGAATTCGATTAAGAGGAACTAGTTATGAAGCCCCGGAATGCGGGGTGTCATCCTTTTCTTGCAGTTATAAAGAGGTTCACTTTGGCGCAAAGAGTTATGGCCCCTTCTGGTGGCAAAATAAATGAGTTTGAAGTAAAGTTTAAAATGATGTTGAACTATATAGTTACCTTATTTTCAAATGCAGTGATGTTGTACCTACGTATGATGTGTTTACTTATTTAAGATCCTTGTGAAATTTACTAAATCATTGACTCTGAAACATTGACATTGCGATTAAGTATGAAGTGTTTACCTATTTAATATCATAGTGAACTTTATTGATACATTGTGTCTGAAAACCATAATATTGCATCGAAGAAGGAAGTGTTTACTTGTTTAAAATCACCGTGGACTTTATTGATGCACTGTCTCTGAAAACCATAATATTTCAACTACGTACGAAGTCCATCATCATCATCATCATGTCGTGCCGCTAGCACGGATATCACTGACCATCTTTTGCCACTTTTCCCAGTCGTTCATCGCCTTTGGCAGGTCTTCAGGGCTACATTCCGTATCCTCACATAGCTGCTGAATGTATGTTCTAGCTGGTCGTCCTGCTTTTGCTCGGCCATATGTGGGGGTCCATAGGAGTACATCACTGATGAGCTCATCCCTGCTTCTCCAGCAGTGTCCTGCGTGTCTGGTTCGTCTAACTTTGATAGTTTTCGCGATGGGAGGCAGGTGGCCGTATAGTTGGTGCCTTGTGGGGTGTTGCCGCCAGGTCTTGTTCAATATTGCTCGCAACATTCTTGTGTAATTACCATCAAGCTTCTTCTCGTTAGCGTCCAGGTGGTGCATCCATACAGCAGTATCGACACGGCCTGTTTAAAATCATTGTGAAAATGCATTTACCAACTGTATATAATTGAAAACCATTACTGTTTAACTGACATCGACATGAGCAAACCCAGCAAGATTAGAAATAACGTAAAACCGACCAAAAATATTATTGTGAACGAATTATTTTTATTTGATAGGAATACTTGAAACTATATAACCGTCTGAATTTTATTTTTATTTCGAATAGTTTGAAGTTAGAATTGCGTGCCAATTATTACTAAATAGGAAAATATATGATTGTTAGGGCGAACAATATTGATTTTGAAATTAAATAACCCAATAAGAATTGGTATGACTTAAAGCTTCAATATTTTCCCATCAGTTGCATGCTACTCAGGTAGAAAGTATATATTACACTCAGAGAAAGACCACAAATTTTATTTTCAGCCTTAAATAAAAAGATAAAAATAGGGCGCAAAACATATTTATTATAGGGCTTTAAAAAATATTCCTGAAACAAAATCGATGAAAATATTCAAATTATTGGAAAAAGGCATATATATATATATATATATATATATATATATATATATATATATATATATATACGTGTTGCATTCAATAAGTTTCCAGACATTTTTTCAGCATTTAAAATTGTCGTAGACTCTTGAAAATTCAGTATGTTATTGCAACTTACATGAATCGAGCATCAGTTTTTGAGTGGCATAAGAGATTTAAGGAAGGCAGGGAGTCTGTGAGGGATGATGAGAGGTGTGGGAGGCGTAAGGAAGTCAGAACACCAGAGTTGATTAGCCAAAGAGTTAGGGTTAGGGTTACGATGTTGAGGTTTTAAGGGAGTTCAGGAAGAGATTTAGACGGAAGAAGCCAGCACTCTTCAAATCGGGTCAGTGACATTTCTACCAGGACAATGCACCAGTCCAAAACTCCACCGTTGTCACAGACTATTTGAGCAAGATGGGCATCAAGACAGTTCCTCCGCCTCCTTATAGTCTAGACCTTGCTCTCTGTGACTTTTGGTTATTCCCTAAGCCCAGAGGCTGTCGTTATGAGACAATTGAGGAGATGAAAGAGTCTACGACGAAGGTCATTGACATGCCCACACAAGAGGACTTCCATGGGTCCTTCCAGAAGTTGTTGAAACGGTACAACAAGTGCATTGCAACTGAAGGCGATAACATCGAAGGGGACTAAAGTTTCATGTGTTTACTCTCAATAGAAGTGCCCATACGAAAAAAGTCTGGAAACTTATTTAATGATCCTCCTATATATATATATATATATATAAAGTAAAGTTGGCCACCTTAGTCGAGGGTGATCAGAAGGCTTCCTTTTCAATAGCTACAACACTGAGGTGTAGGGGAGGGTGCTACTTCTTTCCCTTGATTGCTCCACTTTATCCTTGATACATACCTTATATTGCTGAGTATTAAGCAAGGAGGCATCAAGTACCATTTTTAAAGTCTTTATATATATATATATATAGGAAAAACTGGAAATAAATCAGACAGAATGAAAGTGTACTGAGATGATATAACACAAGGCTATCAAAGAATGATTTGCCAACGTTAAACGTTCCGGAGTGTAAACCTTCCTTATTTAATATCTCATACACTCCGATGAAGGTCTCCAAAACGAAACGTTTAACATCGGCAAAAGAATTCTATAAATAAATCATCCCTTGTGTTTTTTTTTTCACCTCTTAACGTTTTCATATGTATGGGGATAAACTTCAACCAACAGCGAGTGCCATGGATTTGATGTTATACTTTCTTATAGCAAGGGTCTTGTCCTAGGGCTTTTAGGGATGTACAGCATTCCCTTATTACCATTGCTTCCTGGTCCACTCGCAGTGGTAACACATGACTGGAAAAAATATAACTGTTAGACATTTAAACTGTGAGTAAATAAATGACTTACGTTTAATCGAATAATTAGAAATAGCACAGCTTGACTATTTAACTGTGTGTAAACGAATGAATTATGTTTAATTATATTGTTAGGGATACATAACAATACTTGGAACAATTAATTGTGTGCTAATGTTTGTTGGTTTGTTTGGGTTTCATGGCATATCAATCTTTGTAGGGTTATTTAATGTCAAATCCATTTTTATACAGTTTTAAACAGTCCTTTTTCAAAGAATTCAGTTTAGCATAAGAACTCTTTAGTAGTCAAAATCATTTCTATATGAAGCTATTCAGTCAGGCTAGTCAAACAGTTTTATTTCAAACAATTCAGTTTAGTATAAGTATAGATTTTTTTACACACAGTTAAATGTCAAAAACTGTTCTATTTCCAACATTTCAGTTTAGCGTATGTACAGTTTTAATGTCAAACACAGTTCCATTTCAAACAATTTAGTTTAGCATACAAAACAGTTCCATTTCAAAAAATTCAGTTTAGCATAAGTGCGCAGTTTAAATGTCAAAAGAGTTCTATTTCGAGCAATTCAGTTCTCTATAAGTACGCATTTTAGATGTAAAACAGTTCTATTTCGGGCGATTCAGTTTAGCATAAGTACGCAGTTTACTTCTATTAAACCCATAGATAGGACACTATCAGATTCTACTACTCCGGGCCAGAGCGGACGTATAAGCGATAGTAATAAAGGGGTACTTTGCATTCCCCAAAGCTCCAGGAGTAGTGGAACGTCAACATCAGATTGTTTAGAGTCACAACTTCTTTGGGTGGGGGTATCCCTCTGCAGAGAAGCAGTCGACTCGGCAAACTAATGAATTAATAATTTTGTTTGTGTTGATTAGCAATACTTGAAACTCTTTATCTGTGTGCTAAAATTAGATTGTTAGTTTTACATAGCCATGCTTGAAACCATCTAACTGTGTGCACATCAACATATTTATGTTAGCAATATTTGAAACCTTTTAAACCTTTTTGAAACCTGCAAACAAAGGATTAATGCTAAATAGAACTATTCATGTAAGAAAATTTGAAAATATTTAACTGCGTGCAAATAAAGGTCATACTTAAGTGAAAACAAGTTAGTTCTAACTCATAAAAAAAACCGACCGACAAACAATATACTGACAAATTATTTTACAGCAGCAACTGGGTCCAAAAATCAAAGACACAAGTCTCGTACTGATGAAGATGTATATCTTTATTTGCGCACGTGTTTAGCGTAAAAACAAGTACACATTCTCCAACGTGAAAACTGAAACAAAATAAATGGACTCGTAAATGTTCCAAAAAAAAAGGAAACACACCACGAAAGTGATGATTTAAATCGAATCAATTCAAGAGAATTCACGTGCTTACCTCTTTTTGCCTTGCTAGTGACCCACGAAGAAAAATGTCAGTCTCGCATGCCGGTCAATTTGAAAAAGACCGAATTCGCGCCAGTCGGTGTTCAGGCCGGAAGTTCCTCTTGCACCTTCTATCCGGAAGCGACCGGTGCGGGAGAAAAAGATCAATCTAAAAACTATACCGGTTGAATCGCAAACTCCTACATTGACAAATTATATGCATATCCATTAAACTGTTTGCAAACAAATGAGCTCTGGTTCTTTTAAAAATGTAAACAACAAACTATCCATTTACAAATCATTTATCAAATGCATAAAGAGGGTTTCGCATTAGATAACCTACAACTGTTTATATGTCATAACACACAATTAGACCAAACAAAATATATATTATTTATAATATAAAATAGATACTGAAGAACATTTTATCAACCTTGAATATTCAGATATTAAACTGAATATGTTTTGCGTGTTATCTGTTAATTTATTTACTGCTAAGTAAAAAACAAAGACAAACAGGCTCTAAGCATTCTAATTCCATGATTGTTGCCAGGTATATAAATATATAAGTTGACGACTGTTGTCGAGGGTGACCCGAAGGCTCACTTTTCAATAGCTACTACACAGAGGTGCAGGGGAGGGCGCTACTCCTTTCCCTGAATTGCTCACTTTACCCTTGATACGTACCTTATAATGCTGAGTGCTAAGCAAGGAGGTATCAAGTACCGTTTTTTAAGTCTTTGGTATGACTCGACCTGGGATTGAACCCTGGTCTCCTGGACCATTGGTGAATACTCTACCACTAAGTGAGCTCTGTTTGCATTAGTATTTATACGTAACTGCGGAAGAAAAGGAGAATTCATGCCTTTCAAGCGGGAATTAGTTCGCAGCTTTATCCTAAAGATGAATTTATAGCGCGACTGGTTTTCGGACTCCCATACTACGATGTCGCAGTCCAACATGTTAGCTAATACGCTATGAGGACCCCTTCTCTTATTTCTTGTTTTTTTTTTTTTCCCTTTAACCTTCCTATCTCGTATTGAGAAGATATTTTCAAAATGGCGAACTGATATGAAGTTTTCCTTTCACTAAAAGACACGCCCACTTGTGTACTTACAAGCAGGATCAGAATAAACAGATACCCGCTCATTTACACACGGAGGGAGATGAGAAGAATAGAGGAAACATTGTCACATTTACAAAATAATCAACATTCTTTAATGGTTCTTTCTCTTTGCTGTTTACGCGCACGTTTGCCAAAGGAAAACCTCGTAGGAATACAACGATATTAGTTTCCTGTCATACCAATCTGTATTTCTGTTGATTCTTCGACCCTCTAATCGTAAGGAGGTGACATTGTAGGATCAACTGATTCCACCTGGGATATGATCCCATCTTGTTCATTTATTGCAGACCTTAGTTAAATACAAGGCCGTATTAAAGGTCTATAATCCCAAAGCCTGCATAGCCCTATATAACAAAAAATACGGAGAAGAAAAAAATAAAGAAATAAAAAATGTTGATATAAAAAGCTATTGTGCACATGTCAGGCAGTCAGCTAAGAACGGACGAGAGGTGAATTACATTGGAGACTCTCAGAGAAGTCTCAATGGTTGCTCATTGTCAGATTTCAAAGGAGGTGAAGTTGAGAGAGAGAGAGAGAGAGAGAGTGAGAGAGAGAGAGGAAGAAGAAGAAGAGAGAGTAGGGAGAAGAAAAGAAGAAGTAGAAGGAGAGAGAGGAAAAAGAAGAAAAGATGAAAAGAAGAGGAAAAAGAACAAAAGAAGAAATGAAAGAAGACTATAAAGAAGAAGGAACAGGAAGAATAATGAGGATAAAAATAACATGTAGATGAAGTAAAGGTGAATGAGTACACAAATGCTGAATTGCTTTTGGGACACCCTTGGTAGAGGTAGAGTGGAAGATTTCGTATGGAGTGGAAATATTTCGTTTAAAGTGAGAGAAGTAAAATGAAAGAGAAATTTATGAAAGAAGAAGAATAAAGAGTAGAGGGAGAAGGAGGAGGAATACAAAAGAAGAGATGAATGATGAATTTCGTTAGAGATTATGATGGAAAATCTCTGTCGTAAATAATAAAAGAAGAAGAAGAAGAAGAAGAAGAAGAAGAAGAAGAAGAAGAGGAAGAAGAAAGAGGAGTAGGGAGGAGAAATAAAAAAGAAAAGATGAATGTTGAATTTCGTTGGAGATTATGATGGAAAATCTCTGTAGTAAATAAATGGTGGATTCTAAATGCGGGAGTAAATAATAATAATAATAATAATAATAATAATAATAATAATTAGCACAGAAGGAGCATAAGGCAAGATACCACTGGGTCGGCAAGGTGATCCATTGGGAGATGTGCAGGAAATTTCAATTCGACCATACAAACAAATGGTATATGCACAACCCGGCACCTGTCCTAGAAAATGACTCGCATAAACTCCTATGGGACTTTAACATACAAACGGATCACCTAATCCCGGCCAGAAGACCAGACCTCATAATAATCAACAAAAAAAAAAAAAGAGAATTTGTAAAATTGTTGACTTTGCTGTCCCGGTGGACCACAGAATAAATCTAAAGGAAAGTGAAAAGAAGAATAAGTACCTCGACCTTGCTAGAGAATTGAAAAAGCTGTGGAACATGAAAGTAACGATTGTGCCAATTGTGATTGGTGCCTTAGGCACAATAACTAAAGGATTATTAAAAGGCCTGGAAGACTTGGAAGTTGGCGGACGGGTAGAGACTATCCAAACGACAGCACTGCTAAGAACGGCCAGAATCCTGAGACGAGTCCTGGAGACTTGAGGAGACTTGCTGTCCAGACTCCAGACTTTCAGACTTCAGTGAAAACCCATCAGCTAACACTGATGTGAAAAACTCTAGAGGAGTAAACAATAATAGTAATAATGTACAAGAACTGGAGGACTTGGAAGTAAGAGGACGAGAGGAGATCATTCAAACAACAGCGTTGTTGAGATCGTCCAGAATACTAAGAAGAGTCCCGGAGACTTGAGGAGACTTGCTGTCACTCAGACTCCTGTGAAAAACAGCTAACACTGATGTGAAAAACTCTAAAGGAGTAAATAATAATAATAATAATAATAATAATAATAATAATAATAATAATAATAATAAGAAGAAGAAGAAGAAGAAGAAGAAGAAGAAGAAGAAGACGGTTGCTTATGATAATGATAATAACAAGAATAATCACTGACATAAAGACAGATTATGAAAAAGGGAAAATTGCTAATACGCAACAGAATAGAAAGTGTTGATAATATGGAAACAGAGATGAAACAATTAATCCCATTATAAGCGATGGTAAAAATGAATACAAGCCTTGGTACGACTGGGAGGAAAAAGGAGGATCAACTGGGTATTGTACATTAAAATTTGAATATACTAACAAATGTACGACCCAGAATCCGTTCCCGAAAATATTTGCCAAGATTTTCAGATACAAACGCATAATCTAATCTTGGTAAGATAGTAAGACCAAATGTGAATTAATAAGTAAAAGAGATTGTTATCTAGTTGATTTTGCAGTATTAGAGAACCTCGAAATGATAATAAAAGAAAGAGTAAAGATTAAGAAATAAATGGATCTGGTTATGGAACAGACAAAACTGTGGAACATGAAGGTAGACCGTCTGAAACAGTTATTTTAGGCCCGGAAAAAAACTCAAGATTTTGGAAATAAGAGGAAGAATCTAGACCACAACACTGTTAATGTTGGATAGACGAATCAGAAGAGTCTTAGAGACCTGAGGAGATTTTCTTTCTCTCGTACTTCAAAGAAAGACCAACAAGAGTATAATTAGTCGTTCCAGCGGACCATATTTTGAAAATCAAAGGAAGCAAAATAGAGATACAAGTGCTTTGACCTTGCCAAAGGGTAAAAAATACTAAGGTATATGAAGGTGACGGTAAAACCAAATGAAGCTGGTCTGCTTAGAAAGGGGACTGGAAGAGTTCAAAATCAGAGCAAAAATCGAGACCATCCAGATTACAGCATTTTTGAGATTGACCAGAATGTTGAGAAGAGTCCTGGTGACGCGAAGAGACTGATGCACAACCTAGAAACCGTCCTAGAAAAGGAGACACAAAGGGTACGAGTGCTATGTGAAATGCTATCAAGTCCAGGATTTGAACTCGTGTCACCGTGACCATTTCCTACAACGATAATCGTTACACTACAGGAACCTCCAATCTCTGTCAATAGCAGAAGAAAATTTTGAGAATCATATCAATGAGAAAAGTCATAATACTCAACAGAATAGCAAATATAGGTTGTGTAAAATGAGAGAGAGAGAGAGAGAGAGAGAGATGAAGCAGTTAATGGCCTAATCAAGCAAATGGTGCATACTTGCACAAAAAATTGTTGAACATGTACAGCTGGGTGGGAAAAAGTGATCCACTAGGATCTGTGCAAAAGATGAAAATTTTAAAATACTAATAAATGGTATATGCAAAAAAACAAGAATCGGTTCTAGAGAAAAGACATAAAAATTTCTTCGGAATTATGAGATAAAAATGGATCACCTAATCACTAGGCCAAACCGAGTGTTAATTAACATGAAAAAAAAAAACCCAACAAAAAACAAAAAACAAACTTGGACTTTCTCGTGCCGTTAGATCACTGAATAAAGATGGAAAAAAACAAAACAAAACAAAAAACAAATAACGGGGCCTTGTCGGAGAATTAAATAAAATCTATTGAACAAGTTGACAATGGGCGCGCTTGGAACAGTCCACAATTTCTGGGAAAAAGATAAGAGATATTGAAAATCAGAGGAAGAACCATTGATAGAAACTCCCATTACCATTTGGATTGATTTTCCGTCTTTCTTTAATAGCAAATCAACCTTAGCAACTTTGAGAAGCAACTTTTAGTCATCTGACATGCTGTATATCATCAGAACCAATCAAACAGCTTTGCACGATTTTCATCGGTCCAGAAAACGTGCTAATTTGTCAAAGTTCCTTCTTCTGAGGAGTTTAACAGTAAGAAAATGTGCATGAAGCCAGACTTTTACATCAACAACAGAGCACTGCCAGGCAAGATACTTTCATGTTAAATTCTTCGCTTACATAATATCCACTGGTGTCAAAACGGTCCACTATCACGAATCTTGGAACCAACTATTTCCATCGAGGTGCCGTTTCATAGTTGGGGCTGTAATATATACCGTCTGCATCTTTGCAGAGGGGTAAGAACCTCCCTGTGAGTGCCCTCGATATGATATCAAACAATTTGATGACGAGTCTCTAGCCTTTGATATTTGGGAAATGGAGAGTACCTCTTTATTACCATTGCTACCAGATCTACTCTAAACTGGAGTGTTTTCATCTGATAGGGTCATATCTATGGATCAAATAGAACTGTTTGATATAAAAACTGTGCACAAGCAAATGACTTATCCTAAATTGAATTGTTAGAAATAGAACTGTGCGTAAACGAATGACTGATGTTTGATTATATTGTTAGTGATACATAGTAATAGTTGGAACAATTTAACCGAGTGCGAACGAATGAGTAATGATGAACAGAATGATTAAAGTTCAATAGCAATAATTGAAACGCTTTAACTGAGTGTCTAAAATGAATTATTGGTAATACATAACAATACATGAAACCATTCATGGTGTGCAAATGAATTAATGGTACTGAAATAGAATAATTAAACTTAAAGAACGTGTAACCATTTCACAGTCTGCAAAAAATGAAAATTGAATTGAATGTTTAGTTTTAGGTAGCAATATTTGGAACCACTTAACTGTGTAGAAACAATAACAATACTAGTATGAAAACAAATTAGTTTTAACTCATTTAAAAATGAAATCACTAACAAAACTATTCACTTACAAATCATATGGATATCCATTCAATTATGTGCAAACGAACGACTTATTTAAATTGTTGCTGTTACATAGCACCTCTTTACAATGAGCAAAAAAAATGATTAATAGGAAATAAAATAATTCATGTTAGATAGAAATACTTCAAACTCTTTAACTGTGGGCAAAAAATGAGCACAGGTTCGTATAAATTGTTATCAACAATCATATATTTGATATTCAATTGACAAATACAATCGCTGGATGAGTCTCCATGACTAGGATTACAAATCCTAGTAAGCGAGTTCAATAACTCCCTCTGCTTGCTTCAGACTATATAATTGGCATTCTGCTGCGACAGGTGTATTTGTGAAAAGCAGTAGATCATCCCTGTAGTCTATGTCTGTCGTAGGTGAGTCACCTACAACACTATAAAATAAAAGAAAAAGAAAAAACTTAAACAAACCATCCTGGTGATTTGAACGCCTTGAAAGAGCTCCTATCATTAGAGAGTTTTAATCTTCTAGAAATCAGATTCTATTAATCTCTTCTAATTGTAGAAGACAACCATGTAAAATATTTAACGTGAAAAATTCACAAATTAGTTTTAACTCATTTAAAAATGAAATCACCAACAAACTATTCACTTACAAATCATATGGATATCCATTTAAATATGTGCAAACGAATGACTGATTTAAATTGTTGCTGTTACATAGCAACTCTTAACAATCAGCAAACAAATGATTAATGAGAAATAAAATAATTCATGTTACATAGAAATACTTGAAATTATTAACATAATGTCTTCACAAATCATATATTTGATATTCAATTATCAAATACAATCACTGGATGTGTCTACACGAGCTTGTAATCCGAGTAAACGAGTTCAATAACTCCCTCTGCTTGCTTCAGACTATGTAATTGGCATTCTGCTTGGACAGGTGTATTTGTGAAAAGCGGTAGATCATCCCCGTAGTCTACGTCTGTCGTAGATGAGTCACCTACAACACTATAAAAAAAACTTAAACAAACCATCCTGGTGATTTTGAAAGAGCTCCCATCATTAGAGAGTTTTAATCTTCTAGAAATCAGATTCTATTAATCTCTAGTAATTGTAGAAGACACCCATGTAAAATATTTAGAGTGAAAAATTGATGTCAGAGTAATTCATTATATTTTACAATTATATTTACAATTATATTTTACAATTCTTTTTCCATTCTAATAACTGAAGAAGAAATCCTGTAGACGATTAAGGAATATCTGACAGATTCTCAATGCTGCCATTTTGAATTGGGAGCTACTCTTTCACATAAAAAGAAACAAGAAGCAGAAGATAACCCACAGAACCTGAGACGGGCGTTGACTACGAGGATGATCTACCACTTCTCTCAAATACACCTGTCTCTGCAGAATGCCTGTTACATAGCCTGAAGGAAACAACCGGAGTTATTGAACTCGCTTACTAGGATTTTTCAGTCTAACACATTAGCTACTATGTCATGAAAACTCACCCCGTAATTGTATTTGACAATTGAATAGTGTTCATTGATTGCTAGAATAACACTGGGATGTGTCCTCGTGGTGTAACAGTTAAAGCCCTGGACCGCGGGATCATTGTAAGTGTGTTCGGACTCCAGTGGAGCTATTACGTTAACTTTCGGAAAAATCCCCTTGGGAAAGGCATGGACCCCCTTATCCTACCAGCTATGGGTTAAATAGCATCACTGCTGTTATTCTAGAAGGATGGACTTGGCATTAACTAACCCACTATGGTTGATATGCCATTAAACCAAGTAACCAAACTAGAATAATATTACCAGAATAAAATCATGTTGAAGACAATTGATTGACTTACGTCTGTTTGTTTGAGTGTATGTATTCGTTTTTATTTGTGTGATGCACTTTTTGGTTGAGTTGAATGTGCATCTGAAAAATTATAAAAAGGAGAAATGCAAATTAGAAAACTTTGCCTACGATATTAGACCGAGTATAAGACCTAAGAAAAATATTATCATGAACACTAGAAGCTCCTTACTTGAAATCTCATGTTTGATTTGGTTAAGTTTCTAGGTTTAAAAGTATATCACCCCTAATGGGTTATTTAAAGTCAAAGCCATCCTTGTAGAAGGACAGTATTATTACGATTAAACTCAAATCTGGTGGGTAAGGAATCTCATACCTTTCCGAAGGATATAAGTAAGAAAGTGAACAGAAGAGCGCGCCTGAAGTTTGAACCCTCTTACTAGGATTGCTGTATACTCCAGCCGTGTCTTGAACTACGAGGAACACGAATATATGAAAAATATAAGATTATATTTTTATTCTTCATTATGATACTTGTGTTGAGCAGAAGAGCAATGGCAGAGAGTTCGCACACACGAAGGGGTCGTCGGGAGTCAGAAGAGCCAGTCAACAACTTCATTACTCCCGTCAACCCCGACATATGCGCTCTCTGCTAGGCGTACTACTCTCTGCATGTAGTTCTGTATTCCTTCTGTTTTACCCTGCGTAATGGTTCCTAACTCAAGTAGCTGAGCATTGGGGTTGGAAACCAACCCGTAATACTCTCCCAAAGTATTTTTACTCATTCCATGTGAGTTGTGGGTTATTGGACATTAATCTATATTTGTATTTTCTGACTGTTCCTCTGGTTGTGAGGAGAGCCCCCTGACATTCGTCTTCTTCTGCCACTCGTATAACTCTAAAATACCTCTCCATATCCTCCAACTAGGTCCTATACCCACCATCTTCTTTACGTACAAACGGTTGAATGTTTTTCAAAAAGGAATCCCCTCTTAAAGTGTTCGTTACCGAATAAGCCAAATTTTCCGACTCTACGGTCAGACTATGGACAAAATCGGAAAAAGTCTGCTGTAACGTTTAATTTTTTTTTTTTGGCAACTTCCTATTATATATACAAGAGCAGAATACACACAAGGTCAAACCGAAAGTCAGTTATCTTTCTTTGATGTTGTCCATGACACTGTGATCGTCCAGTTTTTCATTGTTTTCGCCAATGGCAAATAGGTTCGTTAACAACCTCTGTTTTTTTTTTGTTTATTTTTTTTTGTAAACAGAGCGAGTCACTGCATACCAAATGACTATGCACCTGGACTAAGAGACCCGAATGGTTCAAAGCATTACCAAACTGAATGATGAAATATGATTAACGAAAAATGATTAATTTAAATAAACATTCATTAATTATTTAACAGGATGTCTCCCTCAAGCACGTTAGCTACTACACCACGTGGTGTGAAAATTCAACAGACAGAAATGTGAAAAAAGTGACTAATCAATTGAATTAATTGTGATTTATATAGTCACGTGATAAGATGGAAGTACTCGTAAAACTCACACAAGGAAAATATATATGTATAAGTGCCGTCATATAACATTAAGGCTAGGAAAATGAAAGGTAATAAATATGTAAATAATCAAGTGGTAAATGACACAGGAGAGGTTCATGAACATGTCTTCCCATGAATAATAATTCACTTCTCTTGTTCAGGTCTTTGTTCTCAGCATGTTCTTCATATACATGCGTACGTGTATCAATCTCTTATTATTTATATATATATATATATATGAATGAAATTATAAATCGATTGAGTTTTACATATATATATATATATATATTTCGAAAGGTTGAGAGTAGAATATGTATGTAAATGTCGATATTATTACATATATGTAAATGTCGATAGTATTAACGATAAGTTTCCTGAAACTGTTGGCTGTTGATATGTGACGTTAAAATTTGGTAAAAAAATTAAGTGAAAAAAATAAAAGACAATAAACCAATAAAAATCGTTATCAACAACAGTGACAATTTTGACAACAAAAATACATATAAAAGTAAAAAAAAATAAATAAAAATAACCTCCAAAAACAATTAAATCCTTTAGCAAAGATAAGAAAAAGAAAACGAAAAAAATCACCAAAAAAACATCTTCAGCAATAAACAGACTATCCAATCCGATCACACAACAATATGGAGCGAGACACATACACACACACAAAAAAAAAAATTACTGTGCATTTCGCTGGGATAGACATGCAAGATTTAAAAAAAAATGTAGGAAAAACAAACAGAAAAATATTTGAGAATAAAAAAATATGTAGATAACAGGAAAGAAAAAAGAAGCGATGTTTTCCATTGTCTTGTAAGTTTTATGTAAAATAAATCCGATCGTCTGTCGAAGTCATGAAAATATACGTAAAGAATAAGAAAAATGTGACAACGTCACAGCGCGACATATGCCAAAAACCTCTTCACGAAATCTAATACAGAGAAATATGGAAGCTTTTATGTACGCGTATAGACGCATGTATGTGCAGATAAAATGCTGTTAACACACACACACACACATATATGTGTATGTGCGTGTGTGTGCGTGTGTGTGTGTGCGTGTGTGGGTGTGTTCATGTAGACGTATGCATGAACACTGATGATGATACACATATGCATATAAAATGTATAAAAAATAAATGCACACACATACATGAACAGACACACGGATACACATACACACAAAATCACATGAATCTGAGCATCCACACACACGCCAACGCACATACACATACACATGTATATAAACACGCGTATATATATATATATATATATATATATATATGTGTGTGTGTGTGTGTGTGTATATATATATATGTATAATCATTATGGTTTGGCTTCGTGGATGTATTTATGCGTTTTAATATCTATATATATATATGTGTGTGTGTGTGTGTGTGTGTGTGTGTTAAAATAGTTTTGGCATTAACTAACCTACAAAGTTTGATATGCCATAAAAACAAAACAAATAAGCATTAAAGTATAGGAACAGCCCAATATGTTAGATTTCACTCTTATATCTTTGCTTTTTTCTAATGAACGCAAATACGCACGCACTTTTTGAAAATTTATCAGCGTATATATATATATATATATATGGGAATTCATGGATTCACCAGCATATGCAATTTTCTAAATTAAATACAGGTAATTAAATATATATATATATATATATATATATATATCTGCAAAGGGCCAAGAATTCCTCAACGACAGTCCTAGGTATAAGCCTAAACTGCATTCAAATGTAAGGCCCTAGTTATGTTGATTGTCTTTTCGTTGCCATTACTCCTAGGTCCACTCTAACCCGGACTTGTTGTACTTATTAAGATCCTATAAATGAGTTAAACTGTTTGATTGTTTTCAAAATCTCACCCTTTCAGCCGTGTTCAAATTGTTTATATTACATAGGAATACTTGATGATTAAAACTGCTAATGTTAAATAGCGCTATTTTAAGCCATTTAGCTGTGTGCTAAAATATAATAAATATTAAATACGACTGTTACAGTCAGAGAGGAAAACTTGAAACAATTAAACTGTGTGCTAACAAATGAGCTCTAACAACTCGTTTAAAAATGAACTTACAAACAGCTTTGTAACTATATATATATATATATATATATATATATATATATATATATATATATATATATGTATCAGTCGAGCTGCAAGCACGGATTTCGGTCGGCCAATACTTGCAAGTCCATGTGAAGTCCATTGCAAGTCCATTGGAGAGCATTGCATACGTTCTCCAGCAGTGTCTAACATGTTTTGTACCGATGAAGCAGCGTCTCATCTACGGAAAATGACACCAATATGTGACTAGCGTACGTATGGACTACTATTTATAGGTTAACAATCATATGGAATCAGACTTATCCGATAAAATAAAAGGCAAATTCTTCCAAGCAGTGTTTGTGGAAATTTTACTGTGTGGATGCACCACATGGACGCTAACTTATCGTCAATGAGGTGCATAGTGAACAAATTGTATATTGAACAAATCCTGGAAGCAGCATCCCACAAAACAGTAGCTGTGCAGTCACTGACATTCCATCTCTAAAACCATCAATATAAGACAAACAACAACAACAACACACACACACACACACACACACGCGCGCGCACACACATATATATATATAGGA
The DNA here is from genome assembly GCA_963585895.1 of Sepioteuthis lessoniana. Lineage (NCBI taxonomy): Eukaryota > Metazoa > Mollusca > Cephalopoda > Myopsida > Loliginidae > Sepioteuthis > Sepioteuthis lessoniana. The sequence continues at coordinate 60,519,491 of OY757940.1, forward strand.
TTTTCATTAAAAGTAACTAGAAGGTTTATATGCCTGAAGAAATCAACTACCCAAACAACTAATCCATATATGGTTATTTTACGCCAGAAGGTTACGGAATCAGATTCATTGTACATTCACGTCTACACTCTTTTTTTAATAGTAGTCTTTAAAAAAATTGCTTTCAGTCGTATCAATCTTAAATTATTCCTAAACAGGTTTACATTACCCTTGGATTAGACCCTAAAGGTACTACCACTTCGTGTCAGAGTGGACAGTGGGATAATGTCAATTCCACGCTAGCCAGATCTCTTTATCTGGAACCTCACCATTAAATGCTGTCATTCCCAGAGCAGCTCCTTGTTTAAGGAACCTTCGGCTTACGTTGCTGCTGGGGATTGAACCAGTGCATTCTAAAATTGAACGGAACAGCTGTCATGCGTAGGTTTCGTTTTTTGCAAAATATTTTATTTTAGACAACGCTATTGTCGTATCGAGACATCAATTTAATTTTTTTTTCCCTTTCCACATACCATCGGATATTATACCGAAGTTCACCTCCACCAATATATATATATATATATATATATATATATATTAAATTGAATGGAATAGGTTCACAAATGAATATGAATGTCGTACTTTAAGTTTTATTATATACGTGGTGCCTTCAATAAGTTTACAGACGTTTTTGCACAGGTTTTCAAAATTGTCGTAGACTCTTGAAAATTCACTATGTATATTGAACATATTGCTATACATGTATATTGAACATATTGCTATACATCTTATGAGATGACTGACCAGTTTTTATGATCTCACGTTCAAATGAACAGCTACAGCATGAAATTGGAATACACCCTACGAAAGCCCGATTGTCACAGCTGGGGAATTTCAAAAATGCAATCTGGACGTGAGGACACTTTAGAAGAACGATATGCAATAAAATTCTATTTTAAACATCTTGGAAAAATGCCACAGAAACGTATGGAATGCTTCAGACTGCTTTTCAACCATCTTGCATGAATCAAGCATCAGTTTTTGAGTGGCATAAGAGATTCAAGGAAGGCAGGGAGTGTGTGAGGGATGATGAGAGGTGTGGGAGGAGTAAGGAAGTCAATACACCAGAGTTGATTGGCCAAAGTGTTAGGGTTAAGGTTCGGGTTACTATGTTGAGGTTTTAAGGGAGTTCAGGAAGATATTCCGTCGGAAGTGGCCAGCTCTCTTCAAATCGGGTCAGTGGCATTTCCACCAGGACAATACACCAGTCCACAACTCCATTCTTGTCACAGACTATTTGAGCAAGATGGGCACCAAGACAGTTTTTCAGCCTCCCTATAGTCTAGACCTTGCTCCTTGTGGCTTTTGGTTATTCCCTAAGTTCAGAGGCTGTCGTTATGAGACAATTGAGGAGATGAAGAGGCTGTGACAAAGATCATTGACACGCTCACACAAGAGGACTTCCGTGGGGACTTCCAGAAGTTGTTGGGACGGTACAACGAGAGCATTGCAGCGGGAAGAGATTACTTTGAAGGGGACTAGAGCTTCAAGTATGTACTATCAGTAAAAGTGCCCATACAAAAAAAGTCTAGAAACTTATTTAATGACCATGGTATATATGTATTTGTTTATTGATACACACACACACACACACACACATCCTCACACACACGCACACACACATTTATATACATATTTTAAAATAAATAGGTCCATGAAGGAATTTGTATTTTTTGAATTTATTTATTTTGTTCTTACATACGGGTTATATATATATATATATATATATATATATATTTCCAGTTAGTTGTTTTTCTCAAAGAACATACGTGGCACAAGGCCTTGTTAATGGAGTACTTAATGAGACTTGAACTCAATCTTGTTTCCAGTTTAAATGACCTTCGGTTGGTCAGGCTGGTTGATATAGGGGTCTTTCTTCCTCTTTTCTGGAGGGTGGTTACTTTGGTCTGCTTTACTGTCATTGATATTTGATATGTTTATAGTTGTGTGTGTGTGTGTGTGTGTGTGTGTTTTCAACGTTTTTCTTTCGTCGAGGAACATGTTTGGCATAACGTCTTGTTAATGGGTATTCAATGAGATTTTGATTTACTTATGTTTGTTGTTTGAATGGTTTCATATGTTTTTTTTTGTATATATATATATATATATGTGTGTGTGTGTGTGTGTGTGTGTGTGTGTGTTTATTTCCGTTGGTGTGTGTGTAAGGTTAATGTTTTATTTAACTTAGGTTTGAATTTATTTATAAAATTTCTTTCGATGTTTTGATAAATTGGCATGATTTCGGGGTAGGTGTTTCGAAACATTTAATTTTCTGTTTTCTTCTATTTTAATATTACTCTTGTGTAGTGATTTCCTTGTATTTAGTACCTGTGTTAGTAGGATAATAACGAAGGCACAAATTGACCAGTGCATGGTGACTCGGTTTTATCAGAAAAAGTGTTTTCCACGTGCAGGGGATATATTTACATACTTCTGAGAGAACATGATGGAAAAGGTGACCTAGCTTGTGTGGCATAATGAGAAAGGCGATTTAATTTATACAGTGAGATATATTAAGTGGCTATAGTACATCCATTTTGTGATTTGTTGATTACGTTTGATTTATTAGAATAATTATTATCACATTTTTAACGAGATTTTCACACCAAACTTAGCTGGTGATCTTTCACTGGAATCTGAGTGACAGCAAGTCTCCTCAGGTCTCATGGACTCTTCTAAGTTTTCTGGCTGATCTAAAAAATTCTGTAGTTGGGTTAGTCGATTTCCAATTCTTCCGAATGTTTATGGATTGTTCGAAGTGCACCGACTACAATTGGTATAACCACCATCCGATATTCCAAAACCTTTTTATATTTGTCTATTTATATTTAGTCATATTACTTATATATATATATATATATATATATCATCATTATCAAGGCTTTCCGACAGAACAGAATCCTTTGACCCCCCCTCTCTCTCTCGCCGTCCGTCCCTACTGACCATTGTTCTTTTTAAGGCCTCGAGACGGCACTTAGTATCTGCGCATCTCTTTTGAAAGTCGACCAAAACTGAGCTTTATAATATGTAGGAGATATTTATCGCTACCTCCCACCAGACTGGATTTGAAACAAGGGCTTTTTTATATTGGGGATTAAGATGAAGGTCGAACACGAGCCAAAATTCCTGCCCTGTTGGACAAATGTTAGTCATATAATCGGTGGTTAAATGCTAACTATGCAAGCCTTTGCCAAGTCTCCTGGTACGTATGCCAGGTGACTTTGCTGGTCATAGCTTGAACCAAAAATGAAAGTGCTCTCTAATATGTAAAATTTCTAACGAAAATGTCACTTATGAGTTCGTGCTTACTTCTCTGGCCATGCCGAGTATGTTTTGCTCCCCTTTCTGCGATAGTTTACAAGATGAGAGTCGTATGGCTGTTCCGTGGCTCTTTCGTCGGATGCTGGTCATATAATTTATTCAAAACAGCTCCCAGCATCTTTGTATCTATCGAAGCGTTTCATACGGGTGCGTTCATGTAATAATAGTACTTACAAAGCTACAGCTGGGAAGAATACCTGAATTGTTTTAGGAGATTGAACAGATTAACCATAGGACCGAAAACCTGTCAATATCTCTGTTTATGTTGAAATCAATTTCAGTAGATATCGTTTAGTCTTGATTTCTCTGGCATATCAACTTTCGTGTGTTATTCGATACCAAAGCCATCCTTGGACTGTAGTGGTACTGTCTGTTGTTAATGGATACCTTTATCAATGGCATTAGTCAGAAAATGAACACAATAGCGTGACTTGAGTTCGAACTCGCTTACTTCAAAGCTGCAGTCCACCACTTTGACCATGACGCCACGGGAACACCTCCCAGAAATGTTTATACGAGTAAACCAAAATTAGAGTTAATTAATTATTATAAGCAAGAAAAACAAGCTTAGAATAAGAGTATATGCACATACATGTATCTGTATGTGACAGATAAATAGATGCTATGAAAGACTAAGATAGATAGATAGATAGATAGATAGATAGATATCTTATTTATCTATCTATCTATCTATCTTATCTTATCTATCTTATCTTATCTCATCTTATGCTATGAAAGATTAAGATATCTATCTATCTATATATCTATCTATCTTATCTTATCTATCTATCTTTATCTTATCTTATCTATCTATCTTATCTATCTATCTATCTATCTATCTATCTATCTTATCTTAAGTATGAAGATATTCGAAAAACCAAGTATTCCAAATGTGATGAATTTACTATGACGGAGAGACAACGTTGATAAACCTTCATTAGGACTTTAAGATGGGGAAGACCTGGTGAAGGTTTATTAAAACCAAAACGTTTTAACGTGACATTCTATCATAATAAATTCATCGCATTTGGATTGCGTTGTTTTTCTATTTTCTCCATTAACAGATAGATAAATACATAGATAGATAAAATTATACAATATATGATATTTGTTTTGCTGTTGCTCGAAGTATAATGTATTTCATAGATTCTCCAATCAAATTTACATTCAAAGATTTGGATACAAAAATATGAAAGAAAAATGATATAAGATGGTTAAAAATTTATCTGATAGATCATATCTAAATCATAAATGCAAAAATATATGAATAAAAAAGGATATTTTTTTAAAATATGGTACATTTTTCTCTCGCTTGTCACGTGTTAAATGATTGATTGATTCGTTGGTTGATTGATTGATTGATTGATGTTAATTACCTTTCAACCCGTCTGGGGTAATTTTATGCCTGGATGCAAGAAAAACTACGTTTATTGTACGTTTAATTTATGGTTAGTTATTTCTTATTTTGCATGTAAAAAAAAGTAAATTTGGCGACTGTAGTCGAGGGCGACCCAAAGGCTCCCTTTTCAGTAGCTACTACACCGAGGCGTAGGGAAGGGTGCTACTCCTTTCCGTGGATTGCTCCACTTTACCTTTATATTGCAGAGTGTTAAGCAAGGGGGTATCAAGTACCATTTTTTAAGTCTTTATGAAACCAGCTCATTGCCCTAGTGGGTAGAGTGTTCGCCAATAGTCCGGGAGACCTGGGCTCAATCCCGGGTTGCGTGATACCAAAGTCTTTAAAAGTGGTACTTGATACCTTCTAGCTTAGCACTCAGCAATATAAGGTACGTATTGAGGGTAAAGTGGAGCAATCCAGGGAAAGGTGTAGCACCCTCCCCTACATTTCGATGTTGTAGCAATTGAAAAGGGAGCCTTCTGGTCACTAACAACAACCTTTTGCATGTAGTCCTCTGAAACACGAATGATTTTTAAGTGATCTATTTTATCTTCTGATTGAACCCTAACACGAACAACCACTTTGGGTTTGATTGGACCTGGGGGAAATGTCAATGAAAAGTTTTTTTCCCTCTTCCCAGATATTCACATCTGGGGCCTCACCAGTGAATGTACTTCAGTGTCATGCTCAGGACACCCTCATTTTTAAGATGGGTGGTCAGCTGCTCAATACATTCTGTGTATTCTAAACCCCATTGGCAGGCCATTTATCACGTGTTTGAGAAAAACAATTTTATATCCGACGACGCTATTCTAACAGCGAAATATCAATTTATTGCCCAGTCGGCTGGGGCTATAGAATACAGTGACTGCACCTCTGCTGAGATCCACCAACGAGTGTCCTGGTTATGACACTAAACAATCTGATGGTGAGGTTCCAGTGATGCCGGAGGTTTGGGGAGCACTTCTTCATTGCCGTCGCTCCCAGGTCCACTCTGGACCGGAGTGGTAGCACCAGATAGGGCTCTATCTATGGGTTAAACAGAATTGAAATGCATACTTATACTAATTTGAATTGTTTAAATTAAAACTGTTTGGCTAAACTGAATAGCTTGAAATAGAAATGTTTTTTGACAATTAAACTATGTACTTACATTTAAACTACGTACTTAACGCTAAACTGATTTGTTTGAAATGGAACAATTTTTGACATTGAAACTGTACTTATGCTTAACTGAATTGTTTAGTATAGAACAGTTTTAAGATTTAGCTGTTTGTACACAAAATCTAAACTTACAGTAAACTGAATAGTTTGATTTACAACTGTTTGACTAAACTGAATAGCTTGAAATAGAAATATTTTGGAGAATTAAACTGTGTACTCATGCTAAACTGCATTGTTTGAAATAGAACTGATTATTTGGATAAAAATTGATTTGGCATTAAATAATTCACAAAGGTTGATATGACATAAAATCCAAACAAACAACAAAAACTAACCAACATCAATTTGATGTTCCGTATTTTCTTCTTCTATTTGTACCGTCGGATATAATGCCAAACTTTCCCTCTATATATATATATATATATATATATATATATATATATATATATATATGGAGGGGGAATTTTAAGTTCAAATTCTAAAAAGTCAAGCGTAAATACCAAGAACACTAGGTAACTGCCTACCTTCCATTTTTACAATTCCTCGACTAACAGAGTAGACATCAGCAAAACTCCTTCGGGGACAACGGCTCTAGTCACCGTAGTCAAATAAATGAATAAACAAATAAATAAATGAATATAAGCAAAATATTAAGCATATGTCGTCCATTACTGTCTGATCTTTTCAATACAACAGCTAAAACTTGGAGACGTCAACTGAAAAAATAAAATACAGTACGATCTAAAGAACGCACGGTACTTATGAATGAAAAAAGAAAAAAAAAAGGAGAAAAAATGTCGTTGGGGGCATTCATGCTTCTTTTTTTCTTCCAGGGGATTCTCGAGAAGGGGAAAGATGTCACTGTCGTCGTCGTCGTCGCCGTTGGGGTCATCTCCGAAAAGATAAAAAGCTGAGTTGACATTGATCCGAAATGTCGACCGTGAAATATTCCATTGAAAATGCACAGTTTTTTTTTCTCCTACACATCTCAGTAGGTAGAGGGTTTTTACCATGTTGGTTAGCTGTAGCTTGAGTAAAAACCAGTTGTCAAAAAGATACAACGATTTCCCTCTAGCTTTCTTGATTATCATGAAAGCAAAAAAAAAAAAAAAAACGAATTTTTATTTAAATCAAGAGACCATTATTTATTCTTTCACTAAAACCCATACATATACACATTAATACGCAACTATATCTGACATAAGCATACGAGGGCACCTCGGGTAGTGTAATGGTTAGCAAGCTTGACTAGCAAAACTGCAAGAGTGAGTTCGAGTCTCATTGGGTGCCCCATTCAATCGGCCTTGTGCCATATCGAAGCAAAGAGCTTCGTAAATTTAAGGGGCACGCCCCCGGCTTTTTAGCTGGGCCGTCTGGCATTCGTGCCGGATGGGTGCTCGAAACCAAGAGCAGACTCGGGGCCGAATAGGCCCCCAGCTTCGGCTGGGCAACCTTCGGGTGGGCGAGCTGCACTTTTGTCCCCTTTGTACGGCACTAGACCAAGCGTCTAGTTTAAGCCGTAAACTGGCATACGTGCCCGGACTCACATTTGGGTTCGTGAAACTGCTTGCCTCATCAGGCTCACATTGCACTAAGTGAGCCGATGAGCAGCACAGACAAGCAGGGTTCGAGTCTCGGCTCGTTCCCGACCTTCCCCTCCCCTTTATCCCCACTTTAATCGGCCTTCGGGCTTTTGACCTTGTGTCAAGTCGTGTCTGGTGGGAGGCAGCGACAAATATATGACATAAGCATACGAGGGCACCTCGGGTAGTGTAATGGTTAGCAAGCTTGACTAGCAAAACTGCAAGAGTGAGTTCGAGTCTCATTGGGTGCCCCATTCAATCGGCCTTGTGCCATATCGAAGCAAAGAGCTTCGTAAATTTAAGGGGCACGCCCCCGGCTTTTTAGCTGGGCCGTCTGGCATTCGTGCCGGATGGGTGCTCGAAACCAAGAGCAGACTCGGGGCCGAATAGGCCCCCAGCTTCGGCTGGGCAACCTTCGGGTGGGCGAGCTGCACTTTTGTCCCCTTTGTACGGCACTAGACCAAGCGTCTAGTTTAAGCCGTAAACTGGCATACGTGCCCGGACTCACATTTGGGTTCGTGAAACTGCTTGCCTCATCAGGCTCACATTGCACTAAGTGAGCCGATGAGCAGCACAGACAAGCAGGGTTCGAGTCTCGGCTCGTTCCCGACCTTCCCCTCCCCTTTATCCCCACTTTAATCGGCCTTCGGGCTTTTGACCTTGTGTCAAGTCGTGTCTGGTGGGAGGCAGCGACAAATATCTGACATAAGCATACGAGGGCACCTCGGGTAGTGTAATGGTTAGCAAGCTTGACTAGCAAAACTGCAAGAGTGAGTTCGAGTCTCATTGGGTGCCCCATTCAATCGGCCTTGTGCCATATCGAAGCAAAGAGCTTCGTAAATTTAAGGGGCACGCCCCCGGCTTTTTAGCTGGGCCGTCTGGCATTCGTGCCGGATGGGTGCTCGAAACCAAGAGCAGACTCGGGGCCGAATAGGCCCCCAGCTTCGGCTGGGCAACCTTCGGGTGGGCGAGCTGCACTTTTGTCCCCTTTGTACGGCACTAGACCAAGCGTCTAGTTTAAGCCGTAAACTGGCATACGTGCCCGGACCCACATTTGGGTTCGTGAAACCGCTTGCCTCATCAGGCTCACATTGCACTAAGTGAGCCGATGAGCAGCACTGACAAGCAGGGTTCGAGTCTCGGCTCCTTCCCGACCTTCCCCTCCCCTTTATCCCCACTTTAATCGGCCTTCGGGCTTTTGACCTTGTGTCAAGTCGTGTCTGGTGGGAGGCAGCGACAAATATATGACATAAGCATACGAGGGCACCTCGGGTAGTGTAATGGTTAGCAAGCTTGACTAGCAAAACTGCAAGAGTGAGTTCGAGTCTCATTGGGTGCCCCATTCAATCGGCCTTGTGCCATATCGAAGCAAAGAGCTTCGTAAATTTAAGGGGCACGCCCCCGGCTTTTTAGCTGGGCCGTCTGGCATTCGTGCCGTATGGGTGCTCGAAACCAAGAGCAGACTCGGGGCCGAATAGGCCCCCAGCTTCGGGTGGGCGAGCTGCACTTTTGTCCCCTTTGTACGGCACTAGACCAAGCGTCTAGTTTAAGCCGTAAACTGGCATACGTGCCCGGACCAACATTTGGGTTCGTGAAACTGCTTGCCTCATCAGGCTCACATTGCACTAAGTGAGCCGATGAGCAGCACTGACAAGCAGGGTTCGAGTCTCGGCTCGTTCCCGACCTTCCCCTCCCCTTTATCCCCACTTTAATCGGCCTTCGGGCTTTTGACCTTGTGTCAAGTCGTGTCTGGTGGGAGGCAGCGACAAATATATGACATAAGCATACGAGGGCACCTCGGGTAGTGTAATGGTTAGCAAGCTTGACTAGCAAAACTGCAAGAGTGAGTTCGAGTCTCATTGGGTGCCCCATTCAATCGGCCTTGTGCCATATCGAAGCAAAGAGCTTCGTAAATTTAAGGGGCACGCCCCCGGCTTTTTAGCTGGGCCGTCTGGCATTCGTGCCGTATGGGTGCTCGAAACCAAGAGCAGACTCGGGGCCGAATAGGCCCCCAGCTTCGGGTGGGCGAGCTGCACTTTTGTCCCCTTTGTACGGCACTAGACCAAGCGTCTAGTTTAAGCCGTAAACTGGCATACGTGCCCGGACCCACATTTGGGTTCGTGAAACTGCTTGCCTCATCAGGCTCACATTGCACTAAGTGAGCCGATGAGCAGCACTGACAAGCAGGGTTCGAGTCTCGGCTCGTTCCCGACCTTCCCCTCCCCTTTATCCCCACTTTAATCGGCCTTCGGGCTTTTGACCTTGTGTCAAGTCGTGTCTGGTGGGAGGCAGCGACAAATATCTGACATAAGCATACGAGGGCACCTCGGGTAGTGTAATGGTTAGCAAGCTTGACTAGCAAAACTGCAAGAGTGAGTTCGAGTCTCATTGGGTGCCCCATTCAATCGGCCTTGTGCCATATCGAAGCAAAGAGCTTCGTAAATTTAAGGGGCACGCCCCCGGCTTTTTAGCTGGGCCGTCTGGCATTCGTGCCGGATTGGTGCTCGAAACCAAGAGCAGACTCGGGGCCGAATAGGCCCCCAGCTTCGGCTGAGCAACCTTCGGGTGGGCGAGCTGCACTTTTCTCCCCTTTGTACGGCACTAGACCAAGCGTCTAGTTTAAGCCGTAAACTGGCATACGTGCCCGGACCCACATTTGGGTTCGTGAAACTGCTTGCCTCATCAGGCTCACATTGCACTAAGTGAGCCGATGAGCAGCACTGACAAGCAGGGTTCGAGTCTCGGCTCGTTCCCGACCTTCCCCTCCCCTTTATCCCCACTTTAATCGGCCTTCGGGCTTTTGACCTTGTGTCAAGTCGTGTCTGGTGGGAGGCAGCGACAAATATATGACATAAGCATACGAGGGCACCTCGGGTAGTGTAATGGTTAGCAAGCTTGACTAGCAAAACTGCAAGAGTGAGTTCGAGTCTCATTGGGTGCCCCATTCAATCGGCCTTGTGCCATATCGAAGCAAAGAGCTTCGTAAATTTAAGGGGCACGCCCCCGGCTTTTTAGCTGGGCCGTCTGGCATTCGTGCCGGATTGGTGCTCGAAACCAAGAGCAGACTCGGGGCCGAATAGGCCCCCAGCTTCGGCTGAGCAACCTTCGGGTGGGCGAGCTGCACTTTTCTCCCCTTTGTACGGCACTAGACCAAGCGTCTAGTTTAAGCCGTAAACTGGCATACGTGCCCGGACCCACATTTGGGTTCGTGAAACTGCTTGCCTCATCAGGCTCACATTGCACTAAGTGAGCCGATGAGCAGCACTGACAAGCAGGGTTCGAGTCTCGGCTCGTTCCCGACCTTCCCCTCCCCTTTATTCCCACTTTAATTGGCCTTCGGGCTTTTGACCTTGTGTCAAGTCGTGTCTGGTGGGAGGCAGCGACAAATATATGACATAAGCATACGAGGGCACCTCGGGTAGTGTAATGGTTAGCAAGCTTGACTAGCAAAACTGCAAGAGTGAGTTCGAGTCTCATTGGGTGCCCCATTCAATCGGCCTTGTGCCATATCGAAGCAAAGAGCTTCGTAAATTTAAGGGGCACGCCCCCGGCTTTTTAGCTGGGCCGTCTGGCATTCGTGCCGGATGGGTGCTCGAAACCAAGAGCAGACTCGGGGCCGAATAGGCCCCCAGCTTCGGCTGGGCAACCTTCGGGTGGGCGAGCTGCACTTTTCTCCCCTTTGTACGGCACTAGACCAAGCGTCTAGTTTAAGCCGTAAACTGGCATACGTGCCCGGACCCACATTTGGGTTCGTGAAACTGCTTGCCTCATCAGGCTCACATTGCACTAAGTGAGCCGATGAGCAGCACAGACAAGCAGGGTTCGAGTCTCGATTCGTTCCCGACCTTCCCCTCCCCTTTATCCCCACTTTAATCGGCCTTCGGGCTTTTGACCTTGTGTCAAGTCGTGTCTGGTGGGAGGCAGCGACAAATATATGACATAAGCATATGAGGGCACCTCGGGTAGTGTAATGGTTAGCGAGCTTGACTAGCAAAACTGCAAGAGTGAGTTCGAGTCTCATTGGGTGCCCCATTCAATCGGCCTTGTGCCATATCGAAGCAAAGAGCTTCGTAAATTTAAGGGGCACGCCCCCGGCTTTTTAGCTGGGCCGTCTGGCATTCGTGCCGGATTGGTGCTCGAAACCAAGAGCAGACTCGGGGCCAAATAGGCCCCCAGTTTCGGCTGAGCAACCTTCGGGTGGGCGAGCTGCACTTTTCTCCCCTTTGTACGGCACTAGACCAAGCGTCTAGTTTAAGCCGTAAACTGGCATACGTGCCCGGACCCACATTTGGGTTCGTGAAACTGCTTGCCTCATCAGGCTCACATTGCACTAAGTGAGCCGATGAGCAGCACTGACAAGCAGGGTTCGAGTCTCGGCTCGTTCCCGACCTTCCCCTCCCCTTTATTCCCACTTTAATTGGCCTTCGGGCTTTTGACCTTGTGTCAAGTCGTGTCTGGTGGGAGGCAGCGACAAATATATGACATAAGCATACGAGGGCACCTCGGGTAGTGTAATGGTTAGCAAGCTTGACTAGCAAAACTGCAAGAGTGAGTTCGAGTCTCATTGGGTGCCCCATTCAATCGGCCTTGTGCCATATCGAAGCAAAGAGCTTCGTAAATTTAAGGGGCACGCCCCCCGGCTTTTTAGCTGGGCCGTCTGGCATTCGTGCCGGATGGGTGCTCGAAACCAAGAGCAGACTCGGGGCCGAATAGGCCCCCAGCTTCGGCTGGGCAACCTTCGGGTGGGCGAGCTGCACTTTTGTCCCCTTTGTACGGCACTAGACCAAGCGTCTAGTTTAAGCCGTTAACTGGCATACGTGCCCGGACCCACATTTGGGTTCGTGAAACTGCTTGCCTCATCAGGCTCACATTGCACTAAGTGAGCCGATGAGCAGCACTGACAAGCAGGGTTCGAGTCTCGGCTCGTTCCCTACCTTCCCCTCCCCTTTATCCCCACTTTAATCGGCCTTCGGGCTTTTGACCTTGTGTCAAGTCGTGTCTGGTGGGAGGCAGCGACAAATATATGACATAAGCATATGAGGGCACCTCGGGTAGTGTAATGGTTAGCGAGCTTGACTAGCAAAACTGCAAGAGTGAGTTCGAGTCTCATTGGGTGCCCCATTCAATCGGCCTTGTGCCATATCGAAGCAAAGAGCTTCGTAAATTTAAGGGGCACGCCCCCGGCTTTTTAGCTGGGCCGTCTGGCATTCGTGCCGGATTGGTGCTCGAAACCAAGAGCAGACTCGGGGCCAAATAGGCCCCCAGTTTCGGCTGAGCAACCTTCGGGTGGGCGAGCTGCACTTTTCTCCCCTTTGTACGGCACTAGACCAAGCGTCTAGTTTAAGCCGTAAACTGGCATACGTGCCCGGACCCACATTTGGGTTCGTGAAACTGCTTGCCTCATCAGGCTCACATTGCACTAAGTGAGCCGATGAGCAGCACTGACAAGCAGGGTTCGAGTCTCGGCTCGTTCCCGACCTTCCCCTCCCCTTTATTCCCACTTTAATTGGCCTTCGGGCTTTTGACCTTGTGTCAAGTCGTGTCTGGTGGGAGGCAGCGACAAATATATGACATAAGCATACGAGGGCACCTCGGGTAGTGTAATGGTTAGCAAGCTTGACTAGCAAAACTGCAAGAGTGAGTTCGAGTCTCATTGGGTGCCCCATTCAATCGGCCTTGTGCCATATCGAAGCAAAGAGCTTCGTAAATTTAAGGGGCACGCCCCCCGGCTTTTTAGCTGGGCCGTCTGGCATTCGTGCCGGATGGGTGCTCGAAACCAAGAGCAGACTCGGGGCCGAATAGGCCCCCAGCTTCGGCTGGGCAACCTTCGGGTGGGCGAGCTGCACTTTTGTCCCCTTTGTACGGCACTAGACCAAGCGTCTAGTTTAAGCCGTTAACTGGCATACGTGCCCGGACCCACATTTGGGTTCGTGAAACTGCTTGCCTCATCAGGCTCACATTGCACTAAGTGAGCCGATGAGCAGCACTGACAAGCAGGGTTCGAGTCTCGGCTCGTTCCCTACCTTCCCCTCCCCTTTATCCCCACTTTAATCGGCCTTCGGGCTTTTGACCTTGTGTCAAGTCGTGTCTGGTGGGAGGCAGCGACAAATATATGACATAAGCATACGAGGGCACCTCGGGTAGTGTAATGGTTAGCAAGCTTGACTAGCAAAACTGCAAGAGTGAGTTCGAGTCTCATTGGGTGCCCCATTCAATCGGCCTTGTGCCATATCGAAGCAAAGAGCTTCGTAAATTTAAGGGGCACGCCCCCGGCTTTTTAGCTGGGCCGTCTGGCATTCGTGCCGGATTGGTGCTCGAAACCAAGAGCAGACTCGGGGCCGAATAGGCCCCCAGCTTCGGCTGAGCAACCTTCGGGTGGGCGAGCTGCACTTTTCTCCCCTTTGTACGGTACTAGACCAAGCGTCTAGTTTAAGCCGTAAACTGGCATACGTGCCCGGACCCACATTTGGGTTCGTGAAACTGCTTGCCTCATCAGGCTCACATTGCACTAAGTGAGCCGATGAGCAGCACTGACAAGCAGGGTTCGAGTCTCGGCTCGTTCCCGACCTTCCCCTCCCCTTTATTCCCACTTTAATTGGCCTTCGGGCTTTTGACCTTGTGTCAAGTCGTGTCTGGTGGGAGGCAGCGACAAATATATGACATAAGCATACGAGGGCACCTCGGGTAGTGTAATGGTTAGCAAGCTTGACTAGCAAAACTGCAAGAGTGAGTTCGAGTCTCATTGGGTGCCCCATTCAATCGGCCTTGTGCCATATCGAAGCAAAGAGCTTCGTAAATTTAAGGGGCACGCCCCCCGGCTTTTTAGCTGGGCCGTCTGGCATTCGTGCCGGATGGGTGCTCGAAACCAAGAGCAGACTCGGGGCCGAATAGGCCCCCAGCTTCGGCTGGGCAACCTTCGGGTGGGCGAGCTGCACTTTTGTCCCCTTTGTACGGCACTAGACCAAGCGTCTAGTTTAAGCCGTTAACTGGCATACGTGCCCGGACCCACATTTGGGTTCGTGAAACTGCTTGCCTCATCAGGCTCACATTGCACTAAGTGAGCCGATGAGCAGCACTGACAAGCAGGGTTCGAGTCTCGGCTCGTTCCCTACCTTCCCCTCCCCTTTATCCCCACTTTAATCGGCCTTCGGGCTTTTGACCTTGTGTCAAGTCGTGTCTGGTGGGAGGCAGCGACAAATATATGACATAAGCATACGAGGGCACCTCGGGTAGTGTAATGGTTAGCAAGCTTGACTAGCAAAACTGCAAGAGTGAGTTCGAGTCTCATTGGGTGCCCCATTCAATCGGCCTTGTGCCATATCGAAGCAAAGAGCTTCGTAAATTTAAGGGGCACGCCCCCGGCTTTTTAGCTGGGCCGTCTGGCATTCGTGCCGGATTGGTGCTCGAAACCAAGAGCAGACTCGGGGCCGAATAGGCCCCCAGCTTCGGCTGAGCAACCTTCGGGTGGGCGAGCTGCACTTTTCTCCCCTTTGTACGGCACTAGACCAAGCGTCTAGTTTAAGCCGTAAACTGGCATACGTGCCCGGACCCACATTTGGGTTCGTGAAACTGCTTGCCTCATCAGGCTCACATTGCACTAAGTGAGCCGATGAGCAGCACTGACAAGCAGGGTTCGAGTCTCGGCTCGTTCCCGACCTTCCCCTCCCCTTTATTCCCACTTTAATTGGCCTTCGGGCTTTTGACCTTGTGTCAAGTCGTGTCTGGTGGGAGGCAGCGACAAATATATGACATAAGCATACGAGGGCACCTCGGGTAGTGTAATGGTTAGCAAGCTTGACTAGCAAAACTGCAAGAGTGAGTTCGAGTCTCATTGGGTGCCCCATTCAATCGGCCTTGTGCCATATCGAAGCAAAGAGCTTCGTAAATTTAAGGGGCACGCCCCCCGGCTTTTTAGCTGGGCCGTCTGGCATTCGTGCCGGATTGGTGCTCGAGACCAAGAGCAGACTCGGGGCCGAATAGGCCCCCAGCTTCGGCTGAGCAACCTTCGGGTGGGCGAGCTGCACTTTTCTCCCCTTTGTACGGCACTAGACCAAGCGTCTAGTTTAAGCCGTAAACTGGCATACGTGCCCGGACCCACATTTGGGTTCGTGAAACTGCTTGCCTCATCAGGCTCACATTGCACTAAGTGAGCCGATGAGCAGCACTGACAAGCAGGGTTCGAGTCTCGGCTCGTTCCCGACCTTCCCCTCCCCTTTATTCCCACTTTAATTGGCCTTCGGGCTTTTGACCTTGTGTCAAGTCGTGTCTGGTGGGAGGCAGCGACAAATACATGACATAAGCATACGCACACACCCGCACACACTCACATACTTACAACCACACGTAAGGAATCATACAAAATCCCAACGGTTTTTTGACGGTATTTTTTCGATTTTCGATTCATTTCATTTTCTTAACTGCCTGATGATTGTTGCTTTGCAAAAAAACTCCATGAAACCCAGGGGTCGCAGTCTAAATTCCATGAATTAAATATATATATATCTAATATATATTTATTTATCATTATTATTATATAATAGCTTTATCCTTGATATTGAACACTCTCCATATTATATTGCACTTGGTTCGACACAAACCCACAAAGTGATTGAGTGACAACCAACACTGTTAAAATCTTTTTTTTCATCATACAACATGTGAAAGCACGTGCGATACCCTAACCTCATCAACCTCCAACCAGGGTGATAACACAGTTTCGGTAGCTCAAGGTGGTACTGTCACTTCTGGCGCTACCAAGCAGCTTTTGCCACAGGACACAAACCTACAAATGATTTAGTGACAACCAACACTGTTATAATATAATATATATATATAAGGAATGTAGTAGAAATACATGCAGCATTTTAAACCGTCACCTGTACTGGGCAAGTAACTATATACATGTTGTAATGGTAGTTCCATCATGCTTATATCTTCGTATTTTCTTTTTAGATACGATCTATTATGATAATAACTTGGACCTATGCATATTGTCTGTTTGCTGTTAAAACATTTTTAAAACTGGTGATTTTTTAATAGCTACACAAAGAGCAGGCTAAAAAATCGATACTGCTCTGGGTTGAAAATTCTTTCCCGAACAACATCATTCTGACGTAACATGAAATAAACATGAAAATCTCTCTGTGTAGCTATTACAGATTCAACAGTCTTAAAAACAATACATTTCAATAAATAAAAAAAATGGTGTTCACTTGTGAAAGCAATGATCATAACCAATTGGAGCTAAAAAATGGTATTCACAAGCTGGAGCTACCATTAACTTTTGAGTAAGTGCACTTGCACCACATAAGAAACTATTTAAAACGTGTGAGGTATCTTCTGGCTTACACAATATATATTGTTGTTCGGATGATCCGGTTGGGTGAAACCAAGGTAGATTACTTCTGACGCCGTTGGTATTCGTAATTCGCTCTTCTTAAAGTATTACCCACTCTTACGTTTCAGCTAAAGGTATTCCGTCGGCGTTTTTTCTTTTAATTAGTCATTATGATATTGGTTGATTATTTTCTAGGAGTACAAATGTTGTTTTTTTTTTTTTTATCGAAATTTCCCCAGATATCAGTTTGTGTAAAATGTTTTTATTTACAAATTGTATCATCTGCTTTTTTTTTTCACGTTAGAATCATAGTATAAAACTGAAATTTATATATATATATATATATATGTGTGTGTGTGTGTGTGTGTGTGTGTGTGTGTGTCTGTCTGTCTGTCTTTGTGTGTGTGTGTGTGTGTGTGTGTGTGGAAAAATTGATAACAAGGTAATCCAAGTGGAAGGAGAGATTTATTGAGAAGTCGACGCTATAGAATTTCTGTTCTACTGAACCATCATCAGGACAATGAGGGGTGATATTAGCGATGGAAGTCAACGATGGACGTTTAAAATTGCAAAATACAAAAGCCTTGGGGAAAATATGTATAATAAGAAAAGTTGGCCGTTTAATTGGTGAATCAGCGTTTATTTATAAATTCTATACAATATTCCTAATAAGTCAAATGACGTAATTTAAAACAACAAACGCTATATTGTTTACTTCTCAATAAACCTCTCCTTCCACTTGAATTACCTTGTTATCATTTTTTCTTTATATTGTCGGATTACATTCCTTTACTTACTTTCATATATATATATATATATATATATATATGTGTGTGTGTGTGTGTGTGTGTGTGTGTGTGTGTGTACGTATATACATATAAGGAGTGATATTGAGATGAAAGCTATATATTCTTTTAGTTTTTAAATTCAATATCTAAATAAAAGCATTTGTGGAGAAGCTCATGGCGTACCGGTTGTTATCTTAATTATTAGGTTCGGCTGACCAGAGTTTAAGACCTGAACGGGGTTGTTAGCGTTTCACATGGTGCTAATACCTTTGGGAAAGCTATGACCCCAATTATTCCCCAACCAGCTGTGGGTAAATAGTAGGTAGACAGGACATTTTAACTTTGGTTAGACAACCAGTCTAGGAGAAGAGAAAGGCTGAATTCTAACCCTAAAAAGAACTACCACTCCTGGTAGTTAGTTTAAAATGTTCCATGTTCAGGGCTAATTTTAGCCGACACTTTATAATATTTACCCAACCCCTCCACTCGGGCAGGATATGACACAAGGTCAATTTTTTAAGCGGAGTTTAACAGGTTTGATTTCAGAGTTTTCTTTCTCCTAGACTAGTTGCCTCACCAAGGCTGAAGAACCCAGTCTGCCCTACTATTTACCCATAGCTGGAGGGAGAACAATTGGATTCATACCTTTCCCAAGGGTATTAGTGCTATGTGAAATGCAATCAGACTCGTCCAGGATTTGAACTCGTGTCGCCGTGTCCAATTCCTGCGACGATAACCATTACACCACGGGCACCTCCTTAGCCGACACTTTATAATATCTTTTCTCTCGTACTATGCCGAATACCAAGTAATGATTGCTTAACGTAATACTTAGAATACTGACTCGCAATGCGATATCAAGATGCAACACTGCACGAAATGTACCCCCTTAGACTTCTGTCTGATTGATTCATATATTTACTATTTCTAGTCACGTGACTCCAACAGCAGAATCCATTTCAACAGTTTTGTTTGTTGGCTGGAGATCCGTGTTTGACCATACGTGTCGGTATCGGCACATTCTTCTAACGTACCCGTTAAAATGAATCTGGGAGTAATAGCAATGGGTCGTGATCGATACTCTCTAGAGTTCTATTATTGGAGCTTCACCAGTTAGATACCTGATGACGCTTTTGACTTGGTACAAAATTAAACTAGAGTTGTAATAAATAACAATGAATAAAAAAAAAATAAAGAAATGGTTGGATTAAAACTCCTCTACGTGTTGGTTGAATGAAGATGTTCACTCTTGTGTATTCATTAGAAATGAAAGTTCACAGATTTCAAAGGCTGGTTAGTTGTTCAGGTTTTATGGCATATCGACCTTTGTGGGTTATTTAATGCCAAATCCATTTTAAAACAATAATCAGCTCTATTTCAAACAATTTACTTTACCATGACTAAACAGTTTAATTGTCAAACATTCCTATTTCAAGCTATTCAGTTTTGTCAAACAGTTCTAATCCAGTTAATTCAGTTGAGTCTACGTATAGATCTTTTTTTTTTACACACAGTTAAATGTCAAAATGGTTCTATATCAAACAATTCAGTTTAGCGTAAATACAGTTTCAATGTTAAAAACAGTTCCATTTCAAACAATTCAGTTTAACGTAAGTACACTGTTTACATGTGAGTACACGGTCTAATTGTCAAAAACATTTCTATTTCAAGCTATTCAGTTTCGTGAAATAGTTCTAATTCAAACGATTCAGTTTAGCATAAGTATGCAGTTTAGTTCTACTTAACCCGTAGATAGGGCCCTAAATTATGGGCCAGAGTGGACCTGGGAGCAATACAATGAAGGGGTGCTCAGCATTCCCCAAAGCCCCAGCATTACTGGAACCTCACTATCACATTTTTGGTGTTATATCAAGGACACACGTTGCAGTGTAACGTCTTACCCCTCTGCATTCAACAGCCCCAGCCGACTGGGCAAATAGGTCAAAGGAACTGAAGACTTCCTTCACAAGACACGCTATACGGGACTTGTGATGTGAAGAAGAAAATATTTACACATTGTATCTATTAAAATGACAAAGTGATGAATTATATCCTGTGTTTAATTGAGTTGTGGCACAGGGGTGGATGTAATAAACACCATGGGATAATCGAACTCATAACATTGGTTTGGATATCTAGCTTTAGTAATAATTAGTTTGGCTTGGTTTGGTTTGGTTTGGTTTTATAGTATATCAAACTTTGTAGGTTATTTAACGCCAAATCCATTTTTATGTAAATAATCAGTTCTATTTTTAAAAAATTCAGTTTAGCATGAGTACACAGTTTAATTGTCATAAACATTTCTATTTCAAACTATTCAGTTATATGTAACAATTCAGTTTAATGTAAGTACAGTTTCAGTGTCAAAAATAGTTTAATTTAAAAGAATTCAGTTTAGCAAAAGCACGCAGTTTAAATGTAAGTACGGTTTAATTGTAAAAAAATATTTTTATTTCGAGCTATATAGTTTAGTCAAGCAATTCTACTTCAGCTAATTCAGTTTTGTAAAAGTACAGATTTTGTTTACACACAGTTATATGTCAGAACAGTTCTATGTTTAGTGTAAATACAGTTTCAATGTCAAAAAATAGTTGCAGTTATATGTAACAATTCAGTTAAGTGTAAATACAGTTTTAATGTCGAAAAAACAGTTCTGTTTCAAACAATTCAGTTAAGCAAAAGCACACAGTTTAAATGTAAGTACGGTTTAATTGTCAAAAACATTTCTATTTTAACCTATTCAGTTAAGTCAAACAATTCAGTTTAGCATAAATATGCTGTTAGTTCTATTTAACCCATAGATAGGGCCCTATCAGGTGCTACCACTCCGGGCCAGAGTGAACCTGAGAGCAATGGCAATGAAGGGGTACTCCACATTCCCCAAAGCTCCAGCATTGCTTGAACCTCACCAACAGATTGTTTAGTGTCATATCCAGGACACTCGTTTGGGGGGGGGGGCTTACCCCTCTGCAGAGGTACAGTCAGTGTATTCTACAGCCCCAGCTGACTGGACAATACACAGAGTTAAATGTCAAACAGTTTTATTTCAGATAATTCAGTTCAGCATAAGTACTCAGTTTAGACGCCAAAAACAGTTCTATTCTGAGCAATTCAGTTCAGCACAAGTAAGCAGTTCCAATGTCAAAATAGAACTATTTTAAACAATTCAGTTTAGCCTAAATACGCAGTTTAAATGCAAAAATCAGTATAGTGAAAGACGCACGGTTTAGTTCTATTTAACCCATAGATAGGACCCTTATCAGGTGCTACCACTCCGGGCCAGAGTGGACCTGGGAGCGATGGCAATGAAGGGGTACTCCGCATTCCCCAAGGCTCCAGCATTGCTGGAACCTCACCATCAGATGATGGTGAGGTTCAAGCAATGTTTTAGTCTCCTATCCAGGACACTCGTTGGGGGATTCTTACCCTTCTGCAGAGAAGTAGTCGGTGTATTCTACAGCCCCAGCCGACTGGGCAATAGTAATAGTTAGTTTGGATATCTATCATTAGTAATAATAGTATCAGTTTGGACGTCCAAATTTCGACCAGTCTGTGCAAAAGAAAAAAAAAAAGCAAGAAAAGAAAGATGTCTTGTGATGTCAATCACGATACTTTCTGAAGGAAATTGTATGTGTGAAATACAAGATTCTGTAAGGGAAGAACCCTTGATACTCACCAGATATAGATCTATGTGACTTTTTGTTTTTTCCAGAAAGCCCTCGCAGCAGTGCTTAGAATACGCTGTCTTTATTCCCTGCAGAAATATAAATCGCCCCATACAAAAAATAGGTGTGTCTTAGCTATGACCCTAAACTGTATCTGATAGTAAGGCTTTTTTGTGGAGATCTGTGGAGTGTTTACTGTCCCTTCAATACCATTAACCCAGGAATTGTATTACCTGTTAGAGTCCCATCTTACATTGTTGCATCTGTCGCAAAACCAGTTGTTGGAGCCTATAAGATTGCCAATGTTGGGCTCAACCTCGTTCTTACAACTGCAGCATCGTAAATGCCAAATTGCATAGCACATTTTTATTCTCTTGGACGAAGAAAAAAATTACCCAAACCTGTACCGGGATCACAGAGAAGATCTACTATAGAGTAAGAATGACGGATCCAAGAAAAATACAAACATACACACACGCATACACACATACATGCCCACAAGTGAAAATTAATCATAGACGCAATATATGAGGATGTGGAGGTCACCAGAGGAAAATACTCGACGCAGATTCACACCGATTAAAAAGAATGGTTTCAGTGGTGCTTCAAAGAAAGAAAAAACACCCTTGAATATATGTGATGAATGACAATTGACAATTGTAAAAGTATTGTTCATCAAATCCGAAAGGGCACAAAGGAGAATAGTTTGCTGGGCAAGTTCTGAAGTGACGTAATCAGAGGGAGAGCTAGTATGCTAATAATTATATTTCTTGGGATGACGTCTTAATGAAGTTTAGTGAGTCAGTGCTAATTTTAATGAATTTTGAGGTTAGTCTTGATACTTTTTCAACGAATTTCTTTAGAAACACAAGTTTATGCAAGTGCATCACAACTGACATTCACAAGACCTAGCTTTTTTGTTTTTCCTGAAGTGAAAATAATCACAAGCGTAATATTAGAGAAAGTTTGGAGGTGCCCGTGGTGTAAAGGTTATCGTCGTAGGAAATGGACACGGCGACACGAGTTCAAATCCTGGATGAGAATGATTGCATTTCACATAGCACTAATACCCTTGGGAAAGGTATGAATCCAATTATTCTCCCTCCAGCTATGGGTAAATAGTAGGGCAGACTAGGTTCTTCAGCCTTGGTGAGGCAACTAGTCTAGGAGAAGGAAAACTCTGAATTCAAACCTGTTAAACTCCGCTTAAAAATTGACCTTGTGTCATATCCTGCCCGAGTGGAGGGGTTGGGTAAAAATGGTAATATTAGAGAAAGTATGGAACATCGAAAGAAATCACGCTGCAGCTTAACACCATTAAAAAAATATGATTTTTGAGGGTCTTCGAACAATAGAAACTCTATTAGCGTTGGATAAAATGGAGACAATTGGCTAAAAGATTTGACATATTAAACGGCTATGCAGAGAAAAAAAGTTTGAAAACTCACAAATGGTTGGTCAATATCCAGTTTTCAGTATTAACAGTCATAAGACGGGTACTTCCGGTTGGCAAAGCTTCAAATTAAATTGCTGACATTAGTCGAGTATTTTATAGTAATCTGAAGATTTATTTTTCGCAGAATGAAACGTCATATTGTTGTATAGGTATTTATCAATCCTTCCACAAGGGCAGGATGAGACACAAGGTCAGTTTTTAGACGAGCCTTAACAGGTTTGAATTCAGAGATTTCCTGATTGCCTAAATAAGACAGAAGAAACCATTCTGCCCTTCTATTTACTCATAGCTGCAAGTAGAATAATTGGATTCATACCTTTCCAAAGGCTATTAGTGTTATGTGAAATACACTCAGCATCGGCTAGGATTTGAACTCGTGTCGCCGTGTTCATTTCCTACGCCGATAATCATTACACCATGGGTATCTCATATTTCAGTCAGAAAATGATTATAGCTCAAATGAAGACGACAATCCAAAAACATTTTAAAGAAAAGGATCGTTTCATTCATTGGTCTTTTGTTTATTGGTAAATGTAACTTTTTTTTCGAATATATAGATGCATTTTAAAATTTAATTAAAGTCTACAGGGATGGAATTATATTACAAGGATATTTTTTATTGAATCAGAGACTAGAAATGAACCAAATTCTGGTTGACTCGTCTCTGATTGAAAAGTGAAATGTAAAAAAAAAAACAATGTGTTTTGAAATATTGTTTTGAAATATTTCACCTTTAAAAATCTACACAGTAAAAAAAAATATTCTTGAAATGAATATCAACAAATAACATCCGTTGTTCTCGAAAAACATTATATCTTTAAAAAGATAAAAGAATGGATGCTCAAATGTGGATTAAGGATGACTTAATTAATTCTAAGTATAGCGTTATCACACGTAAAATGTTAGTGTTTGTACGAATTATTTGCTCTTATACTTTGATTTCCAATCTTTCTTAAACGGCTTTGCTCAGTCCGCTGGGGCTGTAGAATACACCGTCTACATCTCTATTGAGAGGTAAGACCACCCTCACAACAAGTGTCATGGATAAGATACTAGACAATATTTTGGTGAGGTTCCAGTAATGCTAGAGCTTTGTTGAATGCGAAGTAACCCTTCATTGCCATCGCTCCCAGGTCCATTCTGGCCCGGAATGGTAGCACTTGTTAGAGTCCTATCTATGGGTCAAATAGAAATAAACTGCATACTTATGCTAAACTGAATTGCTTGAAAGAGTTCTGTTTCGACTTTTAAACTGCGTACTTATTCTAAACTGAATTGTTTGAAATGGAACTGTTTTTGTATACTAAAGAGAACAGTTTTGACATTTAAACTGTGTACTTGTTTGAAATAGAACGGTTTTCACATTTAACTGTGCGTAAACAAAAACTATACATATACTTAACTGAAGTGTTTTACTTATAACTTTTTAACTAAACTGAATAGCTTAAAAAAGGAATGTTCTTGACAATTTGACTGTTTACTTATGATGAATTGAATTGTTTGAAATAAAACTGTTTATTTGTATAAAAATGGATTTGGCATTAAGTAACCTACAAATGTTAATATGCCGTAAAACCCAAACAGAAAAGCAAATCTTAAACAGTCTACACACACACACACACACACACACACACACACACACACACACACACACACACAAACTTTACCTCCCCTCTCTCTCTCTCTCTCTCTCTCTCTCTCTCTCTATCTATCTATCTATCTATCTTTCTTTCT
This sequence comes from Sepioteuthis lessoniana, assembly GCA_963585895.1. Lineage (NCBI taxonomy): Eukaryota > Metazoa > Mollusca > Cephalopoda > Myopsida > Loliginidae > Sepioteuthis > Sepioteuthis lessoniana. Next base: position 60,543,977 of record OY757940.1, read on the forward strand.
AACACACACACTCAGACACAGACAGATGTTCTCGAGGAATAAAAAAGCCAAGACGGAATGACATATTGTTAAAGCAATGAACTCATCATCTTTTTCAATATATATATATATATATATATATATATATATATATATATAGGATGTTTTTGAGTGACATATACATACTGAGTATTTGGTATCAAGAAGACACAGACAAATACACAAACTCATATGTTTATGGACACGTCCATCGTGCGATGGAAATGGACACGGTTGCACAAGTATAAATTCTGGAAAATGTTGATTGCATTTCACATCGTACTAATAACCTTGAAAAAGGTAGGAATCCAATTATTCTCCCTTTAGCTATGAGTAAATAGCTGAGAAAACTGGGTTCTTTAGCCTTGGTTAGGCAAATAAGTCCAGAATAAAGAAAACTCTGAATTCAAACCTGTTAAACTCCGATTAAAATTTGACCTTGTATCACATCGTGACTTTTGGCGGTTGAACTTTCCATAATTTATTCTATTTTTAAGGAGCAATTAAGATCCTTAACAAAAATAAACCTTAAATTTCCATACTAATATAGTTCATCGAATAACAATACAAAAATATCATACAGAGTCAGTAAAAATTCCGATTCAATAATTGGTCGCACAAAGAAATTATAAGGTGAAAAAATGTTTAAAAAACATTTTAAGAAATCTAAAAGAAATTATTAAAACTTTTTCAAAAAATTTAAAAAAAGATTAAAAGAGCTAATTATTAAAAAAAATCCAACTTTTTTAAGAATTAAGTAACTATATTTCCAAACAAAATGGAATATTAGGTATAATTTATAGTGCAAATGATCATATTATCAACTGGTTAAAGAGACAGACAATTTCTTTTAAAAACATAGATATAGGTAAGGACAAAACAATTATACAGTTAGGTAAAATTAAATAAAAACAATGTTATGATGTTACCACGGATTTATAAAAAACAAATACTAGAAAAGGTTTACATAAACTTTTTATAAACTGATTAAAATGATAAATAAAGTATCTAATACCATCTGGTAATTTTCTAACTGATAAAAATATTAAGTATTCAATATCATATATATAATTTTTAAATAAATCGTTGATACCGATAATTTTCTTTTCAAAAACTTACAGAAATTTGAGAAGAATTCAATTAGGATTAAGATATATGACTAAATTCATTAACATAAATTTACAATTAGAAATTTTTAGAAAATTCAGTTAAAAACTATGAAACCGAAAATATGTTTATTGATCATAAATTAAAAAAACAAACAAATCGGTACCAAAAAACGGGCGGAAGTGAAGACGCAATGAAATTACTAATTATGCATTGGATTTTTTTTGCATTGGAGGATAACTCCAAAATAACGAATTTCCTTCTTTTTTTAAAATGACTATTTAAACTATGACACGTGATTTTTATGAATATTTTAATCATGACACGTGAATGTTTACATAATATAAGAATATTCTCCGGAGTTAACGGGCAAAAAAAATAATTGTTTCAAATCCATCTGAAGGTTCCATTAAGAACGGATGAAACAAATTAATGATGGAATATACTTATTGATTCTCTTGTTTCTCTTGTATATATATATATATATATATATATATATATAATCTTATCTTTATACCTATACTATGATTCTGACTGTGTGAACAAAACATTGATATTACAATTTGTAAATAAAAAATATTACACAAACTGGTGTCTGGGGAAAAAAACACCAAAAAAGCCCCAAACTAAAAACATTCGTACTGCTTGAAAATTTTCAACCAATAGCGAAAGGAAAAAAAACAAACACCGTCAGAATACCCAAAGCTAAACGTAAGAGTGCTCAATACACTGAATATTTCTTCTGACTCTGTAGGTATATATATATATATATATATACTCCCCTACCCCGGTAGGGTTGAGTTCTCCGGCGAATGAAGTAATCGTGTTGCCATTAGCGTTTATTGCAAGTCTCTTCATATATGAATTGAGATCTCGGTAGCCGTTAAACGGATTTATGTAAACAATAGTAATTGTGATTCATAACCATTTAAAATTTACTTGCTACTGGCCCCTCGTGACTGAAGGGTTATAAGCTTGGATTGGCGTTTGAGTCAACCGGGCTTCGATCCCAGCTACGGGAAACTAATATGTCTAGCCACACTGATGAGGTCTGATAGAACGAAAAAGATCTGTCTGTGGATGACTATAGAAAAAAAAATATATACACTTTGGGGTGTTTTTAACAGATGTACATACACTAGCCTGCACCGTAAACTGGGACTATGGAATACGCAAACGAGCATTCTGGGTACGGCATCAAACTGCATAAGATGGTGAGGCTCCAGTCCTGGAACTTTGAGGAATGTGGTGTACTCCTTCCTTGTCCTTACTCCCAGGTCAACTCTTCAAAATATTCAAGTCATTTAGATGAGTGAATGGTCTTACTCAGACTGAAAATATCCGGATATTTTCGGAGTCGTTAACGGCGTAAATAATCATGCTCAAACGAAAAACAAATATATTTTACGCAAATCATTTTATAAAAAATACTGAATTTTAAAATACCCCTTTTTATAATAGATTATGTGATAACTTTGTAAAGAACGATTATTATTTAATAAAAAGAATAAAGATAATTGATTAAAAAAAGGAAACTAATGAAAATGCTAAATTAAAATATGATACCTGAAATTTTAGTTCTTATTCGTTGTAACAGATTTTTATGAATAAAATTGAATTATTAACGAAAGATTCCACTTATACCGAAGAGATATGGATCTTCATTTGATAAGTCAGTTTCAGTATTGCCGGATATTTTTGGTGTGGTTGTTAGTTATTATATCATTTAATCATCCATTTATAAGAACTTTTCTGCATTATGTAAAAAAATTTATCTTGAAACCGAATATATGTTTAGTGCATTGAACTATCTTACGTTTCAGGTTAAGTGATCATGGCTGTTTTCTTTTTCTTTCGACAAGGCATTGCGGTATTGGTTGATTATTTTCAAACAGTAAGAATGATTTTAGTATTTTCTTTTTTATTGAAGGTTTTTCCTAAATATCTGTGTGTAATATTTTTATATACAAATTATATCATCTGTTTATTTTCACACCCTCAGAATCAGAGAATAGGAATAAAAATGAAAAGTATATATATATATATAAATATATATATAACTTTCATCGTGGTATCCATTGAGACTAAGAAATTTTACGGTTATATTCAGTTAATTTATTTGGGAGTGAATGGAAATTAAATTGGGATACAAGGAATGCATCTAGTAAAAAGTTGGAGATTCCCTCATCTAACTGAATGACTTTCTGAAAAGGTTACTGATCAATATTCTTCAAATGCAATTTTTTTCTTTTTCAAATATCAATGTATAATTATTGTTCATGATTATTTAAAAATATTCTCTCTGACATATCTATCAACCAATTGATTGGATCCGAATTGGTACACACTCTTCAACTTGAGAGTACTATTCTTCACCCTGCTATGCATGAATAGCTGGACAGACTGACTATTCTCCAACTTAGTGTGACAACCAGTCTGAGAAAAGGAAAACGGTGAAGTCAGACTAGATTTTTTGTACATAATTGAATACGACTGATTTAAAAAAAAGATCTATTTGACTCTTAGGTGGGATACTAACCGATACAAGTATTCCGCGTCTAAATATACCTGAGAGTAATGACAATGAAAGAGTTCTGTACATTTATCAGATTTCCAGAACTTTAATCTCACCACCAGATTCACTTAAGTGTCATACTCAGAACACTCTTTTGTATGCATTGGGGGGTATTACTTCTGCAGGGGATCCAGTTTGCATATTATAAGTCCTGACAACAGAGAGATATATCCAAGAGGTTTGTTTAAAAAATAATAAAATGAATGCCTGTTAAGGGGCGTAGAATATACTTTCATATTTCTATGCATTTTTTACCGTGGTCACGGAGAACTCTAATATGTTTCTGGATGTGCTTTTATGAATGCTCATGTTTTAACGAGTGAGAGACGAGCTACGCATGAGCATGTGTGCAAGAGTTAGTTCTCACATGAATGTAGATAATTATAAGAAAAAAAATTACAAAGAAAAAGACAAAGCAAAACATGGGACTTAGTTTCAAAGAACTAAAAAAACGCGGAAAAACATGACCTGTAATAAATAAATAAATAAATAAATGAACAAGCAGAAAACATCAAAATCACAAAATACCCTTGTGATCCAGCGACCTCATGCACGAATGCATATGCATACTCTCGTATACATTTGCAAACATACTAACAATGTCCAACGATGGAAATTAACTATACGATCGCGCTTTTTAAACTTACGCAAATCGCAACAATTAAGAAGATTTTTTGAACAACGACAAAAGCGAAAGTGAAAGTAGGAAATGGCGGGAAAATGTTTCTTGCTTGATTTCATTACAGAACGTTTATCACTGATTTTTTTTACCGGAGATTTAGCTTTGTTTTACTTGAATTACTTCTAGCTGCGACGTGAAAATATCTCCAAAAGTGGTCCTAAAAAACATACCAAAAAAAAAACAAAAAACAAATTAAACGTCAGCGGTAACAAAATAAGAAAAAAATACAAAAAGAAACAAAAACAAATTAATGTAATGTTTCCATCCTTCCGCTCTTTGCTACTTTAGCTCGTTTCAAAAAGAGGAGAATTGAAATCAGCAACCAAAAATAAAATAAAAATTCTCAAAAATGAAAACAAAAGAGAATAATGTGAAAATACGATAAAAAAACATCAGAAAAATTTCCCCCCAAAAAACAACAACTGGAGCCACACCATCTGGAAGAGGCAAGCGACTAAGAAGTACGACCTAATGAATTATAAACAGCGAGGTGAGAGCTAAATGTTGCTGTCTTTTTTATTTTGAAGTGGCCGACATAATGAGAATAGGGACCCAGACAAAAACATATAACGACTCATGTCCAGAATGAACCTATAAAAAGAAGTAAAATACATCATAAATGAACGAACGGACGCATGATTAAAAGGGAAAGGGTAAAGAGGGTGGGAAATTACTAGTGAAGGAAAGAAAGAAAACTATGTGTGATATAAAAGGAGAAATAAAGAAGTGGATGAGACAGAGAAAAGCAGAGAGAGACAAAGAGAGAATTACAGGAGCGGAAATCACGAATAAAGACGGATGAGACGTAAACATAGAAGGAGTGTGCGCACGCGCGTGTGTGTGTGTATGTGAGTGTGTGTGTGTGTGTGTGAGAGAGAGAGAGAGAGAGAGAGAAAGAGAGAGACGTAAAGTTGTTAGAACTCTCGAACAAGTAGATATAATGAAAAATGAATGGGAGATAAACTCAAGAAGAAGAAGAAGAAGAAGAAGAAGAAGAAGAAGAAGAAGAAGAAGAAGAAGAAGAAGAAGAAGAAGAAATAATCTGAGAAATATAGGATAGAATAAAGAATGATACGGAATATATGGAAAAAAAAAGGAATAAGAATTCAAAGAAAAGAAAATTTACTAAAGAAGAAGAATTTGGGAATATCTTTAAAAAGCAACAAAAAGCTAAGATTTAAAGGACTGAAGGAAAACTTTAAAGAAAGGGAAAACGAACAAGAACTCAAGGGTTAAATTAAAACACGGAGCAGATTAAAGAATCAGATAATTGAAACTGAGAATAAGATTGAATCGTTTTTAAATATATAAAGAAAATAGAGTGAAAGAAAGAGAAAGAGAAGAAGGAAAGAGTGAACGAGAAAGAGAGAGAGAGAGAGAGAGAGAGAGAGAGAGAGAGAGAGAGAGAGAGTGAGAATTAGAATGAGAACGGAGAGCGTGAAGAAAGAGAAACAGAAAGAATTGAGAATATAATAATCACATATGAAAGGGAATGGGAGAATAGAAAAATAACTACAAAGCCGAAAGTGTCAAAACCAATAATAATAATAATAATAATAATAATAATAATAATAATAATAATAATGTGAAAAACTCGAAAGGAGTAAATAATAATAATAATAATAATAATAATAAGAAGAAGAAGAAGAAGAAGAAGAAGAAGAAGAAGAAGAAATATGAACGGATAGCAAAATCAGGGAAATGAAGCGAGGATTAAAGTTGTCGGGAGGCAAATGAAGAAAAGAAAAGAACTAAAAAAGGAAAAATAAAGAAAAATAGCATCAGTGTGAAAGAAATGAAAAAAGGAAAAATATGATTGAAGAAAGTGACGAAAGACGTTATTAAAAAAAAGAAAAGCGATAAATGAATAAAGAATAACAAAGGTGAGGAGGAGATGAAAAAAAAAAAAGAAAAAGAAAAAAGGATTTAAGAAAGTAATTAAGAAAGAGATAAACGATTGAAGGATAGCGAATAAGTGAAGGAAATTTTTAAAAGAACTGGAGAAAGCAACAAATGAAATTGTTAAAAAAAAGAAGTGATAAATGAATTAAGAATAGCAAAGGTGAGAAGGAGATGAAAAAAAAAAAAAAAAAGAAGAAAAGAAAAAAGAAAAAAAGAAAAAAGAACTGAAGAAAGTGACGATGGAACTTATCGAAAAAGAGATGAACAATTGAGAATAGCGTAATAGAAATTTAAGAAAACACTGAAGAAAAGTTGTTTAAAAAAAAGATGATATAAAGGACTAAGGAAGAGCAAAGGAGTGAAAGGAAAAAAAAAAAAAAAGACAGAGCTGAAAAAATGATGAAAGAAATTGTTAAAAAAAAAAAGAAGCCAACATGCACAAGCTTACTAAACTCAAATACTCAAATTGATCAACATTGTTGGGAAAAGCGATTATGATCAACTACAAAAGGAACCACCCCCAGCCCATCTAGAAGACAGTTGAAAAGCTGTGAAACGATAATAATAAAAAAAAAAAGATGAAGAGACATAACGCTTGTCTAGTGAAGTTAGCCGTGACGGGAGTTTTAGTTGTCTCTTAGAAAAGTCAATATAAATATCAAGGTAATCATAGTCATTATTTCTGTATTGTTTTGCCTGTTTTTCTTAACTTCTTGATTGGTCTTATAATCATGGTGCCTCTAATCGTTCTTTCCATGTTTATCCACACCGCTGCTCTCACTTTCGTCAAGTGACACACGTCTTTAACTGAGATGGCCGGACAAGTACATTAACTCTTTTCTTCGTTTTTTTTTTATGTTATTATTTTCATTTTCATTTCTCAAGTATGAACTGGTCTCCTCTGGACGTGATGTCAAAGCAGGGCTAATCAAGAGTGATTTTTCACACACATGACCGTTGATTTAGACTTGAAGATTTTAAAGAAAGAATCTTACGTATCTTTTTTTTTTAAATTGGAGTTTCATAAGGCTAAATTCTTGTCTCTTTCGTGACATGATAGGACGATCACGTTGCTTACTAATCATGGACACCCTAATATACCTTCTAGTCTCGTTCTTTTAAATGTTGAGATTTTATTAGCTTTCAGGTTTTAAATTATAAAATTAGACTGAGCTCTTTATAAAAAACAAAGAAGAAAAGACCTTTATTTAATGAATTGAGTAAGTTAAAAATATTATGGCTTCGATATTTTCTCTGACTCAATGTTTTACTTCACTGTATTTCTCATTAAGAGATGACATAAACATTCAACTATCCTGAACTTATGAATTTGTATCATTAAATACGAAGTTTGACACTGTTATTAGCAGAATTATGATTTTTCACGAATAAAAAAACAGCTTACCACACAAATAGGGTGATTTCTAACAGATTCTGCTATTGATTTAGAAGCAAAGATTTTAATACGAACTTCGTCGTCACGAATTCTTGTATCTTCAGTGACTTGATCCCTGGATCACTTTACTGATCACGTATTTTTTTGTTTTCCCTTTTGTCACTTTTTCTTTTTTTTTCTTTCAGGTTGGGGGTAAATTTATTTTCTTTTGCTAATCTCCAAACTTTCAGTTGTATTTTAAGACAAAATTAAATTAAGTCTTTATAAATAGGTAGTGAAACATTTTTCAGCTCGTGAATAATATGATGGTGAAGCTTAAGTAATACTGGAGCGGTGGGGAATGCAGAGTACTTCTTTATTGCCATTGATCCCAGGTTCACTCCCGCCCGGAGTGGTAGCACCAGATAGGGTCCTAATTAAGGGTCAAATAGAACTGTCTGGCATTTAAACTGTACTTATGCTAAACGGGATTGTTTGAAATTGAACTGTTTTTACATTTACCTGAATGTAAACAAATGACTGGTGTTTAATTGAATTGTTAATGATATTTAGCAATACTTTAAAACATTAAACTTTTTGCAAACAAATAATTCATAGTAAATAGAATTATTCGTATTCGATATAAAATAAGTGAATCCATTTAACTGTTAAAAATGTTATCAACAGAATGTGTTTAGAAATCATATATTTGATTTATATGTATAAAAAGTATTTGGCAATGAATAACCCTACAAGAGTTGATATGTCATAAAACCCAACCAAAATCTAACTCGAGACAAATATTTTAAAGAGTTTTGAGTAATGTATTTTTTAGTGAGAAGAAGCAAAAAACAAAACCATCTTACGACAAACAATTAACGAGATTGGATGATGGAAAAATTGCAGTTTGTCATAGCTATCAATTGAATTTGGATGTGGATTTTTCTCACTGGCAACAGAGAAGCATTTTAGAAAAGAGACAAAAAAATACAATACGTTGGCAAGGACCAGAATTCGTTGATTGTATTCACTTCTCAGTGACAAGAGTCTGCAAAAGTCTATAACGACTATGTATTTGGCCAAATCCTTCGCCAAAGACAGGTTGTGACATTAGGTCAATTTTAAGCGGAGTATGGTTAGCAAGCTCGGCTAGCAAACCTACACGAGTGAGTTCGAGTCTCATTGGGTGCCCCTTTCATATGGCCTTGTGCCACATCTAAGCAAAAAGCTTAGTAAATTTCCATTTCCTTTTCCTTGCTGGGTTGTCTTGGCAATGTTAAACTGAACAATCTGCACCACTATATATATATATTAAAATGTAAAGTAAATCTATTTTGTACGTTTTTTTATCATGTACACGTGTTTCTAGTGTTTGCACTTTCATCAGGAAGATCATAATGCTTGATGGTAGGGTTATCTTTGACTTATATAGCGGTGACTATATAAGGTTGTTCTATTTCCTTCCAGAATGTGTGTCTGACAATTTTTAAATCTGTATTATTGCATTAATTGTCCGTGATATTTCTCTTACTCTTTATTCTTCTTCAGTTTTTTCTTTTTCTTTTATGGTTTTCCTTACCCCCTAAATAATCTATGACACTTGATACGTCATAGTGTTTATTTGTTTTGCTCCCTGGATCATTGAGTGTGCGATGTGCCCTAAAATTCAACAAACTAGTATTTTCTATACATGAGTGTATGTGTGTGTGTGTGTGTGTGTATGTGTGTGTGTGTGTATGTGTCTGTCTCTGTGTGTGCATTGTTAAGTTTTGTTTAATGAAGGTTTGAATTTTTCTTTGTAAACGAATAATATCTAAGTAACATTTTTAACAAGCCAGAGCTTATTTGTTCGCACACATATGTTTTCTGACACTGACATCTAATACAAATTATTATACCAAATATCAATCATCTATTAGAATAGAGTTAAATGATCTCAAGTAATGCTATGTAATTGTAAAAGTTCAATTTAACGTCAGTCATTTGTTCGAGCACAGTTAAATATTTAAACAGTTTTACTTAACCGATAGATGTGACTCTTAGAGGTAATACTACAACGAGACAGATTGTAGTTGAGTGTAATGGCAACGAAGAGGAACTCATTATTGCCTAAAGGTCTATGATGGGAGCCTTACAATTAGTTGCAGTTTTGTTTTATACCCAGGACACTAAATCATATTTACCAACCCCTCTGCTCGGGCAGGATATGACACAAGGTCAATTTTTAAGCGGATTTTAACAGGTTTTAATTCAGAGTTTTCCTTCTCTTAGACTAGTTGCTTTACCAAGACTGAAGAAACTAGTCTGTCCTACTATTTACCCATAGCTGGAGGGAGAAGAATTGGATCCATACCTTTCCCAAGGGTATTAGTGCTATGTGAAATGCAATAAGTCTCGTCCAGGATTTGAACTCGTGTCGCCGTGTCCATTTCCTACGACGATAACCATTACACCACAGGCACTTCAATAACACTTCCAGGACACTATATAATGCATTAATAGGATCCTAATAAGCACTACCACTTCGAGTGAGAGAGGGCATGGAACTAATGGTATTGCAAAGGAACTCCTCATTCCCCAAAGCTCCAAAACTGGAGATTCATCATCAGATGGTTTAGTGTCATATCCACGTCACTCCTCAGCGTATTCTGCCGCACAAGCCGACTGGGTGGGAAAAAGAAAGAGAAGAAAATATAAAAAGGACAAAATTAGAGCTCAGATCACAAAAAAAAGAAAGAAGAATCAATGTAGAAAATGAATATTATAAGATGGACTGGAACTAACCTCGATATAGCCAAACAGACCCGTCTGTCTGTCTACAGAGTTTCTCAAACTGGCCGAGAAGAAAGTGAGATGCATGCCGCTCACAGGAAAGAACGAACAACTCAAAAATACGAGACAAAAATCGTTATATCCGGGGTGGCGATAAAACTGAGGTTTTTCTCTCCTAGACAACTGGCTGGTCGACCCATGATCCATATCACCAGCCGGCCTCTGAAAATATAACTCAGTTTAATCACTTGTTTAGAAGTCTTTTTTTGCCACAATTTTTTCTCATCATAATAAAAATACTCAAATACTCGGGTTCCTCTATGGACAAAAAAGTGTAAAGAACGAAATATGACTGGGAGACAGGGAGAGACAAAATCGAAAATTAAAGTTAAGAAAAAAGGTATCGGTGCATGAGAAGAAATAAAAAAGAAAAAATAATACCAAAGGTAAGGAAAAAATTACAAAAGAAAGAAAGAAAGAAAGAAAGATGACTAGAAGGGGATGAAAGAAAGAAAGAAAGAAAGAAAGAAAGAAAGAAAGAAAGAGAGAAGGGATGAGAAAAACAAAAATAGAAAGAGAAGAAAGAAGAAAGCAAAATGAACGAAAATGCAAATAAAACAAAAGAAACAAAAAGAAAAGTTAATGAAAGAAAAAGAAGAAATTGCACAAGAAAAAATTGTAGAATAAAAAGAAAGAAGGAAACGAGTTAAAAAAAAACAGAGCGAGAAAACAAGAAAACAAAACAAGAAAAATAAGAAGAAGAAAAAAGAAAAACCAATGAATGTAAAAGAAAAAATACGAAAGAATTAGAAAAAAATTAGAAAAGAGAAGAAAGCAAGAAAACAAGACGGAATGAAAATACAAATTAAACAAAAATAAATAAATAGATAGATAAATAAATAAAAAGGAAACCCAATGAAATAAAATACGAAAAAATAATTGTAAATGAAAGAAAGAAATTCGTGGAAAAAAAAGAAGAGAGAAGAAAAGATGAAACGAAATTACGAATGAAATAAGAGAAAAAAATAAGAAATGTCAATGAAAAGTAAGAAAAAAATATCGAAAGAGAGAATAAAACGAATAAGCCACAAAATTAAAAATTAAAAATATTAGATGTAAGAAAAATGCATTTAGTCATATATTGTGGTTCTGATTGTTACAGGGAATTCCCCCCCCTTTTTTTTTCAAGAACATTAACTTGTTAAATAAAAGAAAAGTTTATTTCCAAACTCTCAACTATCTTCTGTCTATAATTATGAGATGAGGAATGGTTATTATAATTCTCTGCATTTTGGCTACAACAATACTCATCTTAGTTTACTATTCACACAACGTTTCGGTCAATGTACTGCTGTTAAGCAAAGAAAGACAAATGCTGATGTATAAAACATAATCTTTTTTTTTCTCTTTTATCACCCAAAATGTATGATTGTTAATACCAAAACTTCTTTATTCAGATATATTGAATATACGTGTTTTATTGGTTGGTTGTATGTTATGGCATATCTACCCTCGGAGGCTATTAAATGCCAAATCCTGTTTATATATATATATATATATATATATATATATATATACGAGGATCATTAAATAAGTTTCCAGACTGTTTTCGTATGGGTACTTTTATTGATAGTACACGCATGAAACTCTAGTCCCCTTCCAAGTAATCTCCTCCGGCTGCAAATCACTCATACCGTTCCTTCGGGAAGGCCTCATGGAAGTCCTCTTGTGTGAACGTGTCAATGACCTTCGTCACAGCCTCTGTCATCTCCTCAATTGTCTCATAACGACAGCCTCTGAACTTAGGGAATAACCAAAAGTCACTGGGAGCAAGGTCTGGACTATAGGGACGGTGAGGAACTGCCCATCTTGGTCAAATAGTCTGTGACAAGGATGGAGTTGTGGACTGGTACATTGTCCTGCTGGAAATGCCACTGACCCGATTTGAAGAGTGCTGGCCTCTTCCGCCGGAATCTCTTCCTGAACTCCCTTAAAACCTCAACATAGTAGTCCTTGTTGACTGTCTGTCCAGTAGATCATGGCAGTGTTGTTGAAAAAAGGGATCATCAAAAGTTTGTGGGTGGATTTGCTCTGTCTGGCGTTCTTGGGTCTGGGTCATAGCAGTAGATTCAGCTTTCATCGCATGGCATTTTTTCCATGGTCGAAAAGCAGTCTGAAGCATTCCATACGTTTCTGAGGTATTTTTATAAAGTTTAAAACAGAATTTTATTGCATATCGTTCTTCCTCACGTCCAGATTGCATTTTTTAAAATTCCCCAGCTGTGACAATCAGGCTTTAGTCGGGTGTATTCCAATTGCTGTTGTAGCTGTTGATTTGAACCTAAAATCATAAAAATTAGTCAGTCATCTCATAATATGTATAGCAATAACATACTGATTTTTCAAGAGTCTACGACAATTTTAAATGCCTGTACAAAAAAGTCTGGAAACTTATTGAAGATACCACGTATAAATATATATAGTCATCCACAGACAGACTGTTTCGTTCTATCAGAACTCTTCAGTGTGGCTAGACCCGCAGAACGCTCGAAGCCGGGATCGAAACCCGTCCAACATTACGTTAGACAAAGCTTCGGACGTGTCGGCCACCAAGCGGACTACGTTGGCTCAGGGAATTTTAAGGTATTTTATTTTTAGCAACAGCAGCAGCAGCCTTTGTTTACATTTTTTTAATACCCTATCGGCTACCAGAGTGCTCAATTCTTACGAAGAGCTTTGCATTACGCTAGGGGCAGCCGACAATTCCTTCGCCAGAGTGCTCAACCCCCATGGGGGAGTGTATATATATATATATATATATATATATATATATATATATATATATATTGTAAAGTTATAGTTTGTCAGTAAAAATTTTAAACGAACCATAGCTCATTTGTTACCATATCAGTATTCTCGAAGAAAGTGACTAGTTGAACTGGGTTCTATCCAAGTAAGTTTAACAATTATGTATTTACTCAAACCCTCGGCTAGATGTGACACAAGATCAATTATAAGCTAAATACATCTTGAATTCATAATTTACCTTCTCCTAGATTGGACGGCTAAATAACCCAATCTGACACGGGGAACGTATAACTGTTGAGCCATCATCGAGTGCTAGATGGTATTAAGAATCACTATCCAGCACTAATAGTTTCATGACTTGGTCTGGAATACCAATAATTCAATTTAAAACCAGTAATATGTTTGCACACGATTAAATGGTTTTATGTTTAGAAAATGATTTCATATTTTTATTTAACCCACAGATGAGACCGTAACAGATACAACTACTCTTTGTCTGTGTGGACCTGGGATTAGTGTCAACGAAAGAGGTAATCTACATTCCATAAAGATCCAAAATTGAAGTCTCAACATTAAATTTTGTATAGTGTCATGTACTCGATGTTAGAGGAAGGAGACTCAACACCCTGAGAGAGTAGCAACTGGCGTTTTCTGCATCCCCAACCGACTTAGCTGGGTATGAAATTAGCTTTGATGAGTTTATCGTCAAAAATAGTCAACATACCACTTCCCGAGCGAAATGATATTTATTTATTCATGTATTTAGGATAATATTCATTTATTAAGTGGAATATTTTTATTAACGGGAATATTCAGGTAGTTACTCAACTCCCGCCAAAAATAGAATTTAATACAAGGTCATATTTTTTAAATTTGTTAAACAAGTTTGAATTGAGATGTTCTAGACTGATTGCCATACCTAGTTTAAAGAGCCTAGTCTATCAAACTATTTAACCATATATGGAGAGAGAATAGTTGGATTCATGACTTTCCAAAGTGTATTAGCGCTACGTGAAATGTAAACAGCCCGGTCCAGTTTTAGAACTTGAGCAGCCCTATCCCTTACCTAGGATGTTAAAAATTATCAGAGCAAGAACGCAGCTACTCGGTTTGGTTGGTTGGGTTGGGTTATATGGCATATCAACCATTTAATGTTGAATATTTTTTACAGATACATATTAGATATATAAATGGTTTTCATACACATTTTGTAGATAACATTCTTAAACGAACCGGAGGTCTTTTTTTTTTCACACCGTTAAATGGTTTCAAGTATTGCAATATAACAATTCCAATTTAGCACCAGTCACTTGTTTGCGCATAGTTCCATTTGATCCATAGATAGGACATTATTACGTGCTACCACTCCGGGCAGAGTGGATCTTTGAACAATGGCAATGAATGGTTTCTCCAATTTCCCCAAATCTCCAAGCCTCCAGCTTCGCCATGAGATTGTTTAATGTAATTTCCGGGACACACGTTAGAGGGCATCTAACTCCTCTGCAGTCAGTGTAGTCTACAACCCGACTCGACTGGCCAAGGTTAATATATATGATATATTTATATTGTATATAGTATTTTAACGAACGTGCCTTATATTAGAGCGTCTAATGATACAAAGCTTAGAAAATATAAAGTTGATCGGTAATACTTTACGAAATATCAACTCTTGTAGGTTATTTAATGCCAAATCCTGTTTACATATCAATATTAAATATATATGATTTGTAAACGAATAGTTTGAAGGCAATAACATTTCAAACGATTTAAACCTCATTTATTTGCACACAGTTAAATGATTTCAAGTAGTGTTATCTAGCACTCGTAATTCTATTCAAAATAAATTTTTAAAGTCAAGTAAATAATTACATATTTCTATTTGACCCATAGATTAGACCCTAAAAGATACTACCATCTCTGGTAACTGTAAAACTAAGAATAATGGCAATAAAATGGTTTTCCATATTCCCCAAGTTCCACCACTGGATCCTCACCATCACCTGGTTTAGTTTTATATCCAGGACATTCGTAGAAATTTTTTTAAGTCTCTACAGAGATGCAGTTGGCGTATTCTATAGCTCAAGCCGATTGTGTTATCAAAAATATTTATTTAAGGCGTGTTAATGAGCTCTATCTTAAGGTACGTGTATTTATAATAATTTTCATCATAAATGTGAGTAAATAGTTAAGACATTGGATCCATTCTCTTGTTTTATGTTTAGACGTTTACACTCTTGTGCATATCTCTCTCTATATATATATATGTGTGTGGGGGGGTGCATGTGTGTGTGAGTGTGTGTGTAAGTTTAGGAAGAGAAATTTCATCGGGCTAGCGTGCGTAATTTGAAGAACTTAAGGAGATGCAATTAGTGTTTTTATTTAATTCTTCTCTGGTTTAAATAAAGGACAATTTTTACTTCATGAAGAATTGAAAATAAAGTGGCAATGGTAACGAGCTTATAGACAATCAACCCCAACATTAACCCATCAATAAAGTTTTTGGACACACACACACACACACACACACACATATATATATCTATATATATATATATATATCATCATCATGTTGTGCCGTCAGCACGGATATCCCTGACCCTCTCTCGCCACTTCTCCCTGTTGTTCATCGCCTCTGGCCGATCCTCAGGGCTTCATCCCATACCCTCACATGCTGCTGAATGTATATTCGAGCTGGTCGTCCTGCTTTTGTCCGGCAATATATGGGGATCCATAGGAGTATATCACTAATGAGCCCGTCCCTATATATATATATATATATATACATGCATATAGCGTGTCCCATAATGGTGAGACATCTGCTTTTAAAGTATTGTGTATATTAATATATATAGTATCAAGTTATATTTTAAATGTATTTTTAATATTTCTTTTTTGCGAATAGTAGATCCTTATGATATCCTCGACTTTAACGGAAATCGTGTTCATAATAGAAGTATACTTTCCCAGTCAAAGCTTCATACTAACAGCAGAAAAGGAATTCCGTCAGTATCCTCGAAAGCGTCAGGAGCCATTTGCTGAGGCAATCCTTCGGGCCATTGCAAACTTCCTCAAAACAGACAATGCCAAGAAAGAAACCCCTCGAACATTTGAAAACTATCGACGTATGGCGAATTTCAACAAACAAATTTTTCTTAAATCTACCTGTCGATTGGCTTAACAGTTAAACGTTCCCCGTTCCAATACTCCCAGAATTTTCAAAGAAGACCTTCCGTTTTTTCCGGGTCAGTTAATGCTTCAATTGCTTCCGCCGTATAAATTGCATAGAAATATATTTGTTGTATAGTCACAATACAACTACACAAATATACAGATGCAGGGAAATACGAAACACTGGCGACTCTCTGTTGTTCAAGTACGAAACGTTTATTAACTTCTTGGCTTTAGTTTTTCGATACGAGGAGTGAGAGACACAACTTTTACTATGCTGACTGTACTACCTGACCCAACAAACGCGCTGCGCATCCAGTAGCCCCCAAGATCTCTGTCGGTAGAGATCTGCAGAACTCCATGGTCAGACTTCAACTTCAACTGTCTGCTATTGAGGCAGACAAACCAACTGTCTCCTACATCGTCCACAGCTGGACTGGCTCGGCCCAGAGTCGACTCTCAACTAACGTCTTTTTCAAAATCACCAAATTCTCAACCTATCGCTTCCGGACATGATGTCATTCACACCCCAGTCCATTTCTTATCTGGGGTTTTTCTTATGACATTTGTGATTGTCATATCCTCTGCGCGCGAGCGTGAACTGTACTCAATGTGTGCTGCACCTGCACTAAGAGCCGAATAGTTCAAAGCCCAACCAAACCGAATGATAAAATATAATTAACGAAAAATGATTAATATAAAAATATAAAAAATCATTCTGTGATTATATAACATATCTAATGACTGTTTTTTCAATACGAGCAGACTAGAAAATGAATTTATTCAGGGCTTTGAACAGCCCTGAATAAATTCATACACTCATACACTCATTTTCTAGTCTCTGATGATGTTCATTTTAAACCTTCTCGGTATGTCAGCAAGGAAAATTTGGTTTGGGTGTCTAGCAAACCCACGAACCTTAAATGAGTGTATTTTGCACGGTTTAAAAGTAACAGTGTTGTGAGCAGTGATTGATCCCTACTTTTACGAAGACAAACAGGGTAACACAGACAAAATTACTACTGAACCCTTAATCATATTCTCAACATTTTTATTCCAGAATTACAAATTTTTGGTCTGATGTATATCTGGATACAACACGACAGTGCCACCATATATTGTTGCATAATGACCTCTGACCCGACGGGGCTGTCAGATGAGAAATGCACCTGTGTAAATAACAGGTGCATCCGGCCGAAGATATCGGGGGATAACCTTGACTGTCGAAGGGTTGAATAGAGTGTGAATTGTGACGCCAGCAAGAAGTTGGTGGAGGTCAAATTATTATATAACCCCGGTGACAGGAAGTTCATATCAGTTGGAGAGAAGACGCTGGAATGAGAACCATGTCCCAGCAGAGGCTAGGCCACCAGGCCCCTAGGTTGAGCAGCCCAGGAGAACGGGAAAGAAATGCTGTTATAGCCAGAAGAGTTTGTGGGAGGGGTCAATATGTTGCAGTTCTGTTCAGTCTCCAACTCACCTCTCACAGATAATACCTTTCGTAACCCTTTCGAATAAAGTGAGAGGTATATTTTTCTAAAGAACTGTGTCCGCTCGTCTTTATTGTGTCGCCGTTATGTTTCTGCATTTATATGTGTATAGTTGGCCATGTCTATACAACAATATACTGCACAATTCATAATAACAACTCTTCAAGAACAATTCCCCGCACACCTCATTTTGAGATTTGGTGACATCCATTGACCATCGGGAACACTTGATCTGACCCTAGTAAACTATTTCTTCTGGATTTATCTCAATGAAAAGGTGTCCTTGCACGTATGTGGAACTAAAGCAAACCATCTGTGGAGAGTGTGGAGTAATTCTAGTTAATATGATGAGCCTCGCAGAGTTTTGTTTCAGAGAGAGAGAGAGAGAGAGAGAGAGAGAGAGAGAGAGAGAGATGGGGGTAGACAGACACACGGAGAAAACCTGAAAATGTTCTCTCCATAATGGTGAAGATTTAAGGGGTGTTATATTGAAGTTTTAGATTATGTAATTAGTTCATTACCTTTTAGTTTTATACTGAATGTATTTTATTGTTAATTTCATTAATACAATCCAGGATTTTTTTATTGAGAATATGTGCTATCATGACGGAACTCTCTCTCTCTCTCTATATATATATATATATATGTGTGTGTGTGTGTGTGTGTGTGTGAGTGTGTGTGTGTGCTTGGCGTGTGGATTATATAAAACATATATTGAGCATGCTATTAATGAAAGAAGACCTAATTTTATGTTACGTGGAATGTGCCAAATTTTAAAATTCTCATTAAAATTTTCATTTCGTTTTCAGTCATATCAAGAATATTTACGTGGAAGATTCAAATCTTACACATGTATGCACATACACACTTTGTCGGACTGAGTTATTTAGCCAACCAATGTAGGAGAAGGTTAATTATGAATTCAAGATGTAGTCAGCTTGTGTCACATCTTGCCAAGGGTTTGAGTAAATACATAATTGTTATACTTACTAGGATAGAACCCAGTTCAACAAGTCACTTTCGTCGAGAACAATGATACGGCAACATCAGAGTATTCAACAGGTTGGTTTAAAGAAGTATAAAAGCTGATGACGTACATCTAAAGTGTCGTATCTGACGACCACAGCATAATATAAGATATTTGTAGGAAATCTTACTCAAGCGCAATTGCAGTGCTTCAACAAGCACGGCTTTGGCATTATAGAACATACGAAGTTCGATATGTCATTAAACAAAGAATCCAATCATGTCTTTTGGAATAGATTATACTGAATCGACAAGATTGATTTTGTTTAGCAAGTGACTAATAAGAGAGTTCAGTTATCATTTTTCAGAGCCCTTACAGAGAGTTCGGTTATCATTTTTTAGAGCCCTTACATGGACGATCGCCCAACACTTATCTGTTCGGTTTGTTCTCCTGTCGGTCGCTCTGTTGTATATCGTACTTTCATCTTGTTGCTGCAATGGATCTTCTTGTATGATTATTGCTTGACCCTTATAGTTCTTATATCCTTTGAGTTTGATTAACAATAACACATTTTTACGCGCTAAGACTTTCTTTTACGATGACAACTTTGTAACATAATGGCCGAGGGATTTCGTTTTATATATCTTGCCGTTCGGTTTAGTTAGGCTGAGAACATTTCACTTAGCGCATGAGTTAGCTAGGTGCAACATGAGTGCAGGTGTTCACGCGCGCGCGGGGAGGATGTGTCATTCAGAGATGTCAAAATAAAAATCCCAGATAGTAATTGTGACCAGGGGGGATGTGGGTGACGTCATGCACCGGAAGCGTGTGCGGGGGGACTTTGGGGATTTGAGAAAAGTCAGTGAGTTTTAGCGGCCGAAGAAGAACGTTGACTTTCGGAGCTCGCCGAGGCCTTGCGGCGGGTGCTGCACGTGGTCAGGGGCATATGGAAAAGTCAGCATTGAAAGATTGTGTATCTCTCTCCTTATGTCAAAGAACCTTTAAACTTAATGGTAATAAAAAGTTTCGTACCTGAACAAAGAAGTCGTAAGTTTTTTTTTTGTGTTTCGGGATTCCTATGTTATCTATATATAAGTTATTAACATTATGAACGTTTTACATACAGGTATGAATATGTACATTTCAGATATACGTTTATTATGGGTATGTTACAATTTTACCTCATCCATCTAAGTTTTAGTTTGGTTTTATGACATATCAACCGTTGTTGGTTATTTAATACTGTTTTTACAAATATATCAGATACATGATTTGTAAACATATTTTAATAATAGATGTACGCAATTAAAAGATCAAACAGTTCTATTTCTAAGAATTCAGTTTCGTATAAGTAAACAAAGTTAAATGGTTCCAAATATAGCTATGTATCGCTAATAATTCAATTAAACGTCAGTTTTCTTACTGTTAAATATCCAACAGTTCTATTTCATACAATTCAATTTAGCATAGGTTATTTGTTTGCACTCAGTTTAATGTTAAACAGTTCTACGTGGCCCATAGATAGGACCCTATAAGATGCTACCATTACGTGCTTGAGTGGACCTGAGAGCGATGGTGATGATAGGATAATCTGCATTCCCCAAAGCACCGGCATTACAGGAGACTCACCATCAGTTTGTTCGGTGTCATATTCAGGATACTCATTAATGGAGGTCTTACCCCTCTACAGAGATGCCGTGGGTGTATTCTACAGGCCCAGCCGACCTGGCAATTTATCAATCTTAGGAAACTAGTTGGGTATAGATTGTACTTAACAACCAGTGTAATTGACGGACTCCCTCTGACTGATTGATCCATTCCTAACTTCTAGATTGGTTTTGTTCACCTGAATGAAACCAACTTTTCATTTTATATCGAGTTCATTATCTGTCATTTTAAACTGATTTGACTCACGGTATTTTACACCGTTTAACGGTTTTAATTTTATTCCAAATGATACCCTATATGAGTAATATAATGGCCGAGGGATTTCGTCTTATGCCTTTGGGTTTAGTTAGGCTGAGAACCTTTCGGCTCAGTGCATGGGTTACTTAGGTGCAACATTAACGTAGGTGTTCGCGCGTGCGGAGTGGACGTGTCACTCTGAGATGTCACAATAGCCTAGATGGGAAACGGAGCTAGAGAGTGCGAATGACGTCACACACGGAAGCGCGCGGGGGATTTTGGGAGATTTGAAAAAGTCAGTTAGTTGAGTTGAGAACTAGACACCGAACGAAATGGGTCGACTTTCGGGGCTCGCAGAGGCCAGACAAATTTGCGCGCTACGGGCGCCGCACGAGATGTGGGGGGGCAAATGGAAAAGCCAGAAAAGAAAGAATGTGTATCTCTCTTCTTATGTCGAAGAACCTTTAAACTCAAAGGTAATAAAAAGTTTTGTACCTGAACTAAGAAGTCGTTACATGTTTATCGTGTTTCGGGATTCCTATGATCTATGTATATATGTTATGAATATTCTATGTACGTTTCGCATAGCCGTATCGGGCTATGGTACATATGTTAATAAAATATTTCATTAATCTATTTTGTTACAATGGTGCACTAGGAGTTAATCATATCACCAACTTAAAGTTAGGAAATGTATGAATCAATGTTTTCTCTCATCTCATCTATGGGTAAATATTAGGGAAAACTGGGCTCTTTAGCCTTGGTTCGGCAACCATCTTAGGAAAAAGAATACTTTGAATTCAACCGAAGAGTGCTCCTTTTAAAAATGATCTTGTGTCAAACCCTTCTCGTGGCAGCCAGTTTGTTTAAATTCCTGTAAACAGTGCTACTGACTAGAGCCGCCAACCCCAGAGACTCGTAGTTTGGCCCCTTACTTCGTTTCCAATTACTTCGTTTCCAAGACTAGCAATAATTGGCCTCACCCCTTGCCAAGAGAAAAAAAATAAACGGCCTGACATCGTAAGACTGATGTATTTCTTCCAAAGGTTCGAGAACATGATAACCATGACTTCAAGTAGATGATGCTAGGCTTAGTATAGTACAGAGTGTTCTTTGGATCAAGAGGGTGTAACAGGGAAAGTCGTATGGATTTTAATCGTGCTGGATAGTCTATTAACTGTTCGACTTTATTGGATAGTTTATGAGATTAGAAGTAAGTGGCTGTCAAAACGGCTGTTTTGTTGTGTGCTGCTTCCGGGATATGTTCAAAACAGCACGCAGCACCATTACCTTTTTTTTTTAATGATTTATATTTTATTAGATGCTCAATGTTTTTAGCTTTGTGCCTAACTAAACGAGACTAAGTAATGACTTTTTTTTCACTCTTGTTTTTCTTTTTTTTTTTTGTTGCTTTTTTTTTGTTTTGTTTTTGATTGATTATTAATCAGCGCCGAGTTAAATTAGAAGATAAAGTCATTCGTTATTTTTCTTAAACTATTTCCGTCTTTAGATTTAAATTAAAAACAAAAGAGCGCACTTTTTGCTATGTTGAAGTATTTATTTGTTTATTCAATTATTATTATTATTATTATTATTATTATTATTATTATTATTATTATTATTTGTTTATCTATTTATTTATCTATTTTATTAATCTATATCTATATATATTTTGCCTTTTCATTTTTTTTTTTTTTTTTTTTTTTGCACTAGTCCTAATTCAAGAAATTAACTCCATAATGGCCTTGGTAACGTTTTCTTCGATGCGCCTCGACTGTCAGAAATCTTTTCTTTATTTGTAAATTTAAATCAAGGGAGATAATTCAATATTCGAAATAAAGACGGTAATTCGATCAATTATGCTTTCTAAGCTTTCTTGTTTATTCGTTACTTCTCCTTGCATCACCAGTTCCCCTTTCAACGTAACGACATTTGCTAATTTAATAATGAAGAAATGATTTCGAATTAGAAGGGAGAAAGGTCGTTCACTCGTAACTTACCTTTAATTGTCTTTATTTTGTTTCTACCTGTGAATATATATGATTAACTATTAAAGAACTGAATTTTGTCTTTTCAACATGAAACGGTAATTACAATAGAGAATTAGTTCAAATGTACATTAGTAGAGTATTGGCATTTCTTTCTTTTTATTCAAATCACACTTATATATATATATATATATATATATATATATATATAAGAAAAAAAACCAAAGACCGGTTAATTCAGGATTATAAATTAATTTCTATCCTGTATTTTCAGTTTCTGGTGTGAACCAAAAACATGAAGAAAAAATTTATACGGGACTTCTTCAGATCCAATGGATAATTCATTGGATCTGAAGAAGTCCTGTATAAATTTTTTCTTCATGTTTTTGGTTCACACCAGAAACTGAAAATACAGGATGGAAATTAATTTATAATCCTGAATTAACCGGTCTTTGGTTTTTTTCTTAAAGAAATATTGCTTCTAATAAATTACATTGAGCTCTCTACCAGGAAAATTTAAATGTTCAGCTCTTGAATGATTTTCTTGTCCTCCAAACTCTGGTTTAACCTGACCGAATATTACCTATATATATATATATATATATATATATATATATATATATATATATATATATATATATAAAGAAGATTCTCACGGATAATACGATAATTATATATAAAATCAATAATAGAAAAACGATTACAAATCCTAGGAGCAATCTACATTAAAAAAACATCGATAAAATAGCATTTAACATTGGCACCAACATATTAAATATTTTAAATAACTAAAAATCACTAGTAAACATTTTTCCAAACGAACGGTTTAAAACAAAATGCTGAAAACCTTCCAACCAAGAACTTCAAAAAACAAAACAAAAAAATAACGCTTCATATTATCATAACAGTAAAAATTCAACAGTCTACTCAAAAATACACTACCCCTGATGACGACCAAAAGTATGGTCGAAAGCGCTTGGGCAGAAGATTTGGGATATTCCTATACCATCTAGTGACTCCAACATTAGAAAAATAACAAGGAATCTTGAAAAAATAAAATTCAAAAGGATAAACAGTGTTCCATCGTCTTTGACAAAAGTTTCTTGAATAATAACTTGCTGCCTAAATCTACACTCTTCAATATATATATATATATATATATATATATATATATATATAGAGAGAGAGAGAGAGAGAGAGAGAGAGACTTTGTTTTTTTGTTTAATGGCAAGCTAATCTTCGTGGGTTATTTAATGCCGTAATCATCCTGGTAGAAAGATAGTAGAGATACTATTCCACCCATAGTTGGATGGGTAAGGGAGGTCATATCTTCCCGAATTGAACGTAACGGTGTAACTAAAGTTGGAACTCACTTACTATAATATCGTAGGCATTAGATTCTACGCCCTGAGAGAGAGAGAGAGAGGAGCAAATATACAGACTGATAGACTTATATATGTAGGGATATAAAGTGTTTTTTCTTTCTTGATTTCTATTCATTCCTAAAAACACGTATACTCTCTCTCTCTCTCACTCTCTCCCCCCTCTCTCTCTCTCACATACACACACACACACACACATGCACACATACACGCACACACACACATACACGCACACACGCGCACACACACACTAATTTATATATGTATGTGTTTTTGATGAAAAGGAAAACGCTGTTTACATACACACACACACACACACACACACACACACATATATATATATATATATATATATATATATATATAAAAAATGTAGGTTAGCTTTTTTTCAAGCTATCTATCTATCTATTTCAGTGTAAGTACCCAAACTCACTACTTGGTGAAGAATGTTACACAACGTCAATTTCAAGCAGAGTAAAACTTGTTTGAATTCAGAATTTTCCTTCTCCTTGAGTGGTTGTCTTAACAAGGCCAATGAACCTAAGAAGCACTTCTATGTACCCATAGGTGGCGGAAGAACAGATGGATTCATGCCTTTCCAAAGGACATTAGCCAGAAATACTAAATCATTCGTTCAGGATTTAGGCTCAGGTAACCAATTCCATTTCATAGGATGATTAACGCTACGCGAAGCGGGCCGCTACCAATCGGTCTGTCTGAATATCTATTTTTCTCACAAGATTAAAGAATGACACACCATAAAAGGAAACTATGGATCAAATCTCCCTCCCTCTCTCTCTCTCTCTCAATCTAGTCCCACACACACACATGCACGCATTGTTAAGTCTAAGAAATAAAGCATTTGAAAAGGAAAATCTGTATTTGTTACGTATTCTAATTTATCATTTTCTGTCTCATTATCATCATGTCTATCCGGTACTTTATTCAGTCTATCTATCTATCTGTCTGTCTGTCGATCTATGTCTGAAGAAGTTCGATGAAATAATTTGAACGAAATATCACACATCTAGATTTAAGCGTTAGATATATATCTAACTTTCCATATATGTCTATTATATATATATATATATGTATATATATGTTTCTATCTTTAATATTGTATTCATATCTATCTATCTATCCATCTATCTCGGCCTATTCCTCTGTGGCTAAAGATTACGTTGACTACATCCCTGTAGACGGGTAAGACCCACCGCAATGTCTGTCTGGGATTGGATATTAACCAGCTGTTGGTGTGGCTTCAATCCTGCAGCTTTGGTGATTACCCTTTCATTGCCATAATCTCTGGTCCTTCTTGATTTGGAGTGATAGTACTCTTTAGAAACCCAAACAGAAATATCTAACCCTTTTTTTAATACTTGAAACCACTTAACTGTGTGTAAACAAATGACTGTTACATAGCAATACTTTGAACCAGTTAACTCGATGCAAACAAATGTTTAATAGAATATCTAATGCTACAT
Source organism: Sepioteuthis lessoniana (assembly GCA_963585895.1). Taxonomy (NCBI): domain Eukaryota; kingdom Metazoa; phylum Mollusca; class Cephalopoda; order Myopsida; family Loliginidae; genus Sepioteuthis; species Sepioteuthis lessoniana. Next base: position 60,569,600 of record OY757940.1, read on the forward strand.
ATCAATACTTAAAAGCATTTACATGTATAAAAACAAAATTATCAGTTTTATCAATACATGAAACCATTTTACTATCTACTAAAAAGAAAAAGGGGAAAAAAAGAGTGTTTAAAAGCAATGCCAGAAACTATATAATTCTACAAACAAATGAGCTCTGGCTCGTTTAAAAAATGTAATCTATAAAGTATTCGTTTTCAAATTATGGATATTTTAATACATATGCCCGAACAGGATTCATTATTAAATAACCTTCAAGGGTTGATATGCCGTAAAACCCAGCCAACCAACTGTTTCTATGTGTGTTCATATCTTTCATAGCTATCTATCTATCAATCTATCTATCTACATACTTATATATATGTATATATATATATATATATTTGTAGATATCTTTCATAGCATATCCTTATTTCCGTATATATCTATCTATCTATCTATCTAGAGTGCGGATTTTATATCTATCTGAAATATTATTTGATGCTCAGGTACAAATTATTATTAAATTTATGAGCATGTCTCAAATTTTCAGCCTGTTCTTCTTGCCAATAATAACTAATTTTTATTTACTTTGATTTGTTCCAGTGGCGTAATAGCTACCATACTTTACAGCAGCCACGAGGTAAGTTAATTCGAAACTTTTACGTTCACTTTAAAACTAATTCTTTTGGAAATGTATAACTCCCCTGACCCCTAGCTATGGGTTAATTAATATAACTGCTTTTCATCTTTGCCATTGAATATTTCACGAAGGTTGATATTAAACAAGAATCTGAAACTAATCTAAATGTTTCCGTCCAATTTTTTCCCAATCGGCTGGGGTTGTAGAATACACCGACTGCACGTCTGCAGAGGGGTAAGACTACCCCGCCCCGCAACGAGTGTGCTGGATATGACAGTGATGCTGGAGCTTTGGGGAATGCAGAGCACCCCTTCATTGCCATTGCTCACAGGTCCACTGAGGACCGACGTGGTAGCATCTGATAGAGCCCTATCTATGGCTTAAATAGAAGTAAATTCATACTTATGCTAAACTGAATTGTTTAAATTAGAACTGTTTAACTAAACTGAATAGCTTGAAATAGAAATGTTTTTGACAATTAAACTGTACTTAAATTTAAACTGCGTGCTTATGCTAAACTGAATTGTTTGAAATGGAACTGTTTTTGAAATTTAAACTATTCTTACTCTAAACTGAATTGTTTAATATAAAACTGTTTTTCCATTTAACTGTTTGTAAACCAAATCTCTACTTATAATAATTATCTGAATTGAAACTGTTTGAGTAAACTGAATAGCTTGAAATAGAAATGTTTTCGACAATTAAACTGTGTACTCATACTAAACTGAATTGTTTCAAATAGAACTGATTATTTGTATAAAAATTTATTTGGCGCCAAATAACCCACAAATGTTAATATGCCATAAAACCCAACCAACAACCATTTTTTTTCTCTATATGTTTAATTCCCTGAATGTCCACTTAATTTTCAGACTCTAATTGGACTAGAAGAGAAGAGGCCACTCTAAACCGACTACTCAAAAGTCACTGCAAATTGACTCACACCTTTATATTAAAACAGGAGCCGAAACTAAAAATGTTTATATGGAAAACCATACAGAGTGAAGCATATATTGATAGAAGTCAAAGAATTCTCCCATATTCGAAGAGCTTTCAACAATGCTACAAACATGAAAAACCTATTGGTATAAACAGATTCTACTCACATATTGACCTATCAGAGAAAAATCAGCCTCCTATCAAAGATATACGTCCGTGGACCTACCCTCCAACTGGAAATCTCATTTCAGCAATGCAAACAAACGACCTCTGGCTCAATTAAACTGTTACCTACAATCTACTTGCTAATAAATCGTATTTACTTATATTGGTATGAACAGGATTTGGTATTAAATAACTTACAAAGTTAGATAAGCCATAAAACCCAACCAACATAACAACCAACCACTTACAAATCAAATATATATCTCTATTTAAATACGTGCAAACAAATAACTGATGTTAAATTGTTACTGTTACATCACAACACTTGAAACCATTTAACTGTGTGCAAAGAAATGATTAATAGCAAGAAAACGTTTAACAACGAGAAAAAATAACCTCAGCATTATCTGCAAAATATTTTTACAAATGATATATTTAATATAAATGTATAACCATGATTTGGCATTGAATATACTACGACGTTTGATGTGCCTTAAACCCAAACAAACCATACCGTTTCTCTTTTCAACTTCTCACTTCTCTAATGTTTCTATCTGTCTATCTCTCATTCTATCTATCTATCCATTTCTCTCTATCTCAGTCTGTCTGTGCCTCTTTTTCTTATTCATATTCCAATAATCATCCTATCTCTTCTCTTTTATATATTACTGCATTCCCACCACTCGAGTTCTTGCCGGGGCTATTTTAGAGCTGAAAACACAACGGTAGATACAAGGCGCGGCGCAAATGTCTCATTTCACGTTTTGTCTTCGACACAAGCTGGGCTGTAAGTTTCCTGAATGACCGCCTTTTAACAAATGACAAGACAGCAGGGGCGACACAGCTTCAATAGATTTGGACTGAGAGTGTCATAGAAAAAAAAAAGAAATGAAAAAAAGTTATGACCAAGGGAGGTAATCGATTGTGTACTCAAGGGGGTGTTGTGGGATACGGAAGGAAGCGATGATGATCGAACAAGAGGCACCACGTGAAGGGGGTGTATGGAGAAAGGCGGGAAGAAGTGAGAATGTCGAGGTTGGAGTCAGACTGGAAGAAAATTCGGGGTATGGAAAGAAGGTGTGTGTAAAATTGTCAGGGAACAAGGGTGCTGTCTTGATCGCAGTGAAAATTTGGAGTATCAAAGAAAGAGAGAGAGAGAGAGAGAGAGAGAGAGAGAGAGAGAGAGAGAGAGAGAGAGAGAGAGAAGTGGGGGGGGAATACAAATATTAACGAAGACGATACAAAGTTTGATTATGAAGAATAAATATATAAACATAAAGAAATGAAATAAAACCTAAAACAAAACAAAAATATAAGAAAACTAATGTGTCGAAAAAAAGAAAGAAAAAGAAATGAAGAATTTCTAAAAGAAATATAGGAAATGATGTGTATAACAAAGAAAAAAAAGAAAATGAGAGAGAAAAAATACGAAAAGAAATATAATTTTCTTGAATGAATGAATAAATAAATGAATAAAAATAGAAAACTGAAAAAACAGAAGAAAAGAATGAATTCAGCAAAGGATAAAATTCAGTAAATACATAAAAGAATGAAAAAAGAAAAAAAGAAAAAAAAGAAAAAAGGATGTATGAATCTGGAAAAGAAAGAAAGAAAGAATGCATTTGGTGAAGAAAGAAAGAAAGAAGAAAGAAATAATACGTTTGGAAAAGAAAGAAAGAAAGAAAGAAAGAAAGAAAGAAAGAAAGAATACATTTGGTGAAGAAAGAAAGAAAGAATACGTTTGGGAAAGAAAGAAAGAAAGAAAGAAAGGGATAACTAACTAACTAAAGAAAGAAATAAAGAATATTATTAGCAATGAAAGAAATAAAAAAGAAAGAGTTAAAGATATGATAAAAATGTTATAGAAAAGATCAAGACATAATAAATTATATTTGTGGCTGAGTTTGTCGCATTTCCCATTGTCAAGCCAAACCTTGTTGTTCAAGCCACGACAATATTTTGATTTTGAAGATTCATTTTCTTTTTAAGAAGCCCCTCTCAATTCGAATAATTAGGACAAAATATTCGCCATATATTCCATCCCATTTTGCTTAGGTCAAGCAATATTTTTTTATAAAACTTATTTCATGATTTCCAGATTTTAACGACATGTCAACCCCTCAAGGGCTATTTTTGCCAAGATGTTGGTGAATGGCGTTCATTGTATGGTCATATTTTCATTTTTGAAGGATTGTTTTTCAGTAGTTAATTTTTTGGTCTTATCAAATGCGAATGATTTTGAAAATAAACTATTTGACCCATATATTTTCGACCCATATATATTTGACCCATTTATATTTGATCCATAATAGGACCTGAATAGGAATTATAAATATGGTTTAGTGTTTGCTTCGGTGGAATTTCAATGAAGAGGTGCTTCACACTCCATAGATTTCCAAATTTGGGGTCTCATCATCAGATGTAGTTTCATGGCGTAACCAAAACACTTTGAATGTGGATTTAGGCAGACCAACTATACTCCCTCTATGGTTAAAAAAATATACAAGTTTCTGTTGCCACTAATACGTGGTGACCTTTCCTCATGTTCAAATGAGAGCTGAAATCTTCATCTCTTCAAGACTCTTCTCTGTATCCAAGCAAACCTTAACAGTACATTTTCAATCCTCCAGTTTCCCACAATATCTTTTTCCAGTTCTTTGAGACAATTCCAAGGGCAGTCACTTTTATGTTCCATAGTTTTTTTTCCATAGTTTTTTTCCCTTTTCAGGCAAATTCTTGGCATTTATATTACTTTTTGCTTTCTTTTAATTTTCCAGTTATTTGCTGGAGTTGTGACGTTTACGAATTAATATATTCTTTTCTTTTTACAGACTTAAAAATGTCTGATCTTATGACCTGGATTGGGTGATGTATTATTATTATTATTTTTATACTCCTTCCTAGTTTTTCCTACTAGCATCAGCTGGTGACTGTTCACTGGAGTCTGCTTGACAGCAAGTCTCCTCAGGCCTCCAAGACTCTTCGCAGTATTCAAGCAGACCTCAACAATGTTGTAGTCTGGATGATCTCGATTCTTCCTCTATTTTAGATTTCTTCTTGTTTTTCTGTAAAGTTTTTGGGGACTATTTTAAACGAACCAACCACAATCAATATAACCGTTACGCTCATTTTCCCGAATTTTTCTTAACTCTCTAGCAATATCCTCGTGTTTATCTACTTTTTAGCTCTATTTTATTTCCACACACTGGTCCATCTGGACGACGAAATCCACAAGTTCCTTTTTTCCCCTGTTAATAAAAACTAAGTCTGGTATTCTGGTCGGGATTCTGTGAACTGTTTCTATCTCAAAATCCTAAAGAATTGTGTGCGTCTCATTATCAAGAATGGATTCAGGCTTCTGCATGTACCATTTGGTAGTATGATCAAATTTCAACCACTTGAACAATTCTCGATAGATCACCTTCCCCATACAGTCATGCGTTCTCTTATGCTCTTTTTTGCTGCATTTGCTTGTTATGTGATTAATCGTTTCACATTTGTCATAACGTAACCTAAACTGACAATTCTGTTAAGCATTATTTATTTTCGCTTTGATATAATTGCTTTTTATGGCGATGTTTTTGTGTTGCAATTCGGTTTCTCTTTTAAGGTTTTTCGTGTGAAATTTCCCCAATTTGTCGCTTAAATATCCAGACAGTTTTTTCCCATCTTTGTTTCCTATATTTTGTTGTTGCTGTTCGTTCTTTGTCTCACTACTTTTACTGTCTTCTGGGATTAGTCTGCAGTTGTTCTTTTTAATGCAGTCATCGAGTCCTATTATTGATGCATCCAGAGAAAGCCTAATGCTGGCGAGTCCTCTTCCTACTTTTTCTTTGACACGTATCATCTGAGATGTAAAAACCTCTCCATCAACATCAACTTTCTTATCTTCAGGTGAGTTTATCTGAATTTCCCGCTTGTTCATTTCAAAAATAGGAGACTGCCCAAGTGTTTATGCATTTGATGAGACTTATGCTGCGGAGGTTGCTTCGAAGGATATTTCTCGTTCGTCTGAGATACTCTTTTCTTATTTCTTTTCTCTCATCTCCACTTGTTTGAAGATGTCCACTCCTTATATTAAGTTCTTTTAATTTTCCTTTTCTTGAAGCATCCTGACTTTTCCAAATTAAAAACTATTAATTCCGTTATTTGTTTTTTACCACTTTTCATTATCAGCATGGTTTAGTTGTCAATGCCAAATTCCATTCTTTTATCACGGCTGTAAATTCTTATCGTTTTTTTTTTTCAGTCTCCAATTCTTTTTCCTTTTTTGCTGATCACTCGATGTCATTCATGTACATAAGTTGGTTAATCTTTACTTGTGATTTTGTAAATTTGTAGCCCCTAGTTCATTTCCTAAGTATTTAATTGAATAACATCATTGCTATTATAATAGTAATGTTAAGAGCGAATCTCCCAAGAAGATACGTCTCTGAATTTTCACTTCTACTAAAGTTTTTCCTTCTGCTGTTAATTTCCGCTTTTTCATGGCTTTCGTGATGAATTTTATGACTTTGTCGGATGAAATATCCGACAAAGTCACAATGGACCTCGAATTAATGGCAATGATGTAGTACTATACATTCCCCAAAGATCCTGGACTGGAAACTTAGCATCAGATGTAATTTAGTGTCATTGTCAGGGTATTGGTTTTATTTAACCAATAGATGGGACCATTACAGGAACTCCCACTTCGAATCAGAGTGTACAATTTCAGACAATCAATTATCCAACTTCGTGGGACCAGATCAAAGGTTTATTGTAGTCCATTATTATTTACTATTAAGCTTTACTCTCAGTTTCAAACAAGACTTCACCGAGTCTTAAACCAAATCTGATGAGATGGAAGGTAGTGATTTTATTCAACTATTCCTGGAGCCTCACCATCAGATTTGTTGGTGTCATATATAGGAGAATCTTTGGGGTCTTACTCCTCTGCAAAGATGCAATAGATATATTCTATAACACCAGCCGACTTAGCTGTGTTAGTTGAAGGGTTTATTTTTCATTTACCTAAAAACGTAAACAACCCCTCTGTAAATTATAGGCCAATTACTCATCTAACAACGGCATAAAACATTAACATTTTCACCTTAAAAATTCACCTCTTCCTTGACAAGAAATGTATTCTCCCACTTAAGTGAATAAAATATGCAGACAATACGCATGTCTGCAAAGACAAACTCTTACAAAATATAATGATAAAACAGAAAAGACAGCGAGATAAAAGATATTAATCTCGGTACTACATGGACAACAGGCGAAATTGTCGCCTATGCATGGATTATAAAAAAACAAAAAAAAACAATTGTAATTTACAAAATATCACCCATGAGAAAGACAAATAGCGTATGCTCAGACTGAATTTTTTAGTGGAACGTGACCAAAAATTCTCTGAGTTTTTTTTATATAAAGATGCATTGTCAAAACCAAACCAGAAGACCAGATCTAATTTTAGTTTAGAGGAAAACAACTCATTAGTTAAAAGATTTAGTCGTTCTACCAGATTTTATGGCATATCAACCCTTGTAAGTTATTTAATACCAATTCTGTTCTGTATGAGCACTTACCTCCCATCTCAAAAGCTATCCAAGTAAGACGAACCAGACATACGTTTGTCTATGGACCCCAACACATGGACGTATCACTGTTAGCCGACCTACAAGAACTTGTTTACAACATCTCTGTGCGGACAAAGGATGTAATTTCGAAAACCTGTCGAGAGCGATGAACAATAGTGACGGATGGGGCGAGAAAGACAGAGTCAGGTAAATTAGCGCTAGCAGCGTAACTTGATGATGATGATGATGATGATGATGACATATATATATGTTTGATTGAATAATAAAGATAGATTTTGTCTACATAATTTTATTAAGATCCTTTCAAGTTTCCCGATAAGTTTCTTGGTTTCAGGTTGGAATTGGTGGATAAATTTACCAAAACTGGCCTTAACAATTTGGGACCTTTGATAAGCCATCATCAGGGGTGGTTTGCATGTATAAAGAAGGTTTTTAAAAAAGGTTTTTGAGGTTTTTTATAACATAATAAAATTACATAAACGCTGAGTTGGATAAAACTAAGATGCTGATGAATTTAAAAAACAGAACGCAATCAACGGAAATAGAATATTATCAAGAAAATATGGGATATTAAAAAAAATTAAAAACAAACAGAAAAAAACAAAAAAACTAAATGCATTTCAAAACTCTGACGCTATTTTAAAAATGAAATTTTATTGATTTTATGTTATATTGTTTTTATATGTAAGGCCTCTTGGATTTGTAGTCATAGCTTATTAATTTCGTGTGCTATTATAGAGGTGTTTTCAACTAGAATTTTTCGAAATTTGAATTTGGGAATTGAATGAATTTTATTTTATGTTCATCTATGTTATAATTACTATGTAATCATACAGGGTGTTTTTTGGGGGGTCACCCTGTAGCAATTATAAGACAGATGAACATATAATAAAATCCTTATCAAAAAATTTGGTCTCTACCAATCTTACCAAAAGAGTGGGACATCATTTACTACAACAAATTTAAAATCTCCAACTAAATTGTTTCTTATAAATCTTCCCCGCCCAATTGAACTTCTTGATAGGACAAATGTCGTCGTATATATGTTCAAATGTCCCTTGGGAGACTGCGTCTCCAAAGAAAATAATACGTACGTTGGTCTTACCACTACCACACTTTAAAGACGGCTTATGATGCACCTTAATGATTCTAGCTCCATAGCCTTACATCTTAAAACCCATTCTATTCCAAAATCCAAATTTCAAAATATTCTAGTTAAAAACACAACTATAATAACACACGAAATTAATAAGCTACGACTACAAATCCTAGAAGCCCTACTTATAAAAACAAAATAACCTAAAATCAATAGAATTAATTTTGAAAATAGCGTCAAAGTTTTGAAATGCCTTTAGTTTTTTTAACATTTCATATTTCTTAATAATATTCTATTTCCGTTGATAGCGTTCTATTTTTTTAAATTCATCAGCATCTCAGTTTTATCCAACTCTAGGTTTACGTAATTTTGTGATGTTATAAAAAACCTCAAAAACTTATTAAAAAAACACTTTTTTATACATGAAAGCTACCGCTGATGATAGCTTATGAAATGTCCGAAAGAGCTTGGGACAATTTTCTTAAATTCATCCACCAATTCTAACCGGAAACCAAGACACTTATCAGGAAACTTGAAAAAATCTTAATAAAATCATATAGACAAAATCTGTCTTTATCATTAAATCAAACATGCTTAAATGAAAGACTGCTGCCCAACTAAATACACACACACACACACACACACACACACACACACACACACACACACACACACACACACACATATATATATATATATATATATATATATATATATATATTTACTAATCTAATATCTACCAGCATTCACGGTTCCAGAAAAAAAGAAAAAAAACCGCCAGGAACAAGAGATAAGAATATCTTGAATCACCGCCCGGAGGAAAAGAAAAAATATTATAGGTCAAAAAGAAAGAAAAGGCCAACCTCGTCAGACCCCTTGAAAAAAATCAAGGGATATGCAGTCAGTTGGTCAAAAGAAAACTAAAACCTTCCGTGAACACTGCAATGCTACAATTACAAGAGTGCTCAACACGAGTTGCGCCAATTATAAAATCAACTTAAATCGCGAGTCGGAAATCTTCTACTAAAGTTTCACCTTATCGGATCATCAGGAAGTCTAACCCCGACTGATGTTAAAGGAGAAAACGCCGTTTTATATTCACCGAAAACCCACCTAGCTTAAAATTTTAAAGTAGGTGGATTTTTTGGTGAATATAAAACGGCGTTTTCTCCTTTAGCATTAATCGGGGTTAGACTTCCTGATGATCCGATAAGGTGAAACTTTAGTAGAAGATTTCCGACTCGCGATTTAAGTTAATTTTATATGATATATATATATATATATATATATATATATATATATATATATATATATATATATATTCAATTTGTTAACGAATAGTTTTTGGTAACATTTCAAACATGCCAAAGCTTGTTTCTTTGTTTACAGTTAAAGGGTTTCGATCACTAATAATCTTTGAAATAAATAATCAGTTTCCATACAGGTAATTTATTTCAAGTATTCCTAGCACGGATAATTCTGCTTAGCATTAAGTATTTGTTTGTACATAGATACATAGTTTTAAGTATTGACATCAAATATCAAGTGTTTTATTTTCAAACAATTAAATGGTTTCAAATACTGCTATATCACATTAACACCAATCATTTGTTTGCACACAGTTAAATGGTTAAACAGTTCTATTTGGCTCATAGATGGGACCTTGACAGGTGCTAACACTCTGGGTCAGAATGGAGTTCGAATTAATGGCAATGATGGAGTACTGTACGTTTCCCAAAGCTCCAGGACTGGAACGTTAACATCATATGCACTTTAGTGTCATAGTCAGGACGTTAGTTTTATTTAACCTATAGATGGGACCGTTACAGGTACTTCCAATCCGAATCAGAGTGGAAATAGAACTAATAGCAATGAAGAGGTAATCCACATTCTCCAGTGAACCTGGATTGGAACCTCACCATCAAATTGGTTAGTGTTATAACCAGGATACTCGTTGAAGTGTGGAGTGAAAGTCTTAACTTTCTGCAGACATGCAGTTGGTATATTCTACAGAGCTAGTCGACTGCAGTAATATAGAAAGAAAGAAAGAAAGAAAGAAAGAAAGAAATAATCTTGCCACAAAGAAAGAAAGAACGATAGAAATATGAAGGGAGACTCTCAAAAAAGAAAGAAAGAAAGAAAGAAAGAAAGAAGCTTGCCGTAAAGAAAGAAAGAAAGAAAGACAGAAAAATGAAGGAAAAGAGAGACTCTCAAAAAAGAAAGAAAGAAAGAAAGATAGAAAGAAAAAATAACAGAAAAGAGTGAATCGCAAGAAAGAAAGAAAGAAAGAAAGAAAAAAGGAGACTCGCAGGAAAGAAAGAAAAATAATTAAAGACATGGAACGCATGACAGCAGCAACAACAACAACAACAACAACAAATTGATTCCATTATCACTTGTCAACTTCCTACCGAGTTCGTTGTCTTCTCTTGTCTTGATCTCGGAGCGACTTCCGGTTGGAAATCTGTCTCGCGTGGGAGTTGTCGTCTACACCCCCTACCATCCGGCTAGAACCACGTGATGCTGCGGCGGAAGCAGGCAAATCACAATGTGGCGCCAATGCGAAAAGTGGTCAACAGAGCTAATTGTTCGGAAAATGGAGGGAAGAATTAAGCGTGCCTCTATGCAAGCAAAAACACGTGTGAGACAAGTGAGCTGCGGGAGGAGGGAGATAAGTCTCGTATGGGATATTTCAGAAAGTTATGATATATATATATATATATATACATATATATATATATACATATATATATATATATGTGTGTGTGTGTGTGTGTGTGTGCGTGTGTTTCTGTGTGTGTGTATCGTATGTGTTTTTGTTAGTTTTTTTTTTCAGTAATAGAAAACAATCCAAATCAGATAGGGAAAGTGTTAAAATCTATTTGTCAACAGCGTCATCATTGTAATCAATTATGGCTTAAACCCTGCTGAGAAACTAATTCTTTATAAAAATTCAATCCCTAAAATCTCAGTTTAAAATGATATCAGATTTTTTCTTTTTTAATTTAAGATATTGATTATTTATAATAGGACGTAGATGAACGAACATTCTTAAAAAAAAAGAAAAAAAATAGTAATCATGCTGTCTGTTTATCATTCAGTAAAATTCAACTTTGCGCGAGGTAGAAAAATGTGCACTATTGTTCTTCAAAATAAGTGTTTTCGGTTACAATCCCTTGGAGTGGATCCAATCACACTGACAAAGAAAAGTTCATCATTATCATGTCGTGCTGCTTGAACAGATTTCATTGGCCCTCTCTCACAATTCATCCATCGCTTACGTTGGGTCTTCTAGACTATATCCCGTGTCCGAACAGAGCAATAGTAGATAAGTTCTAGCTGGTCGACCGTCTGCTGTATGTCCATGTGAAAGGGTCCATAGGATTACGGTGCTTATGAGTTTGCCTTTATTTCTCCAGCAGTGAGCTCCCATGTCTTGTTAGTCTTATTTGGATAGTTTTAGAAATGGGAGTTAGGTGGCTGTACAACAGCTTTTTTTATGATGCCGCTTTCAAAATTTCTTCAATATATCTTGTAGTCTAGTACAATTCCTGTCTAGTTTTCTTCTCTATACGCTTCGTCAGCGGCAAAGTAGTGCATCCATAGAGTAGTATAGACACAACCGTTGCTTGTAAAAAACCGCATTTTATTTTATCGGATAATTTTGACTTACATATGATCGATAAACTTTCGCTAGCCGCCTATTGATGTCATTTTAATTTGATGAGACGTTGCTTCTGAAGTAGGTGAACTTATCCATTAGTTTCGGAGAACCACCATTTAGTGTGAAAATTTGGTTTCGTTTATTTTATGGAATATCAACCATTGTAGCTGTTTTCATGCCAAATCCATTTTTATTCATATAAACAATTCTACTTCTAAAAATTCAGTTCAGCATTTGTAAAGTTTTTTGTTTACACATAGTTAAATGTCAAGACAGTTCTATTTCAAACAGTTCAGTTTAGCATAAGTACGAAGTTTAACTGTAAAAACAGTTTTATTTCAAACAATTCAGTTTAGAAGTAGTACACAGGTTAGTTCTATTTGATCCATAGATAGGGACGTCTCAGGTGCTACCACTGTGGGATAGAGTTAACCTGGGAGCAATTGCAATAAAGGGGTACTCCGTATTCCTCAAAGCTCCAGCATTACTGGAACCTCACCATCAGATTGTTTAGTGTCATACCAGGACACTCATGGTGGGGGGTCTTACCCCCTCTGCAGAGGTGCAGTCGGTGTATTCTACAGCCCCAGCCGACTGGGCAACATATTTTTAAATTCGACAGAAATAACAAGGTAACTGATAGTTAAATAGATATTTCATTTAAATAGAGGTCGACATTTTTATTTTCATGGATTTACTTGAGATTCTTAAACTTTCACCCAACACTTGCATAGATTTTCTATCCAAAACCGCATCATGCTTACGTAACATGAAGAGAGCACAAAAGACTTTCTGTGTTGCAATTACGGATTCTTCAGTCTTTAAAAAAGTTTCAACATCGTGCACAGGTCGAAGCCATTTTCCTCATGGATCATATCTGAAAAAAAAAAATGTTAAGACATTAGATGAAGCTACCATTGCTAATTGCCTACGTCTACTTGCTCCACATTAGTGACAGGGAGGTATTTCTGCCGCATGTTGAACAAAAGGAATAAAAAATCATGCTGATAAAATACATAATATATTTTTATTGTTTTTTTTTAGATTAACAACGGTATGATACTTATCTTTATCCCGAAGAGGACATTGCTCGATTTTGTAAAAGAAAGAAAGAAAGAAAGAAAGAAAGAAAGAAAGAAAGAAAGAAAGAAAAATAAGAGAAAGGCAGTTATCTCCAAAAGAAAGAAAAAGAAGAAAGCAGGAAAACATAACGGTAAGAAAAAGTTAGAAAAAAGAAAGAAAGAAAGAAAGAAAACGTAAGGAAAAAGAAAGAAAGAAAGAAAGAAAGCTTAAAAGATAGAAAGCTCAAAAGAAAGAAAGAAAGAAAATAGAAAGAAAGAAAATAAGAAAGAAAGAAAGAAAAAAGAAAGAAAGCTTAAAAGAAAGAAAGAAAGAAAGAAAGAAAATGGGAAAAGCAGCCATAAACAAAGGAAAGAAAAAATAAGAGGAAATAGAAGGAAAAAATTAAAGAATGAAAATGTAAGAAAAAAAAAAGAAAGTAAGAAAACTTAAGGAAAACAAAAGAATAATAAACAAAAGGAAGCTAAAAGAAAGAAAGAACGAAAGAATGAATGAAAGAAAGAAGGAAAGCGAGAAAACCTGAGAGAAAGAAAACGTAAAAAAATAACTTCAAGAAAGAAAGAAAGAAAACTTAAGGGAAAGGAAAAGTAAATAAATAAATAAATAAATAAAGAACGAAAGAAAAAACTTAAGGTAAAAAAGAAAAAACAAAAAAAGAGAAACTTAAAGGAAAAATAAAAGAAAGAAAGCAAGAAAACTTAAAGCAAAGAAAAAGTAAGAAAAAAAGTAAACTGAAAGAAAGAAAGAAAAAAAGAAAGAAAGAAAGAAAGAAAACTTAAAAGAAAAATAAAGAAAGAAGTGGAACTGAAAAAGAAAGAAAAAGAGAGATCGCTTCAGAGAAAGAAAAAGTAAGAAAGAAAAGAAGAAAATTTAAGGTAAGAATTGAAGTAACAAAGAACAAAGAGAAAGTAAGGAGAAGAAGGAAAACCATGGATTTCTAATATAATTTTGAAATAACCGTGGGTTTTCTACGTGGACAGCTAATATACATGATCTTCAGTAAAAGTTTTGACGACAGACTCTTTGATGATAGGCAAAATAAACAGATACTACACTTCTCAGGCAGAAGTGCCAAATGTAAACAATGTCACTAAACTTTATTTCCAATCTTTATTTTCCTCCATTTTTATTTTTCAGTGTCTTTTCAGTTTCACGCAGAGCACAGATATAAATCCGATTCCAGTCAGTTGGGTCTTTTCCCACAGCAGCTCTGTGTAAATAGAGGATGTTGTTTCGAGAATCTACCAAGGGAAATGGATGATTGGAACGCAGAGAGACAGGGAGACAGAGAGAGAGAGTCAGGGAAATCCCTGTACGAGCAGTGTGACTTGATCCGGATGATATATATATATATTGTGGACTAGTGAATACATTTATGATTTGAAGGTCCAGCCCGGGGGAAATGTTCTGCTACTTAGCCACAACTGTAAGATGTTATAAATAAGTTAGGCAGATAGCACAGTTACTACAATTTCGGACTAATACTCTTTGGAAAAACATGAACACCCTTATCCACCTGGCTATAGGTTATATAGTACCACTACTATTTTTCCATACATATGGCTTTGGCAATAATTAACCCACGAAGGTTGATATGTTATTGGGATTAGAAACCAAACCCAAGAGATAATACCCCACTGAATCTAGACTGGGGTGTGAGGAATGACACATTAATCTGAAGTAAAGTGCACAAACCCTTAGATTCTAGTTAAATTCAGCCGGGCAAATGTATTTAAGGAAGCAGCTTAGAACATTCATAGAAGGGAATGTGAATCTCTAAGACAATTATCCGGCAGAACATTAACATATGTGGTCAATAACATTACAGGAGAAGCCTTGATTCAAACTGATAAATCGCGTAAACAATGATATAACACAGGATCTTGATCTTCTGAAATTGGTCCTCAAAGAAAATTGTCTCACTTCTTCTTCATTTATTTACAATGTGACAAATGGTATATTCACAAACCAGAATCTGTTTCAGAAAACCAGATCCATCATAATCTCATAGATATTTAGATAAAAACAGATAACCCAATCCGGATAGAATATCGGACCTATTATTAATTTACAAAGTTTGGTTTGGTTGGATTTTATTGCATATCAATAATTGTAAGTTATTTAATGCCAAATCCTTTATATATATATATATATATATATATATATATATATATATATATATATATATAGGTTTGGTTGGGTTGGAATTTACAGCATATCAATCATTGTAGGTTATTTAATGCCAAATCTTTTTATACATTTTAAATATATGATTTGTAAATACGTTTTCTTGATGACGCTCTTTAACAAGTCGAGCTCATTTTCACTCAGTTAAATGGTGTCAGTGTATTGCTTTGTTACCGTAATTTCACATCATTTGTTTGTACACAGTTTAAATGTCAAATGGATCAATTTGGCCTATAGATAGGGCCTTATCAGATGCAACCACTTCGTGCCAGAAGAGACCTGGGAGCGATGGTAATGAAGGGTTACGGCACGTTCCCCAAAACTCCAAGTCTCAACATCAGATTGTTTAATGTTATATCCAGGACACTTGTTGGGAGAATCTTACAGCTCTGCAAAGATGCTGTCGGGGTATTCTTTAGACTCCTCCGACTCGGCTATGATAAACAAGGAAAAAAGGAGCTCTTCATCAGGTGGGTTGTACTTTTCTTGCGGATCACAGGTCGAAAATAAAGGATCAAAAGGTACCTAGATCTTATTTCAGAAGTGAAAAAACTGTGGAACATGAAGATGTCGGTGATTCCACCTGTAGTTGTAGCTGGTTCGTGTTTCATGATATATCAACCCTGGTTGATCATCGAATATCAAATCTTTTTTTATTTATGACCTTTGAATGAATAGTTTATTGGTACTTTGTTTTCAAACCATTGTTTAGGTTTTGTTTGGTTTGATTTTATGGCATATCAACCATTATAGGTTATTGAATGCCCAATCCATTTTTATACATATAAAGAGTTCTATTTTTAACAATTCGGTTTAGAATATGTACACGCTTTAAATTTCAAAACAGTTCTATTTGAAACAATTCACTTTAACATAACTACACAGTTTAAATGTCAAAACAGTTCTATTTTAAGTATTTCAGTTTAGCATAAGTACACAGTTTAGTTCTACTTGACCCATCGATTAGACTATATTAGGTGTTACCAATTCGGATCAAAGTGGACCTGCGAACGATGACAATGAAGGGGTTCTCTGCATTCCCCAAAGCTCCAGCAATACTGGAGCGTCACCATCCGATAATTGAGTGCCATATCCTGGACACTCGTTGGGAGAGTCTTACCCCTCTGCAGAGATGTCAGTATATACAACAGCTCTAGCTGAAGGAATCAGTGTTTTCAAACGAGTTGTTTTCGTTCATATATTTGCACACAGTTAAATGGTTTCAAGTATTGCTATCAAGCACTAGTAATTCTATTTGATATTAATCATTTGTTTGCACACATTTAAGGTTTCAAGTAAGATTGCAGCTTCACCACCAAAGTTTATATCTTCATTATGTTTTCGTTTCACTTAATTTTGTTAGCTAAAATAGATACTGACTCAACGAAACAAGATATTTTGTTACCCGGATAATTTTTGAAAATGCTAAAGATTAAAAAATATTCAATGGGATAAATAGAAAGAAATACCATTAAATCCTAATCTTATCAAATATAATATATTTATGTATCTCCTGCAGAGGAGTAAACAGCCACAAAAAAACGACACGTATGACATTAAAACTGTATCTGATTGTAAGGATTTAGTTCTAGATATCTTGGAAGTGAGGAGTATCCCTTCATTGTCATTACTCCCAGGTTCACTAAGAGTAGTATTATCTGTTAAGGTCCTATCTTTAGGTCAAAAAGATATGTTTGAACTTTTACATATTCGATAAGACTGTGCCAAAAAAGACTAAACCAAAACAACTACGCAAAAAATGTAAATGAGAGTGAGATTATTCATAGACATATAGACAGATATAAATAGATAGAAATATAGATAGATAGTGAGTGAGATTCCCTAACCTCCCGGCATAAAAAAACCCTAATGTTACGTAACTTCTTACCTAATACTCTTGTGTACACTCATTTTCACACATTTTTTTTAGGTTTGGTTATTTAGATAAATGGTATATCAACCCTTGTGAGTTATCTAATGCCAAATCCTTTTTATTCATATATAATATTTGTAAGGAAATAGCTTTTAAGTATTTTTTAAACGAGTTGTTAAAGCTCTTTTGTTTGTACTCAGTTAAATGGTTTCAAGTATTGCTAACACTAATAATCTTAATTAATATTAAACATGCGTTTACCCACATGAAATGGTTTCACCCATTGCTATCAAACTCTAATCATATTTACCAACTCCTCCGCTGGGGCAGGATATGACACAAGGTCAATTTTTAAGCGGAGTTTAACAGGTTTGGATTCAGAGTTTTCCTTCGAGTTGCCTCACCAAGGCTGAAGAACCATGTCTATATACCCTACTATATACCCATAGCTGGAGGGAGAATAATTATATTCATACCTTTCCCAAGGGTATTAATGCTATGTGAAATACAATCAGTCTCGTCTAGAATTGGAACTCGTGACGCCATGTCCATTTCCTACGACGATAACCATTACACCACGGCACCTATCTAACTCTAATACTTCAATTTAATATTGATAATTTGTTTGCACAGAGTTAAAATGGTTTCAAGTATTGCTTGCAAATACTGATAGTTCTATTTGCACAAAGATTAAGATAAGTATGGTTATTTAACATTAGTAATTCTACTTATCAAGTATTCCAACCTAATTTAATATTGCCCTGTCGGTTGGGGAAGTAGAATACACCGACTGCTTCTCTACAAAGGGGTAAGACCCCCGCAACGAGTGTCCTGTTTATGACACTAAACAATCTGATGTCATTGTCAGCTCCCTCAAAATGCAAATCTGGATTGCCACGAATATCAGGGACGTGCCCAGGGTGATGAAAACAAAGTTTCCTGCAACGGTTATGGTCTTTGGTGTAGTTATGGTGGAGTTTTGGGGAATACGGAGTACCCTTCACTACCATCGCTCCCAGGTTCACTCTGACCAGGAGTGGTAGCACCTGATAGGGTCCTATCTATGGGTTAAATAGAACTAAATAGTGTACTTATGCTAAATTGAATTACTTGAAATAGAACTGCTTTGACATTTAAACAGTGTTCTTCCTTTAGACAGCTTACATTTGCTAAACTGAATTGTTTAAAATAGAACTGTTTAAACTCTTAAGCTTCATACTTATGCTCAGGTGATTTGTTTGAAATGAAGCTGCTGTGACATGTAATTGTGTATAAACAAAAACTATACTAACATTAAACAGAATGGTTGGGAAAAGAACTGTTTGACTAAATTGAATAGCGTGAAATAAGAATGTTTTTAACAATTAAACTCTGTACTTATAATAAAATGTATTTTTTCATAATAGAACTGTTTATTTGTATACAAATTGATAAGGCATTCAGTAACCTACAATGGTTGATAGCGCAAAACTAAAACAAATAAAAATGTTTTTAACAATTAAACTGTAAACTTATACTAAAATATATTGATTTTAAAAGAACTGCTTATTTGTTTACAGATTAATAAAGCATTCAGTAACCTACAATGATTGATAGCACATAAAACTAAAACAAACCAAACTAGTTTGATACTAATCATTTGTTCGCACAGAGTTGAATGGTTTCAAGAAGGACTATATAGTATATAATGTCATATACTGGACCTTCGTTGTAGAGCTGAGGGCTCCCCTCTTTTACCGAAGTACTATGAACGTATTCCACAGCTTGCTGATACACAGCTGGAATACCAATCGTTGTTAGCGCCCTTGGAACGGTCGGTAAAAAACAGGAAAAAAAACAAAACAAGGAAGTTCGTTATCAGGGAAAGAATCGAGTCCACACAAACCACATCATTGTTATGATCCTCAAGAATATTTAGTTCTGGATATCCGAGGAGACTTGCTGTCACTTAGACTCCACTGAAAAACCACCCGTTAAAATCGGTGTAAAAAACTTGCCAGGAGACAAATTATAATAGCCGTAACAATAAAATTTTAAGAAATTCAAACAAAAGCCCAAATTTTCCACTCTATAAGAGTAATGACTTTAAGAAAAAAAAGTATCAATCACATAGGATGGAATTTATGAACGCGCACACATTATTTATTTAGATTAATTACGATCTATATAGTGTGCACGTGTATAGAAATAGCACGTGTTCTCGAAATCGCAACTCCAGCTGATGTATGCCGTCGCCTACAGTCTTATGCCATTGCATGTGGCCTCCTGACTCAGAGAAATTCA
This sequence comes from Sepioteuthis lessoniana, assembly GCA_963585895.1. NCBI lineage: Eukaryota > Metazoa > Mollusca > Cephalopoda > Myopsida > Loliginidae > Sepioteuthis > Sepioteuthis lessoniana. The sequence continues at coordinate 60,589,088 of OY757940.1, forward strand.
CAATAATAACAGTATTAATTTTCTATTGTTTCAAGAAAAACAAATCTTTCTTCAAGAAAGAAAACAATCGCTGTTTTTAACCCAGCTAGGTAAAAGATTCCTTTTCTTTGTTTTCCCATCATCTTAATAATGTACTCCTAATTCATATATCTATTTAATGATTTTTTTTTTCTCAGTATAAAATGAAATAAAAGGAAACGTGTTGTTGAGTTTGTTATTTCACGTAAGACAGTTCAAAACGTAAAGATTTTAGACTTAAGATTCTTAATTTACACTCTGTTTATATTGATACATTTGTAAAATGACTGCTAGAGTGTCTTCAGATGAAAGATTTATTTGAACAGTAGTCTTTGTATAAATGTATTAACAAAAAAGACGTTTTCTAGCACTTAGTGTTTCACGGACCACTCAGTCGGCGGGACTTAGATTACACTGAGTTTATCCCCTGCAGATAGCTACCCCCACACAAAAAAGAAGCCTGCTGAGTATTGCACTAAACAGCATCTAATGGTGAGGCTCCTGTTCTGGAGATCTGATGATTGTGGAGTGCTCCTTAATTGTCATTACAACCAGGTTCATAATTACTTGAAGTGTGATACCTGATTGGGTCTCATCTTTTTGGATAGACATATTGTTCTCGTCACAGCTCTATTCTTTCACTGGGATGAATAACAACGATGTCTTCGTTTCTTGCGAACATACGTTCTTTATATATTTGCAGACATCTTTTTACATAACCAACTTGTGCTTGTTATACTCACAACAATTTTGCCGAAAAGTACTTCGGCCTTATTCAAGTGTTACATGATCAACCCGGGAGCCCACATAGAATCTCAAATGGAACCCTTCATTTGAACCATAGACAAGGACCCATGGCGAAGTGGATAAAGCGTTTGGCTAGAAAGTGCTTCTGAGTGAGATCATCTAGAGGTTGCAGGTTCAATCCGGACAACAGGTAAGAATAACAAGAAACACTTACTATAACTTAATACTTGTACCCAGTCATGTTTAACGGAACTAGAACAGTCTACCCCTGGGGTTCAAATAAATGGTTCATTTCAAGATTCTGTGTGGGCTACCGAGTTCGACAGGAAATACCTGAAGAAGTCCGAAGGATATATCGACCGAAACGTTGTGAGTATAAAAATAAAGATAAAGTGAGTTGTCCGAATATTCAAAGCGATAAAAATAAACAATTTCATCTCAGTACTTTCGAGAAATAATTCAAACTTAAAATCTAATTTTTAACTTAAAGAATTTGTAGTTACAATAAATCTTAACTCCCAACTGACTGTAACAGTCAGTAACCCTGAGAGGACCTTAGCTAGACGCAACCATCTCTCTCATGAGTGGAAGAGTTTAAGTCTTTTAAAAATACGACAATTTGAACTAAACAAAAGATTCGACATATTTATTATTGAATAATCTATCAGTCAAATATATCTGATAATAATTATTTGTATTTGACAAATTATTTGATATGACTATAAGGTATTTGAATTGAGAATAGTTTTTTTGAACTATAATTGTTCAACCCTGTCAGCTGAGTCTGTAGAATACACCGACTATATATCTGCCGAGGGATAAGACCCACCAACGAGTGTCCTGGATATGACATTAAACCATCTGATAGCGAGGCTCCAGCCTTAGAAATTTGGGGAATATGGAGTACACATTCATTGCCATTGCTCCCAGCTCCACTCTCATCCGGGGTGGTAGTACCTGATAGGATCCTATCAATGGGTCAAATGACTGGTCTTAAATTTCGACATTACTTGAAACGTTTTAACTTTGTTCCAAAATAAATAAAAAAATTGCTCAGGCTCGTTTAAGTGTGTTATCTACAAAATGTGTTTACGAGTCATTTAATATATATGTATAAACAGTATTTGGCATTAAATGACCTTCAATGTCATAAAACCTAAACAAACCAAATCAAGCCTATAATTGTTTATTCAGGATTATTTTTAGTTACATGAAACTAAATAACTGTAAGATAACAAATTACTATTATTAAATTGAAATAATTACTTGGAACTATATATACTGACCTAGCCTTTTGGCAGGGCCGTCTGGCATTCGTGTCGGATGGGGTATCGAAACTAAAGGCAGATTCGAGACCGAAGGGCCCCCACCTTCGGTTGGGCCACCCTCGAGTGGGCGAGCTGCTTTTCAGACCCCCTTGCACTACTTGTATAGCACTAGACCTCAAGGTCTAGTTCAAGCTATATTCTGGCATACGTGCCCGGATCTAAATTTAGGTCCGTGATACTGCTTGACTCATTAGACCCACATTGCACTTAGTGAGTCAATGACTAGCAGGGTTCGAGTCTCGGCTCTTTCCCGACCTTCCCTTCCCCTTTATCCCCACTTTAATCGGCCTTCGGGCTTTTGACCTTGTGTCAAGTCCTGTTTGGTGAGAGGCAGCGACAAATACATACTTGGAACTATATAATTGGTAATATTAGATCGGAATACTTGAAACCATTCAAAACTATGCAAATGATTAATATCAGATAGGAATACTTGATATCAAATAACAGTACAAAAAGAATCTTAAGAGACAACAGTACAAAAAATCTTGATATAAATATTCCATGAAAGAATTTGCCTAATTTCGAGGCATAAAGTAATATTCGACGGTTTAACATGCCGTTAAAATCAATCAATTAATAAATCAATCAATTATTTCAGAGTCTAAATCATTAAGTTTTTGTAGTTGTTTTGTCGGGGTGGGAGAGTATCCATCCGTGGATATTGGTATCAATTTGGTAATTATTACCGTAATTCCATGTATAGAATTTGCCCATTTAGCATAGAAATAATTCTATGCCAATATCATACATGGTTATCTACCAAGGTTTGATATCGACTGTGATAGAATATGGACGGGTTGGAGCAAGTGGTAATATCTCAAATACCATTGAAAAACCATGCATCTTTTATGTCAGAAAATATACGGCTTTGCCTAAACTGGTACATAGATCTCAGATTGTTTACTAGACTAAGTTTTCATCAATCTTAGTACGAGGCAGTTTCATGGCTGCAAAACGAACAATTTCTTTCTTTCTTTCTTTCTTTTTCACAACTGTGGCCTGTTTCTCTTTATTGAATTTCCATTTATTTTTCTATAATTCTTCCGTTGAGAATCTTTCTTTCTTTTCAGTACTGGAGTCTCTTTCTGTTTCTCTTTCTTTAATTTCCATACTTTTTCTCTTTGTTTCTTCCGTTGTGAATCTTTCTTTCTTTCTTTCTTTCTTTCTTTCTTTCTTTAAGTGAACTTCTTTCATATTTCATTTTCCTTTTGCTTTCTCACTTTTCTCTCTTTTATTTTTCTCTTTCTTTTTGTCTTCTTTCTTTCATCTCTTTTTATTTCATTTTTTAAATATAATTCTTTCTTTCTTTCTTTCTTTCTTTCTTTCTTTTACCTAATTCCTTATATACTTCTTTCTTTCTTTCTTTCTTTCTTTCTTTCTATTGCCCAATTCTCTTTCTTCAAAGTCCATATTTTTGTATCTCTTCTTGCTTTCATTACTTGTAAGTCTTCATTCAGGCATTAATGAATTTATATAACGTCTAACGACTAAACTTCTCACAAAGCATCACCTCTACGACCACAACTATTAGATTCGTTACCCATGGGTCTTCCGTTCGATCACCACCACCACCACCACCATTACCATCATCACGACTAATTTCACTACACGCTTCCATTCAAACCACTAACGCCTCCGTTATCGACGCCATATTTCAATCGTAAGTATTTACAGATAATAATTAAAATCTGAATAATATATCTCGCCTCGGGGTCTCTTGGCACATTTCTCGGACAAGCCAATGCTTCAGTCCCTCATCGATCGATCCAATGTAACCGGTCGTTTGGTGAGAACACATACGATGGTATTAGGCAAACAGAAGAAGAGGAAAATCGTTAGCCAAAGCGGGAAGAGTTACAATCCTGTCAGAGGATCGACTGGTTTGTTTTGCAAACGGCCAATAAAGATAAGAATGAGGTGATTAGAAACACGACAGATAAAGTCAAAAGAGATATTATCTTTTTTAACGGTTTTTACTTGTGATTATTAGTGTCTTTTCATCTTCCTTTCTTTCATTAATTCATATTTTCTTTTTTATTTGATGTGCAACTTTCTTTTTTTTTTCAGTCGGCTGGGATTGTAGAATACACCGACTGCACCTCTGCAGAGAGGCAAGACCTCCCCACAACGTGTGTCCTGGATATGACACAAAACAATCTGATGGTGAGGCTCCTGTGATGCTGGAACTAGTACTCCTTCACTACCATTGGTCCCTGGTCCACTCTGGCCCAGAATAGTAGCACCTGATTGGACCCTATGTATGGGTTGAATAGAACTAACTGCATACTTATGCTTAACTGAATTGTTTGAAATAGAACTGTTTGACTAAACTGAATAGCTTGACATGGAAATCTTTTTGATAATTTAACTGTGTACTTATATTCAAACAGCGTATGTATGGTAAACTGAATTCTTTGAAAGGGAACTGTTTTTGACATTGAAACTGTACTTACGATAAACTGAATTATTTAATATAGAACTGTTTTGACATTTAACTGTGTAAACATAATCTATACTGATACTAAACTGAATTATCTGAATTAGAACTGTTTGAATAAACTGAATAGTTTGAAAAAGAAATGTTTTTGACAATTAAACTGTGTAATACCGGACATTGGCCTAGGGGTTAGAGTGTTCGTTTCTTCTTCCCATTTTCCTCTTTACCTTACGACAGAAATGTAAAGGTAAAATAATTTGCATGGATTTTATATGATAATATAACCAAACATGGATGTATACGTATGGTTAAATAATTCAACATGTCATCTTACAAACCAGTCGGTTGGGCTGTAGAATATACCAAATGCTTCTCTACAGTAGGGTAAGACTCCTACCCAACGAGTGTCTTTGATATGACACACAAAAATCTGATGGTGAGGTGCCAGTTCTGGGGCTTTGGAGAACGTAGAGTACCCCATCATTGCCATTCCTCCCAGATCCATTCTGACCAGGAGTGGTAGCACCCGATAAGGTCACTTCAATGGGTCAAATAGAACTGTATGACATTTAAACTATACGCAAATAAATGCCTTATGCTAAATTGAATTGTTAGAAATAGAACTGTTTGGTCATTTCACTGAGTGTAAACAAATGACTGGTGTTTAATTTAATCATAAGAGATACATAGCAATACTTGGAACAATTTAACTGTGTCCAAACGAATGAGAAATGTTTAATGGAATTATTAGTTTTAAATAACAATACTTGAATAACTTTAACTGAGTGGCTAAATTGAATTGTTAGTGTTATACAGTGATGCTTGAAACCATTTAACTGCGTGCCAATAAAACTATTGGTGTTAGCAATATTTGAAACCATTTAAGTGAGTACAAACAAATAATTATACTAAATTGAACTATTTTTGTTTGATTATTTGCGATCATATAACTGTGTATACAATAGTAATGCAATATTCATACTTGTGTACAAAAAAATTAGCTCTGATTCTTTTAAAAATAAGATTACCGACAAACTATTGTCTTACAAATAATAAGTATTACTATTTGACTGAATGCAAGCAAATGAGCTCTGGCTCGTTTTAAAATGATATAAAAAAAACTATGCGTTTACAAATCATATACAAGATGTATATAGAGCATTTGACATTAAATAACCAACAATGGTTGATATTCCATAAAAAACCCAACCAACCAACCAATATCATTATAAGCGTAAAATTAGGAAAAATCATAAAGTTTTGATCTATTTTATGTATGAATACATTTTCTATCATATTTTCTTAGGCAAAATAAATCAAAACATTGTAGTTAATTAATTTTCATTAATTTTTCGTATTAATAGGATTTGAAGTTTTTATTCTTCGTTTGTGGGTTAGTTGTTTATCTTGTTTAATGGTATATTAACCCTTGTGGGCAATTTAATGCCAAAACTTGTTTTTATACATGATTTCATATGCATTGATATATTGGTGGAAATACTTTTCATTAACCTGTTTTCTTAGTGCTGTAAAACCTTCACCGTCACCTTATAGCACCTCTAAAATAAAAAGGGTGTACTGTTTGTTTGCCATCAGAAAAATTTGAAGAATAAGGTCAGGATTTAATTATATAAGTATTATGAGGGGAAATGACAGAGCAATCGATCATATCAGACCTCTTTGATCGTTCGTCTAGACCTATAAATGGCTGCAATGAAGTCTGGTACTTGGATCACGAACCTCTGAGCCACCAGGATCATAATCTCAGGCATTATGAGTCTCTACCCATGGCCAACAGTGTGTGTGTGTGGGTAGGGGGCAGAGATCGGTGTATTCTACTAGCTCATCAAACAGAACCAAAGAATATGATAATTAACCTTTTATAGCGATATGATTTTCTATAGAGTTTTATATATATATATATATATATATATATATATATATAGCTGTCTTAAAGAAACCTCTAAACTTCACCAAGGAGTGAAGCTCTACTTCTGTATCTCTGGGAAGTGCATCGTAACCGTTCGTCTTATTACAGTCAGGTCCAGTCTTGCGCAGAGTGGTAGTAGCTGGTAGGGTCCTATACAGTGGTCTGATAGATTTGTTGATTTTTTTGTAGGATATAGGAATACTTGAAACCAAATAACCGCGTAAATAAAGGGTAATTATTAACAAATAAAAATAGTTACTTGTAAGCAAATCATTTTGTATATATAATTAGTATTTGTTAAAAATCTTAAAAGAAACAACAAAAAATGTAAACACAAAGGTACGACCAACGCCATTCTGTAAACTGTGAGTATAAAATAACCCCGGACAAGTTGATATGCCGCTAAAATCTATAAATCAATCAATCGGTCAATCAAAATTTGATTCTGTTATACTCCCTACATAATGTACTTACCCTCCTCCATAAATACACGTCAACGGAGTGTCAGAAGAGCTGACCAGAACCCCGTGTTTGTTGCACCTCTCCAGTTTTTGGGTCGCACTTCGGCTGGCCGTGTTGTCAGCGGCATGGATCTAGCCGAGTGTGCCTCGGCACTGAAGATCCCTCTAGTCTCAGGGAGCCGTCCCACCAGTCTTTAACCCTCTTTGGAGGGGTTAGGTTAATTGCCTTGCGCCTGAGGCGCCCCTCTTTACGGTTATGCCGACGGGGCCCGAAGTATTTTTGAAAATGCCGAGCGCGTGTGGGCTACGGCCCAGCACCCGGACCCACTTTAAAAAAGGCCTTGTGCTGCACTTGCCCGTTCGGTGGGATGCGCAACAAATACAGCTGACCAGACCCACGTGACACAATCACGTGTGATACCACTAGCGTAGTGGACGGATAGTCGCTACCTCACTGGACTCTTAGCTTCGAATTAACTAAATATTGTTTAACCAGGTTCACTTGTATCTTGTTTCTGCAATTTGAATATGAATGTTTTTTTTATCAACCTTTTTGTGTTCCTCGTGTCTTTCTTTTGCCAGCATCACAACAGATTCTTATGATTATATAATTCGTAAGAATGGAGAATAATTTTAGCCGATTTGCTTTATAAAAATGTTCGATATTGTAATGGGTTTGTATAGTAAAATTACTTGGAAGAAATTCTTATAATAAAATAATTTGCTATGCATTTTGGTCGTTACATTATTTGAAATAAACTTAGGTAGCAAAACAAAAGCAAAAAATGTTTATTGAAAAGTAAATTGCAGTATGTTTCAATTGTAATATTGTAACATATTGACCTCCGACCCAGCCGTCGATCGAGGAACAGGTGCATCCGGTCGAAGATATCAGGGTATAACCTTGACTGTGGACGGGTTGAATTGGGTACAGATGCGATGCTCACAGGAAGCAGGTGGGTGTCAAACAATGATATAACCCAGTGCGACAGGAAGTTCAGATAGTTTGGAGTCAGTTTGTTGCAGTTCGAGGCAGTGAGAACCAGTTCCCAGCAGATGGGGGGCCTCAGGACCTCCGTTGGATCATCCCCGCTGGATGAGAAAAAAGTGCTGCTAAAGGCGGAGGAATTTGGGGTCAATATGTTGCAGTTTGTTCAGTCTCCAACTCACCTCTAACACATAACCCTTTCGCAAACCTTTCGCAACCATTTCGAATAAAGTGAGAGATATATTTTTCTAAAGAAGTGCGTTCGTTCGTCATTATTGTGGATTATGTTTCCGCATGTATATGTGTATAGTTGTATATGTATCACGGCTATACAACTATATAATCTTCAATTGATTTCTTTGAAGAGCTTAAATACTTGCTTCATCGTTATTTCAGAAATCAATATAGTTATTGAGGATTTTGGTCCATGAATAAACCACTAAAAATTAATGAATAAATAACTTGCAATGTATTTTTATGTATTTTTTTAATTAGTAATGCATTTCTATGGTTTCGATCAATTTGTTTTATCGGTTCAGTTTCAATGGTATATCAATATTCCTGTGTTATTTAATGCCTGTCATCCTTGAAGAAGAAGTTCAATGGTGCTATTTAACTCATAACTGAAAGGATAAGGGGGCTCTTGCCTTTCTGAAGGGTATCAGTTCTAAAGTGAATGTAATTGCTCGGCTGGAGCTCGAACTCACTTACTCAAGGCTGCAATCCAGTTCTATTTCATTTACGCCAAGAGACTTCTCCTATTCGTGCTATCAAAATAATTCAATATTCTATTCCTAGAGTAAAATAACAAACAATGCATTTTATATTGTATAATAATAAGCAATGAATTTCTATGATTTCGACCTATTTGCTTTCTCAATAGATTTCATATTGTTACGCCATTCTATAGTAAAATAACTGGCAATGCTTTTTATATTATAATAATCAATGTATTTCAATGGTTTTATAGTATAATGCATTTTATAGTATAATGTTTATTATGTTTATTATTATTATAATGTTAATTTTATAGTGTAATTCATTTTATAGTATAATAATCAATGTATTTCAATGGTTTTATCTTATTTGTTTAATTATTAGATTTGATATTGTAAAGCATTTCTATATTACAATGCCTCTTAATTTAACGAATTTTTATAATACAATTTGCAATCGTTTGGTTTGGTTTGATTTTATGGCGTATCAACCATTGTTGGTTATATAAAGCCAAATTCATTTTTATACATATAAACAGTTCTTTTTCAAACAATTCAGTTTAGCATGATTACAAAGTTCAAATGTCAAAAACAGTTCTTTTTCAAACAATTCAGTTTAGCATGATTACAAAGTTCAAATGTCAAAAACAGTTCTATTTCAAACTATTCCATCTAGTCATCAAAGTTAAATAGTTCTATGCATTGCTATGTATCACTAACAATTCAATTAATCCTCAGTCATTTTTTACACACAGTTAAATGTAAAAACAGATCTACTTAAAACAATTCAGTTTAGCATAAGCATACAGTTTAGTTCTACTTGACCTACAGGTAGGACCTTATCTGGGGCTACCACTCAGGGCCAGAGTGCACCTAGGAGCAATGTCGATAAAGGGTTACTCTGCATTCCCCCAAGCTCAAGCATTAGTGAAACATCACCATCAGAGTTTCAGGACACTCGTTGGGGAAGTCTTACCCCTTTGCAGAGATGCAATCAGTGTATTCTGCAGCCCATGCCGACTGGACCAAATAATCTGCAATGAATTTCTACGGCTTCGAATTTTTTTTTTTTTTTTTTTTTGAATAGATTTAATATTGAAACTCCTTTCTGCAATAAAATAACAGGTAAAGAGTTTTACCGCATGACAGTTAGCGATGCATTTTTATAGTGACTTAGTGCATTTCTCTGGTAATATTATCTTCAATTGACTTCTTTATATATAGTTTTAGCATTTTCTTTTGCGCTACATCTAAAGTCTTTCGTTAGATTGAATGAAACATTTAACATCACTATTTAATAAATCCTATTCGAACGTCTGAATGTGTCATAAACAGCTAGTTGACAATATGAAGCGATAAGAGATTTGCGTTAATGATTCGGTGTTTAGCAGTAAGAAAGGCCACAGCAGCTGTTTAGTCAAAGCCGACTGACTCACTCCGGCCGTAAAACGTGATCATGGGGATAATCTGACCATTTGTCGGGATAACAATGACCAGTGTCGTGTTAAAATGTGCAGACTGGCCATCTTCCCTGCTGCAGTCGACAATCTCATGCGGCAACTCCCAGTTTCTGCGAATGAAGAACGTCGAAGAAAAGGAAGTGAAAGTAGTAAGAAAGTGAAAGCAAAAAGAAGGTGAAAGTGAAAAGAAAGTGAAAGCAAAAAGAAAATGAAAGTAGAAAGGAAGTGAATGAAGGAAGAAAGACAATAGAAACAAAGAATGTGACAGAAAAGAATGAAGAATAAGAAAGAAAGAAAGAAAGAAAGAAAGAAAGAAAGAAAGAAAAGTACTTGTAAATGTAAGGAAGGTATATCACGATAAACGATTAAATATGTGAGGGAGATGTTAACGAAAAGAGAAATAGGAAAGGAATCAAAAGAAAGGGGTAGAGAGAGAGAGAGAGAGAGAGAAAGAAAGAAAGAAAGAGAAAGAGGGAAAGAAAGAGATGGAAAGATGGTAAGAAAGAATACTCGAATAATAGAGGAAAAAGCTGATGAAGAATATCAAAAGATCAGAGATAATTCGAGGCAGAAAATGTGTGAGGAATGAAGCGAGACAAAAGAAAGAAAGAAAGAATTTAAAAAAAAAGAAGAAGAAGAAGAAGATGAAGAGACAACAATAATAACAATAAAGAGAATGAAACAAGTCATTTATGAAAAGAAAAGAACAGATCTTTAAGAAGACGAAGTAGCAGAAAAGCGTGGATAAAGGAAGGAAATTCGTTACTCTAACAAACGATGGATCCCATTCTGGAGATTTTTCCACGAAAGGGAAAAGGTTCGGATTGTTGGATATTGACAATAGTCATTCAGCTACACTGAACGAACCGCTGGAACGGAAGTTGCTTCAGGGATCTCCCAAAAGAATATTGACCGGTGCTGGTGACGCGTAAAAAGATCAAGAATTTACTGCAAGCCGCGTACTTTGAGGATAAAAGACCGAAGAGTCTGAAGGTGACAGCAACTGTCGCGCAAAGTGAGCGTCTGAACAGCGGGTGACCTATCAAAGGCAAAATACAAAAGATCAGAGCTGATTGTGAGCAGCAAGCGCCTTTCACTTAAAATATTATTTTAAAAAAGTAAGGGGTCACGAGAAAAATGATAGTAATATTTATGAAGAAGATACGAATTTTAAAATTTAGTAGAAGGTTAGTAGTAATTGTTAGTATCGACTGTAGATGGTATTTGGAGTTATACAAACATGATGTGAAAGTGGTGGAAGAGCTTTTGCAAATCAGTTTTTATTTGGTGGAAAGTTTCTATGGCTTAATTGAAAAACTGTGGAGAGAAGAGGTTTTTTTTCTTTGTCTGGTTTTGACAAATGATCCAATGAATGAATTATTGAAGTTTAACTCAATTATGAACCACTGGAAATAGAGAAGGGGTCGGTGAAATGATGAAATTTGGGAGAAAGATTTTTTTTAAAGAGAGAAAAAAGAAAGAAGGAAGAAAGTGGGAAAGAAAAAGGAAAGAAGAGAGAAAAGAAGGTTAAAAGAAAGAAAGAAAGAAAGAAGAGGATAGAAGAAAAAAGAGATAGATAAAGAAAGAAGAAAGAAAAATAAAGAGAGAAAGAAAGAAAGAAAGAGATAGAATGTGTGAGAGAGAGACAGAGAGAGAGAGAGAGAAAGAAACAGAAAAAAAAGAAAGAAAGACAGAAAGAAAAGGATCGAAGAAAAAAGAGATAGATAAAGAAAGAAGAAAGAAAAATAAAGAGAGAAAGAAAGAAAGAGAGAGAATGTGTGAGAGAGAGACACAGAGAGAGAGAGAGAGAGAGAGAGAGAGAGAGAGAGAGAGAGAGAAAGAAACAGAAAAAAAAGAAAGAAAGAAAGAAAAGGATCGAAGAAAAAAGATAGATAAAGAAAGAAGAAAGAGAAAATAAGGAGAGAAAGAAAGAGAGTGCGTGTGAGAGAGACACACACAGAGAGAAAGAAAGAGAAAAAAGATGAAAGAGATAAAAAAGAAAAAAAGAAAAAGGGAAAGAAAGAAAGAAAGAAAGAAGAACGAGGGAAAGAAAGATGAGTGAGGAAAAAGAAGATTGCGTGAAAGAAAGTCGAAAGAAAAAGGGATAGAGTGAAAGAAGAAAGATTAGAATGTTGCAAAAGAAAAAAAAAGAGAGATGAAAATCTTGGAAAAGGAAGAATTCAGATGTTAAACCTAAATTGACATGAAAGAAAAAAGGCAAATAAACGTCTATTCTATTAAAATTCTCATTCCATGTTAATCAATAAAAAACAGTAATTTGGTAGAAGATAGACAATCACGATTACCATGGTAGGCAGTAAAAGAAGTAAGCCGATAGAAAAGCACGTCGAAAGCAAAACTAAAAGTTGCCAGCCAAGAAAAAAGCGCTCAAAATGGGAAAGGATATTTCAAGAATCATCTTGGAAACCCTCTAGAATTCATTGAGAACTGAAAAAATTATAAATAACTAAATAGACATCGAACTTGGACTCTTTACAGACAAATAACTTACGATGCACTGAAAAAATAAGGGCAGATTGGTTCAGGATTTGAAAAAACACCTTCTGAAATATCGAATACAAGAAAATTTGACGGAATACAAATACAAAACTGTATAAACAAAACACAATAAAAAATTACAAAGGCTGCATTCTCTTCTTCAGGAAAGATTATTTCGGAGTTACAAAGAACTACAGAGCCACAATTCTTAGTTCTATAGCTGCTAAGGTTTATAGTGCTCAGTTTCTCATCCAACCTGATGTTGCGATAATTTTCTCAACATCTGAAAAATCTGAACAGCTTCCAGAGAAATCTATTCGTAATTGCACAGATTCTGACTTTCCATCAAATCATCGAAGGAATAAGTTCGGAAATTTCGAGTTAACGCTATTGTGCTAGGATTTATCCAAGGTATTTAATTGTATTTACAGAAGAAATATGGATCAAATACAACTTGGATATAGTCTACTCAAAGAAACTGTTACCGCTATAATGATACAGGAAGATGGTCATACAAAATTCTTCCACATTGTTTCTGAAGTCTTTTTAGGAGATACATTTACCCCCTATATATATATTTATACTCTCGTTGGACTACGTATTTAAAACGTCAATAGATCTAATTGAAGAAAATTGTTTCTTATCTTTTAAAAATCCAGTAACTAACAATATCCTTCCAAAAACATGAGATACAAAGACTAAAGAGATCTAGTGCTTCTTGACACCTGCCCAAGCCGAATCCCTGCTGAAAAGACTTGAGCAGGCAGATGGAGGAATTGACCATAACGGGAACGCAAATATAACTGACTTAATATAAAAGTATTTTATTATTTCCTTGAAGCATTGCACAAACCCATTTATTTTATCGTACGGTATTTATTGTATTGTATTGTATTGTATTGTATTTATTTATTTTATTTTATTGTATTGTAATTATTTATTTTATTGTATTGTATTGTATTTATTTATTTTATTGTATTGTATTGCATTGTATTGTATTTATTTATTTTATTTTATTTTATTGTATTGTATTTATTTATTATATTGTACTGTATTTATTTTATAGTATTGTATTTATTTTTTGTATTGTATTTATTTATTTCATTGTATTGTATTTATTTCATTGTATTGTATTTATTTATTTATTTATTTATTTTATTGTATTGTATTTATTTTATTCATTTTATTGTATTGTATTGTATTTATTTTATTGTATTGCATTGCATTGTATATATTTATTTTATTGTATTGCATTGTATTTATTTATTCTATTGTATTGTATTGCATTGTATTGCATTTATTTATTTTATTTTATTGTATTGTATTTATTGTATTGTATTTATTTCATTGTAGTGTATTGTATTGTATTATATTTATTTATTTTATTGTATTGCATTTATATATTTTATTGTATTGTATTTTTTTCATTGTATTGTATTTATTTTATTTTTATTGTATTGTATTTATTCATTTTATTATATTGTATTGTATTTATTTTATAGTATTGTATAGTATTTATTAATTTTATTTTATTGTATTTATTGTATTGTATTGTATTTATTGTATAGTATTGTATTGTATTTATTTATTTCATTGTATTGTATTGTATTGTATCTATTTATTTTATTTTCTTTTATTGTATTTATTTATTTCATTATATTGTATTGCATTGTATTGTATTTTTTAATTTAATTTTATTGTATTTATTTATTTTATTTTATTGTATTGTATTTATTTATTGTATTGCATTTATTGTATTGTATTGTATATATTTTATTTTATTGTATTTATTTATTTTATTGCATTGTATTGTATCTATTTTATTGTATTGTCTTGCATTGTATTGTATTCATTTTATTTTATTGTATTTATTTTATAGTATTGTATTGTATTTATTTATTTCATTTTATTGTATTGTATTTATTTATTTTATTGTATTGCATTTGGCCCAGCGGTTAGAGTGTTCGCCAATGGCCCGGGAGACCTGGGTTCAATCCCAGGTCGAGTCATACCAAAGACTTTAAAAATGGTACTTGATACCACCTTGCTTAACACTCAGCATTATAAGGTACGGTTCAAGGGTAAAGTGGAGCAATCCTGGGAATGGAGTAGCGCCCTCCCCGACACCTTGGTGTAGTAGCTATCGAAAAGGGAGCCTTCGGGTCACCCTCGACTATGGTATTGCATTGTATTGTATCTATTTATTTTATTTTATTGTATTGTAATTTTTTTTTTATTGTAATCTATTTATTTATTTATTTATTTATTTTAATGTATTGCATTTACTGTATTGTATTGTATTTATTTTTTGTATTATATTTATTTATTTCATTGTATTGTATTGTACTGTATTTATTTATTTTATTTTATTGTATTGTACTTATTTATTTTATTGTATTGTATTTATTTATTTTATTTTATTGTATTGTATTTATTTATTTTATTGTATTGCATTGTATTGTATTTATTTATTCTATTGTATTGTATTTATTCTATTGTATTGTATTTAGCTATTTTTTTTATTGTATCGTATTTATTTATTTCATTTTATTGTTTTTATTTATTTTATTGCATTGTATTGCATTGCATTGTATTGTATTGTATTTATTTATTTATTTTATTGTCTTGTAATTATTCATTTATTTTATTGTATTGTATTTATTTATTTTATTGTATTGTATTTATTTATTTTATTGTATTTATTTCATTTTATTGTATTGTGTTTATTTAATTTATTGTATTGTGTTTATCTATTTTATTGTATTGTATTTATTGTATAGTATAGTATTGTATTGTATTTATTTATTTTACTTTATTGCATTGTATTTATCTATTTTATTGTATTGTATTGTATTGTATTTATTTTTTATTTTATTGTATTGTATTGTATTTATCTTATTGCATTGTATTTATTTATTTATTTTATTGTTTTGTGTTGTATTTATTTATTTATTTATTTATTTTTTACTCGTATTGTATTTATTTATTCATTTCATTGTATTGTATTGTATTTATTAATTTTATGATTTCTATTTATTTTATTTTATTGTATTGTATTATATTTATTTACTTTTGCATAGCAAATCAATTATAAATACAATACTGAGTTAAAATGTTTTTAACAATGATCCTTCTTCACTTTAATTGGCAAACTTTTGAAATAAGTTGACTAGTTCACATCTCTTAGCAGCCTTATCTCATCGACTGAAATCAATTCAAAATACCCAGAGGGAAAGCATGGATGGCTTTTGACAGGTTATCGATCAAATGGCTAGCTGACTTCTCTGATAAAATAAAACGGGATTTCTTCCAAGTTGTGGCCGTGTCGGTTCTACTGTATCGATGCACCACCAGAATTCGAACGAAAGTCTTGGTGAAAAAGCAAGATAGGAATTACACATGGATATTACATGCTATTTTGGACAAATCCTGGAAACAACAGCCCATAAAACAATAGCTGTCCTGCTTTTTACCTTCCTGCTTACAAAACATCCAAGTAAGACGATAAAAGTAAAAATTCCTTCCCTAAGGCAGAGAGTCGTAATACTATGAAATAGACTGTCTGTGGATGACAATAAATATGCTCATTTCCGTGGGTTGAGCTATCTTGCGAGGAATTTACCGGCTACTATCTAAGCTGAAACGTAAAAGTACTTCTCAAAAATTGAGGATTCCTGGTAACCAATAACGTATAAGTAACAAAAATATACGAAAAAATTCCTTCAGTAACACAGAGAATGACAATGGGCCTGGGTTAAAATATCCGTATGATAATACATACTCTACTTGATAATATATATATATATATATATATATATATATATATAAATTATATATATATATATATATATATATATATTATCAAGTAGCGCTGTGAGCACTGATTTCCTGACTCTCTCTATCTCTCTTTCGATTCGTCCCTATCATCCATCGCTCCTGGCAGGTTTTCCAAACTACATCCTGTATTCACTCAGAGCTGTTGTCGGTAAGTACTTTTTGGTCGGCAAACATTGACTGGTCCATGTGAAGCAGTCCATAGGAGAATATCACTTATGAGTTTGTCCTTCTTTCTCCAGCAGTGTCCGCATGCCTTGTTCGTTTTAAATAGATGGTTTTAGAGATGGGAAGTAATGGCTAAAAAGCTGTCATTTAACAAAAAATGTCAACGAACAGTTGTCTTGTAGTCTTTTCTCTGATTGCGCTTAGATATCCAAGATAATATGTATAGTTTAATAACTTTGAAAATCGAATTTAAAAACGAATTAAAATATTGAATCCTAATTTAAAAACATGAACATATTAAGAATATAATTTTTAAAAATGACGTTAAGGTTGTTTTTAACTTATTTATTTTTGCCTTTGACTTCAGAGAGATTCTTTCTTATGGCTATGGAAGAATTACAGATATTAAAAAGTTGTCAGCAGTCAGCACAGAAATCATCTTAGATATTAAAAACATAACTTTCACTTTCACTTTCTCTTTCAGAGAAAATAACAAGAATCACTAAAAAAATGACCTGTGAATTTAAAAACTTTCTGTGAGAAAATGTCGGACAAGTTCTATGAGAAATTAGAGAAAAAAAACCAATCTTTCAAAGTAACAAAAGAACTCAGTTAGCTCTGTAGTTTTAATGAAACTTGTTAAAGTAAACATCTACTGCCTATATATATATATATATATATATATATATATGTGTGTGTGTGTGTGTGTGTGTGTGCGCGCGCATGTGTGCGCATGTGAGATTGTATGCTTTTGCCCCTATCAAGGTTTGAATTATTATTATTATTATTATTATTCATTAAAAACTTTTCTTTCGACCGATGGTTACATTTTCAATTCAATATACTTGCATCCATCCATACACTTAGAATAAGGGAAAGTGAAAAAAGGATATTTCTCAACATCTGTTCGGAAGAAGAAAAAAATCAACACGGGCAAATTCGATCTTATTCATTTTCTATAAAAATGTTAATCTTCCGAAATAAAATTTTCTATATAAACAAACATAAACAGCGAAACCAAAAACGAAAACTGCAATAAAAACATTTACACACACACACACACACACACACACACACACACATATATATATATATATATATATTATATATATATATATATATATATATATATATATATATATCAGAAGTGCTGTGTTGTGATAATCAATAGTAGAAAGCAGGCAAGTCTCTCTTGAAAATCAGTTAAGAAAAAAGTCTTCCGGTTTACAGCCATTCCATATTACCGAAGTTCAGTTGATTTTTTTGTTTTAGCTTCTTTTTTTTATGTTGGTTTACTTTTTTCTTTTCTTTTTTTTTTCAGTTATAGATGTTTTTTAACGAGGGTTTGAAAGTATTATAAATCTAACAGAAATTGTGGCTGCTTCACAAACAAGTAATTTCCTCAGAAATTATTCGCACAATTATTATCATTCTAATATTTTTTATCCAAAATTACACGTAGAAATAATCAGCATTACCATCTTATTATTATCTTACTCTTTTGAGAGTTTTTCACTCCATCGTAAGCTGATGGTTTTCCATTGAAGTCTGAGTGACAACGAGTCTCCTCAAGTCTGCAGGACTCATCTCAATATTCTGGCCCATCTCAATAATGCTGTTGTTTGGATGGTTACCACTTGTCCTTTTATTTGCATGTTCTCCAGTCCCTGACCAATCCTTTAGTGACTGTACCGAGAGCACCAATTCCACTTTCTATCATGGTCACTTTCACTTGTCTTTAATTGGAATAATTTTGAGATGAGGTTTCTTAATCTGAGACTTAATTTTTATTTATTGCGGACTTATTTTCCTCATCTTGGTAGTTTTTGTGTTGTTTCTTCTTCCACTGCGTTTCGGCCAAATTTCACCTCTCGCCTTCTTCAGGTGATTTTACCGCGACCTCGGATAGGAATGCTGAGTCTTGTAACCGTATCCCCAGTAATTACTATGGAAGGCAGTAATTGTAACCGTATCCCCAGTAACAACTATGGAAGGCAGTAATTACTGGGGATACGGCCAGAGGTGAAATTTGGCCGAAACGTAGTGAAAGAAGAAACAACACAAAAACTACCAAGATGAGGAAAATAAGTCCGCAATAAATAAAAATTAAGTCATGGTCACTTTCAGTTTCAATAGTTTTTTCAGTTCACTAGCTAGGTCTTGGTACTTACGTGCTTTTCGCTTTTTTACAGTTTTTTTGCACCAGTGTTAGCTGTTAGTCTTTCATGTGAGTTTACATGACAACAATCCCTTCAGGTCACTCGATCTCTTCTCAGTATTCTGATTATTTATCATACGTCCCACCAACGCACGAATGTGGCACAAGGCCGTTTTTAAGGTGGGTCCGGTCGCAGGGCCGAAGCCCACACGCGTCCGGCAAGGCCAAAAATACCTTCGACGCCGTCGGCATTCCCCTTTTGGGGGCGCCAGGCAATAAACCTACTCCCCGAAGGGGGTAAAAGGCTGGGGGATGGCCCCCTGAGGCCGGAGGAACTCTTCAGTGCCGAGGCACACCCGGCAGAACCGCCCAGAGATGAAATGGCCTACCTAATGCAACCCAACAACTGGTGAGGAAAGATCCAAGGATCTCTTCTTTCATCGATTTCCAACTGTTCCAATCCCCTTTCCAATCCTTTGGGGAACGTTAAAAGCACACCAACAATAATTGTTACTTTCGTCATCCACCTGTAAAACAGTTTATTTTAGTTCTCTGGCAAGATCTAAGTATTTGTATCTCTTTTCACTCTGTGGTCCACTAGAATGACAAAATCTAATTGATGAAAAGTTATCTTTTTCGTTTTCTTCTCTTTTTTTTTTTTTTTTTTTGCAAACTAGCACTATGTCTGGTTTTCTGGCCGAGATTAGGTGATCCGTTTCTATCACAAAATCCCAGAAAATTTTTATGTATCTCATTCTCTAGAACAGAATCAAGCTTGTGCATATACGATTTCGAAGTATGGTCAAAATTCAATCTCTTGAACAATTCCTACTGGATCACTTCTTCACCCATTCATGTCTAGTCTTGTACTTCTTTTGCACTTCTTTACTGCATTCGTTTATTATGAGATTAATCGTTTTGTCTTTGTCATCACATAACCGACTCTTCCTATTCTGTCGTGTGTTATTAATTTTTGCTTTTAACGTAATTGGTCCTCATGGCGTTATTTTGTGCTGCGAATAGAAAAGATTTCGTTACTTTTCGAGATTTCCTTTTCATAGCCATGACTACATCTCCTCCTGTGCAATATCACCTGTTTGTTGCTTGAAATGTCAATATAATTGTTTTTCTTTACATTTCTGTTTCTTACTTTTTGTTGTTATTCTATTTGTACTTAGGTTGCCTCTGCTGCAATTGGTTGCTGTAATTAATCTTCCTTATTCTTCTTAACATAGTCCGTTACTCCTTATATTGATGTAACTATGTAATCATTAGAGCTTTTCATTCTTCTTATCTTGATATATGCAGTCTGATTACGTCATCTCTTAGATGGAAAGCTATGTGCATAGTCATTAACTTTCATGTCCTTTGGTTCATTTGTCTGAGTTCTTCACTCGTCCATTTTAAGAATGGTCATGAATACTTTACAACATGGACTACCCAGTTATTCATTTCTTTGATTCGGTTTCTGTCAAAGAACTTGGTTTCGAGAAACTATTATCATTTTACTCTTTTGAAAGTTTTTTTATACCAGCATTTGTGGAGGGTTTTTCATAAGAGTCTGAATGACAGCTAGTCTACTCAAGTCTCAGGACTCTTCTCAGTATTCCGGGCGATCTTATCAATGCATTAAGGTTAATGGTTTTCACTCGACCTCTTATTTCAACGCCCTCCAGTTCTTGTACCAGTCCGTTGGTGATTGTACCAAGTGCACAAATTTTAATGGGTACCACTGTCAACTTCATGTCCCAAAGATTTAAAATTCCCTAGCAAGGTCCAGAAACTTATCTTTTTTCGCTTTCTTTCAATTTTAATTTGGGGTGAGCCGGAACAGCAATGATCACGATTCGGAAAGTTCTCTTTTTTTTATTATTAGAGGGTCAGGTCGTCTGGCAGAGATTAGATGATCCGTTTGTATTTCAAAATCCCAGAGGAGTTTGTGAGTCTCGTTTTCCAGGACAGAATCTAGTTGTGCATATATCTTTCGTTCGTATGGTCAAATTTAAATTCTTGCACGATTCCCAGTAGATCACCGAGCCCACCCAGTCCTGTCTAGTCTTATACCCTTTCTACGCTAGTTTGCTATATTTACTGACTATGAGATTGATCGTTTATTATTATTATTATTATTATTATTTGTTGAACAAATCTTTTTATTCCTATTTTTATTTCATGTACACATTTAAACACTACTCAACAATACTTTGCCTTAACATTAAATTTATATATAAACTAACTCCCTTATTTTCATTCTATTATTGGCTAATGAGTAGAGTGTTCCCTAATGGTCCGGGAGACTGGGATTCAATCCCAGGTCGAGTCATACCAAAGACTCAAAAATGGTTCTTGATGCCACTTTGCCCAACACTCAGCATTATCAGGTAAGGATGAAGGATAAAGCGGAGCAATCCAGGGAAAGGAAGAGCATCCTATCCTACACCTCGGTATAGTAGCTATTGAAAAGGGAACCTTTGGGTCACTCTCGATTTAACTCATTTTTCTCTTGAAAGTTTTTCACACCAGTGTTAGTTAAAGGTTTCTCACTAGAGTTTGAGTGACAGCTAGTCTCCTCAGGTCTCCTGGACTCTTCTCAGTATTCTGGCCGTTCTCAATAATGTTGTAATTTTGATGGTCTCCTGGACTCTTTGTATTCTGGCCGATGTTAATAATGTTGTCGTCTGGATGGTCTGCGCGTGTTATTTTATTTTCAAGTCATCTTGTCCCATTAACAATATTTTGGGTATTGCTCCAAGTGCACTAATTACAATTGCATTCACTGTCACCGTCATATTCCATAGCAAGGTCTAGGTAAATATTTCTCTTTTAGCTTTCTTTTAATTTAGTTCTGTGGTCTGCCGGGATGGCAAAATCGACAATTTGGCAGGTTCTCATTTTTTTCTTTGCTATCACAAGAAATGAAGTTTGAGTGACAGCAAGTCTCTTCAAGATTCCAGGACTCTTCTTAGTATTCTGGTCGATCTGATCAATGCTGTAATTTCGATGGTCTCCACTCGTGCTCTTATTTCCAAGTCTTCCAGTTTTTGTACGAATCCTTTGGTGAATGTACCGAAAACGCCACTTACAATTGGCATCACCATCTCTTTCATGTTTCATAGTTTTTCAGTTCTCTAGCAAGATCTAGGTACTTATCTCTCTGTTCGCTTTTCTTCGGTTTTCACAGTGGTCAGCCGGGACGGCAAATTCCATTATTCAGCAGGTTCTCTCTTTTGTTTTGCCCAGTTGGCTGCGGCTGTAGAATACACTGGCTGCACCTCTGAAAGACCCCGCGCCATGAGTGTCCTGACATTACACTAAACAATCTGATGGTGAGGTTCCAGCAGTGCTGGAGCTTTGGGGAATGCGAAGTACCCCTTCACTGCCATCGCTCCCAGGTCCACTCTGGCCCGTAGTGGTAGCACTTGATAAGGGTCCTATCAATGGGTTAAATAAAAATAACAGCATACTTATGCTAAACTGAATTGTGTAAACTGAATAGCTTGAAAAAGAAATGATTTTGACAATTAAACCGTACTTACATTTAAACTGCGTGCTTATGCTTAACTGAATTGTTTGAAATAAAACTGTTTTTCGATATCAAAACTGTACTTACACTTAACTGAATTGTTACATATAACTGCTTGAATAGTTTGAAATGGAAATATTTTTGACAATTAAACTGTGTACTTATGCTAAACTGAATTGTTTTAAAATGAACAGATTATTTACATAGAAATGGATTTCGCATTAAATAACCTACAAAGGTTGATATGCCATAAAACCCAACAAACCAAACCATCTCTTTTGTTCTTTGTTTTTTTGGGTTTTTTTTTTAGTTTTTTGTTGACTATCTGTAGGTCTGGTCATGTGTTCGAGATAAGTTGACCTGTTTGTATCTCAAAATCTCAGATAATTTGGCTCGTTTCTTTATTATTGTTATTATTATTATTGTTGTTGTTGTGGTTGCTATTGTTGTTGTTATTGTTGTTGTCATTATTTCACTTCATTGAGAGTTTTTCACACCATAGTAAGCTGATGGTTTTTCACTAAAGTTTGAATGACAGCTAGTCTCCAGGACTATTCTCGGTAATCTGGCTGATCTTACTAATACTGAAGTCTGGATGGGATCCACTCGTCCTCTTATTATGAAGTCTTCCAGTCACTTTACCACTCTTTTAAGGATTATCAAAAATAAACTAATTACAGTTGGTTTAATTACCGTCATGTTCCATAGATTTTTTTGTTCTTTTGCAATATCTTGGTATTTATCTCTCTGCTTGTTTTTTTCTTTATTTTACTCTGTGGTCTAATTGTTTTTACTCCTTGAGAGTTTTTCACATCAGCGTTAGCTTATGTTCTTTCTCTAGAGTTTGAGTAACACAAAGTCTCCAGGACTCTTCTAAGTATTCTAGCCGATCTCAAAGATGCTATAGTTTAAATGGTATCCACTCGTCCTCTTATTTCCAAGTCCTCTTGTCCCTGTATCAATCCTTACTGACTCTACCAAGAGCACCAATTACAACTGGTATAACCGTCACTTTCATGTTCCACGGTTTTTAAACCTTCTAACAAGATCCCGGCACATATCCTTCTTTTTGCTTTCTTTCAATCTTACTCTGTGGTCAGCTGGGGCAACAAAATCTTCGATTCTGCACGTTCATTTTTCTTGCTGTTGATTATTATAAGGTCTGGTCTTCTGGCCGAGATTAGTTGATCTGTTTGTATTTCACAATCCCAGAGGTGTTTGTGCATCTCATTCTCCTGGATAGATTCTGGGTTGTGCATATACCATTTGTTTGTATGGTCAAATATGAATTTATTGCACCACTCCCAATGAATCACTTTGCCCACTCAGTCGTATCTAGTCTTATACCCTTTCTATGCTATTTTGCGGCACTTATTTATTATGTGATTTATAGATTCGTCTTTATTACCTCATAACCTGCATCTGCTGTTTTGTTGCGTCTTATCTATTCTTGCTTTGATATGGTTGGTCCTTATGGTGTTGTTTCGTGCTGTCATTAGAAGAGATATAGTTTTTCTCTTAAGATTTTCCTTTCTTTGCTACGTCTATGTTTTCTCGAGATGTCACTTGTTAGTCATTTAAACCGTCCATAGAGTTATTTTTCTTCCAACTTTTCTTTTCTGGTTATTTCCGTTCTGCTGGTCCTTGTGTGTTACTATTGTTTCTGCTGGCTGTGATTAGTCTTCCTCTGCGCTTTTCTGTGTTGTCTTCGAGTCGCTGTCTCGTTGTGCCAACGCTATCTTCAATGCTGGCAAGTCCTCTTCCCCCCCTCTTTTCGGGACGCATATAGTCTGTCAACGTCATCTCTGGGATGCAAGGCCTTATGAATAATCATTAGTTTTCTTGTTCTCTGGTCCATTTGTTTAAGTTCTTCTCAGGTCTACTTCAGGAATAGACCCGAGTATATTTAGAGGGAGGACAGCCCAAGTATTTATCCCATTGATAAGGTTCCTGCTATATAATTTTGTCTCGAATAGTTTTCTGGTTATTTCCGTTCTGCTGGTCCTTGTGTGTTACTATTGTTTCTGCTGGGTTAAATGGGTTAAATAGAAATAACAGCATACTGTGATACTCTTTTTTTAATGTT
Organism: Sepioteuthis lessoniana; assembly: GCA_963585895.1. Taxonomy (NCBI): domain Eukaryota; kingdom Metazoa; phylum Mollusca; class Cephalopoda; order Myopsida; family Loliginidae; genus Sepioteuthis; species Sepioteuthis lessoniana. The sequence goes on from OY757940.1 coordinate 60,613,444, forward strand.
TTATTTCATCTCCACTTTTTTATGGTGTCAGCTTCCAATATTCCCAAGTATTTGTAGGTTTCCTTGATCGTTTTGATTTTTTTCTTGATTTAGTATTGCAGTTCCTTCCGTCATGTGGCGTTTCCCGTTTTTCATTTCTAGTATGGCGCATTTTTCAATGCCAAATTCTATTCCTATATCTTGACTGAATATTCTCCCTGTCAGTAATAGGGTTTCCAATTTTCTTTCATTTTTGGCAAAGAGTTTGACGTCGTCCATGTACAATAAGTGGTTGATCCTTTCTTGTGATTTAGAGAGTTTGTATCCGGCAGTACATTTCCTGGGGGTGGGATTGAGTGACATCATCGCTATTCCAAATAATAATGGTGATAGTTCATCTCCCTGGAATATACCTCTCTGGATTTTTGCCCCGGCCGAGTCTTTTCCTCTTACTATCAATTCCACTTGGCGTCTTCTCGATAAACCGTACGACTTCGTCGGGTATTTTATATATTTTGAGATAGTGTAGTATCAAGCTTTGGGGGACCATATCATAATTTTTTTTTGTTTTCGATCCAGGCCATAGCTTGATTATTCTTTCTCGTTATACTCTCGTTCAAGATATGTTGATCTATATATGGTAATTCTCCTGTGCCCTTGCGACAACTTTTTTTGTTCCTCGGGAAAGAGTTATTATTATTATTATTATTATTATTATTATTATTATTATTATTATTATTATTTCTACAATTTTTTTCGCCTGTATTAACTGGTGGTTTTAAATGAATTTTGCGTGACAGCAAATTTTCTCAGCCCTCCAGAACTCTTCTAAGATGATCTTAGCTGTGCGGTCGTCTGACATGATCTATTTATCGATTCTTCCATTGATTGATCAATAAATTTCAATCAGTTTCTATCTATCTCGATAGATAGATAGATTGAATTAAACTGGGATTGATCGGTGCAGGCCTAATTAAACGGCAACAATTATCTCATTGATAATTAATAAATAAAGAAAACGACCATTTGCGTCAATATAAACCAACAATTATTTTTGATTTATAAGCCAACTTTTTATTAACCACATAGATAAAATCCTATCAACGTCCAACTCGTACGTACCAAGAGTGACCCTGATACATGCACACAACAAATCTGTATGCAAACAAATGCTTATCATAAACAAATAAAACACGTGATAAAAATTACAGCAAAGGAACGATAGATATATTGCAGTTATGATTAAACATTTAAAAATCTATTCATTGGGGCTGTAGAATACACCGACTGCACCTCTGCAGAGGGGTAAGACCCCACACCATGAGTGTCCTGATATTACACTAAACAATCTGATGGTGAGGTTCCAGCAGTGCTGGAGCTTTGGGGAATGCGAAGTACCCCTTCACTGCCATCGCTCCCAGGTCCTCTCTGGCCCGGAGTGGTAGCACCTGATAAGGGTCCTATCAATGGGTTAAATAGAAATAACAGCATACTTATGCTAAACTGAATTGTGTAAACTGAATAGCTTGAAATAGAAATGATTTTGACAATTAAACCGTACTTACATTTAAACTGCGTGCTGATGCTTAACTGAATTGTTTGAAATAGAACTGTTTTTCGACATCAAAACTGTATTTACACTTAACTGAATTGTTACGTATAACTGCTTGAATAGTTTGAAATAGAAACTGTGTACTTATGCTATAGTGAATTGTTTTAAATAGAACAAATTATTTACATAAAAATGGATTTGGCGTTAAATAACCAACAAAGGTTGATATGCCATAAAACCCAACAAACTAAACCAAACCAAATCTATTCAACTTTGGCATTAAGTAACACACAAGTATTTGATGCGCCATTAAATAGACTAAATTGAAACAGATCTAATACCGAAAAAGGGACAGAAATTGAATATTGGATTTATTTCATTATGAAGCGTACAACGAAACATGACTCACAGTTTTGTTTTCTTTTTATTTAATAGCATATCAAACTTTGTAGGTTGTTTAATGCCATGGCCATCCTTTTAGAAGAATAGCAGTGATATTATTTCACCCTACGAACGAGACTAGTGGTTTTTATGTCCTCCTAATGCCCCGTTCATTAGCATAAAATAAAATAAAATACTGTTTGCCGAATACCTGTCTTTATTGTGTTGGCTTCTTTCCAAAAATGAGCGATTATGAGAGAAAGCATTTTAATTTTGGACGGTGCATCTTCCTTTTAGATTGAAATACTTGGACGCTAACTGCTTGCTGGTGGTGGTGGGGGTGGCACTTATGGATAAGGAGTGGCCGGCGGAAAAATCTACATCATCAGAATTTTCAAAGACGGTATTTTGTGACGGTATGAAGATTTTCTAACCACTCACTCTTTCACACACACACACACACACACACACACACACACACACACACACACACACACACACATACACACACACACACACACACACACAAATAACATAGTCAAACCACCACACACACACACACACACACAAACTCACAAACTAAACCAATTCACTAACTGTTTACTATCTGATCCCCTTCATTTATCACATTAAGAATCGTAATTCATGCGAAGAACCCCTAATAAATGACCTTGTGTCTAATCCAGCCATGTAAGAGGTGGGATTAATATCAATCACCCCCCCCCCACATATTCAATGTATGTGAACGATCTTCATTTTTATATATAATTAAGAATGATCTATTCGGGTATTTAAATCATTATTATCATCATTAAATCGTCTGTTTCGTAACCACCGGTAGGGATGGTTGTAGAGGTACCACTGATGAATCTCCAACTATCATGAGCTACACTCGGCGACTAGAAGAAAAAATATACCCGTCCATTCCAACAAGTTATCTGTGCACCTCTTCTTTTGTCTGTGTCTTTCTCTTCCTCTTGGAACTGTGCTTTCCAGAATGGTTTAAGGGCATATCAAACTCCGTGGGTTATTTTTTGCTAAAGCTATCCTTGTAGACAAAAGATTAGTGGTACAACTTAATCCATAACTAGGGAGATAAGAGGGTTGATGCCTTATCTTAGGGTATTAGTCCGTAAGTGAACGTTGTAGCATGAACAGAGTTCGAACTCACTGACTACAGTGACCACAACGCCACAGATATATCTCCTGCAAGATGGTTTTTACCAGGCCAGATGATCTCGTCTCGTGAACATACTACTTTCTTTTAAGAAAAGAAAACTAATGTGGAATAGACGTTTATTTCAATACAAAAGTTTTAAACTGAAATGAATCAGAGTTGGTTTTATTTATTTATCTATTTATTCATTTGCTTTTATTTTTTCATTATTATTATTTTTTTTTTTTGCATGATTGGAAATTAAATCCCTATCTTGAAAAAAATCTTTTCCAGCTACTACAGCTAGTAATTTAATAAATTTCTTTTTAAAAAATCGCCTTTCATTAGAGATTACGCACTTATGACGGAACTTTTTATCCCCTTTCTTTCTACTTACCGTATTACCCTTAGTAAAAGCACTGCTCCCTTCACTGATTCAAGATTAATCCCTACCCTACCCTCTTCTACTACAGAAAATAAGTCGGCATTCCCTTACTCCGAAAACCAAACTCCAGTCCAGAATATCTCCAAATCAGCCCAAACGCATTATCCGCCATTTCAAGTCGCCGAAGCTTTACTGCGAGATTCCATAATCCACTGCCCAGCGTCCAAGATTGGGGATTATTTAATGAGGCGGAAGAATTTGAGTGGGATGACAAGATAAAGAACGGATTACTCTGACGGGTGTAAGGGGCAATAATACACTTCTGTGAAAGACAGTGGTCATCGCCGGAAGTAAAAGAGGGTGAGAGGGAATGGACAAGAAGATGATTGTTTGGGCACGCGAGGTGGGGGTGAAGGTGTTGGAATTGTAAACTGAAAGAAAATGTTTGGATGTGGGGAAGGAAAAAGCAAGGGTTGATCGCCAAAAGAGAAAATCGGGAGAAGAAAGGGGCTCAAGTGAAAAGCAAATGTATGTACGGAAAGAAAGGCTATTTCAGAAAGGCAGGCGAGTTTCATGTATGATTGTTTAGTTAAGAGAAACAAACGACCATAGTTTTGCTTCATGGAGTTGTCTAGTTTTCGGTAGTCTAAGTTATTAGTGCGTCAGTACTCTAATTTTCGTAATGTGATGGTTGTCTGATTAATCTAGTTTGACGGTTATCTAAATTTTCTGTGGTGACAGTAGTTTATTTTGTCTAATGTGTCAGTACTCAAATTTGTCAACTTTGACGGCGGTCTAATTATTCTAGTGTGTCAGTACTCTAATTTGTCTAATGTGACAGTTGTCTGATAAATCTACTTTGACGGTTATCTAATTTTTCTATGGTCCCAGTAGTTTATTTTGTCTAATGTGTCAGTACTCAAATGTGTCTAGTTTAACGGCAGTCTAATTTTTCTTGTGTCAGTACTCTAGTGTGTCTAGTTTGTCAGTAGTCTAATTTTTTGTTTGTGTCAGTACTCTAATTTGTCTAGTTTGACGGCAGTCTAATTTTTTTGTGTCAGTACTCTAGTGTGTCTAGTTTGTCAGTAGTCTAATTTTTTTGTGTGTCAGTGCTCTAATTCCTCTGGTTTGACGGCAGTCTAATTTTTCTAGTGTGATGGGTGTCTGATTAATCTGATAGTAATCTAATTTGTCTAGAGTGACAGGAGTTTATTTTGTCGAGTATGAAGGTAGTCTAATTTATTTCATGTGATGGTAGTCTAACTACTCTATATTGAGGTTAATCTAATTTGTCAAGTGTGATATTTGTCAAGTTTGTCGAGTGTGACGGTAGTCTTATTTATCTAATATGACAGTAGTCTGATTAATCTAATTTCACATTAATCAAAAATGTTTACCGTGCAAGTTGGTTCAATTGTCTCGTTTGATGGTAGTGTAATTTGTCTGGTGAAAACGTTGTCTGATTAATCTAGTTTGACAGTAATCTATTTTTAGTAGGATGATAGTTTGTCTTGAGTGACGGTAGTCTGTTTTATTTCTCTGTCTGTAGTCTAATTAGTCAGATGTAATGATAGACTAATTTGCCTAGTTTGACTTTTGTCTATGTTTTGTCAAATGGCAGTTTGATTTGTTTATTTTGTAAAATATAAAGATAAACAGCTCTCTGGGAGGATGAAATTCCTTTTCATTTGGCCACCATGTCTGTCCGGCTCAGAATACGCTGATTTTATGGGCGCCTCATGTGGTATGATGGTTAGCAAGTAAGATTTGCAAACCTTCACGAGTGAGTTTCAGTCTCACTGGGTGCCCCATTCATACGACCTTGTGCCTCATCTTGGCAAAAAGTTTATTAGATTACTGAAAACACTGACTTTGTATCCGGCCGAAAGTTGAGACCTATGCATAAAAGGCTTCTGGGTCTGAGGCTAAACTGAATTTAGTGAGAAGGGTTTAGTTATTGAGATCTGTGGAGTGTATAGTACCCTGTCATTAATCCCAGACCAAATCCGTAGTGGAGTGGTAATACTTATAAGAACACTATCTATAAGTCAAATAGATATGTTTTAAAATTATTAGAATTGGAAATACGTAAAAGCATATAACTATGCAAATGAGTTATTGTTAAATGGAGATAATTACTTGAAATTATATAGGAGGTGTTCTCGTGGTGTAATGGTTAAAACAACGGACTGCGGAATAGTAGTAAGCGAGTTCGTACTCTAGTCGCGCTATTACGTTCACTCTCGGGCAAATACTCTTGGGAAAGGTATGAAACCCTTATCCTCCTAGCTATGGGTTAAATAGTACCACTACTATTCTTCTAGGAGAATAGCTCTGGCGTTAAATAACCTACAAAGGTTGATATGCCATTAAACAAAGAAACCAAACCAAACCTTGGAATTATATAACTGTCTGTTTCTATTTAGGATTACTTGAATCCATACAATTCTGTGCAAATTTCATGTAATTAATTGGAATACTTTATGGATATTTCTAAAATTATTTCTTTAAGAATAGTTACTTGAAGCTACAGTTATTTTCTTGGGACTATTTTAATTAGTTACTTAGAAAAGTATTGCAGTGCAAGTAAATGAAGAAGAGAAACAATTATTTGAAATCATACAATCATGAGTATTAGATTCAGTAAACTTTGTATCCATGTGTAAATTTTTTGCATGGGATAAAAAAAAATTGATATCATATGACTAAAACTTATTTGTATCAAGAATATTTGCTTGAAGCTTTAATTTGTTTGTTTTGTTTTGGTTTTGTTTTGTTTTATAGCATATCCATCATTAGAGGTTATTTAAGGCCAAATCCTCTTTTTACCTATCATTGTAGATTATGTAATACCAAATTCTCTTTTTACCTCTCTATTAGATATATATGTTTCAGTATAGTTGGGGTTTATGGCATATCAACCATTGTAAGGTTATTTAATGCCAAATCATCTTTATACATATAAATTAAATATATATGATTTGGTTTGGTTGGGTTTTATGGCATATCAACCATTGTAGGTTATTTAAGGCCAAATTCTCTTTTTACCAACCTATTTGATATATACGATTTGGTTTGGTTGGGTTTTATTGCATCTTAACCATCGGAGGTTATTTAATGCCAAATCATCTTTATACATATAAATTAAATATATATGATTTGGTTTAATTTGGTTTTATGGTATATCAACTATTGTAAGTTATTTAATGCCAAATCCTCTTTATACATATATATTAAATATATATGATTTGGTTTGGTTGGTATAATGGCATATCACATATCGTGGGTTATATAATGCAAAATTCTCCTTATACACATGTATTAGATATATATAATTTAGTTGGGTTGGGTTTTATGGCATATCAGCCATTGTTGGTTATTTAATGCCAAATCTTCTTTATACATATATATTACACAGATGATTTGTAGACACATTTGGATGATAACATTTTTAAATTAAACCATATAACTATGAAACCATACAAATGCTTATTACTAAATAGAAATAATTACGTGAAAATGTATAGTTATTAGTATCTGAAATACTTGAAAGCATACAATGCTGTGTAAATTATTTGTATTCGATTGGAATATTTGATATATACGTGGTGCATTCAATAAGTTTCCAGACTTCTTTCGAACAGGTATTTAAAATGGTCGTATGCTATTGCTATACATATTATGAGATGACTGACCAATTTTTATGACTTCAGGTTCAGATGATCAGCTACAGTAGGAATTGGAATACACCCTACTAAATCCTGATTGTCACAGCTGGTGAATTGCAAAAATGCAATCTGGACGTAAGGACCCTTTAGGAGAACGATATGCAATGAAATTGTGTTTTAAACTTAGAAAAATGTCACAGAAACCTATAGAATGCTTCAGACTTCTTTTCGACCATCTTGAATGAATTGAACATCAGTTTTTGAGTGGCATAAGAAATTCAAGGAAGTCAGGGAGTCCATGAGGGATGATGAGAGGTGTGGGAGGAGTAAGGAAGTCAATACCCCAGAGTTGATTGTGTTTATAGTCACATATGCAGATTAACATCTACATACATGCACATGTATATGTAGAATAATTCACAGCAACACAACGCAAGAAGGAAGACACAGGAAGATTTCTTTAACAACATTTTACCTCTCATTTTATTGCAAGGGTTTGAAAGGGTTGTTGAAGGGTTTGCATGTGAGAGGGTGCTGGAGACCGAACATAAACTTCATATTTTGACCCCACTGTTATGACCGTCACGTTGTGTCTTTCTTGTTCTCCTGATGTTGGGGTCTACTCCATCGGGGCTTTCGGTCGGGTGTGGCCTTCCTTACCACATCTGGTCTCTACTGTCTGGAACTCTCCTGGAAACTGCTTTTGCACCCCAAACTCAACTGAGTTAAATAATAATTCAACGTCCACACGATCGCCAATTGGATCTTTGAAATCGGATGTTTAATCGTCATCAAGCGGAAATAACTGTCATGCAGTTCAGAGGTTACTCTCTTCCGGTGCATCACTGTAGTGGCACAATAGGACATTCACCTTGTCCCATATCATAAGCCTTAATCCGCCCATGTGATCTCTTCCGATTACTGGCCGTTGGAATGTGTCACTTCCTTCCGGTGTATTACCTTGGAATAGTATTTTTGGGCCGGGTCGAAGGTCAAAATATAACAATTGGCCAAAGGGTTAGGGTTAGGGTTTGGGTTACTATGTTGAGGTTTTAAGGGGGTTCAGAAAGAGATCCCGTCGGAAGAGGTCAGCACTCTTCATATCGGGTCAGTGGCATGTCCACCAGTACAATGCACCAGTCCACAACTCTATACTTGTCACAGTCTATTTGACAAAGATGGGCATCAAGACAGTTCCCTATAGTCGGGACCTTGCTCCCTGTGACTTTTGGTTATTCCCTAAGCTCAGAGGCTGTCGTTATGAGACAATTGAGGAGATGAAAGAGGCTGTGACGAAGGTGACTGACACGCTCACACGAGGACTTCAATGGGGCCTTGCAGAGGTTGTTGGAATGATACAACAAGTGCATTGCAGCCGGAGGAGATTACTTCGAAGGGGACAAGAGTTTCATGTGTGTACTATCAACAAAAGAGCCATACGAAAAAAGTCTGGAAACTTATTTAATGATCCTCGTAAACGTTGCCAGAAAACTCTTCTGAAACAACTACACAAATATACATATATATATATATATATATGCATGTAAAGCAATTCTCAAATCTCTTTGCAAAATGAGCTAGCGAACCGCTTAAATTAATCAACCAATCAACTAATCTGTTTATTAAGCCTTAGAAAGGCTATCATAATGCTATAACCGTTTGTATCACGAGAACGTCAGCAGTCCACAGATCAAATCTATCAACTTAAACATCTTATATTTTATTCCATTTTTACCTATCCAAGTCATATTTTATACCATTAATCGTTTTTCAAAGAGAAATGTTTAGCGTTGGGGTTGGTATTAGTAATAATATTTCTTGATTGTTTTATTAGATGAAATATTGTTGGTCATTATTACTTGTTTAATTAGAAATTTTCTTTTCGGCTCTGGCGTAATGTTGTTAGTTTCTCACTTCTCTATCGTTATTTTTGTATAAGAAGTTCCTTACTAAGTACAAAATTTACATAAAAAATAAGTTTGTCAAATTTAACTAATATAGAATGAAAATAATATTTTATTCATTGTTCATTCCTGTCTTCGAGAACACATCATCAGTCTCTATATTTTTGACCACCCTGTCTGCGGAGGTTGTAGAATACGCTGACTGCAATTCCGTAGAGGAGTAAGGCTCTCTCCACAATGAGACTACCAGTTCGCTGTGGGTGTCGACCTGTATTTTTTGAGGACCGGATCACGGCAAATTTTATAGCAGAGAAAGACAACAGTGATGTATGAAAATATAACCAGCTTCTTTTCTTTTACTTTTTTATCACCGAAAATGTACAGATGAGAGGGTCCAGTACGAGAAGGTCGAAGATGGATAAGCTGCACAAAGGGGCTGAGGTACGAATCTTCAGTGAATCGCTTTCCTCTTCAAACCCACCGGGTCGAAATGTTCCTGAATATATAAATTGTCGTTGTCACATATTCAGCTTGCCACCTACGCAACGCACGTGATCACACTACCTTCTAGCATGCCACCAACACAATTTCCGCGGCATTTCCGCCGGTAACACCTGTTTCCTGTTTACTTTAGGTACTAGGTTAATTTCCTGTTATTCTTGTTCCTAGTGTCAGACTTCTGTTGCTGCATCAATATTTCAAACGGATCTTCAAGTTAATATCCAACAAACTCCAAGAAATATGAGTAACTCTGCTGTCAAAGTTTACGTATTATCGTAAGAGTTCATTTCTAACCTTATTTGTTAAAACAGGCAATTGAAAGTGCCCAATTCAATTAATCGGCTGATCATGTCCATCTCTAGTGTTGTATACTCAGCTTTGTCTTTATGAACAACGTACACTTCTTTATAAAAATATATCTCTCATTTTATTCTCAAAAGGGGCCCACAGTATGTTGTTAGTTAAGAGATAGATAGAGAGATATACTCTGAGAGGGGACTTCTTCTTGTCCCATATTTTATGGGAGCCAGGGATTGCCAACGCTTGCACCTTCTTGCATGCCGTATCGTCAGGGACGGCCTAACGACTCTGATCGGCTGCGTGTACCTGACTTGACTCTCAATTCTATGCCTCTGTCTAAATCTGACCGCGTGGTTATCACATAATCTCCTTCCGGTTACACACCTGTTGGACCGTACAGCCCCGACACGCTGACATCCCCCTCTTTACTAATCACGACGTGACAGCTTGTCAAAGCACACGGGGTCACTAGGAACGAACCGAAAATCCATGTCATATGTTATATAACACTAGCACCTACATGAATGTCAAGAGCGTATTCTTAAAATTGCTCTTTTGCCAAGCAAGTAACCAACCATGTTTTATCTTAAATGTGCTCAAAGAAGTGGCTTAGATTGGTTTGGTTTGGTTTCTTTGTTTAATGGCATATCAACTCTTTTTAGGTTATTTAATGCCGATGCCATTCTCCTAGAAGAACAGTAGTGGTACTATTTAACCCATACTTGGGAGGATAAGGGGGTTCATACCTTTCCCAAGGGTATTTGTCCGAAAGTGAACGTAATAGCGTGACTGAAGTACGAACTCGCGTACTACGATTCCGCTGTCCATCGCTTTAACCATTACACCACTAAGACACCCCCAAGTGGCTTAGAGTCAATCATGTTAAGAAAAAATGACTTTGTGTGTCCTGGGTATAATACTAAACAAAATGTTAGTCTCTAGTCGTGAGAATGTTTCTAATTAATTACCATTGCTCGCAGATTGAACCTTATGCGGAGTGGTAATACCAATAATGATCTCATCAAAGTGTCAAACAGAACTGTTCAATCCTTTACAAAGGATTATTATTAGTTATTAAAAACCATGCAGCCGTGTGCAAACTGTTCTTATTAGATAGGAATACTTAATAAGCAGAATTCAAAATTGTCAATAGCAATAGCTGAAATCATTTAACTACGTATAAGCAAATAAGTAATACTAAATAGTATTATTGCTGTTTGATAGCAATATCTAAAGCATTTAAATATGGGAACAAATGAGTGATCTTAAACAGATTTATTCGTGTTAGATAGTAATACTTGAAACCACTTAACCATGAGTAAACAAATGAGTTCTAACCCTTTTAAAATTAAATCTACCCGCAAACAACTAATTCACATATATATATATATATATCTTTTTTTTTTTTTTTTTTGACTGTAAAAATGTTATCCATGTGATCTGAAGAAGTCCTGTTATTTTTAGTGTTATTGATTCATATCAATACCCATAACAGGATGGAAATAAATTTATAATCCTAATGTGACCGGCTTTTGTTTTTCTTAAAGGTATATATATATATATATATATGGTTTGGCATTAAATAATCAACAAGGCTTGATATGTCATAAAACAGCAACCAACCAATACTCTTCAAATGAACCTTGCCTAGAAGTGAATTAATGAGATGATTAGAAAAGTATTAATTTCATGCAGGAAATATTTATTCATGAAATCTTCTTTCTCTAATTTCATCCACAAGTACTTTGATAAAAATAGACCACTATGTAGAAATTTAAATTTCTTGCACATTTCCCAATAGATCACCTTACCAACCCAGTCGTGTCTAGTCGTAAACTCCTTCTGTGCTAATTTGCTGCATTCACGTATTATGTGAATGATCGTTTCGTCTCTTTCACCACATAGCCTACATTTGCTATTTTGTTGCGTCTTATCTATTTTCGCTTTGTATATTATTATTATTATTATTATTATTATCATTGCATCAATGGATTCTATAAATTTGCTTTAGCGGAATTATCCGAAATTGTGTGCTTAATGTAAAGTTTATAATATATGAAGAAATTTATAAATAGGCTTATGAGGTGCAAAATATCTTTGAGAAACAATGTTATTGTTTATTTTTTATTTTATATTGCCCTTTAATTGATGGGCCCTTCAGATGGATGTGAAAATAAATTCTCCTCTTTTTACCGTTACCTCACGTGTCATAATTAACAGAGATATATAACGGATTTTCTTTTTATAAATACTTAAATAATGACGCATGAATCTTTACGTAAGATAAAAAATATTCTTAGGAGTTAATGGTAAAAAGAAAAAAATTTTTCAAATACATTCAAAGAACTCATCGGTTAACTGGCAAAATAGATTCATAATGAAATATATTAATTGATTTTCTTGTTTCTCAATTATTGCTAGCCTCTTCATATATAAATTGAGGTCTCGGTAGATGTTGAATGGATGTATGTAAAAATTGTAATTGTGATTCATAACCGTTTAAAATTTACATCGCAGCTAATAGCTCCTCGTGGCTGAATGGTTAGAAGCTTGGCTTGGCGTTTGAGTTTAACGGATTTCGGTCCCAGATACGGGAAGCTACTGTCTAGCTACACTGATGAGTTCCGATAGAACGAAACAGATTTGTCTGTGGATGACTATATATATATCTATATATATATAGGCCTCTCTGGACGTCTTACATACCACCTCTCTGATACCAGTACCGTCATATAACAAAATATAATTTTTTTTTTAAATTTCACACATGAGGAAATACGAAAATCATCACTAATAACACCAAATCGTATATGAAAATAAGAGAAAAAATCCACAAAGCCATTAATATTAGATGCAATAAAACAAACATGAAAAAATGACATTGAACAGTAGCACAGATATATTAAAGATATTTAACTACTAACATGGTAACGAAAGCACGCCCGCCAATAATAAACCTTTTCAACAAAATAAATATCGCAGCCAAACTGAACAAAATTAAACCTATAACAAAAAAAGTTCATTCTGAAGATGATCAATCGATAAGATCGAAATTACAGGGAGCAAAGTCAAAGGGAAGTTATTTATCAATTGCACTAGAAAGAGAGCTAGTAAATTAAATGATCATGAGAAAGAAAGGCCCATATCATTGTATAAACAGTATATATATATATATATATATATATATATATATATATATATATATATATATATATATATTGTTTATACAATACCAATAGGACTTTTTTATGATAATTTAATTTTTTTTCATACATATAAATTAAAATATTGTCGAATTTATTCCTATTTTCTCTTACACACACACACACACACACACACACACACACACACACACACATACACACACACATATATATATATATATATATATATATATATACAAGAGAAAATGGGAATTAGTCTGACAATATTTTAATTTTAAAGTATGAAAAATCAAACTATTCAAAGGAATGTAAAACTTAACGTTTTTTATCATACCATCGTCGGGATAATATTGAAAGTTTCTTTTAACGTTTGTAAGATTTTTTGAATCCATGACAAATACATTACCTTTTAAAATAAAATATCACACACTATCTACGTCATGTAGGCTATTAACTCTAACTACGTCACATAGGCTATTAACGGTAATAGAACAATATGAATTTTCTCGTTTTTTTGTTTCATTTCATTTTTAAATAATATTCAGAAAAGA
>OY757940.1:60639484-60661984 GCA_963585895.1 Sepioteuthis lessoniana
AAAAGGAAAAATCCAAACAAATAAAGAATGAACTTAAAAAACCCAAAGTAAACAAGGAAAAACAAGAAAATCATAGCGAAACAAAGGAATTTAAAAAAATCTAAATTCTGTACAGCATTAAGAAAACTCAGAAGAAATAGATTCCGAAAATAAGTAAAATAAATAATTAAAAATCAAATTAATTAAACAATTTTTTGAGGAATACATCAATAAATGAATAAATATATAAATAAATAAATAAATGCAAAAGAAAGTGAAATACAGAAAATAAGATTAAAAAGAAAACGAGGAAAAGTAAAGAAAGAAACAAGAAAGAAAAAAGAGTCGGTGGAGTTAAGAAATACGAAAAAACAAAAACAAAACGAAACACAGCCCCACACATATCCACACACAGGCACAAACAAATGCACTCACATACAAATACACACACATACTAAGAAGTCCAAATGAATAGATATTCGTTTGGGAAATCCTCAGTCTAAATCCGTAGGACACATAGCATAACGTTTATAGGGGTTGGTTCCTTAAGCTTCTAAGGAGACAATCATCTGGAGGTTGCTGGTCCAATCCTGACTGCAGGCGAGTATTAATACAGGAATACTTAACACTTGTACCCGGTTATGGCTAACGGAATCTGAACAGGCGACCCCCGTGGATTCAACAAAAGACGTAGTTCGAAGTTCCGTGTAGGTTCCCGAATTCGACAAACATCTGAAGAAGGCAGGAGGACATATCGTTCGAAACGTTGAGGAAATAACAATAAAGATGAAGACAATAGTCTGAAAACCCTTAATGATAAAAATCGTCAAGCTTCGTCACAGAAATTTAGACAACTAAGAAAGAGTTGAGTATGAAAGGAAAATGGGTGTTTACAAACCACCCCGGGGACACACAATTGAGGGTGTAGTGGATAAATTGTAATAAGGGGGAGATGAAGGGTACACAATGAACGCTGGAAGATTAAATAAAAAGTCAAGTTGAGAAGTAATTTACTAAGCGTTTTGCTCAGATGTGGCTAAAGGCCGTATAAATGGTGCATCTGATAAGAATCGAACTCACTCATGAAGATTTGGTAGTATCGCTTGCTAACCATTACACTACCCGAATACCTTAATGGAGCTGAGAAAGTGGAACCTGAGTAAATGGTAACATATTCATGGGCACAAATTCTCTTAAACTCATAAACAAGCGAATCAACGCCTTCCTTATTGTGAATTTTACTATAATTGTCTTCTTCTATGTGTGTGCGTGTGTCCGTATTAACCCAATCCTTACGTGATAGACAGGATGTGACACAGGTCAGTTTTTAAGAGGAGTGAAGATGGTTTGAATTCATGGTTTTCTTTCTCCTTGACTGGTTGCCTATGCAAGGCTAAATAACCTAATCAGCCCTACTATTTTACCCATATCTCTGGGGGTTGGGAGAACATAACTACTGACCACTAATTTCCCTTTAAATATTCAACGTTCTTTCTCAAGTAACTCCTTCAAAAATGGCTACCCTTGATAGAGCTATATGATGTATACACGTAATTCTTTTTCTTATACATCGGCTTAATGTATCCTCTGCATTTGATAATGAGGCTCTACTCCCAGAGAACTTGGGAGTACAAAGTACCCCTTCATTACCATTGTTCCCAGGGAGCACTCTGACTATAAGTTATCGTGCTTGTAAGTCTTTAAAAAGATCTCTTTAAAAATTATTCGTATCCGATAGGACGGTGAAAAAAAGACAGAGGGTGGTGTCCTCGTGGGATTGCGGAATCGTAGTAAGCAAGTTCCAAATTTAGTCGCACTATTATGATCACTTTTAGACAAATACTATTTATGGAAAGGTACCAACCCCACTATCATCCCAGTTATAGGTTAAATAGTATATCTACTGCTCTTCTACAAGGATGGATTTGGAATTAAATGAAGCAAGAAGGTTGATATTCCATTAAAAAAAAAAAAACTGAAGAAACATCTAGACAAAATATGGAAATACAATGAACGCGATTTCTTAACCTCTAGGTTAATAATTAACTTTCCTTTTTACACGGCAGTGGTTGAGAAGGGCGAGCTCTCGGCTTTTAGCTTTTTGCGAGGCCCCGGGACCTGTTCTGGACTTCGGTCCGGAGCGTGGCTCTGGAAAGGGAACAATGGCAGACTTGGGGCCTTTAATTAGGCACCTAGTTTCGACTAGGCTACCTTCGGGTGGGCGAGCTGCATTTTTGTCTCCTTTGTCCCCCATGCACGGCACTAGACCAAGCGTCTAGTTTAAGCCGTAAACTGGCATACGTGCCCGGACCCACATTTGGGTTCGTGAAACTGCTTGCTTCATCAGGCTCACATTGCACTAAGTGAGCCGATGAGCAGCACAGACCAGCAGGGTTCGAGTCTCGATTCGTTCCCGACCTCCCCTCCCCTTTATCCCCACTTTAATCGGCCTTCGGGCTTTTGACCTTGTGTCAAGTCGTGTCTGGTGGGAGGCAGCGACAAATAAACGGCAGTGGTTGAGAACATATGATTATTTTTATTTACCATGGACTATTTTTAACATAGATTATTTTTACCATATCTTACCCTTATCTAAACCCTAGAAGAGTCGACTTGCAACTAATGAAACAATCGAAATACTTTCATTCGATTATCATTAGTACATTATTTACGCCACGATACTGATGCATGACCATATGAAGAAGACTATTTACTATATATTATACTGACTTATTTCCGTAAGCCTGTTTTTCTTTCTCTCTCTGTTTTGACGTACGGGATAGTTTTGAGGTGGGATATGCCGGGGTGGGTGTTTCGATATCGTACTCAGATTTCTTGTAGAGTCATCCCCTTTAAGTACTTTCAGAGATTTAAACCCATAGACAGATAAACAGACAGACCGATAAACAGACAGACTGACAAAGAAAGAAAGAATGCAATGGAGTGGCTTGTTCTGTCCAGAGGTGACTATATATTGACCAACTTCATCCTGCCTCTTTCAAGCAACGACCTCTCAATAAGAAGCATATTGAATCTACAAACATAGAAATTCTTGATGCGATGCTTGCAAGGGGTTTGGGAAGCGAAATAGACGTTTTTCTATCGACTCTTTGCCCAACGGGGTCCCCGGGCTATGGACGGCCAATCAGCTATACTAACTAGCTCCCTATATCAGCGTTGCCAATTGGGGAGTGCCATATATTTACTCTTCTTGAAATACGGACAAAGAGTTGATGGGATCTCAATTCGTTGTTTTACGTTCCTCGTTTCGTGATATTTTGTCGGTCGGTGGTGTCCCGAGGCTAGGAGAGAATCGTACGGAAGAGGCTGTTTTTGAGAATATATTAACACACACACACACACACACACACACACACACACACACACACACACACACACACACACATATATATATATATAAATATATATATATATATATATATATTACGATAGATACTTTATATCCATGTTTTAATGAAATCATATATATATATATATATATATATATATATATATATATATATATATACACGAAACCACTCCACACGAGCAGGATGCGACACAAGGTCAATTTTTAAAGCAGAGTTTAATTCAGAGTATTCTTTCTCCTTGACCAGTTGCCATACTAATGTTTAAGAGCCCGGTCTGCTCTTCTAGTTACCCATAACTGAAAAGAGAATAATTGGATTCATGCCTTTTACAGGAGTACTAGTTATAGTTGAAATGTAAATCGCCTAGTCCAGTAATTGAACTCGAGTTACCGTGTCCATTTTCTATAAAGTTAACCATTACACCACTTCCCCTTCCTTTCTTTGCCCAGTCAGCTGGGGCTGTAGAATACACGGACTGCACCTCTGCAGAGGGGTAAGACCCCCCCCCAAACGAGTGTCATTGATATGACACTAAACAATCTGATAGTGAGGTTCCAGCAGTGCTGGAGCTTTGGGGAATGCGGAGTACCCCTTCATTGCCATTGCTCCTATGTCCACTCTGGACCGGAGTGGTAGCACCTGATAGGGCCCTATCTATGGGTTAAATAGAACTAACAGCATACTTATGCTAAAATGAATTGTTTTGAGTAAACTGAATAGCTTGAAATAGAAATGTTTTTGACAATTAAACCGTACTTACATTTAAACTACGTGATTATGCTTAACTGAATTATTTGAAATAGAACTGTTTTTGACATTAAAACTGTATTTACAATCAACTGAATTGTTACATATAACTGCTTGAATAGTTTGAAATAGAAATGTTTTTGACAAACTGCGTACTTATGCTTGTTTTAAATAGAACAGATTATTCACATAAAAATGGATTTGGCGTTAAATAACCTACAAAGGTTGATATGCCATAAAACGCACCAAACCACCAAACCAAACCACCCCCCCTTTCTCCTCTCTCTCTTTATATATATGTATTGGCATAATTGTTAGAGTTTTCACCAATGGCCTTGGGGACAGAGTTTCTATCCCTGGTCGAGTCATGTTAAAAACTCAAAAATGGTATTTGATCCCTCCTTGCTTAACACTCAGCATTATAAGGTATGGATCAAGATTAAAGTGAAGTAATCCAGGATGTAGTAGCTTTTGAAAAGGGAACCTTTAGTTCGCCCTCAACTATGGTCACCAACTTTGAATATATATATATATATATATATATAGTATTATTCGGTCCAGTTAAACCAGAGTTGGGAGTAATTCCTTCAGGACAAGAAAATCATTCAGGAGCTGAACATTTAAATTTTCCTGGTGGAGAGCTCAATGTAATTTTTTTACAGAGCAATATTTCTTTCAAGAAAAAACCAAAGACCGGTTAATTTAGGATTATAAATTTATTTCCATCCTGTTTTTTAGTTTCTGGTGTGAACCAAAAACACGAAGAAAAATATAGGTAGCTAAATAAATAATATCGAAATTAATATAAGCATTAATATTTCTCTTAAAAGTTAATCATCGAACTTAACATGAGAAGAAAATAAATTAAACAAATAAATAAAAAAGTTGAATTACCGTAATTATAACTGACGGAAGAATTTTGAAAATAAGATAAATAGGTAAATAAAAAAACGGAAATTCAATAAAACGAGGAGGTAACTCCTTAATCTCTTCTCCCTCCTCCTCCACCCCACGTGTCTACTCTGTTTTATTTATCCATTGGATCTGAATAAGTCCTGTTATATTTATCTTCGTGTTTTTGGTTCACACCAGAAACTGAAAAACAGGATGGAAATAAATTTATAATCCTAAATTAACCGTTTTTTTTTCTTTAAAATATATATATATATATATATATATATATATATATATATATATATATATATATATATATATTTGCAAGGTGTATTAAAAAGTATTGAAACTGAAGCTTTATTTACAAAGAAAAGAATAATCAATGAAACTTTGAGACTTTTATTTTTTCAGATATAGTCCTCTCGCCTTTCGACAAAGTCATTCTTTCGATTTTCGATTTTCGGAATGTCTACTATTGATACGTTATAAAAGCAGTGCAGTTATATTACTTTTAATGTCTCCCTCGTTGACAAATTTCAACCCTTAGGTGAATCTTCATCTTTAAAAACAAGAAAAAGTCGCACGAAAGAATTATAGAGTGTGGTACACTTGCTTAATCATCCGCTTCTTTAAAACTATTCTTCTCTAAGAAAGATTGGCTCTAAATTAATTTCGAATTGAGTCAGAATTTTATAGGCATCAACATTCTATTATCTAAACTAATCGATTATACACTTGTCCCAGTTTCAACTTTATCAATGTGATCAAAGTTATAGTTTAAATTATTTTTTAACACACTATATATATATATATATATATGTGTGTGTGTGTGTGTATATATATATATATAAATACATATGTATTGCATAAGTTATCAACGAAAGGAAAAGGAAATCTTTTTCAAAAAGATCTTTTTTCTGGTTAAAATATTCTATTTCCGTTTATATCGTTTTGTTTTGAATTTGTTTGATGTCATTAAAATCATAGATTAATCCAACTAAATTTTTATACAATGTTGTCTGCAATTTAAAAAGAATAATTTTAAAAAGCCTTTCTTTACATTTATAATACCCTTGATGATGGCCTATGATGGGTTGTAAAGGAACAATTTCGGTAAATTCATCAACCAACTCAGACTTAAGAATAAAGCACTTTTCAGGAAACTTCAAAGCATCCTAATAAAATTATATGGACAACAAATAGATTTAATTAAAACTGCTTGAAGGAAGGATTACTGCACACACACACACACACACACACACACACACACACACACACACACACACACACACACAAACACTATATATATATATATATATATATATATATATATATATATATTGTCATCTACAGACAGACTGTTTCGTTGTATCTCAAGTGTGGCTAAACATTCAGGACACTTCAAGCCCGATTGAAGCCCGCCCAAATTTACGCTAGATTTAGTATCATACCACTCAGCCACCAGGCGAAATACATCAGCTCGTGAATTATTACATCTTATGTATTAACTTTCTTTTGTTTACATTTTACCTTACCGGATATCAGAGTGCGCATTTCATTAGAAGAGCTTTGCATTACGCGAGTGGCAGCCGTTAATTCCTTCGCCAGAATGCTCAACCTCTGGGATTGGAGCATATATATCGGCTTCCTTTGTTAAGCTTTTATTTAATGAATTTTATTTGAAATAATTAATATTTAATGATTTATTACTTCATCCTCTAATTTAGGATTGAAGTTTTACTTTTTTTTGCTTTATAAAACACATACAATTTAAAAGAATGAGATAAGCTAAGAAAGGTGTGATAATAATTAACTTCCCTTTTTACACGGCAGTGGTTGAGGACATATGATTATTTTTATTTACCATGGATTATTTTTACAATAGATTATTTTTACCATATGTTACCCTTATCTAAACCAATGTTCTAAAAGGATCGTTATTATTTGTCGCTTTTTTCGCCAATAATTTTTCTCGTCTGATTATTGTATGATTGTTTTACGTACTAAAAATTGGCAGTAATGGGACTGACAAAAAGGGATGAGTAAACATTGTTTTAATTTAGGCATATCTTGCTTTACCTGTCACTTTTGCGCATTCTTTTAATTTATTGAAAAGGCTGTTTAATGTGTTTGTTCATTCAACTCTCCTTCTCTCTCTCTCTCTCTCTCTATATATATATATATATAATGGGAGGAAGGAGCTCCACCATTAATGATGAAGCTATGAAAGCAAACTTTTGAGGAGAAGTTAAGTCCACAATCAAAACTGTGGAAAGAAGCTCCAGTATTAAACGTTTGCTAACTTTTTGGTATCCTTTGACAGGAAAAGTCTAACGAAAGGTACTCTGAAATAAAACCTGCTTTTGTAAAGTCACTACTTATCTTGCTGTTTGTTCTTTGGTGCTATTGCTATGTAGATGGAGACAGTGGTATAATTGTCGTAAAAACTGATGTCACCATATTCCAGCGACGTACAGATGTACTACATTAATGATCTAACGAATTTTGTAGAGTTTTCTTAGCTTGAATTCGTTGTGAATCAGAATCTTTGAGTTTTAATTTAGTTTGCAAAGACGGCTATAACCCGAGAAAATATGACTGTTATATATATATATATATATATATATATATATATATATATATATATATATATATATATATATATAACACTGAATCAGTATTTAGTATATGTGCTGATTTCTCATAATCGTTACATATATTTCCATCGTTCTACATTTCTCCTCTGATCGCCTTCATTTTTTGAATATTCACACATATACACCAAATCTCTCCATAAGTTGGAAGCAATACAAAGCCAACTTTAGAGTGAGGTTTAACAGGTGTGAATACAGATCTTTCCTTTTTCCAAGAGCAGTTACTATACCGAAATTAAAAAGTCAACTTTTCCTAACTATCTACTTATAGAAAGAGGAACAATAGCTGGATTAATGCCTTTCTAAAGGGTATTAGACCTTAGAGAAATTCTAACAAACTGGATTTGAACTCGATTCACTGTGTACATTTCCTAAGACGATAACCGAAGCATTTTCTCACGAACGCCTTAATGCACGCACACACACACACGCGCACACACACACACACATATATATATTTATTTATTATATATATATATATATATTTATTTTATATATATATTTATTATATATATATATATATATATTGATATATAGATAATTAAGTGTATGAGAGACAGAGAGTCAGAGTGATTTTTAATTTGAAAAGCCACAATCTTTACAAAGAATGAAACACGATAGAATAATCATAGTGAAAATACGTGATCAAAAAATAATCGGTAACTGATGTAGTAAATTTACTGGTAAAATTCTAACAGTAAATAGGCTTCATGCAAAATGCAATAAAAATAATGATACTATTGATAGACCTACAGAGAGACAATAACTAGAAAAAAAAATGGAAAAAAAACCCAACTCTATGGATGTTTTAAACGAATAATAAGCAACATCTCGCACGAGAAAACATGGACGTGGCTCAGAAAGGGAGATCTTACGAGAGAAACTAAATCTCTCCTAAAAGCAGCACAAACAACGCCAGAAGAACCAACCAAATCAAAGCGAGAATAGATAAGACGCAACAAAATAGCAAATGTAGGTTATGTGGTCATAGAGACGAAATCATCAATCACATAATAAGCGAATGCTGCAAATTAGCACAAAAGCGTATAAGACTAGACACGACTGGGTGGGCAAGGTAATCCACTGGGAGTTGTGTAAGGAATTTAAATATGACAATACGAACAAATGTTATATGCACAACCCAGTAGCTGCCCTGGAGAATGAGACATAAACTTCAATGGGATTTTGACATACAATCCCCAAATCTCGGCCAGACGACCAGACCTTAAAATAATAAATAAATAAAGAGAACTTATAAAACTGTGGACTTTGCTGTCCCGGCTGACCACAGAATAAAACTGAAAGAAAATGAAAAGGATAAGTACCTTGACCTTGCTTGGGATTTGAAAAAAATGGTGGAACGTGAAAGTGACAATTATACCAATTTTGATTGGTGGCTTTTGGTACAATCACCAAAAGATTATCAAAGGGACTGGAGGACTTGGAAATAAGATTACGAGGGGAGAACATACAAACTACTACATTATTGAGAACGGCCAGAATACTGAGAAGAGTCCAGAAAACGTGAGGAGGTTTGTTGTCACTCAAACTCCAGTGAAAGATCATTAGCTAACGCTAATGTGAAAAATTCTCAAGGAATGATTAATTTTAGTAAAGAAGAAGAAGAAGAAGAAGAAAGAAAGAAAGAAAGAAGAAGAAGAAGAAGAAGAAGAAGAAGAAGAAGAAGAAGAAGAAGAAGAAGAAGAACGGTTCATTTCAGACAACCATGGCAGTGATAAGGTAATAGTATTTGAAATGCTTCTTGATAAAAATAAGAATAAAATATTTCACTCTCTTCCTCTAATCTCTCTTTTATTCACTCAACACATCCTTTTTTTCTGATGTCTCAATCTCTTTTCTTTCATCTGGCACGCACCCCCTATATATATATATATATATATATATAATTATTCTCGTTCATATCCCTAACCCAATTTTAATATGTATTCCCCCACCAATGTTTATTTCTTTCATGCCTCATATTCTATTTCAACTTTCTACCCTCCAGCTTCCATCAGCCTTCTCTCCAACACTGGATAAACTGGCTTTAAACATTCCAGTACCGTAGTCTCTGTTTCAACAATTCCTGGACAAACAAAAAAGAAAAAAAAAGAAAAGAAAAGAAAAGAAAAAAAGGCAAATGGTTTGATTTCAATAGTTACTTCCTCTTCCAACACTTCTAGTTTCTCCACATGAACACATAGCTTCAAGCAATATTCACTTGCTATTTTGGATTATTCCAATATGAGGAAAACTAAAAAGGTTCTTTTTCATTTGGTCTTTTATTCGCTACTGAAACATTTTCCCAACAAAAGCATATTTCATTCAACCATTCCACTATTTATACATGGCTTCCGAGCGCGCATGTTTGCTAATTTGCATAACTGTTGCTCGTTAAAGGAACATCAGCGTTTAAGCATAACCTTACACATAAGCACACACATTCATATATATATATATATATATATATATGTACTCCGCTATCCCCGTAGGGTTGGGTTCTCTAGAGAATGAAGTAATCGTGCTGCCATTAGCGTTGATTGCAAGCCTCTTCGTATTTTAATTGAGGTCTCGGCAACCGTTGAACGGATGTATGTAAACAATAGTAATTTTGATTCATAACCGTTTAAAATTTACTTCGCAGCTAATAGCTACTCGTGGCTTAATGGTTAGAGGCTTCGACTTGGCGTTTGAGTCAAACCGGGTTTCGATCCCAGCTATGGGTAGCTACTGTCTAGCCACACTGATGAGTTCTGATAGAACGAAACAGATCTCTCTGTGGATGACTAAATATATATATATATATATATATATATATATATTATCATCATTATCATCATGTCGTGCCACTAGCACGGATATCCCTGACCCTCTCTCGCCACTTTTCCCTATCGTTCATCGCCTCTGGCAGGTCTTAAGGGCTACATCCGGTATCCTCACATAGCTGCTGAATGTATATTCGTACTGGTCGTCCTGCTTTTGCCTGGCTATATGTGGGGGTCCATAGGCGTACATCACTTATGAGCTCGTCTCTACTTCTCCAGAATCGATATTCTATAAAAGAACTACCAACTCATCAATGAGCCAAATAGATCTATTTAATCATTTACTTTATATGAAATCATTTAACTGTCTGCAAACTAATGAATAATATTAAATTGAATAATTTGTTTTTGATAGATCTTTTCAGGTATTAATGTCTAACTCTAATCGTCCACTTTGCATACTAAGTAGTTTCAAGTATTACTGAGTGAAAAAATAAATAAAAATACTTGAAATGGTCTAACTGTATACAAACAAATGATCCATGGCTAGTTTGAAAAAGTTTACTTACAAAGTATTCACTTAAAAATCAAATGTAATACATGTATGAAAAAGATTTAGCAAAAAAAAAAAACCCCAAGACGAGTTGATATGCCATAAAATCAAAGCAAAGCAATCCAAATTGCTGCCAGGTGTTTTACAATAGCAGAGAAACAATTACTCTTAGTTTAAAGACAGTTGGATTCCAAGAAATAATTTTCATTCAACTAACTGTTGTTCTACATTACCAGTTTATTTTTCGTCGGTGGTATTGCAGCATACAATCTATTTAAAATCTTTTTTTAAAGACTATTTTTTTCAAAATGAAAAAAAGTTCACAAAAACATTTCTCGTTATGCTGACCTAAAGTCAAAACTTGTTAAGAACAATTAAAAAATGAATACCTAAAAAATATTCTTACTTATCACTTTTGTACATCATTATATATATATATATATATATGTGTGTGTGTGTGTGTGTGTGTGTGTGTGTGTGTGTGTGTGTTCATCAAGTTATCATAGTTTGCATGAATTTTAATTATATGTGTTGGGATGTCTTAAACATACTTCGTTATATACTTAATTTTCCATACACTCAAGAAAGCAAACGAACAATTTTGCAGCCCTGGATATGCACATGTGCTCACACACACAAACATTCTCTCCCTCACTCTCACACGCACGTGCTCACACACACATACAGACACACACGCACACAAAAAAATTCATACACTCAGAAGACAACACAAATATATATATATATATATATATATATATATATATATATATATATATGTATATATATATATATATATATATATATCAGTATTTTATTCCTCTTATTATATCCTTGAATTTTCTTCCCAAATTATCCATGTGTGTGCGTATATATATATATATATATATATATATATATATATATATATATATATATACGTAAATATGTAAATCTCTTAATACTATTATATATATATATATATATATATATATATGATACTATCATATATATATATATATATAATATATATATATATATGATAGTATTAAGAAATTTAACAATTCAGAAAATTAAACATGAGCATGATTTGCTACAAGGATATATATAAATATATATATATATATATATATATATATATATATATATATATATATATATATATATATATATTTGTATATGTATGTGCGCGCGTGAGTGTGTGTGTGTGTGTGTGTGTGTTAAATTGATTTTTATGAAACTAGATACCAATATAAATAGTTTCAGGATTCCTGAAATAAAATAAATAGAATTGATCGAAATCCTTTCCTCCCATTTTTATTCTATAGTCTAAGATAACAAACAATAAGCGGTGAAAACGAAACCTTTTGCATGATTCCTGAGATCGAAATAAATGCTTTCAAAAATTCTAAATTACATGAACATAGTCGAATTATAGTTTATTCAAAAATTCTCATAAAATTTTAAAGTAAAAAAAACAACAAATAACAAAAGACCAAAAAAAAGTATGATTATTTTCTAGTAGCCCCGACACAAAGAAAGTGAATAAACCTCCTAGCATCGTTTATTTTATTTGTAAACTCCATTTTGCCCATTCAACGTTGCGCTTCTTTGCCGAAAGCAATCAGATCTTTCTAGGGAGTTGGAAGGATGGCAACCAACACGTTAAATAAGGTAGGGAAATTTTCATCGAAATCAATTCATCTGGGTACAAGACATATGGTATGTAGATAGAATAGGGAAGCAAAAAGAGGAAAAAATGGCCGGTTGTGAGCAGCTGATGTTGAAGAGGGCTTTTTGTTTCATTTTATTTTATTTTTGGAAGGAAACCCTCCAAACTTATGGAACCGATTTTGGTTAAGGCTATTGTTATACATTCTGTTGACGATGAAACCATGACGAAAGGAAATGTAGAGAATATTTTTTGTTGGTTGTGTCATGAATTGTAAATGGAATTGATCTTTAGATTGAATAGATGGAATAAATAGATGGAATAAATAAAATGGAGAAGAAACAGAGACGCAAATATTTTGAGATACAACTTTTTGTAAGCATT
The DNA here is from genome assembly GCA_963585895.1 of Sepioteuthis lessoniana. Classification (NCBI taxonomy): domain Eukaryota; kingdom Metazoa; phylum Mollusca; class Cephalopoda; order Myopsida; family Loliginidae; genus Sepioteuthis; species Sepioteuthis lessoniana. Next base: position 60,652,483 of record OY757940.1, read on the forward strand.
TAAAACAAACAAAAGCCGAAACACGAAGTTATTATCATTTTTATTCCTTGAGAGCTTTTCACATCAGCGTTAGCTGTTGGTCTTTCACTGGAGTCAGAGTGACAACAAGTCTCCTCAAGTCTCCAGGACTCTTCTTAGCATTCTGGCCGATCTAAGCAATGCTGTTGTTTGGAGTGTTTCCATTCGCCCTCTTATTTTTAAGTCCTCTAGTCCTTTTACCAATCCGTTGGTATAACAGTCACTTCCTATTATTATTATTATTATTTACTCCTTGAGATTTTTTCACATCACCGTTAGCTGATGGTCTTTCACTTGAGTTTGAACGACAGCAAGTCTCCTCAAGTCTCCAGGATTTCTCAGTATTCTGGCAATTCTCAATAATGTTGTAGTTTAGATTGTCTCCACCCACCCTCCAAATTCCAAGTCCTTCAGTCACTTTAATAATCCTTTAGTTACTGAACCAAAAGCACCTATCACAATTGGTATAATTGTCACCTTCATGTTCTATATTTTTTTCAATTCCCTAGCAAGGCCGAGGTACTTATCCTTCTTTTCATATTCTTTCAGTTTTATTCTGTGATCAGCCGGGACGGCAATGTTGAAAATTTCGCAAATTCTCTTTTATTTTGTTGATTATTATTAGGTCTGGTCTTCTGGCCGAGATCAGGTGATCCGTTTGCATGTCAAAGTCCGATAGGAGTTTATGTATATAATTTTCCAGGACAGATGCTAGGTTGTGCATATACCATTTTTTCGTACGGTCAAATTTAAATTTCTTGCATATCTCCCAGGGGATCACCTTGCCTACCCAGTCTTGTCTAGGCTTATACTGTTTCTGTGGTATTGCTGTTATTATTATTATCATCATTATTATTATTCAAGGAGTATAATGTAAAAACGAAGACAATAATAATAATTTAAGTAAAAAAGTATACATAACTTAAAAAATACACCAAAGAATCTTCTTCTTCTTCTTCTTCTTGAGAGTTTTTCTCATCAGTTTTAGCTGATGGTTTTCTTCTGGTGTTTGAGTGACTGCAAGTCTCTTCAAGTCTCCAGGACTATTCTTAACATTCTGGCCAATCTCAACACGTTCTTTCATTTCTTAGTCCTCCAGTCCCTGAAAACCAGATTTGGTGACTGTGGCGAGCGCACCAATTGCAATTGGTATAACCTTCACTTTAATGTTTCATAGTTTTTTTTTTTTTCAGTTCTCTAGCAAGGTCTTGGTACTGATCTCTTTTTTCGCTTTTCTTCAGTTTTACATTGTGATCAGCCTTGATTTTTTACACTTGGATTAGCTTGTGGTTTTTCACTGAAATCTGAGTAACAGCAAGTTTCTTCATATTGAGAATTTTGTCGATTTTAGCAATGCCGTGGTCTGGCTGGGCCTGATTCTTCAATTGATTTCCAATTCCTCCAAGCTTTTTTCCAATCCTTTGAGGGCTGTTCCAAGTGCCTCAAACTGCAACTGGTATTACCGTCACCCACCCGTTCCAAATTTCTTACGTATTTCTTTAATCCTTTTGCTTTTTGGGGAGAAGAAGGTGCGGAACAGATATCGAAATACACTAGATTGCAAGTGTTTGTTTATTTTGATTAATTCTAGGTCTCGTCATCTAGCTGGAATTTGGTGATTCGTTTGTATCTCAAAATCGAAGTAAAATTTATGCGTCTTATTCTCTCGGAAGGATTCTAATTTTTGCATATACTATTTTATAGTATGGTCATATCTTTATCTTTGGCAAAATTCTCAGTGGATAATCTTTCCTAGCCAGTCATGCCTAATTATGTACTTCTCTTTAGCAAGTTTGCTGTTTTCCCTTATAATAAGATTAACCGTTTCATCTCTATCATCACATAATCTACATTTGATATTTTGTTGCGTATTTAGCATAATTGGTCCACATAACATTATTTTGGGATTATTATTATTATTTACTCATTAGAGATTTTTACATCAGCGTAAGCTGATGGTCTTTCACAGGAGATTGAGTGACAGCAAGTCTCCTCAAGTCTCCAGGACTCTTCTCGGTATTCTGACCGTTTTCAATAATGCTGTGGTTTGGATGGTCTCCACTCGGCCGCCAACTTCCAAATCTTCAAGGCCCTTTAATAATCCTTTAGTTACTGTGACAAAAGCACCAATCACAATGGGTATAATTGTCACCTTCATGTTCCATAGTTTTTTCAATTCTTTATCATTTTTTCAGTTTTATTCTGTGGTCAGCCGGGACAGCAAAGTCGACAGTTTTACAGATATTCTTTTTTTTTTTGTTGATTATTATTGGCCGAGATTAGGTGATCCGTTTGTATATCAAAGTCACATAGGAGTTTATGCGTGTCATTTTCTAGAACAGGTGCTGGGTTGTGTATATACCATTTGTTGGCATGGTCAGATTTACATTTCTTGCACATTTCCCAGTGGATCACCTTGCAAACCAGTCATAGCTAGTCTTGTACTCCTTCTGTGCCAGTTTGCTGCATTCACTTATTATGTGATTGATGGTTTCATCGCTGTCACCGCATAGTCCGCATTTGCTATTTTGTTGCGTCTTATCTATCCTCACTTTCATATAATTGGTTGTTAAGGAGCTGTTTTGTGCTGCCATTAGGAGAGATTCTGCTTCTCTCTTAAAGTTTCCTTTTCTTAGCAATGTCCAGTTTTTGTCGTGTGAGATGTTGTTTATTAGTCGTTTAAAACGCACATAGAGTTGTTTTCCTTCCCATTTTTGTTTCTAAGTTTTAGTCATTCTGTTATCTATCGTGTTGTCAGTATTGTTTCTGATGGCCGTAATCAGTCCTCCTTCGTGTTTTTCTATGTAGTCTTCGAGTCGTTGTATGGATGTGTCAACGCTGTCTTCGATGCTGGCAAGTCCTCTTCCTCCCTTTTTCTTGATACATATAGTCTGTCCACGTCGTCTCTGGGATGCAATGCCTTGTGCATGGTCATTAGTTTTCTAGTTCTTTGGTCCATTTGTCTAAGTTCATCTCTTGTCCACTTGAAAAAGGGTCCCGAGTATCTAACGAGGGGTGCAGCCCAAGTTTTTAATCATTTGATAAGGTTTCTGCTACTGAGTTTTGTCTCGAGTAGTTATCTAGTTCTCCAGAGATATTCTTTTTGAATTTGGTTTTTCATTTCGACTTGGTTGATGGTGTCAGCCTCCAAGATTCCTAAGTATTTGTAGGTCTCGTTTTCTGCGAGTGTTCTGATCTTGTCTTGATTTGGTAGTTCTATTCCGCCAGTTAGATGTTGTTTGCCACTTTTCATGACGAGCAGAGCGCATTTTTCAATGCCAAATTCCATCCCTATATCTTGACTGTATATTCTAACTGTGTGTATTAAGGTTTCCAGTTCTTTTTCATTTTTTGCAAATAGTTTGATATCATCCATGTACTTTAGATGGTTGATCTTTTCTTGCGAACTACTTAGTTGGTATCTGGCCGTGCATCTTCTGGGTATGTGGTTTAATGTCATCATGGCAATTATGAATAGTAGGGATGATTGAGCATCTCCTTGCACAATGCCTCTTGGGATCTTTGTTTCAGCCAAGCTTTTTCCTCCTGCTGTTAATTCAACTCTCCAGTTTTTCATGGGTTTTTCGATGAAGTTTATGATTTTGTGTGATATTTTGTACTGTTTCTTTCGATGAAGTTTATGGTTTCGTGTGATATTTTGTACTGGTTTTTCGATGAAGTTTATGGTTTCGTGTGACATTTTGTACTGTTTTTTTCGATGAAGTTTATGGTTTCGTGTATTATTATTATTATTATTATTAATATTATTATTATTATCTCCATTGGAGTTTTTCACATCAGCGTCAGCTGATGGTCTTTCTCTGGTGTTTGAGTGACAGCAAGTTTCCTCAAGTCTGCAAAACTCTTCTGAGTATTGTGGCCGTTCTCAATAATTTTTTTGTCTCCATCGTCCTCTAAATTTCAAGTCCTTCAGTCCCTTTAATAATTCTTTAGTTAGTATACCAAAAGCACCAATCACAACTGGTATAATTGTCACCTTCATGTTCCACAGTTTTTTTTTTCAATTCTCTAGCAAATTCTTTCAGTTTTATTCTGTGGTCAGCCGGGACAGCAAAGTCGACAATTTGGAAATTCTCTATTTTTTTTTTTTTGTTACACACCAGATTTAGCTGATGTTCTTTAACTGGAGTTTGTGTGACTGAGAGTTTTCCTAGTCTCCAGAAACCTCAGTATTCTAGTAGATCCCAATACTGCAGTTTAAATAGTCTTGATTTGTCTTTCGATTTTTAACTCTACCAGCAATTTTTTCAAGATTTGGGGAACGTTCCAAGTGCACCAATCACCACTGGTTTTACCTTATTTTCCACAAATTTCTAAGTTTTTAGGCAAGGTCTTAGTACTTATCTATCTTTTCGCTTTCTTTGTTTTTCACTCTGAGGTTCACCAAGTAATTCTGATACTTACTTTATTGTTTTGATCATTTTCCCGCCACCGTTAACTGATAGTCTTTCAGTCCTGAAGTCTCCAGGACTCTTCTCAGTATTCTGACCGATCTTTATAATACTGTAGTTTGGATGTTCTCTAATCGTCCTCTTATTTCAAAGTCTTCTCGTCCCTTTTCAAATCATTTTGGTGATTGTACCGAGCTCACCAATTACAACTGGTGTTACTGTCACCTTTTATAGTTTTATATGTTCTCTAGCAAGGTCTTGATACTTATCTCTCTTTTCACTTTCTTTCAATTTTACTCTTTAATCTGCCGGTACAGTAAAGTCCACTATTCGGCAGGTTTTTATGGTTGAACATCTCTGGCTGAGATTATGGGATCTATTTATATCTCAAAATCCCAATGTGCGTCTCATTCCCAAGTACAGATTCTGGTTTGTATATATACCATTTGTTCGTATGGTCAAATGTATATCTCTTACACAATTTTGCTTGGATCAATTTTCCCATCCTGTTGTGTTGCTATCATAATTAGAGTTTTTCACATCAGCGTTAGCTGATGATCTTTCAATTTTTTTTTTTTTTACTTAATTTATTTTTCTCTTCTCCTTTCGCATATCCCTCTTCTTTCGTTTCTGTCATCTACTACAACTACTACTACTACTTCTCAGCCCAGTCGGCTGGGACAGTAAAATACGCCGACTACACCTCTGCAATTAGTGGGTGGATAAGACCACCTCTTCATACTGAATGTTCTGGATACGACACTAACTTATCTGCTGGTGAAGTTCCAGTCCTAGATCTTCAGGTATGTGGAGTACTCCTTAATTGGCATTACTCCCACGTCCCTTCAGACCCGGAGTGGTAGTACTTATTAGGGTCCCAACTAGAAGTCTGACGAAACTATTTAATCATTTTCTTTACTTGAAACCATTCACCAATGTGCAAAAATCTAGACAACTGTAATATAAATCTTACCTTAACCCTTGCGTCTTAAAAGATTTTCAGGAATGTTACAAATCCAAAATATCAATATATTTGATTTGGATGAGTTTTATGGCATATCAACCATTGTAGTTTATTTAATGCCAAATCCTCTTTATACAAATCATATATGATTTTTAAATACATAGTTTGTTGATAATATCTTTAAACAAACCTGAGTTCATTTGTTTGCGTGCAGTTAAATGATTATACGTATGATTGGTTAGTCAATACTTTGTAGGTAATCTTATTTTTAAATGAGTCAAACTAATTTGTTTGTTGCCGATTCGGTTGGGGCGGTAGAATACACCGACTGCATCTCTGCAGAGGGGTAAGACTCCCAAAACGAATGTCCTGGTATGACACTAAATAATCTGATGGTAATGCTGGAGCTTTGGAGAATGCGGAGTAACCATTCACTGCCATCGCTCCCAGATCCACTCTGGCCCGGGGTGGTAGCAGCTGATCGGGTTCTATCTATGGATCAAATAGAACTAAACGTGTGTACTTATGGTAAACTGAATTATTTGAAATAGAACTGTTCCTTTGAATAAAATGAATTTGGTATTAAATAACCTACAATGGTTGATATGCCTTAAACCAAACCGAGCCAAACCATAATTTGTTTGTAAAAAGTATTAATATTGTTTACTCGCAGTTGACTTGTTTCAAATATTCGCACGCGAATAGTATAAATCATTGATTTGCATTTACCAAAATGGTTTCAAATATTGCTATCTAACATCAATAGTTTTATTTGCACACAGTTAAATGATTTTAAAGATAGTTATGTAACACTAACAATTCAATTTAGGCATACATTTACTGAGTTTCAAGTATTTTAAATCAGCACAAATAATTCTATTTAACATTACCCATTCATTTGTACACCGTTAAATTCTTCTTCTTCTTCTTCTTCTTCTTCTTCTTCTTCTTCTTCTTCTTCTTCTTCTTCTTCTTCTTCTTCTTCTTCTTCTTCTTCTTCTATTTTAAATCGAAGGAAATGGAAAGATATTTGTTTTGAAATGAAAAAGATCGAAAATAGAGAGATATAACAGAACAATAGGTTTGAAGGTTAATAATAATAATAATAATAAGCTGAAGGGAAAAATCCTTAAAGGTATTTTGAAGGGATGCCTTTTACCTGCAGGCCAGGGAAGGTAATATGCTGAATTGGACACTATAAATAAATAAAGAAAGAAATAAAATATAACGATCAAGATGTGGAAGAGGAAACCTTTCGCCTAATAGTGTGTCCATGCGTACGCATTTGAGAACAATAGAGAACGAAGAAATTGCCTTGAAATGTTAGGCAAAGGAAATAAATAGAAAGAGACAAAAAGAAATAAAAGGCGAAAGAGAAAATTGTTTTTTTTTAAATCTTTTTTATTAAGATAGTTTCTATAAAAAAGAAAGACGAGATTACTTACTTGTGTATCGGCTCTTCTACATAGGATCAGCGTGTAGTATCTGCTTTGGATAAAAATATTGACGAAAGAGTCCCGTGGCGTAATGACTAAAGTGCTGGACTGCGCCCTTGAAGTAAGCGAGTTTGAACTCCCTTTTCGCTATTACCGTAGCTTTCGAACTCATACTCTTGGGAATGGTATGAAACCTTTTTTTATCTTCCCATTCACGAGTTGAATTGTATCACTTTTATTCTTCGACAAGAATGGTTTTGGTATTAAATAACCCACGATGGTTGATATGCTATTAAACAGATAAAGCGAATAAAACCTGAAAAGATTGAAGCATCATGCTTCTGCTTACGACTAGAGTATGGTATTTCGTATAATTCTGTGGTTATTACCGAAAATAAGAAAAAAATCTTTACATCCTGAGAAAAACTAGAGCTGTAGAATACACCGACTAAGAATCTGTGGAGAGGCAAAAACCCTCCCAACGAGTGTCCTGGATTTGAGACTAAACTATCTGATGCAGTGGTTTCAGTCTTGGAACTTTCTGCAATGCTGAGTATCCTTTTATTGTCATCGCTCCTTGGCACCACTCTGACCAAAAGTGGTAGTACCTGATAGGGTCCTATCTATGGGTCATACAGAACTGTTGGACATGTAAACTGAGTGCAAACAAATGAGTAATGCTTATTTGAATTGTTTGAAATCGAACTGTTTGATCATTTAACTGTGTACAAACAAATGACTGATGTTTAATTCACCTGTTAGTGATGTATTGCAATACTTGCAACTATTTATCTTTGTTGAATTTTGCTAAAGTGAATTATTAGAAAGAGAACTTTTTGATCATTTAACTGTGTGTAAAAAAATGACTGATGTTTAATTGAATTGTTAGTGATATATAGCAGTCTTTGGAATCATTTAACAGTGTGTCAACGAATGAATCATGTTGAATAGATAAATGTGTTCAAACAAACAATAAATAGAATTATTCATGTAAGAATTACTTAAAACCATTCAACTGTGTATAGAAGAATGAGCACGGTTTCGTTTGAAAATGTGATCAATAAAACGGGGTTCTAAATGATATAAATCATTCAATGTATATGAATAAAGAAGATTTAGCATTAAAAAACTAACAATGGTTAATACGCCATAGAATCCACCTCAAACCAAATGATATATATCATCATCATCATCATCATCATCATCATGTCGTGCCTCAAGCAGGGATATCTCTGACCCTCTCTCGCCACTCCTCCCCATCACTCATCGCTTTTGGCAGGTCTTCAGGGTTACATCCCGTATCCTCCCATAGCTGCTGTATGTATGTTCGAGCTGGTCGTCCTGCTTTTGCTTGGCCATATGCGGGGGTCCATAGGAGTACATCACTGATGAGTTCGTCCTTGCTTCTCCAGCAGTGTCCTGCGTGTCTGGTTCGTCTAACTTGTATAGTTTTCGTAATGGGAGGCAAGTGGCCGAATAGTTGGTGTCTTGTGGGGTGTTGACGCCAGGACTTATTCAATATTGCTCTCAACATTCTTGTGTAATTGCCGTCTAGTTTCTTCTCCAGCCGTTTAGTTAACGTCCAAGTAGTGCATCCATATAGTAGGATCGATACAACCGCTGCCTGGAAGAAACTGCGTTTCATTTTATTGGTCAGGTCTGATTTCCATATGATCTAGAGCCTATCGATAGCTGTCCATGCTTTCGTTAGTCATGTGTTGATGTCTTTTTCGGTTGATGAGACGCTGCTTCCTAGGTAGGTGAAATATATATATATATATATATATATATATATATATATATATATATATATATATATATATATATATATAAAGTAGATTTAGTATCAGAAAACCTACGATTGTTGATACGCTATAAAACCCAGCCAAACTAAATCAAATCTAATATATATGTATAAGGATGGTTTAGGATTAAATAACCTACAGTGGTTGATATGCGGTAAAAACCATCCTAACCCGAACCAGATAAAAGCATTTATTATTTCAAAGAGTATTAAATTAAAACTGACTTAAAAGAAGAATGTACACCCTGCTGGTGGGGCTTCAAATACACTGACTGTATCCACCTCCAGTGTGTTAAATCCCTCCCCTAGATAGTGACACTTTACTGCATCAGATGGTGAGGTTCCTGGTCTGAAAATCTCCAGAGCGTTGAATAATCTTTATATTGCTATTACTCTGAGGTCCACTCTTACTTTTAGTATGGCACCTATTAAGGTCCTATATATGTGTCATACAAATATGCTTTTGAAGACTCGAATTCGATTAGAACATGTGCAAACAAAAATCTAAGTAAAAATCACATAAAAATGTATATGAATGTACTGTGAATGGGATTCCCTAAAATCCAGATAAAAAAAAAAACAGCACTAGATGGGTTGACATGGCATTAAAATCAATCCATCAATAAGAAATGTATGAAATGTGACAAAAAATTAAACATATATTGATAATCAGTTGTCCAGTCGGTTGGGACTGTAGCAAATACCGACTGCATCTCTGCAACGAGGTAAGACCCCACCCCCAATATGACACTAAGCAATCTGATGGTGAGTACTTCTTCTTGCCATTGCTCTCAAGTCAACTCTGGCCCGGAGTGGTAGCACATGATAGGGTCCTATCTATGGGCCAAATAGAATTAAAATGTGTTAA
>OY757940.1:60666984-60679484 GCA_963585895.1 Sepioteuthis lessoniana
ATTTTTACGTGGTGTATTCAATAGGTTTCCAGACTTTTTTTGTACAGGCATTTAAAATTGTCCAAGACTCAGAAAAATTCAGTGTGTTATTGCTATACATCTTATGAAATGAGTGACCAATTTTTTTTAATGATTTTAGGTTCAAATGAACGGCGACAGCAGCAATTGGAATACACCCTGCTAAAGCCTGATATTCAAAGCAGGTGATAAAATGCAATCTAGACGTGAGGACACTCTAGAAGAACGATATTCAATAAAATTCTGTTTTAAACATCTTGGAAAAATGCCACAGAAACGTATGGAATGCTTCAGATTGCTTTTGGAACATCTTGCATGAATCGAACATCAGTTTTTCAGTGCCATAAGAGATTCAAGAAAGGCAGGGAGTCTGTAAGGGATGATGAGAGATGTGGGAGAAGTAAGGAAGTCAATACACTAGAGTTGATTGACCAAAGGTTAGGGTTACTATGTTGAGGTTTTAAGGGAGTTCAGCAAGAGATTCCTTGGGAAGAGGCCAGCACTCTTCAAATCGGGTCAGTGGCATTCCCACCAGGACAATGCACCAGTCCACAACTCCATCCTTGTCACAGACTATTTGACCAAGATGGGGATCAAGACAGTTCCTCAACCTCCCTATAGTCCAGACCTTGTTCCTTGTGACTTTTGGTTATTACTTAAGCTCAGAGGCATTCGTTATGAGACAATTGAGGATATGAAAGAGGCTGTGACGAATGTCATTGACACGCTCATAAAAGAGGACTTCGATGGGGCCTTCCAGGAGTTATTGGAACAGTACAACAAGTGCATTGTAGCCGGAGGAGATTACTTCGAAGGGGACTAGAGTTTCATGCGTGTACTATAAATAAAAGTGCCCATACTAAAAAAGTCTGGAAACTTATTTAATGATCCTCGTATTTATCATTATTATTATATGATAGCTCTATCCTAGATATTGAGCACTCTCCATATTATATTGCACTTGGTTCGACACAAACCCACAAAATGATTTAGTGTCAACCAATACTGTTATAATATAGTTGGTGACTGTGAAATTAATATAGAAAAAAATAAGAAAAAGTCTCTGACGATGAAGTTTTACTTTGAAATTAATTACACAGATATGTATCATTTCGTTTTGCAATAGCCCTCTAAACTGATTCAACACAATAAAATAAAATAATTTTTGCAATGCTTCAAGCAAATTACAAAATACTTTTATAAATATATGTACGTGTGTGTGTGTGTGTGAGTGTGCGTGTGCGTCTATGTGTGTATGTGTGTATCGGTTAAGATTCAACAAAATCATGAAACATATTTACCAATAACAATGTGTAGTTTGGTATCACACACGCACACACACTATACACGCGCACACACACTAACACATATAAAATCAAGATAACGGTGAAATAAATTTTGCCAAAATTCTTCCGTATTAAACAAAAGTAAACCCAATATATCTATGTTAGTAGACTAACTATCTATTTATCTTTTGGCTGATTGATGTAGAATTTGTTTTCGAAGTCTTTATATTTATCTATAAATTGGTTTACTCTGTGTATGAATATTCTTACGTATATGTGTGCGTATGTATGTATGTATGTATGTATGTATGTATGTATGTATGTATGTGCATGAAAATCAATCTATCTATCTATCTATCAAGTGTTTGCAAAGAAAATTATATTTTTCTCGTATGTGTCTATCAAAATATACGATTGATATATTTCCATCCATGTATAATCTTATTTCACCGTTGTCTTGATTTTTTGCTTTATACATAAACTTTATTTTAAAGAAAATATCCTACAAAACGCTTTTGCATTTCTCTTAATATATGTTTCTATGCAGGCGCATGATCTTGTGGGATCATACGCCCGCATAGAAATATATTCTCTGTATATATATATATATATATATATATATATATATATATATATATTTATGTTTGTGTGTGTGTGTGTGTGTGTGTGTGTGTGTGTGTGTGTGTGTGTGTGTGTGTGTGTGTGTGCAAATCTCTGTTCATGCGATTGAATCTCTCTTTTCACTCTTTTTCTCAATAATTCTACTCGCTGTTTGGAAGAACAAGCACAAGTTGTTTGTACGAAGATGCTTTGTTCACATTGAATTCCAACACTAGAATGAAAATGGCTGTATTACTTCCGGCAAAATGGCGACTCTTCCTTTTTTTCCCCATTCCCTTTCCCTGTATAATTTCCGACAGAATGACACAAAATGAAAAATCAATGCACGGTTTCTGTTCTGTTCAAATTTACCTTTTGCATCAAATATTTATTTACTTATTCATCAGGTTGTTACTCTTTTTTTTTTCTTTAACTTGTATTTTATTTTCTGTTTTATTTTCTTATTTTCTCTTTATTGTTGCTGTTTTATTCCCTTTAAATAAATGTTATTCTTGCCTGACGGCGTTTGTATTTTGACAATATCCATGCCAAAAGAGACTGTTGTACGTGACAGTATTTTTCATTGCTGACAAAACAAGGCATGAAAAGAGAAAAGAAAGGGAACTTATACTTTTTATAATAATAATAATAATAATAATAACAATAATAATAATAATAATAATAATAATAATAATAATAATAAGAAGAAGAAGAAGAAGAAGAAGAAGAAGAAGAAGAAGAAGTATTTTTATGTATCTTATTGCAACACAACAAAAATAAAACATTCTGTTAAAACGTTGTTATCGCGAAAGAGTGAAAATCGTCGTTACAGCGAAAGTGTTAAAATAAAGTGCCTCAGACAAATGTACATTTATACGAGGAACAAAATCCATGTAATAAGAAAACGTTTGAACTTAATAACTAAGTAGAGTAGTTATAAGAATGTAAACAAGAATTATTCAGCTATTACAATTACATCATCATCATCATCATCATATCGCGCTGGTAACACGGATATCCCTGGTCCTCTCTCGCCACTCCTCCCTATCGTTCATCGCCCTAGGTAGGTCTTCAGGACAACATCCCGTATCCTCACATAGCTGCTGAATGTACGTTCGAGCTGGTTGTCCTGCTTTTGCGCGGCCATGTGTGGGGATCCATAAGAGTACATCTCTTATGAGTTCATCTCTGCTTCTCCAGCAGTGTCCTGCATGTCTGGTTCGTCTAACATTACAATTACAATCCTCAGAAATTATACGGAAAAAGTACTAATTGATTTGGATAAATACTGAATCGCTGAAACCAATAGCTCAAAACTGATCGCGTTAACGTAAATTGAAGGTAAAGATAAAATATAAGTAAAAAGTTGGCGACCTTAGTCGAGGGTGACCCAGAAGGCTCCCTTTTCAATAGCTACAACACCGATCCTTACCTTGTAATGCTGAGTGCTAAGCAAGGCAGCATCAAGTACCATTTTTTGAGTCTTTGGTATGATTGGACCTTGGTCTCCCAGACTACTGGCGAACACTCTACTAGTTAGACCAAAGATAAAATACGAGGATTATTAGATAAGTTTCCAGACTTTTTGAGTATGGGCGCTTTTATTGATAGTAGACACATGAAACTCTAGTCCCCTTCGAAGTAATATCCCCCGGCTGCAATGCACTTGTTGTACCGTTCCAACAACTTCTGGAAGGCCCTATCGAAGTCCTCTTGTGTGAGAATATCAATGACCTTCGTCACAGGCTCTTTAATCTCCTAAATTTTCACATGATAACCAGCTTCTGAGCTTAGGGAATAGCCAAAAGTCACAGGGAGCAAAGTCTGAACTATAGGGAGGGTGAGGAACTGTCTTGATGCCCATCTTGGTCAAATAGTCTGTGACAAGGATGGAGTTGTGGACTGGTTCATTGTTCTGGTGGAAATACCACTAACCCGATTTGAAGATTGCTGGCTTCTTCTAACTCTTGCTGAACTCCCTTAAAATCTCAATATAGTAACCCTAAGCCTAACCGTAAACCTTTGGCCAATCAACTCAGATGTATTGACTTCCTTACGTCTCTGACACCTCTCATCATCCCTTACAGACACCCTGCCTTCTTTGAATCTCTTATGCCACTCAAAAACTGATGCTCGATTCATGCAAGATGGTCCAAAAGCAGTCTGAAGCATTCCATTTGTTTCTGTGGCATTTTTCCAAGCTTAAAACAGAATTTTATTGCATATTGTTCTTCTAAAGTGTCCTCACGTCCAGATTGCATATTTGCAATTTACCAGCTGTGACAATCCGGCTTTAGTAGGGTGTATTCCAATTGCTGCTGTAGCTGTTCCTCTGAAGCTGAAATCATAAAAATTGGTCAGTCATCTCATAAGATGTATAGCAATAACATGCTGAATTTTCAAGATTCTACGACAATTTTAAATTCCTATACAAAAAAATCTTGAAGCTTATTGAATGCACCGCGTATATAAAGTCAAATATCGGCAAAAATAAACATGACCAAATAGTAGGAATTAGTAGAAACTTGTAATAACGGGACTCAATGGAATCAGCTGTTTTCTGAAAAGAATTAGGTTGTGTCATGATCATATTACAAAATAAAGCCTTCAATTAGAGGAATGGCTGGATAAGTGGAGGGAAAAATACATTTGTTCTCGTTCAATAAATATTCCATTTTGAAAATACAAATTTAGAAGGAGTATAGTGTGAAAAATACATAATATCAAAAACTCAGTGAAGGCAAAATATTTATGAAATGCATTAACAGAATTTGGTTCTATGTTTACATTTAATGAGTAATTTACTCGTTTTTAAATAGTCACCTTTTGTATTTAAATATGAATATCTGGAGCCTGTATTCAAGGCATAAATTATATATATATATATATTTTTTTCTGTTGGTTCATTGAGAAAACAAAAGTAAATACTTTAAAATCAATTAGTCCACACACACATACTCATTCACGCACATACACCCCTAGACAAAAATATAAACCCACCCTCAAAATGATGAAAAAGACACTGTTTACAGGGTGAAACGATAAAATTGTCGCCCTAGAAAAGACGACATGATTCCATTTCCGTTTAATGAAAACCGATTTTCTTTTTTTGTTGCAGACAATCTACTAGTTGGCCAGTTGTGTACAAATCCCAAGAGCGATAGGAGCCTTCTATCATGTCTGAAAGTGACACAATGTTCAACGAGCGAGATCGGAGATACGCCGCTGTACAACTCATGCTCTCTACCGATCCAAGTTATGACAACAGGACTATTGCCAGCACCCTCAAAATACAAATGTGGATTACCACGAATAACACAGATGTGCCCAGGGTGAGGGAAATAAAGATTCCGGCTACGGTTATAGTCTTTGGTGTGGTTTCAAATCAGAGCCAAATCATGCCAGCTCACATATTCGAAGTCGGCTTGAAAGTCAACAACTTAGTGTACCTGGATGTGCTGAAGAGTGTGGTGATCCTCTGGTGCAATCAGGTGGCCGATGGCAGACCCTGGGTGTGGCAGCAGGACTCGGCGCCGGCCCACAAGTCCAAAGAGGCCCAGGCTTGGCTTCAGAGGGAGTGTTGCGACTTTGTACCCTTCTCTCACTTGCCCCCCTCCTCCCTGACCTGAACCCGCTGGACTACTTCGTTTGGTCATACATCAAGAACAACATCAACATGGCCTCCCACAACACCAAAGCTAGCCTGATCGCCGCCATCCGCCGAGTTTCGCCGAGCTACCACAGGCGCTTGTGGAAAAGGTATGCTGCCAGTTCCGGATCCGTATGGAGGCGGCGATTGAGGCTGAAGTCGGCTACATTGAATAGATGTCAGCTCTACTACATAATCAAGTGACCTGAATTGATTTTTTCAATAAAGCTTTTGAAACAAAGCTGTATTGCTGTTTTCTTTAGGGCGACAATTTTATCGTTCCACCCTGTACAATTTTTAAATTATGAAAATCAGATATACGAAAGAAAAGGCATAAGGACAATTAAATTTAAAATATGAAGAAATTCTAATTAATCTTTATATGTATATTAGCATTTATGCTCAATGTTAAAAAGTTGTTTTAACATAAATATAGACAGATGAGCAGATCTATAGAATATTAGGGAACATTTTTTATTTAATATTTTATTGAAAGACTCTGATGAAATATTTTAAAAAGTGATTGTGGACTTTTAATAAATTAAAACATAATACAAGCAGGAAGGGAAAGGATTTTTTTTCGAAAGCCATGGGAAGCAGCATGGTGGACGTAAAGACGGGTGGATAAACCCTATGACGGGTCAACGCCATGCCTAACCAGGATCTGGGCAAATGAATCCTTGGGACAACGGCCAGGATCAAGTAGTTCGATCGGAGAACTACTGATGTTCATCTATAAGGGTGGCGTCTATAGATGAGAATAAAAACACAGCCGTTGACTGATTACCATGACTCACACCCAAACCACTAGTCCAAACTGCATCGCTCTTCGCACGGGTAAAAAAGGGACGCGTTCTGCTGAAGTTGGAGCTCTGGCTCCAGTGTTCGAAAAATCAGCTACAGAGCTCAGACTAAAACAAAAATTACTAAAATGCAAACGCACAATACAAATACTGACATTCAATTTTAGAACTTTAAATAGAATAGGGCTACTACCGGAGCCGACAGCTTCGGCGTTAGATCATAACATAGACATAATATGCATACAAGAATACTGATACATTCATAGTGAAGATATTAAATATCACGATACCTTCAATGGATGGACGTTTGTCTCTGTATCTGCATGGAAAAACTCTGTAAATGCAACGATAGGACGTGTAGGTATACTTATTGTACCACGGGACCTAAAATCACTAAATAGCATAGAGAGAAAAAATCAACCGAGGATGATGGTAGCTACTTTTAATAGCAACGCCAGCACAACAATCATCTCCTGCTACAGTCCTACCAACATTAGTGAAGAAACTGACCTCATCGTCTTCTATAATCTTGTTCCTAACATCTCGAAACACAATGTTCTCGTCATCGGTGGAGACATGAATGTCCGAATTGGTAAAAACGTAAACCACAAAGTCAGCTTACACAAATTGTCAAACAGAAATGGGGAACATCTAACCAGTTTTGCTCTAGAAAATAGATTTAAATGCCTCAATACAAAATTTCAGAAAAGTAAGGGAAAACTATGGACCAACACCTACCTTATAAATAAGAAATGGAATAATAGTGCATTGAATTGCGTGGCATATTCTTCTTTCGATGGTATGTCCTCCAATCACCGAACTGTCACGGCAAAGATATGACTAAGCCCACTAAGGAATGCGACCCGAACAATAACCACCGTAGACATCAACCGAGAAAGACATCAACAAGCGACTAGCAAAGGCATGGACCGCTATCGATAGACAATCGGTCATATGGAACTGAGACCTGACCGATAAATTAAAACGCAGTTTTTTCTAAGCAGCGGTCGTGTCGATACTGCTATGTGGACGCACCACATGGACACTTACTAAACATATAAAGAAAAAGCTTGACAGCGATTAAGCAAGAATGCTACGAGCAATATTGAACAAATCCTGGAGGCAACACCCCACAAAACATAAGCTATACGGCCACTTACCACCCATCACGAAAACTATCAAAGTTAAATGAATCAGACATGCAGAATACAGCTGGAGAAGTAAGAATGAGCTTGTAAGCGACATACTCCGGTGGACTCTGTCACATGGAAGAGCAAAGACTGGACGACCAGCTAGAACCTATATACAGCAGCTCTGTGCCGATACAGTATATAGCCTTGAAGACCTCCTGGGAGCAATAGACGATAGAGAGGGGTGGCGAGAGAGGGCCAGGGAGATCCGTGTTGGCAGCGTGACATGATGATAAGGATGATGAGATCCGACGTTAGTTTTGATAGCCTCAAAAATTCGGCTAGGCATACTATCAACTATTTTCTGAAGTTGAACCGAACGTATTTTTCCCATGCGTCTAAGATTGCGTTTTTGAGTTCAGAAATCGCTGATTACTATCGACCTCTTTCATAAACTTTTGGAACAATTAATCCCCACTAATTTTCTAAAGGATTAAAGCCTGATGGGTGATCAAGAAGTCTTATTTTTTGTTCAAGCAAGTACTTCTTTGTTATTGATAAATTGTGGATAGCAGCATTATCTTGCTGAAAAATCCATTCTTCTCGATATTTACAAAGCCTTTCTTGTGTGGGAGATAAATCATTTAGCATCGTTACATAATCTGCTGCATTTTGTCGACCACTAAAAAATTGTTGTTCAAGTTTTCCTGAAGATGACAAGGCCCCCAAATCATAAGAGATCCTCCTCCGCTATACCTTGTTGAGTAATTCTCTTCTGGAAAATTTTTTGTTTGCCAGTACTTCTGAAAGTCATTTGGACCGTTTAAACTTTTTTTTTTTTCGTTCGAGAAAACAACTTTTCGCCATTCTGTAGCACTACTGGTTTGATATTGACGGCCATATTCTAGTCGTTTCTCTTTATACTTCATAGTTAACCTTGGACGATGAATTCTTTTCTGTTGCTTAATTTTTTCGTTGATTAAATACCTTCAAATTGTTCTAGTATTGCAAGGAGCATCCACAAGTGATTTCAATATTTTTAGATGTTTTGCGAAGTTTTGTTTTTTACTTTGCGAACAATTCTTCTCTTGAAATGTGGTGATAATTTTTCTGGGTTGCCAGTCAGTTTTCTTATACTAAACTTATTTGGACTTTTCAAGACCTAATGCATTCGAAATTTTTCTCAATTTCAGATAATTTCTCAAATTCAGTTCCTTTAACCATTTCAACGTATTTTAAGTATTACCATTTTAATAGCTTTTATATTACCTAGACTATATATAATACATTTTTCCATTAAATTAAGTCCTTTTTTATTTAGTTTTTATTCGTGGTCCAATATTTATGTCAAAAATTAATCTTGAAATTTAGCATGGATGCTAATATACCAGGGGCATACGATAAGTTTCCAGACTTTTTTCGTATGGGCATTAAAAATTGTCTTAGACTCTTGAAAAATCAGTATGTTATTGCTATACATCTTATGAGATGACTGACCAATTTTATGATTTCAGCTTCAAATAAATAGCTACAGCAGCAATAGGAATACATCCTACTAAAGCCTGATTGTCACAGCTGGTGAATTTCAAAAATGCAATCTGACACTTTAGAAGAACGATATGCAATAAAATTCTGTTTTAAACTTGGAAAAAATGCCACAGAAACGTATGGAATGCTTCAGATTGCTTTTGGGGCATCTTGCATGGGTCAAGCATCAGTTTTTGAGTGGCATAAGAGATTCAAGGAAGGCAGGGAGTCTGTGAGAGATGATGAGAGGTGTGGGAGGAGTAAGGAAGTCAATACACCAGAGTTGATTGGCCAAAGGGTTAGGGTTAGGGTTACTATACTGAGGTTTTAAGGGATGTCAGCAAGAGATTCCTTGGGAAGAGGCCAGCACTCTCCAAATCGGCTCAATGGCATTTCCAACAGGACAATACACAATTCCACAACTCCATCCATGTCACAGGCTATTTGACCAAGATAGGCATCGAGGCAGTTCCTCAGGCTTCATATAGTCCAGACCTTGCTCCCTGTGACTTTCGGTTTTTCCCAAAGCTCAAAGGCTGCCGTTATGAGACAATTGAGGAGATGAAAGAGGCTGTGAAAAAGATCATAGACACGCTCACACAAGAGGACTTCGATAGGGCCTTCCAGAAGTTGTTAGAACGGTACAACAAATGCATTGCAGCCGGAGGAGATTTCTTCGAAGGGACTAGAGTTTCATGTGTGTACTATCAATAAAAGTGCTGATACGGAAAAAGTCTGGAAACTTATCGTATGCTCATCGTACACAGAAAGAATTAAATGAAATTTCTTCTTATTTTAAATCTAATTGTCTCTTAACCTTATCTTTCATATATCTGATTTTCGTAATTTTAGAAATTGTAAACAATATATTTTTCTTCATTTTTATGTGTGGTCTTATGTTTTTGTCCCGGGGTATATATATATATATATATATATAAAGATTTTGCGGTAGGTATATGATCTAAATACTACTTTAAAAAGCGTGTTCTATAAAGAATAATTCAAAATCTTTTTTAAAAAGTGCCCTTTGTTTCGGTCACTTTTCTTCAGATAATTATACCTGTGACAATCGAGTTTGTACTAGAGGAAGTAAGGAGGGATGGTGACTAACTAAATTTCTGTAGGAGTGCTTAGCACAAAGGATTGTACCCAAGTCAGGGGCTGGGGGAGGAAGAAAACTCTTTTTCTTTGGCCATCATCTCATGCTTACTTCCTCAAATACAAACTCGATTGTCACCGATATAATTCTCAGAAGAGAAGTGGCCGAAACAAAGTGTCCTCTTTTTCAGGATTTAAAATCTTTTTTTTTAGGATATTAAATCGTTCTTAATACTATGCACACACTTTCTGAAGCAATATATATATATATATATATATATATATATATATATATATATATATATATATGTGTGTGTGTGTGTGTGTGTGTGTGTGTGTCTGTGTGTGTGTCTGTGTGTGCACGTGTGTGTGTAGTGTCAGTATTTTAAAGTAAAAGTAAAGTTAGCGACCATAGTCGAGGTTTGACCCGAAGGCTCCCTTTTCGATAGCTACTACACCAAGGTGTAGGGGAGGGCGCTACTCCATTCCCTGGATTGCTCCACTTTACCCTTGAACCGTACCTTATAATGCTGAGAGTTAAGCAAGGTGGTATCAAGTTCCATTTTTAAAGTCTTTGGTATGACTCGACCTGGGATTGAACCCAGGTCTCCCGGGCCATTGGCGAACATATATATATATATATATAGGTAAAAAGGTTAAGTTTTGTTAAGTTAATGAGTAACGAAAGAAAGAATAAACGAGGGCAAGCCTGCTGTGAATTTATTTTAACCACTCTACACGATTTTTTCATCCAAGATGTATCTGTGAATTGAATTACCATCACCAGAAAATACGGTGAATGCTTACGCACAACATACGGAAAAACTGGACAGCTGTTTCGACCTTATTAGGTCTCATCAGCAGTGTATACCGTTATCTCCACCACTGGTGATCTCGAAACAGCTGCCCAGTGTTTTTGTATGTCGTGCGTAAGTGTTCGCCGGATTTTCTGGCCATGGGGATTCAATTCACAATATAATTCCTCTAGTTAAAAAGGAAAATGTAGAAGTTGTAACTGGCTGTGTTTCACGAAATTCCAAGACATAGCAAGTCTTCTCAAGTCTCCAGGACTCATCTTAGTATTCTAAAGTACAGTGGTCTGGATAATCTCGATTCTATCACCGATCTCTGGTCTCTTTTCTCTGCTTTAGGAGGACCATTCCAATTACAATTGGTAACACTGTCACTTTGATTTTCAGCATTTTTTTCTGCCTTCAGACCAAATATAGACATAAAGTAGGTTTGCGATTTTGACCATGACTGAGTGATCCGTTTCAAAGTCTTTCAAGGATAAATTCCAGTTTGTGCATAATATTTGTCAGCATTGTAAAATTTTAACCATTTGCGCAATTACCAGTGGATCCTCGCTCCCACCCAGCCATAACTTCCATTGTATTCTTTTTGCGCGAGTTTGCTGCTTTCAGTTATTGTATAATTAGCTGTTTCGTCTCTGTCACCAAATAACACTAGCAATTCTTCTGTGTACTGTCAATTTTAGGTTTTAAATTATTATTATTATTATCATTATTATTATCATAATTATGCTCCTTTGAGAGTTTTTAAGGGATACCAAGTTTCCTCAAGTCTCCAGGACTCTTCTCAGAATCCTGGTCGACTAATGCAGTAGTTTGGATGGTATTAACCCGTTCACTTATTTCTTAGTCCTTCACTCTCTCTACCAATCTTTTGGTGACAATACCGAGCGCACCAATTACAATTGGCATGACCGTCACCATCATGTTCCATAGTTTTTTGTTTTTTTTTCAATTTTCTAGTAAGTTCTATGTACTCACCTCTCTTTTCACTTTCTTCAAATTTTACTCTGTGGCCTGCCGAGAGTTCAAAGTTCACTATTCGACAGGTATCTTTTTTTGTTGTTGACTACCGTTAGGTCTGGTCATCTGACAGTAGTTATTATTATTATTATTATTATTATTATTATTATTATTATTATTAGTAGTAGTAGTAGTAGTAGTAGTAGTATCTATACCTTTCCCAGTTCAAAATGGGAGTAGTTCAGTGTCAAATTGGGAATAGTTCTTTTCAAAATGGGAATAGTTCAGTTCAAAATGGGAATAGTTCAGTTCAAAATGGAAAAATTATTATAAGTATAAATATAAAAAATATTTTATAAATTATTTTAGCAATAAAATTGTTAACATTTTATACTTATAATAATTTTTCCATTTTGAACTGAACTATTCCCATTTTTAAATGAACTATTCCCATTTTGAAAAGAACTATTCCCAATTTGACAATGAACTACTCCCATTTTGAACTGGAAAAGGTATAGTTTAGTCTATTTGTTTAATGGCATATCAACCTTCCTGGGTAAATTAAGCCCGAAGCCATCCTTGTAGAACAACAGTGATAATATTTAAGCTATACC
>OY757940.1:60684484-60706984 GCA_963585895.1 Sepioteuthis lessoniana
TCTAACACCAATAGTTTTATTTGCACACAGTTAAATCACTTACTGCTAATGTCTTAAGATGTGTATATATCTATCTTTTCTGTAGTAGGTATATATCCATCTTTTCTCCTCAAGTTACGGGTATAGTCGTGGCGTAGACTGAACTCTCTGACCTTGTAAAAGCAACAGGTCTTGAAGGAGGAAAGACTCTGAATTGAGAATCTATGGTACATGAATACACATGATGCTCATTTACCAAGGGTCAGATAAGTTAATGAATGTTACCAATGTCGTTTAACAAACACTACATAGATATATGTGTGTGTGTGATTTTTTATTTCAAAGTGTTTTAAAACTGATTTTTTTCAAACGAATCTAAAACAAAACCATTTAAAAACTTAAACATATCATTCGCTTGACTGTCATTTTCACGGTATGCATCGATTATCTGGGATCTTAGAGGTTTCATTCATACAACTGTAATATATATATATATATATATATATATATGTGTGTGTGTGTATGTGCGTGTATGTGAGTGCGTATCGGTGGGGATTGAGTTTATGTGTGTGTGTGTGTGTGTGTGTGTGTGTGTGTGTGTGTGAAAAAATATTAGTTTGTGACCAGTCACTGCTTCAGGCAGAGGCTTTTCGGCAGACTGTTTGGCATTCGTGCCGGACAGTTAATACTCCATAGCAGACATGAGGCCGGAAGGCCCTCGGCTTTGGTTGGGCCACCTTTGGGTATGCGAGCTGCAACATTGACACCTTCTGTACCCTTTGTGTAGCACTGGACCTTGCTGTTCAGTTTAAGCTATAATCAGACATACGTGCCTGGACCCAGATTTGGGTCCAAGACCAGCTTGGCTCATCAAGCCCACATTGCACTAAGTGGGCCGATGACCATCATAGACCAGCAGGGATTGAGCCTCGGCCCGTGTCCGACCATCCCCTCCCCTAAACCCTCACTATAATCGACATTCGGGTCATTGACCTTGTGTTAAGTCCTGTCTGCTAGGAGGCAGAGACAAATATCAGAATATTAGTTTGTGTGGAAATACTACTGTTACATTATCCAATTAACTTATTAAACTCGATGCCCATCTTCATTCCTTGTCGCCTCTTCATAGTTGCTGTCTTTCTTGTGCCCCCCAATGCTGTTCCGGGCTGTGTCAATTCGTTCGTCATCGCTTCCCTTGTTGTTTCATCCTATCCACAGCGATGAGACCACCTTCTTACATGTACACTAATTTTATATATTCACCAAGTTAGCAGATGGATTTTTAGACGATTTTTGATCTCTACCTCAATAAAGATTAGATGTATCAATTCCCTGCCTTCCAGGACTCACTTGATCCCGTCACTTTTCCATCCGATAAGCCAAGCTCTCAGATGACCTGAAACTTTCACTTACATTTCGTGGTATCCGAATCATTTAAACTATCGACATAACATATCCAATAAAAGAAACAGACAATCTATCATTTCACTCATCGCTTTTTAAATGTGCGCGTGATTCTTTATTCAGTGTTCACACTTTCAGGATCAGTTCTGAAATACGTCACTATCTCTATCTCAAGTTATGCAGAGGGAGTTTGCCGTGGCGTAGTCGCTAATGTGTTGGACTATGTCATCGTAATCAGTAGTTTCAGCTACCATTCACTCTATTACGTTTACTTTTAGACGACTACTTTTGGGAAAAGTATGAATTCCGTATAGTTTAAATAGTACCACGACTATTCTTCTACAAGGATGGGTTTGGCATCAAATAACTCACGAGGGTTGATATGCTATTAAATGAAATTAAAAAAAAAAAAAAAAAAAAAACCAAACCGAAGTCATGCAAAGATCTGCTTTTTTACCCTAATCAAACCTGTCCCTGTAAATATGTGTGCTTGTAAAATATGTAATTGCCAACGACGAGGAGTTATGATTGCTTTAAACCTGGTGTATGTCTTTCCATCTAATTCATCATTTCTGCTCTGGTTTACGCTTATTACAAAGAATAAGTGTCGTCCTGTCAGTATTTACTAATGAAGAGGGAAAAGGATGATGGCGGGCTTAGTTATCGCACTTCCATTAACAAGACAAATATTAGGAGAGCAAAGATAGTCAACCGATCAATTGCTTTTTTGTTAATTGTCAGAGGTTATTCACTAAAGCGTTCTATTCCCACCCGTTAAATATGTTGATATATTTTCATATTATACTTCTTTTAGTTTCGATTTTTCTGCTCTTTTTTTTTATTTTTGTAAGGATCCTCCTACCCTTCCGTTCTTATTCACTGTTCACATCACTAAACTTCTTTGAAAACTATTTTGTTTTCATTTTAACCATGCTCTTTCTTTCTTTCTTTTCTTCGTTTCTTCTTTCTTTCATTCATTTTTTAGTCTTTTTTTCTTTCATTCATTCATTCTTTCTTCCTATCCTTCATTCTTGGTTTCCTTCTTTCTTTCCTTTCTTTGCTCTTCCTTCCTTCATTTCCCCCTTCTTTTTTCTTTCCGTATTTCATTCTTTTTATCTTTCTTTCTTTGTTTCCTTCTTTCTTTTGATCTTTCAGTCATTCCTTTCTTCATTTGTTCATTTCTTCTTTCCTTCATTCATTCTTTCATTCTTTCCTTCTTTTTTATCCTTCCTTCTTTCTTTATTTCTTCCTTTCTTTCTATCCCTCCTTCTTTCACTCCTTTCTTCTTTCTTTCTTTACTTCTTTCTTTCCTTAACTCATTCGTTTTTTTCATTTTTCTCTCCTTTCTTTTTTTCATTCTCCTTTGCTTCTTTCTTTCTTAACTTTATTCCTTCCTTCCTTTTTTCATTTACTCATTCATTTATTCTTCCTTGAATATATTATTTTCTTCTATCTATCATAACCATTTCGTTTTTTCTAATTGATTCTGATGTATCGTAGTAAGGAAACGATACACAGTGAAACGGAGTTAATTATTTATCAACTCAAACGGTACAGTCCGACTAGTATTATAAGTCTCTCGCTGTTGGTGTTTCATCCGAAGTTGATCTTTTACTGACCAAGGTCTTTCAGAGCTCTTCTGTTCCGCTTCTGTCTCCGTCTTAAGAGGCCCGGTGTCTTTTATACTTCTGCAATACCGAAAGTAACGTGGTACGAGCCAATTTTTGTCACTGTCTCCCACTAGAGAGGATTTGACACAAAGTCAATGACCCGAAGGTCGATTATAGTGGGGGTTTAGGGGAGGGGAAGGTCTATGATGCAGCTCGCCCACCCAAAGGTGACCCAGCCGAAACTGGAGGCCTTACGGCCTCAAGTCTGCCTTTGTTGGACAATGCTCGAACCACTATACAACACATTCTCACTTATTGCCTGTAAAAAGATTATTTTCTCTAAGAAAAGCATATTCATATCATCAAACATGAGCAGTAATGAGCCTGTTTAATTCCGAAATAGTTGACTATTTGTAGCATATCCAGATATGAATACGTGAAATAGACATATTCATACCGGTACGTAAAAGGTTCATAATGTTCATAACACACATAGATAACATAGGAATCCAGAAACACAAAAAAAAAAAAACACTTACAACTTCTTAGTTCAGGTACGAAACTTTTTATTACCTTTGAGTTTAAAGGTTTTTCGACATAAGGAGAGAGATACTATCTTTCTATGCTGACATTTTCCATCTGCCCCAAACCATGTGCGCACCCGCCACAAGGCCTCGGTGAGCAAGCTAAAGTCAACATTCTTCTTCCGAGGCAGGAACCTAACTAACTGACTTTTCTCAAATCTCAGCCCACGCTTCCGGTGCGTGACGTCACTGACATCCCTGGTCACATCCTCTCTGGGATTTTTATTGTGATATCTCTGAATGACACGTCCGCTCTGCGCGCGCATGAACACCTGCGTTCATGTTTGCACCTAACTATCCCATGCACTGAGCTGAAAGGTTCTCAGCCTAACTAAAACCAAAGGCAAGATATATAAAACGAAATCCCTCGGCTATTATATTACATATTGAACGACAACATATACTGCAATCAACCAACTATATGCCAAACTAAGTAAAGCAGAGTAAATAACAAAGTGGTATAGGTAAGCGTTAAAGTTATCGTCGTAGGAAAAGGAATCGATGATACGAGTTCGAATCTTCCATAAGCCCGTTTGCTTTTCCTTTCGCTTAATGCCCTTGAGAAAGGCCTGGATCTGTGTGTTCTCCCGTTTACGAATGAATTGTAGAAAATACTGGGTTCTTTGGCTTTGGTTTGGCAACCAGTCTTGAAGAATGACCAGTCTAAAAGGAAAACAGAATTTAAAACCAACTTTACTCGGCTTGAAATATGACCTTGTGTCATATCGTACCCGTTGCAGAGGAGTTGGAAAAATATATGAATAACGACACTAATAACAAAATCTTATTACACAAAAATTAATTTCATTACGTTTATAAACTGATATTTTTTTGTGTTTACAACGATATCTTAGGCAAATAATCTCAGCTAAAAATTAATTCATGCTTCTCCTAATTTCATTCTTGCTTGATACAGTAACCCCCATGAATAAGCAGACTGATTTTTTAAATATTCTTTCTATGCCAAATACATCTTCAACATAAGAAATCAGATAAAATTTACTTTCAAGTTTGAAAAAAAGAAAAATGAAATCAATAACAAAGATACTAAATAATAGATTTTCTTAATAAAATTAGAAAAACCTTCGGTGTTTACAAATGTCAAAATCTATATTTTATGCGATCGTAAGCCTGACTGGTTACCTCAGAAGCAGCGTCTCATTGCCAGAAAATTACATCAATATGTGTTGTATATTACATAAAGATGTCCATCACACCTATTCAAATACCGGCGGACTCTTTCGTTTCATGTACGAACGGGTTTATTAATTCCTGGCTTCGGTCCATGGCGACACGAGGAGAGAGACACAATTCTTAAAAGCCTATGCTAACTATACTATGCTGACCCCAACTCAACGCACGATGCATCTTGTGATGTTTAAGATATCAATTCATCTCTGCCGGTCGAGATCCGAAAAACTTAACCGCATGCCTCAACGGTCGAAAACACAACTGAAGTCTTTTCAAAATCCTCAAATTCTCGGGATCATCTCTTCTGGGCATGACATCGTCCACACTCCTGTCTCATTTCCTATCTGGTGGTTTATTATGACAAATAGTGATTGTCATATCCTTTGCACGCGAGCGTAAAACTGCACCAAATGAGTCAAAGCCCTACCGAACTGAATGATAAGATATAATTATCGAAAGATGATTAATATTTAAAAAAAATCATTCTTTATTTATATAACATATGCGACTAGCGAAATCATGGGATGCTATCGATATATTATCGATCATATCGAAGTCAAACTTATGGGATAAAATAAAACGCAATTTTTTCCAAGCGGCGGTCGTGTCAATTCTACTATATGGATGTACCACATGGACGCTGACTATGCGTACAGAGAAAAGGCTAGACGGGAAATGCTCAAGAATTGCTACGAGCTATATTGAACCAATCCTAGAAGCTACATACCACAAAACAGTACCTTTTATGGCCACCTACTTCCCATCTGTAAACCCATCTAAATAAGACGAACAAGATATGCGAGACAATGCTGGAGAAGTAAGAACGAACTCACAAGCGACGTTCTCCCATGGATCTCTTCTCACGGACGTGCAAGTGTTGGACGACCAACAAGAACCTACCTATAACAGCTCTGTAC
This sequence comes from Sepioteuthis lessoniana, assembly GCA_963585895.1. Taxonomy (NCBI): domain Eukaryota; kingdom Metazoa; phylum Mollusca; class Cephalopoda; order Myopsida; family Loliginidae; genus Sepioteuthis; species Sepioteuthis lessoniana. The sequence continues at coordinate 60,690,170 of OY757940.1, forward strand.
AGACTCAGAATGTAGTCTAGAGCACCGGCCAGAAGCGATAGATGATGGAGACGAATGACGAGAAAGAGTTCGGGAAATCCGTGCACGCAGCATGACATGATGATGATGATTATTACTCTTCACTGACGATGGCCTAAAGCCGAAACCGGTCGAGATATTTGATAGGTTGAGTGATTTTAACGGCATGTCAACCTATCTAGGGTCATTGTAAACATAGAGGTTAGAAAATAACTTTCATTGTACATTTACGTCTATATTTAATTTTGTAGTTCCTTTAGATTTTTTCGCGAAAAGGCTTAATGATATCAAGTATTCCTATCTAATACAAGTAATTTGCTCACCGTTGTATGATTTCAAGTATTTCAAGTTTGATTATATGGTTTCAAGTAATTGTTTCTATTTAATGATAATAATTTGTTTGTCATTGTTATATAGTCGGAAGTAACTTATAATAATCCTTAGGAAACAGTTTTAGCTACTAGCTTTGTTTAATGGCATATGAACGTTTGTGGATCATTTAATACCGAAGCTATCCTTCTAGAAGAATAGTAGTGGTACTATTTAACCCATAGCTGAGAAGATAAGGGGGTTTATACCTTTTCCAACGGTATTTGACCGAAAAAGAACGTAATAGCGCAACTGGAGTTCGAACTCGCTTACTACGATTCTGCAGTCCATCACTTTAACTATTACATCACGAGACCTCTGAATAAAGATAATGAAGGATAACTCCTCAGCATAAGACAGACAGATAGATAGATAGATAGAGCGAGAGAGAGAGAAAACTTGTAAGGGTCTATGAACAGAGACACATTGTTCCCTATACAGAATCACCCACCCAGTGTTGCTGCTTCGAAGGGATCGGTGAAACTCAACTCAGTTTAAACTCTAACCCAACTTGATTGTCAACTCCTCAGCTTCTCAACTCATGAATTTTTAAATTCTCTAATTTTCATATATTCTGAAATTAAGTATATCATCAATGTAATGTCATCTCACTAAGTTATTGCGTTATATCATCATAATCATCACACATGTCCCTAACTTTTATTATGTTTTTATTTTACCTCAAACGTATGACAAGACATGAATCCATTTTATTTACATTTAGCCACCCTGACTTTCCCAACGTTATTTTGACGTCAAGTGTTAAACCTCAGCGCCCTCCTGTGCAGGCGTTTGACTTTGCCAATCTAAATTATATTTCCACTTAAAAATTTTAGCAAACTAAAAGACATTGGAAGAAACTAACTAATAAAATAACTAATACAATTAACTATCATTGTCATTATTTCATACTCCCTATATCTACAGAAAAGGAACATCGATACCAGATACAGATTAGTGTCATATCTAAGCCGCCCTATCTTTTTTAGACCGAAGCTGGAGTTCTCTTATTTCTCTGCAAAGGATATAACCAGCGTACTCTATACTTTACCGACCGGGTAATTGTAATTGGTATAACATTTTCTTAGCGTTCATAAAGGTATGGATCCTCTTATCAAATCAGCTATGAATTAGATAGTACCGCTACGATTCTTTTACAAGGATGGCTTTGCTATTAAATCACCTACGAAGTTTGATATACCATTAAAAAGAAAGAAAGAAAGAAAGAAACAAGATTTGTATGCAAAAAGAAAAACCTGTTTCGTTGCTATGCTATTTCGGCCAAAATTACATATTTCAATCGATTAGTGAATTAGTCAAGCGTAATATTTGCATTGAAGGATTATTAAAACAAAATTCAGAAAACCAATTGGGTAAAGATCAGATATACAAAATAGATAAAAGTGTGAAATAATCTATGTGAATATGAGAGGGGGGTCGTAATAGTTAAAGTGCTGGAGTGCCAGTTCGAACTCCGGTCGTGCTATTTACGTTCACTTTCGGACTTATACCCTTGGGAAAGGTATAAAACCCCTATATCCCCTCCAGATATGGATTTAATAGTTTCACCGCCATTCCTCTACAAGGATGGCTTTAGCATTGAATAACCTTCAAAGTTTGACAAGCCATAAAAAAAACCCTATAAAACTAAACTATATGAATATAAATAAATATGAATGCCAGCACCTGTACTAACATGTAAACGAAATACAACTCGTTAAACCATTTAGAGGCATTATTATCGAGCAATATATAATATATGTACTTATAAATGGCGCCATAGGATATCTATAGTATATAGCTTTGTTGGTCGGTTGGTTGGTTGGTAGGTTTAGATATTGGTGTAATGAATTAATTCATTTAATCCGTTCTTGTAGAAGTATTTAAGCGGTATTATTTATCACATAACAAGGAAACATAAAGGTTTTCATATCTTTCCTAAGCTTATCTGTCTGAAAGTAAATGTAATTCTGTGACTAGAGATCGAACGAGCTCACTACAATCTCCATTAGCTCTGAGAATAATTTTTATATGAAAGCCATTAAAAGAAATAAACATCTTAAGTTCCTTTTAAGTAGTGAGAATCATTCCGGTTTTTTTTTCTATTTTGAGTATTTTTTCGATAGAGTCATATCTAACCGACTCAATTGCCTAGTGGTTAGAGTATTCGCCAACTGCTCCTTTAACCGGGGTTCAATCCCAGCTTGAGTCATACCAAAAACTTGCTTAACACTCAGCCTTATAAGGTACGTATACAAGGGTAAAGTGGAGCAATCCAAGGAAAGTACTGGTGCCATCTCCAACACTTGTAGACGTATAGTAGCTATTATAAAGGGAACTTTCGAGTCGCCCTTGACTTTAGTCGCCAACTTTACTTTTTATTAGATAACAAAAAAGAATAAAAATGAAATAAAAATCTTTTAATTTCATTTTTTAAAAATATCACTTTTAGGAAGACATATAGAACAGGTGAATGAATGTTTGATTCATTTCGAGAGAATAAAACAAAACAAAACAGAAACAAAAAAATAGCAAAAAAAAAAAACGCCGCCTACATAGATGGTTGGTTTGCTTATTTTTCAATGGCATATCAACACTTGTAGTTTATTTAATACAACATCCAGTTCATATATATATATATATATATATATATATATATATATATATATATATATTGATCCAAATTAGATGAATTCATTTTGATGTAAAGCCAATGTTAAACGTATCGGTTTAAATAACCTTCATCAAGACTTGGATATCATGAGAATTGTTCCCACAGCGATGGAAGCTTGTCGAGATAACTGGAGTAAAGAAAATGTATACGACGAAAGATTCATAAACGTATATTTAGCGTTCTTCATTTGAAAGTATTAAGTATGTGTTTGGTACGTGGAATGATGTTTGAAAAATGTTGGATGTCCATAAGATCAGAAAAGATCTGTTTTTAAAGAAATATGCTGAGATAAGTAAGTTTTTTATATTTACAGATCATCTTGAAGTCATCCATGTTTGATGTCGGGTAAGAGTGTATTTGGTATTTGTTTTTCCAAAAGGACAGTATGGAAGTATATATGGACGCACACACACACACACACACACACACATCTGTGTGTGTATGTGCGTGTGTGTGTGTGTGCGTTTGCAAATAGTTTGAAGGTAACTCTATTTTTACTCCCATAATTCTATTGAATATTAATAATTTTTTGCGCACAGTTTAATTTGTTTCAGCTCTTGTTATCTCAGCGTATCTGACTGTCAGCAACCGACTTCTAGCCTCTTTAAGATAAAAAAGGGTTGGGTACTTGTTTGCCACAAGAGCAATTTGAAGAATACAAATCGTTTTGTGATGAAAATGATTAAAACATCTACATATATACAAAGTAACATGTGCTAACGGTCTTCATTTTCGTATATATATATATATATATAGATAGATAGATATTTATACTAACCTCTCTACACGAGCTGGATGCGATACAAAGTCAATTTTCAGCGGAGTTCAACGGGTTTGAATTCAGAATTTTCCTTCAACTAGACCGGTTGCCAAAACAAGATTAATTTACCGATAGCTGGAGGAAGAATATGTGGATTTATATCTTTTACACGGTTGTTAGCTCTACATGAAATACAAAGGAGATCGTCCAGGACTTGAACCCGTGTTACCGATGGCCGAAAGACGTTTACATAAAAAGTGCCTACTCATAATTTTGAATAGCATAACTCATGGTCTTGTTCTGGTTTTATTTTACCTGTAGCTGGGAACATATTTCGTTTGGTTTCTATATTTAGAGGCATGTTAACGTTCGTGCGTTATTTTATGCCAAACTATCCATGTAGAAAAGTAGTGGTACTATTCACTTCTTAGCTGCTTGGACAAGGGGTCCATACTCTTTCCAATGAGACATACTCACGCAACTGGAATTCGAACTCGCTTACTATGCAATCGCAATCAAGCACCCTAGCCACTACACCCGAACGTAAACCATGAAAATTAAACTTTTAAGTTAGAAACATTCACCAACTTGTAAATATCAATGCAATTTAAATGCTTTCTATTATTAACAAATTTCAAATGATATTACGATTCGTAGCGTCGGCATTGGTATAAGCAGCTAGCAGGGATAGGTCGGCCACGTGGTCATTCAGGGATTTGTCGGAAAACGCGAAGGTTGATATAGAAAAGAGACACAGACACTTTAGTATTTTTCTTGAGGTTTTGTAGCTCACTCGCTACTGTGAGTTGTCCGATAAGAGAGAGAAATACTGTTTGATATTTTTTTTTATTAAAAAGTCGTGGCTCCTCTCGGGATAGGACTTTAGCCCGACTTCCTTCTACGCCGGTCGCTTCAATTCTGCCTTTCAAAAAACGGGTCGTCCTCTTACTTCCGCCTGTCGTGTCGTGGATAGAAGCATATCCGTTTCCAGTGGTTCCTTACCAACCCCGAAGAATTAAAAACCCCGTTTTTTTCCTAGTCATCCTAGTTACAAGTGCTTTGGCCAGGCAGTTCGGAGACTGTTTGCTTTTTATAATTTATTTAATTTAATTTTTTTCATGATCCGTTCAGTTACGTTACACAATTATTATTTAGATATTTATATAAAAAAAAAAGAAAAAATCGAACAAATTATAGAAGAACTAAATAGTGATTCCGAGGAATTAAGTAACCTATACGGGGTTGATACACCGTTAAAAATAGACAAACCAAACCGATAGTTATGATTATAATCAAACATTTATAAAAGAATTAATTTTAGCGTTAAATAACCCATGTCGTTAAATAAACTAAATGCAACGTGAAAATCCGCGGTCGATAAACGTCTATATGCAAGTCAGGAAAGAAGAAATAAGCTGAGCAAAGGAAAGACATTGAGAGCTGAAAGTTGTTTCAAGCAGCTAAATAACTTGAGAAGCTCAGATGGAAAAATGAGAAAAGACACCTTCGGCTAAAACCGGGTAGCAATTATGGAAAATAATAAGAATGCTAGTCCCGTTCCAACCGTCAATTGTTTTGCCCTGTATTAGTAGTGGGGAGGAATCAATCCGACTATCAGTGGCCAAAGTTGAAGAGGAGATTCGGGCAAATTTCGAGGCAACACTGGAATGGAGAATAAAAGAAAGGAGTTAACCATTACCAGCGAAGTCAACGAATACATATATAATAGAAAGCGAATTATTAACAAAAGGCAATAGGATTTATATATATATATATATATATATATATATATATATATATATATATATATATATATATGTGTGTGTGTGTATTTAAAAAAAAAGACTGCTCAATATCGGCAATAGAGCAGAGGAAAAACTAAGCTAGCATAAGCGAGTTACTAGCATATATATATATATATATATATATATATATATATATATATATATATATATATATATAAGCATGTTTAATTAAATAGTAAAGAAACATTTTGTCGATATAATTTAATTAAGATCTGTATAATTTGTTTTAGATACTTTCGAGTTTCCTAAAATGTGTCTTGGTTTCAGGTTGGAATTGGTGGATGAATTTACCAAAATTGTCCCTGGCGCTTTCTGACCCTTCATAAGCCATCATCTGGGGTTGCTTGCATGTATAAAGTGTGTTTTTTGGTTATGTCATCCCCCCCCCCACAAAAAACCCCTGTTAAAACTCTTTTAAAAAAACACTCTTTACACATGCAAGCAACCCCTGATGATAGCCTATGAAGGGTCCAAAAGCGCTCGGGACAATTTAGGTAAATTCATCCATCAATTCCAACTTGAAACCAAGACACTTATCAGGAAATCAGAAAGGATCTTAATTAGATTATATAGACAAAATGTGTTTTTACTATTTAATTAAACATGCTTAAATGAACAACAGCTGCCTAACCACACACACACACACACACACACACACACACACACACACATATATATATATATATATATATATATATATATATATATATATATATATATGGGGCGGGGAACTGGATAAATCCGATTGTATGAAAAGATGAAACCATAGATTTTCATAGGATAATTTTATTTATTGAATTTTTTGCCAAAGTTTGACGTTTCAGCTTTCATACTTTTATCAGAGTGTGTCAGTTATAAAATGAAGTGAAAAAGATGAGAAAGTTTAAAAACATTCTATATCCGTTGAGCGCAGTCGGCTGCGGCTGTAGAATACACCAACTGCATCTCTGCAGAGTAGAAAGACTCCCCCAACTAGTATCCTTATGGCTCAGTCTGCTTGGGCTGCAGAATACATCGACTGCATCTCTTCAGAGACGTAAGATACATACCAATGAATGTCCTTGAAATGATATTAATCAATCTGATGCCCGTGGGGTAATGGTGATCGTCGTAGGAATTGGACACGGCGACACGAGTTCAAACCTGGACGAGACTGATTGCATTTCACATAGCGTAAATACCCTTGGGAAAGGTATGAATTCAGTTATTTGGATTAATAATAGGTAACTGAATCTATAATTGTTTAAAAAAGATTATTATTAGTTTCTTTTATGGAGGTGCCTGGGTGTAATGGTTATCGTCGTAGGAAATGGACACGGCAACACGATACTGATTGCATTTCACATAGCACTAATACCTTTGGGTAAGGTATGAATCCAATTATTCTCCCTCCAGCTATGGTTAAATAGTAGGACAGACTAGGTTCTTCAGCCTTGGTAAGGCAACTAGTCTAGGAGAAGGAAAACTCTGAATTCAAAACTGTTAAACTCCGCTTAAAACTAGACCTTGTGTCATATCCCGCCCGAGCGGAGGGGTTGGTAAATATAATTAACCAATCTGATGGTGATACTCCAGTCTTGGAGATTTGGATAATGCGGAGTCACCTTTAATTGCCATTGCTCCTGGGTCTGCTCTGGCCTGGAGTGGTAGCACCTGATAGGGTCATATCTATGGATCAAATAGAACTAGTTGACATTTAAAATGTGTGCAAACAAATTACTTATGCTAAATCAAATTTTTAGAAAGAGAACTTTTTGATCATTTAGCTGTGTATAAATAAATGACTAATGTTTGATTGAAATGTTACTGATATATATCAATACTTGAAACCATTTAACTGTCTTCAAACGTATGTGTAATGCTGAATAGAAAAAAACTATTTTTAAATAGTAATGTATGAAACTCTTTAACTATGCACCTACATTAAAATAACTGTATAAGAGCAATATTTGGAACCATTTGTCTTTACACAAATGAATGAATAGTCTTCAGTAGAATAGATAGAAATACTTGTAACAACTTCACTCTCTAGAAACAAATGATTAGTACTGAATATAATTATTACTTTTAACTAGCAATAAATGCTGACATTTAACTGAAAAACAAGAGCAATTCAAGTGTGAGTCAAATAGAACTGTTTGACATTTAAACGGTGTGTAAACAAATGCCTTATGCTAAATTGACTTGTTAGAAATAGAATTGTTTGACTTTTAAACTGCGTGCAAACAAATGCCTTATGCTAAATTGAATTGTTATAAATAAAACTGTTTGGCATTTAAATTGTGAGCAAACAAATGTCTTGTATTAAATTGAATTGTTAGAAATAGAACTGTTTGATTATTGTGTAAAAATGACTGATATTCAATGGATTTGATTATGATATTTGGAACAATCTAATTTCGTTGACTTAGCTTAAGTTGACTTGTTTGAAATAAAACTGTTTGTGTGTACCTAGAAACTGTGTTAACAAATCATATATTTAATATGTATGGAAAAATATAATTTGGCATTAAATAGCCAACAATGGTTGATATGCCATAAAACCCACCCTATATTAAAAATATCTTGAAAATTATTAGGTTGAGTAATCGTAAATTTGTTTTTTAATGCAATGCCAAGATTCACTCCAAAATTATCAGAAAATTTACCTTAAAGGTCTTGAAATTTCGCCAAACCAATTCTTGAAATAGAGAATTTGACTATAGAGAATTCCAATATCCTATATCTATCATGTAAAATAGTAAAGTAAAGTTGGCGACGGTAGTCGAGGACGACCCGAAAGCTCCCTTTCAGTAGCTACTACACCGAGGTGTAGGGAAAGGCGCTACACCTTTCCCTGGATTTCTCCATTTCACCTTTGATACGTACCTTGTAATGTTGAGTGTTAAGCAATGAGGTATCAAGTACCATTTTTAAGTCTTTGGTATGACTCGACCAGGGATTGAACACCGGTTTCCCGGACCACTGGCGAACACTCAGTCCACTAGGCCAATGAACCGGTTAATTAATGTAAAATAAAAGCTCTTAATATTCACGAACGGAAATAATGTCCAAAAATCAAAATAATAATTTAACTCAGTATGCTGGGGCTGTAGAAAAACCTCCCACCATGTGAGTGTTCTGGATATGACACAAAACAATCTAATGATGGGTAACACCTGATAGCGTCCTATCTATGGGTCAAATATAACTGTTTGACATTTAAACTGAGAGCAAACAAATGAAATATGCCAAGTTGGATCGTTTAAAATAGAACTGTGAGTAAACGGATGATTGATGTTTGATTTATACATAGCAATACTTGGAACAGTTTAACTGTTTGCAATCAAATTTGCAATTTTAAAAAGAATCATTAGTGTTAGATCGAAATACTTGTAATCACTTCACTGTGTGCATGCAAATGATTAATATTGAATAAAATTGTAAGTGTTAGCAATAATTGAAACCAGTTAACTGTGTAGAAACAATAGCAATACGTGTATTCAAACAAATTAGTTCAAACTCATTTAAAAATGAAATTACCGTCAAACTAATCTCTTACATTTAAGATAATCTATCTAAATGTATGCAAGCAAATGACTGATCTTTAATTTTTACCGTTTCATAGCAATCCTCGAAACCATTTAACTGTATATAAACAAATAATTAATACTAAAAACAATTATTCGTATCATATAGAAATAAATATATGAACCCATTTAGATGTATGCAAAAAATATGAGCTCAGGCTCGTTTAAAAATGTTATCAAGAAAATATGTCCATAAATCATATATATTTAATGTATATGTATAAGCGGAATGTGGCATTAAATAACGTACAATGGTTGATATACCATAAAACCAAACCAAACCAGAAAAAATAATTGTTCAAATAATAACATCATTTTACCCAACAATTAAACACAAACATAATCGAAAAAACTTATTCAACATTTGAATGAAAACAGTCACTAATTCTTCAAAGACAATTAGGAACCTAGTTAATTATAAAAATAACAATATCCACATAGAATCCAGAGTAGAGTTTTATGAAATTTCCTGTCGAGATTGCAATAAAACATGGATTTAAATTTGGGCATTGCATATAAAAAAAACAAGTTACGACCACAAAAGAGACTCGAAAAAAGGAAACATAAATAACGGTTTGGTAAAACATAATTTAGAAATTAATCACAACGTTAAAAATTAACGTTGTGATTAATTTCTAAATTATGTTTTACCAAACCGTTATTTATGTTTCCTTTTTTCGAGTCTCGTTTGTGGTCGTAACTTGTTTTTTTAACAATAATCGATTTTTAAATCATTCGCTCTTTGTATCATTGATAAATATAAAATCACTGATGTTAGCGTATATACACCCGAGATGTTAGTGTATATACATAATAAACAACACTGGGAATGTGTTGACTTCAGAAGAGTATGTGTGTGTATGCATGCGGGTGCGTGTGTATGTGTGTGTGTATATGTGTGGACATAATTTTATTTTGTCTAAGACAGTCTGTCTCTTCTTGTCTATCTATCTTTCTAGCTATCTAATTCAGCCCTGTTGTTAGGACTTACTATACGACGATTGGACCCTCTGCAGAGTGGTAAAACGGCTGCCTCTCACAAAAGAGGTGTTCTGGGTGCGAGAGAAACTAGTGTTGAGGCTCCGTTACTGCTGGTCTTGTTTAAAATGTTATCAAAAAAAAGTGTTTACAAATTATATTCAATAATTGTGTTTATGCAGGCCGAACCAAACTAAACCAAATACACACACACACACACACACACACACACGTATATATATATATATATATATATACATATATATATATATATATATATATATAATTCATTCACCCTTCTCATCGATTTTTAAATCATTCTACGCTCTTTGTATCATTGATAAATATAAAATCACTGATAAATAGCTAGACACCTAGAGGCCAAGATTAATACATATATATATATATATATATATATATATATATATATATATATATATATATATATCGTTTCTCCTTATATTTCTTGTTAGATTGATCGTTACGTGTTACAATTCTTAGATATTTATCAACGAACAACTTCTCTCCAACTTCCACTTTATCTTCTCCCCGATCCTCAACTTTTGCTAATCCGGTGGGGTAAACTAGAAAACAACCGCAACACTTACTCTACCCTAATACTCTGACATCCACCCAACAACAAACTATTTCACATCGCCTGCAGGGAATCTTTTTTTTTGCCACGTCTATATGTGAAGATAAAGCAATAATAAAAACAAAACCCCGAAATCCACATACAATGAAAAAAGCCACAAAGAGAGAGAGAGAGAGAGAGAGAGAGAGAGAGAGAGAGAGAGAATAGCCATCCTCCCTACTACAAAAAACAAACGTGAGTAAAAACTATCAATAATAATAATAATAATAATAATAGAGGGCTTACATATTTATTTTTAAAAAATGGTAATGTTTACTGTCAATTCGATATTTGCGAAAGCTCTGTCGTATACATTTTTTTGGTGGGTGGGGAGTTTTTTTCACTTTTTCTTTTTCTTTTTTCTTTAAAGAGAAATATCCCCAGACGGTCTTTTCTTTGCTAAATTCACCCCCATCTCAACCTTTTATTTTCTATCTTCTGTTTTACCATTTTTTCCTCTTGATTTTTGCCTCAGGCCCTGGAAGCGAAGCAATGTTTCCTTGTTATTGGTTAAGGTTCTTGTAGCGCCGAGAGAAGTGTATTCGTTTTTGTTTTTTGTTTATTTATTTATTTATTTATTTCAGAGTTGTTGTTTTTTTTTTTATTTGGTGTGTGTGGGGGTAGGTCGGTTTCTTTTTGTTTCGTTTTGTCTTTGGAAAATCGAAGAATTGCCGGAATTAACAATGAAAATATCGAAGTTGGTTGGTCACTTGAAAACGACTCACTTTTTCTCTTCCTTCGTTTTTTTTTTTTTTTTTTTTTTTTACTTTCTCTCTTCCTCTCCACTTTAGTGCTTGTGGGAGTTCCAGTCTTGACATTCCCACTCTCCCTTCTTATTGTTCTGTCTTTCTAATACTCTTTAAATCATTCCCTACATCTCTCTCTCTCTCTAACTCTCTCTCTCTCTCTCTCTCTCTCACACACACAGACAGACACACACACACACAATCTATCTCTCTCTTTCTCGCTGTATTTCACCCTTCTCCCCTTACCAATAGTCACTCCATTTTTTTTTGTCTCACGTGCATGCTCTATTCGTTCGTTTTTTTCCGACATTCTCCAATATTGATATTATGGTCCACAAACTGACACAAGAATATTAGTGTGGGTCAACAACTCTGGACAGGAGTAATTATTTGAAAACCAGGGCTCCAAAACAAGTCACTGGATAAAATAACAAAAAAAATTGGGCCAAATATTAAATAGTTTCCGTCTTGGTTCTTTTTCTCAGTTTCCTTCAAGTGTTATACCAGTGTAAGTATCCTGGTAGGTCTTGCGGGAGATCAAGTGACAACAAGTATGTTCATTTTTCCGTATGACGAGAATCATTCGATGAAAATTAAAATGAGTTGAAAACAAAATCATACAGAATTTAAAATATAGTTTGGTTTCATGATTGCGTTTATTGCTGCAATAAATTCATAATCAGTTTATGTAACAAAATATCTCAAATGTTGAGCATAATTTGGATTTTGATCCGAATTGGAGGAATCACTGATTTTATAAGCCTTTAACGAAGAAAAGCTTGACTCTGTGACAATATTCTCGTCCTGAAAAATAAATTCTTTATTACCAAAACAATTTTCGATCGATGGAATATTAAAAAATTATCCTGGATTTTAATGTGCACATGTGCACATTGAGGTAAAGATTGCCACCTTTCCTGTTTTTTTTTTTTTCAGCATATATCAGGAATAACTTGGGGGAAATTTTTAAATTCATATTTTTTATCTGATTGGCACTAAACAAAAAAAAATAGCAAATATCGACTAGGTCCGTGCAAACTCTTTGAAAATATTACGCCGACGTCATTTGAAAACAGAAACGAAACTTCTAAGATTACTACTAAATCGTTGCATGAATGGTGCTTCAAACAATTAGTTGTTCATAACGCGTATTTTCCCAGGATATTCTAACGCGCTCAACTTAAAACATAAATGTTTTCTGAGACCTTGAAAAAACATAGGGCAAACAGCCCCATCACTTCTGTTATAGTACAACCCTTCTTTTAGTTTTTAATTTCTACAACAGTTGGCCTACTAAGACTAGAGATCCCAGTCTACCCTACAATTTACTCGAGGGGGCGGTGATTACGAAAAAAGGGATTCATACCTTTCTCAAGGTCATTTGTGCGAAAATGAAACGCTTACAAACTCGTCCAGGACATCACTCGTCGTGCTCATTTTTTTATTAGATAATTATTAAGCCAAATACCTCCGATGGTGCACAAAGTACACTGGCATGAATATTACTGAAAAATATCTTCGAAACACATCCCAGTTGGTTGGGGGTGTAGAATACACCGGCTCCATTTCTTCAGAGGGGTAAGACTTGCCCCTAACGTGTGTCCTGGATATAAAACTGATATCCATAAGGGAGTAACACTTAATTCCTAGAATTGCCATTACATTTTGGTCCACTTTGACCCATAATGTAATGACTAATTTGCGCCCCCCCCAATAAGTTAAATAGAACTGTTTAATCATTTACTTAAACTAGAAATTATTCGTATTAGAGAGCAATGCTTGAAAACATTTTACTGTGGGCAAATAAAACGACTAGTGTTAGATAGTAATAGTTGAAACTATTTAACAGTGTGCAAACAAATGAGCTCTGGGTCGTTTGAAAATATTACCTACAAACTACTTGTTAACTATTTATATGTCTATATATATAAAGAGAGAGAGGCAGATAAAGCTGATTTGGCGCTAGATAACATACATAGGTTAATATGCAATAAAATAAAGCCAACCAACCAACCAACCATCTTTGGTAACCTGTTCCAATAAAGAACTAAGTATTTATTATACACGTTTCATTTCTTTGTGATTTTGTAAAAATAAACAATGCGGATCAATTCTCTTAAAAATAGTTCCTCAATTTTTTTTCTGACCCAACAACCTTTTTATAAGTAAATCTATCAACTGAAAGAATTCATATACCCAACTTATAACGGAAAAACCAGCGTAACAAGTAGTGCAATGATTAACGAGTTGGGCTGGCATATCATGGTAATTAAGTTCGATTCACCCTGGGTTGTCATATACTTCCTGTTTTGTGTTCAATTAAACATAACTTCTAACCAGGAAACGAACCCAGCGTACAAAGTGGAGAATGTCGGTCACCATTCAGTCCTTATATTGTAACATTCACACTGTCCTTTTTGTGTGATAACATCATTTGACTAACTTTTTGGAGGATTAAAGGTTATCACATACCAAAAGTATTAAATAGCGGAAGGCGAAAAGAATCAATTTTCTTTTTAGATTCATTATAATAACAAAAGAAACGAGTTTAATAACTTTGTAACGTGACTGTTTTTTTTTTGTTTTTTTTTGGCTGTGTGTGTGTGTGTGTTTTGATGGGTTTTTTTTTTTTGTAGTTTGGCTTTTAGAATACAGGATGTTCATTAGCAATAATAAATGATAAAAGCTATGCTGTTAAATAAACGAACACCTTCAAATATATTTAGCATGCATACGTTGGGTGCTTCTCAAAAAAGATGTCGAAAACGAAGTGACAATGACGATTGTTATTACTTACAATAGTGACCTCATCTTTATTGTAATAGTCACAACGTTTCGGCCGATAAGAAGTCAGGCCTTCTTCAAGAGTTCCATGTCGAACTCTCTAGTCCACACGGAATCTCAAATTGGACCCTTTAATTGAACCAGTCTATTCAAATTCTATTAACCATAACCGGGTACAAGTGTTAAATTATAGTAATTATTCCTGGTTATTCTTTAATTGTTGTTCGGTTTGAACCAGCAACCTCTCGATGATTTCACTTAGAAGCATTTCCAACCAAAAGCCTTATCCACTGCACCATATGTCCTTGCCGAACCAAGATGAGATGAAGAGATTTTGGTGAGTACATATCTGGAAAGAAAGTCTCACAAAAATTCAACTCAACATTACAACCTCCCTCCCTCTGTCCCTCTCTGTCTCTCTGTGTGTATAGATTGATAAAAACTTCTCTTGGTACAATGAGAGAAATGTAAATATTTTAAAAATGAATAGGTCTACGAATGAATTTGAATTTCGTACTAATGGTTATTTCAACGCGACTTTCCCGTATCTCACTGTGTACTAAGTTTTGTTTAGGTTTGATTTGATTATTTTATTTAACCTTGTAGCTTATTTAATGCCAGAGGTTTTGTATATATATGGTTGCTCTGTCGGGTAGTGTTTAAAGGCGTATTAACTCTAGTGAATTTTTTAGTGCCAAATGTCTATGTATATGTACGTATAATTTTTGTAGGTCCAACGTGAGAAAAGTAAATGTTTTAAACTTAATAGGTCCGCAGATGAATTTGAATATCATGAACGGTTTTTATTTCATATAATTTTCTTCTGCACGTATTTCTGATATTATGGTCTTCTTCAGGAGATTAATCAAGGTTAAGACTTTATTTCTGATTTTCATTATGAAGATTGTTTTGATTGGGTTGTGATTTTCTTCATTCTCGGATTTGAGTCTGTAAATTTCCTGTTGGAGTGAATTGTCTGTGAAAACTTTTGACTCTGTGGATGTTTTTTTAATGTGTGTGTGAGAGTGTGTGTGCGTGTGTGTGTGTGTGTGTGTGTGTGTTTGCACATTCTCATACATGCACGTATACTTATCCGCACATATATATTTTGTATATATGAGGTTTTGGTGTTTAAAGGTTCATTAACTCTTGTAAATTATTTAATGCCAAATGTCTATATATATATATGTATGAATAATTTTTTGTAGGTCCAACAACAGAAAAGTAAGTATTTTAAAATGCATAGGTCCGCGGATAAATTTGAATGTCACACTAATGGTTTTTATTTCATATAATTTTCTTCTGCACGTATTTCTGATATTATGGTCTTCTTCAGGAGATTAATCAAGGTTAAGACTTTATTTCTGATTTTCATTATGAAGATTGTTTTGATTGGGTTGTGATTTTCTTCATTCTCGGATTTGAGTCTGTAAATTTCCTGTTGGAGTGAATTGTCTGTGAAAACTTTTGACTGTGGATGTTTTTTTAATGTGTGTGTGAGAGTGTGTGTGCGTGTGTGTGTGTGTGTGTTTGCACATTCTCATACATGCACGTATACTTATCCGCACATATATATTTTGTATATATGAGGTTTTGGTGTTTAAAGGTTCATTAACTCTTGTAAATTATTTAATGCCAAATGTCTATATATATATATGTATGAATAATTTTTTGTAGGTCCAACAACAGAAAAGTAAGTATTTTAAAATGCATAGGTCCGCGGATAAATTTGAATGTCACACTAATGGTTTTTATTTTAAATAATTATACTCCACACGTGTTTCTGCCTTTGTAGTCCACTTCAGGAAACAAATAATGTGTTTGTTTTGATGTTTGTTTGATTCTTTTTATTCAAATTTATTTATTTATTCATTTTCATTTAGTTATTTAATTTTTAGTTGATATATATTCATAAGTATCTGCACGTACACCCAGTTATTGTTTTTTTTTCTCAATCCGATGTATACTATTTTGCAGTTGCAATATCCAATTATGTAGACTATAATTTTTTTGAATTGCAGCGTAGACTTTTATTTATTATGAATGTCATTTTTTGTTTTCGAAGGTCAATGATTACACATTAAATTCTTCACATCTTTAATTTTGTCATTTTGAGATTC
Source organism: Sepioteuthis lessoniana (assembly GCA_963585895.1). Lineage (NCBI taxonomy): Eukaryota > Metazoa > Mollusca > Cephalopoda > Myopsida > Loliginidae > Sepioteuthis > Sepioteuthis lessoniana. The sequence goes on from OY757940.1 coordinate 60,706,627, forward strand.
CACGTGTAATGTTTTCCTCAAATTTAGATGAGGTGAGTGTGTATTTTAATTTTTTTTGCTTTTGTTTTAAATGATTTTGGTCGTATCCAGTTATATTTTTTATTGTATCATTGTTTTTAAGTTGTTCTGCTTTTTTTTCGTTATTACAGTGAATATTTCTGGGTTGTTTTTATTGTTTGTTGAGACATATGCAAAAGGTTCTTTTTGCTATGTTTTAGGGTGGTTATATTTCTTTTAATCATATTTTTCTGCTTATTCGAATCCCTTATTTATTAGTGTTGTCGGATATCATTTCTGATGGAGGTTTACGTGTAATTCTTCGGAGCGGGTTTGACGGGAGATTTGTTTGTTAATATGG
>OY757940.1:60711984-61040989 GCA_963585895.1 Sepioteuthis lessoniana
CGTAAGTTTACTAGTGATCAAAAATATGTTACTACGTTAGATAAAATATTGTATAATAATATAAAACCATATGATATCTTCAGATCGATGATTTGATACTATTTTGTTTCTACCCCTCTCTCTCTCTCTCTCTCTCTTTCTCTCTCTCTCTCTCTCTCTCAGCCATTGAAAGATTACCATGACTTATACCAAAACCACCTGTCCAAACTGCAACGCCATTAACGCTGGCAAGAAAGGGACGCGTCCAGCTGAGGTTGGAGCCCTGGTCAAAGTGTTCGAAAAATCAGCTACAGAGCTCAAAGAAAAATTACTAAAATGCAAACACACAATACAAATAGCGAAATTAAAAGTTAGAACCTTACATAGAATAGGGCAACTACCGGAGCTGACTGCATCGGCCATAAATCATAACATAGACATCATATGCATTCAAGAACACAGATACGCACATAGCGAAGACATTAAATATCTTGGTACTGGCAATGGGTGGACGCTAGCCACTGCATCTGCATTGAAAAACTCTGTCAATGCCACGATAGGAGGAGTAGGTATGCTTATAGGACCACAGGCCCTAAGATTAGTAAATAGCATAGAGAAAATACAAACTAGGATGATGGTAACTACTTTTAATGACAACCCCAGCGCAACAACCATCTTCTCCTACAACGTTACCAATGTTAGTGAAGAAACTGACCTCGTCGCTTTCTATGGCAACATCTAACAGATTTCAGGCAAGTAAATAGATTAACATGTCTCAATATAAGGGAGGGGAAACTATGGACCTACACATACGCAAACGATATTAAAGCCCAGATAGACTACGTCTTTACAAATAAGAAATGGAATAATACCACATTGAATTGCGAAGCATACTTCTCATTCGAGGATTTTCTCCAATCAACGAATTGTCATGGCAAAAATACGACTGAAACTACGAAAGAATGCGATACGAAAAACAACCACTGTATACTATGACTGGGCCCTGCTTAATTATAGGCATATTAGAGATAAATATACATGAACACTAAGAAACAAATTCGATGCACTACAGAAGACAGAAATACATACTCCGAATGATGAATATGAGAATTTCGTCAATACCCACTTAGAAGCGGCAGCGGAATGCATAACAACTAAACAAACAACTAAACCTAGAGTCCCATGGGAGACATTAGCGGTTAGGGAAAAGCATGCAGACGTGAAAACTGCCTTCAAATGCAATAGGAAGAATCCAACCAATACCAATGTCCTGAAACTTAAAAAGGTACAAAATGAATTTGCTAACTTCTACTGAAAAGAACAAACAGAATACATACAAAATCAGATCGATAAAATTAGAGACTCAGACGAAGGTAGACTATCTAGGATAGCATGGCAAACGGTAAACGAAGTGAGCAGAAGGAAGGGCACTGTGATTGCTAAATTGAAAACTACCAACCAACAAGAACGAATACACCTTTGGAAACAACATTTCCAGAATATACTCAGCAACCCTCCGAAAGTTACCCATGAACCAATTACGAGAATTATAAGTAAACAATTAGACATCAAACTAGGACCGTTTGCGCAAGAAGAACTCGACTCGGTACTAAGAAAAATTGAAAATAGAAAAGCAGCAGGACTTGATGAAATATCCCAGGAGTATGGAAGACCAGGCAATTCGACGACATATGGCTCCGACACTGTAATGCTTTATATAATCAAAACCCGATAGACAGATGGATGAAGGGATGCATTCTCCCCTTCCCTAAAAAAAGCGACCTCGGATTATCCAAGAACTACCGAGGTATAACCCCGATATCAATAGAGGCCAAGATATACAATGCTCTAATATGCAAAATTGAGAACATACTTAAGAAGAACCAAAATGGCTTACGGAGGAATAGATCCAAGACGTCACAAATTTTGACTATTCTTTTTTTATAATTCAATTTAGCATTAATCACTTGTTTTCTTACATTTAAGTAGTGTCAGGTACAGTAAATGATTAAATATTTCTATTTGATCCATTGAAGTGGCTTTCAAAGGTACTACCACTCCAAGTCAGAGTTGACCTTGGAGTAATGGCCATGAAGAGATACTCTACATTCTCTAAAGCTCCAGGACTGGAGCCACGCCATAAGATATTTTTAACTGTCATACACATGATCCTCATTCTGCATAGATGCAGTTAGCGTATTCCAGCGCCTCAATCGACTGGGATTATTTAATAAGATTTAATTGGGTTTTGAGTCATATCGACCATTGTAGTTTATTTGATATCAAATCCTGTTGATACAAATATATCAAATATATATGATTTGTAAACACATTTTTAGACAACATTCTCAAATGAACCAGAGCTCTTTTTTGCAAACAGCTAAATGGCTTCAAGTATTGCTATATAACTGTCACAGTTTAACATCAGTCTTTTGTTTGCTCACAGTTTTGTCTATTTGACCCACAAATAGAACCGTATAAGGTTGCTACCAATACGAGCCAGAATGGACTTAGGAGCAATGGCAATGAAGGGTTACTCCACATTCCCCAAATCTCCAAGGCTGGAGCCTCGTCATCCAACTGGGATGCATAGTAAATGAGATTTTTTTACGATACAGGTAGACCTTCAATAATTAAATTTTAAATAAAAAAAGCAACTTTTTCATTTATCTTTTCAAAAACAGTAAGAAAATACAATTTTTTAGAATTATTTAAAATTCTTTTTTAATTAAAACTCTATCAATCATCATTATAAATATTGCTGGCAGCATTCTTGCGTAGTTGCTGTCACGCTTTTTCTCCATACGTTTAGTTAACGTCAATGTAGTGCATCCATATAACAGTATCAACACGACCGCTACTTGAAGGGTGGCTTCTGTAGATGAGAATAAAAACAGCCATCAAAAGATAACCATGACCCACACTTAGATTTCTAATTTTACTTTTTTCCAGTCTTGGTCCTTTCCAGGGGGTAATCTGACGTTTCTTTTCGGACAAGTTTTTTTTTATTATCTTTTTATCGTTTATTTCGTTGTATCATTATCATTATCCTTCCGAGTTTTTCACTCCATCTTTTATCAAATGGTTTTTCGCAAGGGACTACGTGACAGCAAGTCTCCTCATGAGACTTCTAAGTATCCTAGCCGATTTTAGTAATGGTGTGAACTGGATGGTTTCACTAATCATCAGTGCATCTTGTCTCTTTTCAGTTAGCGCTCAGTATTTGTTGTAAAGGTATGGGCAAATAGTTGGTTAGACTAGGTTCTTTAGTCTTTGTAAAACAACTAGTCTAGAAAAAAAAATCTTTAAACCTCTGATCTTGATTCTTATTCTGCTCGTGGTGATGGAGTGAGGCATATACATTTTTGTGTAGAGTCTTCAAAGAAGAATCCTCTTGGGGTATAGAGCATTATTAGTAATTGCCAATTTTGAAAGTGTCACTTGCGAAGTGTTGTTAATTAAGCAAACTAATGGTCAGTAGATATTTTATTGAATTCCAAAGAAATTTTAAAACCATCTGACGAGAGGCTTGCTTCCAGAGGAGCACTTCGTTTTAAATCGACCTTGTGTCATATTCTGGTCATCTTAGGAATCGGATGAAAAACATCTCCGCTGAGTTTTGAGGTGGGACCAATGAAACACACGAAGGAATCGGTGTGCTGAACGGCAAGGTGACTATGTTGAAGAAAATTAATGTTTTATTTCTGTCTCAATATATCAAATTCAATCTTGATATTTTGTAACCAAAGTCGTATATATATATATATATATATATATATATATACACACATATATATATGTGTGTGTGTGAGCTCTTTATCGCTTTCTCTCTCTCTTTCTATTTCTCTCTCTCTCTCTCTCTCTCTAACACACACACACACACACACACACACATATATATATATATATATATATATATATATATATAAACGGCAAGCGAGAAAGGTAATACTACACTGGCTCGAAGCCATAAAAGGGCAGCGACCCATGCCTGCTTTTCTGATTAGTACGATGGCAACTTCTGTTTCGAGATTGCAAGCAAACCTATGTTGAAATACCAAATGTTTCATTTGCCCACTTATGTACACAGTTCGATGGAAATAAAATGTTATCAGGATTACAACTATCTTCTTCTTCTGTATTTCGATCACAGTTTTTCGCTCTTCTTCTCTATAGTATTATTCTTTATTTTACTTTCCCTTTCGCTTTCTTTCTTCCTTTCTTTGCTATCATAATCGGTCTTTTACTTTTCTTTTCTAGGCACAGTATATTTGTAGTTTCAATCTCATCTTTCTTCTTCTTCTTCTTCTTCTTCTTCTTCTTCTTCTTCTTCTTCTTCTTCTTCTTCTTGTCATATTTAAGCTTATTTTCTATTGATTTAAATTTTCGTTTCACGTCGTGTATATCATAAAATACTTCCTCTTCCTTCTTTCCCCCTTATCTTCTTTCTACTACTCTTCGTCATTTCTCTCTCTCTCTCTCTCTCTCTCTCTCTCAGACATATACACACCCAACAATCTCTCCCACTTCTTCTTCTTCTTCTTCTTCTTCTTCTTCTTCTTCTTCTTCGTCGTCGTCGTCGTCGTCGTCATGCCTTCTAATCTTTCCTTTTCTGCGTTTGGCCCTTCACGCTTCATTATTCACATCTTCCGAAGCATCATCTAATCATTTTGGCATGCAACATCATGACCACCACCCGACAATATTCAGAACACCCAGTGCTGAGACCAATAGGACCCACATCCATCCAGGTAATTTTCTGAAAGTGCAAGATTCACTGACCTCTGTGGCTTAACCCTTAGAACCTACACTGATATGAAGTTAAATAAAGGAAACGCCTCATTCGCAGTGTACGGTTGAGCAAAACCACTAATTTCAACTGCTCTGATTGAAGCCTGCTTGATCGAGTGGACAAAATAATATTTTATGAAGAAGTGAATGTGCATATTTGTATTTGCATATGTGTTTAATATGAAGGATTTTACAAGCATTAGAGGGATTGTATAATAAGCCGATGCAAATTTCTCCGGTGCTATCTTTCGCAATAAAATCAAGAGGGTCTTTGAAGTGTCTTTGATTACTGAGTAAATGAAGTTAAAACATTATATGTAGCAAAATACTACGAAAAGAGATACAAGACTTAGTACGAATGAGTTGGGAAGGTGATCCACTGAAAATTGTACAAGATGTTAACACTTGATCATACTACATATATGGCATAGGTACAAATCAGCATCCATCAAAAAGAATTAGGCGCATGAAATTCTCTGGGATCTTGAGATATAATCCGATCGCTAATCCCGGCCAGGAAAGCAGAACTCGTATTAATTGACAGAAAAAACCTCGCCCCCGCCAAAAAAAAAAAACCCTCGTCATCTAGTTAATATTGCTATTCCAGAGAAAATTGAAGAAATCAAAAAGATTGACAAATACTCGGATCTTGCCCGAAAGCTGAAAAAGTTGAGATACATGAAGGTGACGAGGATATCAGTTATAGTCGGTGTGCTAGGAACGGTTCGAAAAAACTTGGGAAAGAGAGGAATTGGAGGAATTGGGTGGAAATCAGTGAATGAAAAGAGATCAAGCAGGTTACAGGATTGTTAAGATCAACGATGAGAGACCTGGAAACTAGCTTTTACACAGACTCCAGTGAGTGACTAGTTGAAGTAGGTTTCAGATCTTTCCTTAATGGCATATCAACTTCTGTATGTTATTCAAAGCTAAAGCTATCGTTGTTACTATTCAACCCCTAGTTGGAAAGATAAGGGATTCTATACCTTTCCCAAAGTTATTCGCTCAAAACTGAACGTAATTACGCGACTGGAATTACGAACTCGTTCACTTCGGGGCCGCAGTGCAGCGCTTTAGCCTTTACGCTGTTGAAGCTTGTATGAAAAATTCAAAAGATGTCTAATAAGAATAATGATTATTATAAAAGTAGCAGTGAAGATAACAAAGCAAAAATGGGCAAACAATTCCTTTCAATATGGTATTTCAATTAGCCTCGTATTGTTTGTCAATATGAGGGCAATACTCGCATTTAAAGAGAACAAGAAGGAATTATAGAGAAAAAATATTCTGACAATTCTCTCCAATGTTTTTAAATCATTGTTTGATTAAGAATATTTTAATTCGGTCTCATGAATTATTTACAAAGTTGTCGGGATTATATTTTCTTTAGAAATGTCGAATTTGAATTCAAGCTTAAAACATTCATGGGTATTTGTTCAATAATAATGAATAAACAAATGCATTAAGCAAACAGGTTTCTATAACTTGCGAGTTATCTGGTGGACGACAATTAAATATTTGATTAAAACAAGAATTTAAAATAGCATAAAGGAATACATAAATTGAGACCGAAGTGAATTTGGAAGTTTTGTTCTCATGGGTAGACTGTTCGCCAATGGCCCAGGAGAACGGGATTCAATCTCAGGTCGTGTCATACCAAAGACTCAAAAAATGGTACTTGATACCTCCTTGCTTAAAACTCAGCATTATAAGATACGGATCAAGGGTAAGTGGGGGTTATCTAGGGAAAGGGGTAACGGCATCTTCTACACCTTGGAGTAGTATCTATTAAAAAGGAAGCCTTCAAGTCACCCTCAACTACGGTCGGCCAACTTTACTATCACCGACACATTGACATAATGGTCTGAGTGTTCACCAATGGTCTGCGAGACAGGTTTCAATCGCAAGTCGAGTCATGCCAAAAATTTTACTTGATGCATTAAAAGGTACGGATCAAGGGTAAAGTGGAGCAATCCAGAGAAAGGAACAGCGCCCTCTCTTAAACTTTAATGTAGTAGCTATTGAAAAGAGAGCCTTCGGGTCACCCTCGACTACGATGAATCAACTTTACTTATTTTACTTAGGTTTTTTATATGTAAGATAAACAAAGAAAAAGTATAAAGTTCTGCTATTATTTTTGTATTTACTATTCCAGATAAATGACAGACTTACAAAATAATGATTACGGAGGTGCCCGTGGTGTTTATGGAGGTGCCCGTGGTGTAATTGTTATCATCGTAGGAAATGGACACGGCGACACGAGTTCAAATCCTGGACGAGACTGATTGCATTTCACATAGCACTAATACCCTTGGGAAAGGTATTAATCCAATTATTCTCCCTCCAGCTATGGGTAAATAGTAGGACAGACTAGGTTCTTCAGCCTTGGTGAGGCAACTAGGAGAAGGAAAACTCTGAATTGAAACCTGTTAAACTCCGCTTAAAAATTGACCTTGTGCTATATCCTGCCCGAGCGGAGGGGTTAGGTAAATATATACAAAATAATGATTCGACATACAGGAATAACGGGTATAAACGTTATGCATAAACTAGTTTGATTTTATATACTCTCTCATAGTGTATAATTACAAAATGATTTTCTGCTATTCTCTGTTGAGCTGGTGTTGAGATACATACCAGTCTAAATCCAGTATGTACATATATATATATATATGTCTTCTACGAGATACTGCGAGCCGACTGCGTGGAAAAGAGTTGGATATGCCATGTGATTCCTATTGAGGTTTGTTGTCGTGGTTTTATAGGACATTCAGTCATTTCGTTTCTTTCAAATATAGGAATCACTGGCCACAGTTTGAAAGTTGCCTCAAATTGTCTTCAGACCGCAGCGCAATATTCATCAAGTTGGATTTGGTCGAAAACGCGAAGTTTTCAGCATGAAGGAAATACACGCGGAACCACCTTTCTAGTGTGATTACGTAAGAAACGGTTACTGTAAACGTGTAATAACATCAACCGCTGAAAATCACAAACTGCACGCTAAAAATGAAGATTAACGTCCAATGTAGCCTCTGCTCTTAATTGATCTGGCGTACACATATATATATATATATATATATATATATATAATTCTCTTAATACCCTGTCCGGTGGAAAAAGCTGCTTGGTAGCGCCAGGAGTGGCAGTACCGCCTTGAGCTACCGAGACTGTGTTATCACCCCTGTTTGGTGGCTGATGAGGACAGGGTATCGCACGTGCTTCCACACATTGTATGATGAAAAAAGAATATATATTGGATTAGGGATGGTCTGTTCTAATCTATCCACCATATATATATGTATATATATTTCAAAATGAATAGGTCTACTTGGAGATTTGTGTTTTTTAAAAATTATCTATTTCGTTCTTACATAGGCGTATGTTTACAACTTGTTGCTTTCTTCAGGAGAAACGTACACGTAAAACTTCTTGAGTTCAAAACTGGGAAATTTTTACAAAAGACATCTACAAGCTATCTGATGAACGGCAAAAGGTGATTAAAAAATGACAAATTTACTATTGAGTGAAATTAATTCTTTATTTAATCATTCATAAATTATATTTTACTAAAACTGAAATAGTTATTGACTCAGATCAATATATATATATATATATATATATATATTATAAGAGTGTTGGTTGTCACTAAATCACTTTGTGGGTATGTGTCAGAACAAGTGCAATATAATATGGAGAGAGCTCAATATCTAGGATAGAGCTATTATATAATATATATATATATATATATATATTTACTAATCAATTATCTACCAGTATTCACGGTACCAGAAAAAAACAAAAAAACCCTGGCCAGGAACAAGAGAAAAAATATCTCGAATCACGGTCCAGAGGAAAAAGAAAAAGGTTTTTGGGTAAAAAAGAAAGAAAAGACCAACCTCGTCCTACTCCTTGAAAAAAATCAAGGGGTACTTAGTCAGTGGCCCAAAGAAAACCAAAAAACCCTCCGCGAATACTGCAATGCTATAATTACTAAAGTGCTCAACATTAACCAATGGAGCCAATTATAGAATTAACTTAAATCGCTAGTCGAAAATCTTCTACTAAAGTTTCACCTTAACGGATCATCAGGAAGTTTCGCCTAAACCATTCTAAGGAGAAATTGCCTTTATTCACCAAAATCCTCCACCTATCCTAAAATTTGCATAAAAAAAGAAAAAAAAAATAAATAAATAAAAAATAAACCTATAACATTTCCTAATTATATAGTAACCACGCTCTTTTGTGTTTACAACTATTCAACACCTCCGATCTTTTGTTTAGCATATTCTTACTTTTACAATCTGCTATTATCAATTTTTCCTCCATACAAAGATTACAGGTTCTATTACCTGCCCTATATTTGCGGCATTTCTTTATTACTTCCCATTTCATTATCGGATCTACTCCCATTTTTTCCTTAATCTCCCACACATAACTAGATAAAGCAGTGCTATATCTATATCTTTCGTGCGAAAAACTTGTTCTATGGTTATAGTACCTAGTTTTAAAATCCCCTTGGGTTGACCCAAAATATATCTTTTTATCTCTCTTATTATTCGAATCAGTATATACCTCTACTTTATACACTACACACTCCTGCTTACACTTTCCCTCGAGAGGACACCTAACCTTATCCCTACAATTGCATTATTCCTTTAGGTACATGTTTAAAGACCTGTATTGGGTGATTAGATCCCCTGTTTACATAACGCAGATCCTGGTTCCTTTTTCTAAATGGAGATACTGTTCCACTATATAAGTTTAAAGTAATATCAAGATAATCAGTTATTTTTAAATCTGTTGTTACATCCAACCTAAATCCAAAGTCATCAAACAGCTTATACAATTTTTTTCTAATCCCATCACACTTCCTCGGCGTACTTTTATCCACTATAATCAGCCCGTCGTCTCTATACAATCCATGATTATTAGGTTCCATAATCTTATTAATGTTATATAGTAATACACATCCGACGAGTTCACAAATTTCCGCACCATCATATGCTCCGATCGAAACGTCAAAATTTCCACCCTCCCCTTTTTTTATCCATACACTATCTTCATAATATAACAATGTTTTACGACAATGCTTAATTATTTCCACCTTATCTAGAGGTATAATCATATATTATTTTGCTAAATCTAACGCCCTATCCAATGTCTTTTCTGTTATTGAAGGATAAAAATCCTTTATATCATACTTAATAAAGGAGCACCTATTATCCTTCTCATACTCCTCAAACCACTTAATACAATCATTAGTGCTCCTCCACTGGTTGATGCTCAATGCCCTTCTAAGTGATTCACATATTTCTTGTACGATTATCTTACTAATCCTACCTATTTGAGTCTTGGCCGGGTTAATGAGCCTACATTCCGGACTCGTCTTGAAATTACTTTTGTGGTCTTTTATAGTAATAAAACAATTCTTGGTATTGTATTTTTCTACCCTATCAACAATACCTAATTTATGCGCCAACATATTTGCTTCCTTATTTAACTCTTTTTCTAGATTAGGTGGTGCCTTCTTATAGTTCTTAACCACCTCCTTAAATATCATTTGCCTATATTTTTCCTTTTCTATCTTATATAAATTGCCCGACTTATCTGACTTTACAAATATTTTTCCGGACTCCTTAAATTTCCTCATGTCCTCATACATTTTTTGTTGAATATTATTGCGCATTTTCCTAAATTTTATCTCCTTAACCATTCCTATCATTTCAGCCTCAAATTTTTCCATCTCTTTGATATGGGGGGGGGTGTTTCGTGGTTTTAAACCCATATTTCTCCCTTCCCTCTTTTTCTATATAGTTAATTGTATTGAGAAAAAAATATGCTTTCCACCTCATATTTTTTATAAAGGATTCTATCCTCCTCAACAGAACTAACTTATACTGATGCCTATCAGGTATTGGTATGTTGTATGAATAACTTATGTTCGCTCTCTCCATAGTAACAAGAGCAAAGAAAGTGCTCAATGGACAACTCCAGAAATGGACAACTTCTTAACCGATGATTGTTGTTTTGCAAAAAACTTCATGAAACCCAGGGTTGCAGAATATATATATATATATATATATAAAATAAACAATCATGTTTTCTTTGGCATGTCAAACTACTGGGTTATTTAATGCTAAAATTATACTTACAAAAAACAGTTGTGGTACTATTAGGCCCATAGCTTGAGAATATGGGGTTCCAAATTTTCACGAGGGTATTAATTAGATCATGTAAAAAGTAGTAAACTTATAAATGAACAAACTGTCAAATAAAACAATGCTTTAGCCACTGTTCAATAAAGTCATTCTCTTCTGTCTAAAGGAAGTTTGGAAAAAAAGTATTCATGTAATAGTGCTACTGGTGTTCGAACTTGCTTACTACAATGTCGCAGTCCTGCACGTTAGCGTGAACGTTACGGTGACTTCTTCTGATAGATCGAGGGATAGATATATTTTGGATGTGTTACTATAGAATTGGCTACTCCTAAAATACAGAGATTTGCTACCGTTAGCCAGTATAAAATGATTGGGGGTTATTTACTGTTGCTTTTATAATATTATCTTTTGTGAGATGGCTGTAGACATATCCACTCAGACTAAGTACGGAAGAATGTTTTTATGCATTTGTATAAGAATTCCAAGAAATATATTAAACAGTTTACAAGTAAAAGTCAAATTACATAGATATATAGAATTGACAGTTTCACAGTAGATGCTTTTTGCTTTTTATCGTGCAAACATCAGAATTCACAGGGCAAAAATAAATAATCATATTTGCTCTAAAGTAGAAATATGTATGTTGTATAGCCGCATATATATATATATATATATATATATATATATATATATATATATATACGTAATACATATACAAATATAAGCGGAAATATAGTCAGCAATAATGACGACTTCAATGAACGTGTTATATCGTCATCTACAGCATCACAACGACACAATAATAAAGAGAGGAGTTGGAGATCAAAAATAACTGCAATACTTTGACCCCCACTCTTATGGCCGTCAACGTTGTGTCTTTCTCGTTCTTCTGATACTCATCCGGAAGTCCAGTGGCCCACTCTGCTGGATGATGGCTTTCTTTACTGCATCTTATCAGCATCTTCTCCGGACCTCAAACTCCATCGGGGTTCCCGAGGGCCCCCTCGGCCGGGTGTGGTTTTACCTACCACATCTCGTCTATAACTCCCACTTCAACTCTACTGGAACTCCAACTGTCTTGACTTCTGTCTTGACTGAGATATATAATAGTTCAACGCCCACTCGATCTTTGAAATCGCATGTTTAATCGTCATCAAGCGAAAATAACTGTCATGAAGTTCAGAGGTCACTCTCTTCCGGTGCGTCAGTCTATGGGAGTATTATGGGATTTTTTAGCTTATCCCATTTTGTAGCCAATTTCCGCCCACGCGATTTCCTCTCCTAACTGCCATTGGAATGTGTCACTTCCTTCCGGTGCATCACCTTGAATGGCATTTTGGGCCGGGCTGAAGGTCAAAATATAACAAACGAACAAACACACTTCTTTATAAAAATATACCTCTCACACTTTATTCTCGAAAGAGGATGTTTCTTTGCGTGAGAGATGAGTTGGAGACGGGAACAGACTGCTACATATTGACCCTAAGTTTTTCTGACCATAGCAGCACTTCCTTCGCATTATGGCGGGGGTTGCCCAACCGTGGGTCACTGAGGGTCCAAGCCCTCTATTTGGAGCTGGTTCTCACTCTGCTGGCATCCTATCTCCAACCTGCTCCAACTGCAACTGGAACTGACTGCCGTCAGTGTCCTGGTTATATTTTTGTTTGACGTCCACCTGGTTTCAGTGGGCGTACGCATCTGCCACCATCACCGAATTCAACCACGTCCATAGGTCAAGGTGATATTCCGATATCTTCGATCGGATGCACCTGTTTAGCTGTTCTTCCGCTTATTTACACTGGTGCATCTCTTGATTGACGGCTCAGTCGAGGGTCGATATGTTATATATCTATTTTAGTTGTTTGGTAAAAATTATATGGCATTGTAAGTTATTTAATACTAAATCCGGTTAATATATATATATATATATATATATATATATATATATATATATATATATATATTGTAAAAGAATCGATTGTTGGTAACATTATTTTTAAATGAACCAGAGCTCATTTGTTTGCTCGAAGCTAAATGGTTTCAAGTATTGCTATCTAACTCTAATAGTTCTATTTTCATACAGTAAAATAGCTTCAAGTATTGCTATCTTATACGAACAATTCAATTTAATATTAATCATTTGTTTGCACATCGTTAAGTTCCACGTATAGCAAATGATTATAGAGTTTTATTTTACCTATGCATAGACCCATTACAGGTACAATTCTGAGCTAGGGTGAACCTGGATGTAATGGCACAGAAGGGGTAATCTTCATTCTCCAAAGCTCCTGGCTTCGCCATAAGTGGGTTTAATCTTATATTCAATAAATTTTGACTCGGGATGCCCTTCTCCCTCTGCAATCATCGACTCAAGTATGTTTTAGTTCGTATTATGGAATTTACAAGCACCCAAATGAAGTATCTTCTATTTACATCTGAAGATAGTGGGACACCCGTGTTCAACGTAGCGAGAAGTAAAAACCTTCCTTGTTGACATCGATGGACGATCCTTGCTGTAACATGTATGTTGAACGTGGGTATACAGATAGACAGTAACGCCGAAGAATTATTACGTCTACTAATCTTAAAAACATGTACCACGGTTTTGTTATGTATAGAGGTAAATCATACAGCCAAAACAGATATTAATAAGAAATCAACTGGCTTCCATACTGAAAAAAGTATTATTTTTTGTGCCCCCCCAAAAAGCTCGAGATGTAATTTTTTTATTTTTTTTATTTTTGCATTATTTAACAAGTCAGCGTGTACCAACTAGTTTTAAAATTTCTTTGAGATTTGCAGACAACAATATGTAACTTACCACAAAAAAATTTGAAGGCTCAGAATACAAAATAATCTAAAGAAATCTTTTCCCTCCAAGATACTGAAAAATACATTTTTAACAAATTAGAATCACAGATAAACCCTCAACTTTTAAAACTAATTTTGAGCCTGCCACAATCGTATGAATATCGAAAAATAATTATTTGCGTCGGTAATATTATGGACTAGACTATTTTACATTTTCTGAAAGTAGTTGAATTGGTCGTGACTGTATATTTAATGCTGTTTACAGCAGTGTGGTGATGGATATACAGAGACCTGAGATTTCCCCTCCGCGAGAACTGGGACACGCTTCGGTCGGCCTTTTTGCTTAGTACACAGATCTACTTGAGTGTGTCCTGGTTCCGCTGGCAGTTGGTTAAGACTGTCTGACATGGACTCCCGGAAGCCGCCATTCATGTCAGGCGTTCCAAGACTAGCATCCTCGAGCATCAGGGTGCCGTTTCCCAGGCTCTAACCTTCCTCGGAGGGGCGAGGTTTATCGTCTGGCACCCTAGGCTCCCCTTTTTTAAGAGAAATGTTTAGAAATTTTTGGAACCGCCGGGCGTGTCCGGGCTACTGTCCTGCGCCCGGACCCACCTAAAACAACCTTGTGCCATACTTGTCCGGTCGGTGGGACAAACCACAAATACCGATATACAGAGGCCTTTACGTGAACTGTCGATGTCATACCAATTCTTAGCTCTCTACTACGAACTAATTATACGTATATATTAGTGTACCGAAACATTCTAGCTTCCGGTAAGTAAGTTTGGAAATATTTTGTACTTACTCAAAAACATGAACAAATCTATTTTTTGTTTCACATAAATCTATTACTGCTGCAGCTAGTGTAATATCTGGCAGATGAATATTCCAGTTGCAGCTGCGCACATGTTTAAGGCATAAGTATATTTTTCTCTCTACAAAGTAACACATTCACTCTAAGATTTTTTCAAACCCAAAATATATCTCTTAAGACTTTGCTAACATTAACTGCTACATTTAATGCATGAATCTTCACTTTCTCTCTAAGAATATATAAGTAAAAGTAAAGTTGGCGACCATAGTCGAGGGTGACCCTAAGGCTCCCTTTTCGATAGCTACTACACCAAGGTGTAGGGAAGGGCGCAACTCCTTTCCCAGGATTGCGCCACTTTACCCTTGATCCATACCTTATAATGCTGAGTGTTAAGCAAGGCGGCATCAAGTACCATTTTTTGAGTCTGTGGTACGACTCGACCTGGGATTGAACCCAGGTCTCCCGGGCCATTGGCGAACACTCTAACCGCTAGGCCAATGTCCGGACAAGAATATATACGCTTTGATAAATATTTTTTTTTTTTCCTAGAAAAGTTGTTTAACTTCTGTTTTTCTACAAACTTTTCAATCAATTCAAAGAAATAAAAAGTTAATTGGTAGATTTGTGTTTTATTCATTTATTTTCATCTTTCTCCACTATATATAAGTAAAGTTGGTAACCTTAGTCGATGGTGACCCGAAGGCTCCCTTTTCAATATCTACAACACCGAAGTGTAGGGGAGGGCGCTACTCCTTTCCCTGGATTGCTCCACTTTACTCTTAATCCTAACCTTATAATGCTGAGTGCTAAGCAAGACGGCATCAAGTACCATTTTTTGAGTCTTTGGTATTACTCCACCGGGGATTGAACCCCGGTCTCCCAGACCATTGACGAATGTATTATTTTTAACTCTACCACATTGAAACTCTGTATATAAAATTATGAATCTCCAGCTGTGAAAAAATTAAGTACACTTATTGTGTTACGTCAGTTCAAATTGCTTTAAAAAAATGATTGAAGTTACTTGTGTTCATCCCGGCTCAAAAATTGGCGGGAAAATGCACATTTAGAAAACAAGCAAATGCAAAAAACTGTAAATAATGGAAATAAAACAGCAAAAAGCAACAAAAGAACACAAACAGGTAAGAAGCAATGAACATTGGAAAGAACAGCAAAAGAAAAAAAAAGAAAAAGATTGGAAGTAGATACAAAATAAGAAAGAAATACCCACGAAAAAAATAATGAAATTATGAGATAATGAGATGGATAGATAGATAGAACGGAAGTTATGGACAAAGATAGATAGATAGATAGATCGGAAGCAATGGACAGAGAATATAGATAAAAAAAAGAATGAGCCAGAAAGTGATATTAATCGGGATAGAACAGGAAAGAAAGACAGATCAAAACGTCTAAAAAAGAATAAATAAAAGGATTTTTTTTTTAATGTTTGTTTATTGATAGACGTAAACCACAGAACAAATAAAAGAAGGAATTACGAAAATAAAATGAATGAATGAATGACTAAATACATGAATGAATTTACAACACAAGATAATACACAACGGGAAAAAAAACGAATGAAAAGAAAAAAAAAGGTGCAGCTCAGAGGTAAATGAAAGAAAAGGTTTCAAAGGGGGACAGGTCTAAAGGTCACGAGTACACCAATGGCTACAGGAACAATCAGGATGACAAGAACACAGGACTGCATGGTTTTGTCGAAAAAAAGGGTCTATAAATGCTGATTTCTTTTACGTCTGATCCGACCTTGGATAGCTTAAGGGGGCTTCATTTATTTTCTTTTTTTAATGCATTCTCATTATAGCCATTCTAAATCTATTCAACTGTTCTTATTTGCAGTATTTCTCACAACATGAGCGGTTTTACTATATTGATTCATGATGGGAGTCTTCCAGGGAACCTAGGATTTTGTATTTTGGTACTGTCTTTATCTAACTATATATATATATATATATATATATATATATATATATATACTAGTGTCATTAAACAACATATAATCAAAAGCATGGTTACCACTGATAAATTAACATCTGCTGAAATACGAAATATCTGCACCAATAATACAAAAAGCAGACATACAATTTAATAACTAAAAACGCTTCCATATCCTTCAAGACATCAGAATTTAAAAAAAGTGAAATATAGTGTACCTCAATAAACAGAAGACCCATGTGACTGCTAATAACTCTACTAATAATATTAAGTTTTTTTGTTTCAAATTTGAAAATAGTATACTATAATAACTATTAATCTTTGATCCCAATACCGTGGACCAGAGAGGAAAATATATTTTGCGTCACTACTTATTTGGAGACAAAATCATTCAAAACTGTCAAAAATAGATGCATCATCATGATCATCATGTCGTGCCGCTAGCACGGATATCCCTGACCCTCTCTCCCCACTTTTTCCTATCGTTCATCGCCTCCGGCAGGTCTTCAGGGCTACATCCAGTATCCTCACATAGCTGCTGTATGTATATTCAAGCGGGTCGTCCTGCTTTTGTTTGGCCATATGTGGCGGTCAATAGGAGAACATCCTTTATGAACTCGTCCCTGCTTCTCCAGCAGAATCCTGCGTGTCTGGATCGTCTAACTTGGATAGTTTTCGTGATGGGAGGCAGGTGGCCGTATACTTGGTGCCGTGTGGGGTGTTGCCGCCAGAATTTTTTCAATATTGTTCTCAACACTTTTGTGTAATTTCTGTCTAGCTTCCTCTCCAGCCGTTTTGTTAGCGTCCAAGTGGTGCATCCATACAGCAGTATCGACACGACCGCTGCCTGATACAAAATAACTAAAAAATATTGTATATCCTGGAAGCTGATACAATAACAAATAAGAGAACATTGTTTTTATATCTCTAGCTCAAAGGATACATTTTTACATGACCTAATCAAAATGGGCGCCATTGCGCTTGTCTTAGTAAAAAATTATTATCATATTGATGGGTTGAGACACCCTGAGTATTTAAATCTGGCATCATCATATTAAACATCTTCAACAACTAGCATGCTAACTTAAGTATCCTTCATTATAAAACCTTACAACGCAATAAATATCGTACCCAAACTAGATAAAATCAAACAATACTAATTAAATTGGCTCTCAAGAGACGATCAGTCGATATGATCAAAAGCGCTTTGGAGAGGAACCTAGAGCAACTTCTCGATCAACTGGACCCTGATACAAAAAATTAGCATAGGCACCAGAGAAGAACAAGTATAACCTCATAAAAACGTAAAGTTGTGTGGTCTTTGACCAAACTTTTATAAATAATATCTTCTTATCAAAATATACACAGGGGGTGGTGTCCTCGTGGTGTAATGGTTAAAGCGAATGACTGCGGAATCGTAGTAAGCGAGTTTGTACTCCAGTCACGCTATTACGTTTCCTTTCGGGCAAATACCCTTGGGAAATGTATGAATCCCCTTGTCCTCCCAGCTATGGGTTAAATAGTACCACTACTGTTCTTGGAGAATGGCTTTGGCATTAAATAATATACAAGCGTTGATATGCCATGAAAACGAAGAAACCAAAATATACACAATTAAAACGATATGTGTACACACACACACACACACATATATATATATATATATATATATATATATATATATATATATATATATATATATATATGATTTGGAGGTTATACTTTTCTTTTCTAAGTTTTATTTTTTTTTTGTTTTATCGTTATGTTGTTTTTGAATATTTTCTTCGATTTTTACAATAATTTATCAATCCCGATACAGTCGCCAATTTTATAATATATTTTTCACCCTATGTTACTTTCTTCTCGTATTTTACATCATTTATTTATTTCATTTAATTTTTTAACTCCTCCTTTTATTCATCAGCACGGAGTTTGTTTTTTTTTCATTCTCACTCCCTGCGTTTATTTTTTAAAGAGACATACACATGTATTCACCCTCTCTCACACCCAAGCACCAACACAACATACATACACACACACACACACACACACACACACACATATATATATATATATATATATATATATATATATATAAAAGAACGCAAGCAACAAGTGGTAAGGGTTAATAAATTGGAATATATATATATATATATATATATATATATATGTGTGTGTGTGTGTGTGTGTGTGTGTACGTTCGCATCTTATTTTTTTTGTTCTCATTGATGTCTTTTTTCCTCACCTTTTCCCTCCATTTTGCTATTTTTTGCATTTTTCACTTTTTTTCATTCATTCATTCATTCATTCATTCTTTCTTTCTTTCTCTTACAGTTTTCTAGTTTCGTTTTTCCAATTTCATTAACATTATTTCGGTGTTTTCTTCCTTTTTTTCCCTCTGTTTCTCCTGTATCATTTTTCCCCTAGATTTTCTTCCCTCTTTCTTTAAAATATCCTACTTTCTTTCCTTTCTTTCTCTCCCGTGTTTCTCTCACTCGAACATGCCTTTGCGCTTCTCTTTCCGTTCTTCCTACAAATCTTCAATGTCTTCTTTCCATCCCATTAACGTTCTTGTATTTTCGCGCCACAGTTCTCTTTTGTGAGCTTCCTACTCATCAAACTGCATTGGATGATAATTTCACAGATCACATAAACGATAAGAAAAAAAATATTTCTGAGAGAAATGTCGTCCATAAAAAATGCTTTATTGTATCAAAAATTTCTCTTTATTATTTATTTATTTATTCATCGTTTTTTTTTTTCCTTTACTTGTCCACAAATTTCTTTTTTGCCATGTCTCTTGTTTAATTTGTGTTGCTGTTGCTTTGTTTTTTGTTGTTTTGGGGTTTTTTGTTGCTTTTTATTTATTTATTTTATATTTAATATTCATTTATCTTCAGCTCCACTCTTTTTCGAATCCCAATAAGGATCGTCAGCTGTTTTTCTGTCACGAAAGTTTTTCATTTTCTCATTGTGAGACTTTGGGTCTCTTTTCGCGCCATTTTTCATTGATCGTCATCAAGTGAATAGAGCAAAATCACCTCTCTCTCTCTCTCTCTCTCTCTCTCTCTCTCGTACTCTTTTTATTATTATTATTATGGTTATTATTAAAATATACGACAAATCTATTATCACTCTTATTATTATTATTGAGTGATTGATTGATTTATCGATTTACAAATTTATTCATTTATTTATTTTGTAAAAGATGATTTCGTGTATTTTAAAAGAATTGTTTCGTTTCTACAGTTTCAGAAGTTCCCGCCAAATCACCGAAGTTAAGCAATAATGACCCTATTAAGTAATTAGATGGATGACTACTTTGAAAAAAGTCCGTACCTGTGTGATAGACGAAGTAAAACTTAGCAAAATAAGAGGAGGGATATCCCTTGTGGGTAATTAAATGATAGATGTTAACGGCATGTTGACCTGCATCGTGTTGTTTCATGTCTACATTTTAGGGAATCGCTTATTGAACGTTATATTCACATTTTTTCTATTGCTGTCTTTTAAGGTCTTTTTCACTCAGTAATATGGTATAAAATATTTCTAACATACTAATAGTTTGCACACAGTTTTATCTTTTCAAGTATTTCTACCTAACATTAATAATTATATGGTTTGGTTTGTTTTGGCTTTATGGCATATCACTGACTGTAGGTTTTTTTTTAAATGTCAAATCCTCTTTATACATATATATTAAATACATATGATTTGTAAACATACTTTGTTGATAAAATTTTAAACAATTCTAAATTCATTCTTTTGCACACAGTTAAATGATTCAAAGTATTACTGTGCATCTCTAATCAATCAATTAAACACCAGTCATTTATTCATTCAATGGTAAATGATCAAACAGTTCTGTTTCAAACAATTCAGTTTTGCATAATTCATTTGTTTGCAGACAATTTAAATGTCAATTCTATTTGACCCATAGATAGGACCCTATAAGGTTCTACCACTCCGGGCTAGATTGAACCTGGGAGGAATAGCCAAGAAGAGGAAATCCGCACTACCCAAAGCTCCAGCATTACTGGGGCCTCACCATCAGATTGTTTTGTGTCATATCCCGGACACTTGTTAGAGGAGTCTTACTCCACTGCAAAGATACAGTCGGTGTATTCCACAGCACTTGCCGACTGGGCAATAATAATATGGTTTTAAGTATTTTTTCTATTCAATAATGTTCATTTTTTTGCTCACAATTATGTCGTTTCAAGTTAATTATAATTCTATGTGAAAAAAATTAAAAATTAAAGTTATTAATTCTTTAAAAAAAATTAAAATTGGTGACCGTAGTTGAGGACGACTGAAAGGTTCTCTTTTCAATTGCTACATCACTGAGACATTGAATAGGGCGCTATTCCTTTCCCTGTATTCCTCCACTTCACCCTTGATACGTACTCTATAATGCAAAGTGGTATCAAGTACCATTTTTAGGTCTTTGGTATAACTCGACCCAGACCATTGGCGAACACTCTAACCACTAGAATAAGGGGCCATTATGAAGGCTAATATTACTTAAGCAAATTTATTTAACCCATATATGTGAACCTTACAGGATATATCACTCCGAGTCAGAGTGGATGTGGGAGTAATGGCAATTATTAGATACTCAACATTGCCCAGATATCCAGAATTGGATGCAATAGAAATGCTTTTTACAATGAAAGTGCAAGAGAAATTATTTTTACAATGAAAATGCAAGAGAAATGATTTTTACAATGAAAATTCAATAGAAATAATTTTTACAATGAAAATTCAATAGAAATAATTTTTACAATGAAAATGCAATAGAAATAATTTTTACAATGAAAATGCAATAGAAATGATTTTTACAATGAAAATGCAAGAGAAATAATTTTTACAATGAAAATTCAATAGAAATAATTTTTACAATGAAAATGCAATAGAAATAATTTGTACAATGAAAATGCAATAGAAATAATTTTTACAATGAAAAGGCAAGAGAAATGATTTTTACAATGAAAAGGCAAGAGAAATGATTTTTACAATGAAAATTCAATAGAAATAATTTTTACAATGAAAATGCAATAGAAATGATTTTTACAATGAAAATGCAAGAGAAATGATTTTTACAATGAAAATGCAAGAGAAATGATTTTTACAATGAAAATGCAGTAGAAATGATTTTTACAATGAAAATGCAGTAGAAATGATTTTTACAATGAAAATGCAAGAGAAATGATTTTTACAATGAAAATGCAATAGAAATGATTTTTACAATGAAAATGCATTGCAACTGATTTTTATTATTAAAATGCATTAGAAATGATTTTGACATAATAAATGCAATGGAAAGGATTTTTACAATGAAAATGCATTTATGAAAATTCTTACTATAAAAATTAATTAGAAATATTTTTTCAATAAAAATTAATTTCAAATAATCTTTACATTTTATATGCATTAGAAATGATTCTTACAATAAAAATGCATGAGAAAAGATTTTGACTATAAAAATGCATTTGAAATAATTTTCAGAATAAGAATGCATTAAAAAAATTTTTGCAATGAAAATGCATTCGAAATTGTTTTGAAGGTAAAAATGCATTAGAAATGTTGTGCATTAAAAATACACGGTCTTATCAAACACGAAGAGTTTCTAAACAAATCTATTTGACCCCAAAATGTGACCCTTATAGGATATATCACTCCGAGTCTGAGTGGACGTAGGAGTAATGGCAATTATGGGATACCCTACATTTCCCAGATCTCCAGAATTGGTGAGTCAACATTTGCTGCAGTTTAGTGTCTTATACTTAGAAATAATTTTTACAATGAAATTGCATTAGAAATGATTTTTACAATAAAGATACATTAGAAATTGTTTAACGATAAAAATGCATTAGAAATAATTCAAACATTAAAAAATACGCTGTCCTATCCAATACGAATAGTTTTTAAACAGATCTATTTGACCCATAGACGTGACCCTTATATATCTCTCCGATTCAGAGTGGACGTGGGAGTAATGGCAATTATAGGACACTCAACATTTCCCAGATATCCAGAATTGGTGTGTCAACATTACATGGACTTTAGTGTCTTATACTTAGAAATAATTTTTACAATGAAAAAGCATTAGAATTAATCTTTGCAAGGTAAATACATTAAAAATGATTTTTACAATAAAAATGTATTGGAAATGATTTTTACAATTAACATACATTAGAAATGATTTTTACAATAAAAATGCATTAGAAATGATTTTTACGATAAAAATGCATTAGAAATGATTTTTACAATAAAAATGCATTGGAAATGATTTTTACTATTAAAATACATTAGAAATAATTTTTACAATAAAAATGCATTAGAAAATATTTTTACAATTAAAATACATTAGAAACGATCTTTACAATAAAAGATCATTGGAAATGATTTTTACAATTAAAATACATTAGAAATGATTTTTACAATAAAAGATCATTGGAAATGATTTTTACAATTAAAATACATTAGAAATGATTTTTACGACAAAAGTGCATTGGAAATGATTTTTACAATTAAAATACATTAGAAATGATTTTTACAATAAAAGTGCATTGGAAATGATTTTTACAATTAAAATACATTTTTACAAATAAAATAAATTTTTACAATAAAATGCATTAAAAATGATTCTTACTATAAAAATGCATTAGAAATAATTTTTTACAATAAAAATGCATTAGAAATGATTTTTACAATTAGAAACTGTTTACCGATAAAAATTCATTAAAATAATTTAAACATTAAAAATTACATGGTTCTATCCAATAAGAATAGTTTTTAAACAGATCCATTTGACCCATAGATGTGAACCTTACAAGATATATCACTCCGACTCAGAGTGGACGTGGGAGTAATTGCAATTATTGGATACTCAACACTCCCCAAATCTCCAGAATTAGTGTATCAATATCATATGCAGTTTAGCGTCTTACTCAGTAAACTCGTTTTGGGGGTTCTCTCTCTTCGACAGGTAATATAGACAGCATATTCTTGACCCTCATCGACCAGTTGTTGTTAAAGTTGAAATCATTATTATTTTACTCCCGGCAATATGTGGTGATTTTCCCAAAAGTCCGAGAGATAACATGTGTCTTAAGCTTTCTTAAGTATTCTTGCTGGTCTCAACAGTGGTGGAGTCTGGACGGCCTCAATTCTTCCAAGTATGCCTACTTACCGCATTCTCTTTTCTTTTCTAGGTTCAAAGGGGATTAATCCTTGTACTCCGATAATGATTAGTATTACTTTCAACGTCATATTCCAGAAAGTGTTGAATTCTCTAGCCAGGTATAAATATCTAAGGCGTCTTTCGTTTTCTTTTACTTTGAGACCTGCTAAAACAGCTGGCGCGTTCATTTCTTTATGATTTTTACCAGTAAGTCTAATCTTCAGGCTAGGTTTGGTGATGCGTTTTTAACTCAATGTCCCAGAAAATTCTGTGAATCTTATTTTCTTGAGGTGTTTCTCATATGTGCAGGGACCATTTGTAAGTATGGTTTAATTTTAGCAGTTTACACAATTCCGAGTTTTGTTTTACAGCATATAAACCCTTTCGGGTCATTTAACGCCGAATTAAATCATTTTGATAAAAGTTTCAATCAATTCTGTAGCAATATTGGATAAGTCCTGGCGGCAACACCCCACAAAATGCCAACTATACGGACACCTGCTTCCCATCACGAAAACTATACAAGTTAGACGAAGCAGACACGCAGGATACAGCTGGAGAAGCAGAGACGAGCTCATAAGTTATGTACTCCTATGGACCCCCACATATGGCCGAGCAAAAGCAGAACGACCAGCTCGAATATACACACAGCAGCTATGTGAGGATACGGTATGTAGCCCTGAAGACCTGCCCGAGGCGATGAACGACAGGGAAAAGTGGCGAGAGAGGGTTAAAGATATCTGTGCTAGCGGCACGACATGAAGATGATGATGATGATGATGATGATGATAAGTACAGTCTTGTTTACACAGTTTAAATGTCAAACAGTATTATTTTTTAAATTCAGTAACATAAGTAAACAGTTTAAAGACCGGTAAATGTAAAAAGTTAATTTAAAATAATTCACTTTAGCATAAGCAGACATTTTAGTTCTATTTAACCCATAGATAGGACCCTGCTAAGTTTTCTCATTCCGAGCCAGAGTTGACCTGGGAGCCATAGCAATGAAGGAGTACTCCGCATTCCCCAAAGCTCCTGCATTACTGGAGTGTCACCATCATATTGTTTAGTATCAAATCCAGGACGCTCGTTGTGGGAGTCTGTATTCTGCTGCCCCAGCTAACTGGGCCAGTACAATTTCTTGTAAATCATCTTCCCCACTCAATCGTCTCTTCACTGATACTTACATGCCAGTTTACTGAATTCTCTTGTCATGTGGGTAATTATTTTATATATATATATATATATATATATATATATATCACTCTCTCTCATTGTCTCTCTCTCTCTTTCCAGATAAAAATACTCTTTTCCTGTTCTTTTGTCATATTTTGAGATGTTTTAATAATGATTATCTTTCGTTTTAAGGCTTCCTCTTCAAAGCCATGCTTAGGTCATTCAATTAGCTTTGTGATTAGTTTGTCTTTCAAAGTGCCCATAAAGTTTTTATTCCAGTTTTCCAAGAATGGCTACACTGATTAACAGTTCTTGACTCATTTTTTTATATTCTTCATCCTTCTGGGTTACCACGATACCACATTCTTCAGTGCTGCTGGGTGCACTACCTCCTTTTTTTACAATAAAAATGCATTAGAAATCATAATCATCATTTTTTCTTCCGTGATCGGCATGTTTGTGTTCCTCTTTTATCCAGGTTAGGAAGGGTCCAGAATATTTTACTAGAGAGATCTCCCATGTATTTATTTATGTTCTGAATGCATAGTTTGGTTTGTAGTAGTTTCCTTGTCCTTCAGAGATAATTCTGTCTGATTTCCTTAATTTCTTTTGGCTTGATGCTATCTGCAACTACTTGTGTTCCTGTATTTTCTTTTTTTTTAATTTATCAAATGTTTTCTTGCTTTCCTATTTTGATAGTTCGGCTCCTTCTGTTATTTCTTTGTCCTTTTATTCAATACAATTATTGCACACATTTCTATTCCAAATATCAAATTTCAATGACTTCAATAAAATTTTGAAAAAATGCCTCATTTTCACCACGATTTTTTCAGTTAAGAAAAACGGCAAAACATGTTGCATTTAACTTTTATAAACCGCAAATAAAATCCTTTCTTTGTAAATGAAATTTTTTTCTGTTGAAAAACTGTCTTTGCGGGTTAAAATTGAATTCAGAATATCTCACTTCAGTAAAAATCGTGTAACATTTTCTTTCAAATAATGACGTCAAAATGACACTTATGTCGAAGAACTCCTTATATATCTTAAGCTACAATTAAATCAATTATCTATTATATATTGGAGGTGCCCGTGGTGTAATGGTTATCGTCGTAGGAAATGGACACGGCGACTCGAGTTCAAATCCTGGACGAGAATGATTGCATTTCACATAGCACTAATACCCTTGGGAAAGGTATGAATCCAATTATTCTCCCTCCAGCTATGGGTAAATAGTAGGATAGACTGAGTTCTTCAGCCTTGGTGAGGCAACTAGTCGAGAAGAAGGAAAATTCTGAATTGAAACCTGTCAAACTCCGTTTAAAAATTGACCTTGTGTCATATTCTGCACGAGCGGAGGGGTTGGTAAATATGTTTAAATAAGTTATCTAAAAACATTTGGTCGTAAAAAGCGTTATCTTTTGATAGATAAATTGATTGAAAGCATCCTAGCTTTACGATTAAAATTTATTTAATTGGAAATATAGTTGACTAGGACTTTGTTAATATGTGCTGAGGTTTTCCATGGAATCAAAAATCAGCCCTGAACGATAAAATAAAACACAGTTTTTTTTCCAAGCTGTGGTCGTGTCGATACTGCTATATGGATGCACTACATGAACGCTAGCTAAATGTATGAAGAAAAAAGCTTGATGGCAATTACACAAGAATGCTGCGAGCAATATTGAACAAGTCCTGGAGGTAACACCCCACAAAACAGCAGCTACACGGCCACTTAACACTCACCACGAAAACTATCCAAGTTAGACAAACGAGACATGCAGGATACTGCTGGAGAAGTAAGGACGAACTCATAAGCGACAAATACCAGTGGCCGCCTTTACATGGACGAGCAAAGGCAGGACGACCAGCTAGAACCTATATAAACAGTTCTCTACCGATACAAGAAATAGCCTTGAAGAACAATAGATAGTAGAGACGGGTGGCTAGAGAGGGTCATGATGATATATATATATATATATATATATATATATATTGTCATCCCCAGATAGACTGTTTTGTTGTATCACCGTTCTTCTGTGTGGCAAGACACGCGAGATGCTTAAATTTTGGATGAAAACAAGGCCGACTTTACGTTTGACAGATATATTACCCCAGTGAGGTCATCATGTTCAGCGTAAGCGAAGGAATTTTTAATGTATATATTTTTACATGTGCGCAATCGGCTAATATATATATATATATATATATATATATATATATATATATATATATATATATCTTGTATTGTGGGTGAGTCTATGCTACCCTATTAATTATACATGCTCTGTCAACAATATTCACCAATATTTATAAATATGACGAACTGCAATATATATATATATATATATATATATATATATATAGGTATAGGTATTATTCGGTCCAGTTAAACCAGAGTTGGGAGTAATTCCTTCAGGACAAGAAAATCATTCAAAGGCTGAACATTTAAATTTTCCTGGTAGATCTTAAAAATATATAGAAATAAATTGAGAAACAAGGTAAATGAACGAAAATAAAATAAAATGAAAATAAAAAACGTATCCAATATACGTACATGAAAAAAAAAGGTAACTGAGGAAATAAACTAGAAAATTAATATAAGTATTAATATTTCCCTTACAAAAATTTATTATATAAACAAAACACATAAAAGTTAATTATCGAACTTAACAAAAAAAGAAAATAAATAAAATAAATAAAAAAGTTCAATTACCATAATTCCAACAGACGGTAAAATTAGAAAAATAAATAAAATAAAAAAATAAATAAAAAATGGAAGTTTAATAAAACGAGGAGATTACTCTTCACCTCTCTTCCTCTCCCCTCCTCCGTGTCTATTCTGTTTTTTTATCCATAAGAACTGAAGAAGTCCTGTTATATTTTTCTTCGTGTTTTTGGTTTACATCAGAAACACAAAACAGGATAGAAATAAATTCATAATCCTAAAATAACCGGTCTTTGGTTTTTTCTTTAAAGAAAGTATATATATATATATATATATATATATATATATATATATATATAAACTGCAAATAGATCCAATGGTAAGAAAATGAACAAATATAAAGAAAAACACAAGGTGATCAGTGGATGATTTTGTTTATAGTCTGAAATATCTGGCAACGTTAGATGTTTCGGTTTTAAAATATGAAAATTTCAAGACTTAATTAGGGCATACGTATTGTTTTGTGAAACAAAAAAATCATAAAGTTTAAACATTCTACATCCGTTGGTGACGTTCTATTTTCAATATATTTGATGCAATTAGTGTTTGAAAATTCATTCTAAAAATCATAACGTATTTACTTCATGATAATAGAAATAACAATAATAACAATAATAATAATTATATGAAACGATCAATCATATAACAACTGAAAGCAGTTAATTAACGCAAAAGATTATTAGACTAAACGTGACTGGGTGAGGAAAATGATCCACTCGGAATTGTGCAAGAAGTTTAGATTCGACCATATGAACAAACGGTATTTGCACAACCCAGAACTCGTACAGGAAAATGAGCCGCACAAACTTCTCTACGATTTTGTGATACAAACGGATCAACTAATCTGGACCAGACAACCAGACCTAGTGATAATCCAAAAAAAAAAAAAAAAAAAAAAAGAACCAGACAAATAGTGAACTTTGCCGTTCTGATTTACCACAGGATAAAACTGAAAAAAAAAGCAGTACGAGAGATAAGTACCTAGAGATTGCTAGAAAACTGAAAAATCTATGAACATAAAAGACGTTGATACCAAATGTAATTGGCGCGTTTGGTACAGTCACCAAATAATAACACGGACTGGAGGACTTGAAAATAAGAGGACGAGTGGAGACCATCCAAACTACAGCTTTATTAAGATCGGCCAGAATATTGAGAAGAGTCCTGGAGATTTGAAGAGACTTGCTGTAACTCAAACTTTACTGAGAAGCCATCAGATAACCATGTGGTGAAAAACTCTCAAAAGATTAAAATAATATCTTTCTATTTACCTATTTTCCTGTTTATCTTATTTATGTACACACCTACGCATTTCTTACATTCCATATCCTATATCGATCAAATATATATATATATATATATATATATATATATATATATATATATATGTATGTATATTTAGGCAGCATTTCTTCGTTAATGCAAATTTCATTAAACATAATAGACATTACATGGTCATCGAGGATATTTTGAAGTTTTGAATGGTAATCTGTTTTATTGAGTACTACACAGAGTGTAATTTGTCTCTTCTCGATGACCATACGAAATATCAATTCCCCCCCGAATAGGATAAAAGTAATACGGGAATTCGAACAGATCCAGAAGAAAATATGTAGACATAAAATGTCTATTATGTTTAATGAAATTTGCATATATATATATATATATATATATATATATATATATATATATATATATATATATATAAACGATGAAACCAAATCATTTAAAATAAGTTTTTTTTAAAAACTTTTTAGCTCAAATTTGACTAAATAAAGAGATAAATTTAAAAACCTCGTCTGTTTAATAATATTTTTTTAAAAATGATACTAGATTCAACAATTTTCCGGCGTTTTTTTTTGTTATGTTAATAAACTTACATCTTCAAATCTTTAAAACTTAACTTGATAGAGATTTTGAATTATAAGTGACCAGACTATCATTTGCATTTCTTTTTTTCAAATCCTTTTTATGTTCAGAAATTCATTTTTTAAGATTTAGAATAAATAACATTAACATCGAAAACAAATCTTTAGCCGGTATCGACATAAAATGATTGTATACCAATATTCCTATCAACAAATGTATGAAAACTTTAGAAATACACCAAAAGAAAAAAACATTACGTTACCTTTAGCAGTTAAAAAATAATTATAACTAGGACAGTATTCAAGAAACTTTCCTTTTTTCAATATAATGGTATTTTTATGAACAAAAAAAAAATGTTTACCCCTGGGTTATCCTTCATGTTGAAGTCCTTTCATACCTATTCCTTGAATTTCTAACATTTGGTTCCTTTGAATCTATAATACCAAAAGATTATGAATATTTCCGTTAAATAGATAATACGTAACTTACATATTCACGGAAAAACGACTTTAACAATACTGAACCTAAAATCTCTTTACCTTATGTTGGACATTTTACAAATAAAAGTTTAGCCCAGCTGTAGAATATACCGACAGCATCTCTGCTGAGGAGTAAGACCCCACCAGCAGCGACTGTCCTTATATGACATTAAGAAACTCTAGCCTTGGAAATTTGTGGAATGTAGATACGCCTTCATTGTCATTGCTAACAGGTCATCTCTGTCCGGGAGTGGTAGCTCCTGATAGGGTCCTTTCTATGGGGTCATCTGAACAAACTCTGTGCCAACAAATGACTGATGTTAAATTCTGACTGTTATATAGCCATACTTGAAACCATTTGACTGTGTTCAAAAAAGAACTCAGGCTCGTTTAAGAATGTTATCTGCAAAATTATTCTGCAAATCATATATATATATATATATATATATATATATATATATATATACGAGGTGCATACAATAAGATTCCAGACATTTTTCGTACGAGCACTTTTATTGAAAGTACACACATGAAACTCTAGTCCCCTTCGAAGTAATATCCTCCGGCTGTAATGCACTTGTTGTACCGTTCCAACAACTTCTGGAAGGCCCTATGGAAGTCCTCTTGTGTGATCGTGTCAATGACCTTCGTCACAGCCTCTTTCATCTCCTCAATTGTCTTATAACGACAGCTTCTGAGCTTAGGGAATAACCAAAAGTCACAGGGAGCAATGTCTGGTCTATAGGGAGGATGAGGAACTGTCTTGATGCCCATCTTGGTCAAATAGTCTGTGACAAGGATGGAGTTGTGGACTGGTGCATAGTCCTGGTGGAAATGCTATTGAGCCGATTAAGAAAGTGCTGGTCTTTTCTGACCGAATCTCTTCCAGAACTCCCTTAAAACCTCAACATAGTAACCCTAACCTTAACCCTTTGACAAATCAACTGTTTTGTATTGACTTCCTTACTCTTCCTACACTTCTCATCAACCCTCACAGACTCCCTGCCTTCCTTGAATCTCTTATGTCACTCAAATACTGATGCTCGATTCATGCAAGATGGTCGAAAAGCAGTCTGAAGCATTCCATACGTTTCTGTGGAATTTTTTCCTAGTTTAAAACACAATTTTATTGCATGTCGTTCTTCTAAAGTGTCAGATTGCATTTTTGCAATTCACCAGCTGTGACAATCAGGCTTTAGTAGTGAGTATTCCAATTGCTGCTGTAGCTGTTCAATTGAACCTGAAATCATAAAAATTGGTCAGTCATCTTATAATGTGTATAGCAATAACATACTGAATTTTCAAGAGTCTATGATAATTTTAAATGCCCATACGAAAAAAGTCTGGAAATATATATATATATATATATGTGGTGCCTTCAATAAGTTTCCAAACTTTTTTGTGCAGGCACTTTTATGGATTTCTTTTTGTCATACTGATTTAATTCAGTTTTTACAGTGTTCTTAATAGCGTCCAACGAAGAAAAATTGATAAATCGTAAATTATTTCGGGCTCACAAAAATCAGCACTAAAAAACAAAGATAATCCTTCTAATACCATACAAGGGTCATTCAAAAAATATAAGCATCTCCTTGAAAGAAGAGCCTTAGCTGAACATTTTTGTTGTTTCTACTCACTAGCGCTTCTTATAGAACGTGAAAAACTAAAGATTTATGTCTTAGTTTCCGTACAAATGTTATAGGTGAGAGACAAGTTTTAAAATCTTGGTACGGTTTAGAATTTTTTGAATGACCCTCTAAACTCAGAATCATTGATTTTTGACTGAGATAATAAAAAATAAAAATCTTAACTGCGTTTTACTAATTGTTTTTCAGACAATATGTTTTTATTTCAACTTTTTGTTAATTACATTATATGAGAGAAATTCAATAATATGAGAGAGTTAATGTCTTTTAGTTAAATAGATTTTTATTTCATTTATTTAAGTTTATTTTTAAAAAAAATCTATATAATAACATTTTTTAGCATAGGGCTTATGCCGTGTGAGGTTTATGGTCATGCCTATAAACTTTGGAACACTTAGAACCGTGATAAAATGTATAAAAACAGATTTGATCCTATTTACATCTCCTGCGATGGCCATCGGAAAATTCTTACGTGATGTAAAAAGGAACTAGAAAAAAATGGAGGCTACTTTGGAACTTCCGATTCTACAAATCCAGATTTAGCCAGATGAGGTCTTATCGACATATTGGGTCAGGTTACAATCCTTATTTCATGTGCTAACATGGGTGGGAGGGAAGATAACAGGGCAAAAGTTTTAACAGGTTCTTTCGAAGGATTTTGACAGTAGAAAATCCTTGTCTGATGGCGATAAAAAAAATAAGACGAAAAACCTAAACTTCTTCATCCCCTTTAGGATATTCCGAATTAATATTTGTACGCACCTGCTGTGAATAGAAAAGAAAATTTTCTTATATATATATATATATATATATATATATATATATATGGACAGATATTCAATATTTACTTAGCCCACAAGTACAAAGTTCCCGTAAGGATCAAACTGACTTCCGCCATAATAATATGTAAGACTGGTGATGTATGAGGGTCGACTGAAAAGTTCAAATGCAGACCAAGATACTCACATGGAATGAGACCAAATAAGGTTTTTTTTAACATAGTCCTGCTTGCGCTCAACACACTTCTTCAATCGGTGTTGAGGTACTTGGAACCCATTGGTTGAAAAGTCATCAAAAGTAGATATGATGTCATAGGAATTTTTCAGGATTAGACCTTTTCAGCGTATATATATATATATATATAGTCATCCACAGACAGATGTGTTTCGTTCCATCAGAACTCATCAGTGTGTCTATACATACTAGCTTCCCATAGCTGGGATTGAAACCCGGTTGACTCAAACGCCAATCCAAGCCTCTAACCCTCAGCCACGAGGAACCAGTAGCAGCGAAGTAAATTTTAAACGGTTATGAATCACAATTACTATTGTGTACATAGATCTGTTTAACGGCTACCGAGACCTCAATTCATATATTAAGAGACTTGCAATAAACGCTAATGGCAATACGATTACTTCATTCGCTAGAGAACTCAACCCTACGGGGTAGGGGAGTGTGTATATATATATATAATCAATCTTTGCGAATTTTTACACCAGCGATCGATCGATAGATAGATAGACAGATATAGTTTTTATTCTTTTGA
The DNA here is from genome assembly GCA_963585895.1 of Sepioteuthis lessoniana. Taxonomy (NCBI): domain Eukaryota; kingdom Metazoa; phylum Mollusca; class Cephalopoda; order Myopsida; family Loliginidae; genus Sepioteuthis; species Sepioteuthis lessoniana. The sequence goes on from OY757940.1 coordinate 60,745,121, forward strand.
GAGTTTTACACAACAAGGTTAGCTGATGGTCTTTTACTGGAGACTGAGTGATATCAAGTCAACTCAAATCACCTGTACTCTTCTAAGTATTCTCGCTGATCTTAACAATGCTGTACTTTGCATAGTCTCGGCTTGTCCTCCAATTTGAGACACTTGCAATTCCCTTTTTGTATTGTTCTCGTTACAATTAGTATCGCCATCACTATGCTCCTTGGCTTTTCTAAATCCTCTTGGTGACTTTTTGCCACCTTTGATTTTCCTTCGATGGTCTGCCGGAATGGCAAAATTTATAATTTGAAAGGTTCTTTTTTCTTTCTTCCTTTTTTTTTGTTTCGTTTGTTTTGTTTTTGTTAATTCTCAGTGGGTTTAGTCTTCTAACTGAAATTAGGTGATCAGTTTGTATCACAAAATCCCAGAGATTTTGGACATCTCGGTCACCAGGACGGATTTTAAGTTGTACCAATAGATTTTGGTAGTATGGTCAAATTTATATTTCTTGCACAATTCTTGTAGATCATCTTTCCCACTCAATTTTGTCTACTCTTGTGCTGTTTTTCCGCTAGTTTGTTACATTTGGGATTAATCGTTTCATTTCTGTCACCACTTAACCTGCACTTAACTCCATAAGGATCAACTATGTTAAAGTGAAAATAGATAAGGTTGGTTGTTTGGTTGGTTGTTTTGGTTTTATGGCATATCAACCTTTGTAGGTCATTCAACGCCAAATTATGTCTATACATATACATATTCAACCAAAGATTTCAAAACGAATATTAAGGTAGGTAGATTTTTCTATTAGCAGGATTTTATATTAAAAAAAATGACAACTTAAAACTGGTTAATCTTGTGCGAACAACAATCAGTTGTGCAGTGATTTTTGGAGCAGGCAGCTTTCGATCATGCAAGCTGGTGACTCTGATGAAATTGTCCTCTGATCTTGTTTTTGTTTTTTTTTTGCTCTACCAACTTTTGCTCTTATTTTGTCCCTTTTCTCGGTGTCTCCAAATTATATATTCCCCTGAAGTTCTGGTAATTTTTTTAAAAAAGATTCTCACACACGCACAAAGACCATTACTTTCAAAAAAAGGAATGATATTCAAGCTGAGAAAATGTTTTACCTGCACTTGTTATTCTGTTGCGTCTTATCTATTGTGTTATATTCTGATTGCGCATTGGTCATACAAGGCTTACTCACTCTTTCATTTTGAAACAGGAACCACAACTACAGTGTTTAACCTGTCAGACAACTTGCACGGTTAAACACATTCTTATAGAATGCAGGACTTTCGCTGTTATCAGAAAGCGAGTTTTATAAAGTAAATAACTTAACCGATCTGTTGGAGAACGTCAAAATAGATGACATTCTGTCCTTCTTGAGAGAGACAGAGTTGTACCAATATATATATATATATATATATATATATATATATATATATATGTGTGTGTGTGTGTGTGTGTGTGTGTGTGTGTGTGTATTTGTGCGTTTTCGTAAAGTAAAGATATATTATCAAAGATAATATACAAATAAATATGAGTTAAATTTATGTGAATATTATCATCACAAATATAATCACGTTCATTTTCAACAACTTCAACCCAAAGGCAAGACAGATTTTCAATTATAACAAATACTTTTATATCGCTTTTGGTAAAAGGTAATTGATTACTTTCTAAACACCATGACACACAGACAGATGTATATATATATATATATATATATATATATATATATGTGTGTGTGTGTGTGTGTGTGTGTGTGTGTGTGTAATTTACCCGAAAGAGAAATTGCACACTCGTAAAACTGTTAAAAGAAAGTTGTGCATAATATTTAGAAGCGAAATTAAATATTAAAAGTGTACTTCACAAAAACAACAGTTAACCAAAAATCAGTTGTCTTTTCCCTGTTAAAGTAGCAGAATAAATGTCCCCTCGCACCGGAATGGAAGAAGAAGAAAGAAAAATAGAAAAAAAGAAAAAAAGTAAGAAAAAGAAAAATATGAAAAAAAGGAAAATAAATGAATGACGCGAGGAAATTGAGACACAGAAGGCGTGGGGTAAAACTTACACAGAATATATATATATATATATATATATATATATATATATATATAATCAAACGCAAGTGTGTGGTGTGTGTGATGGCAATTGGCTAATGAAAAGTTTTCGTTATCCATCGAAGAACGTTTCAACTTGAAAGTGCCAGTTGCGATTTACGTTTTTATTTTAAAATCCGTTTTATAATGGTTTTAAATTAATTTTCAAAATCAATCTTGAAGTCTTTATTTAGCATAGACACATTTATACATACATATATTTGAGGTACCCGAGGTGTAATGGTTATCGTCGGCGGAAATGGACACAGTGACACAAGTTCAAATCGTGGACCAGTTTGATTGAATTACATATTGCACTAATAGCCTTGGAAAAGGTATGATTTTTTTAATTCTCCCTTCAACTACGGATAAATAATAAAACAGACTGTGTTCTTTAGCTTTTTTGCAAGGCAAACAATCAAGAAGAAAGACTCTGAATTCAAACCTGTTAAACCCTATTTAAAAGTTTTCCATGTGTCACATCCTGCTCGTGAAAAGTGGTTGGTACATACATACATGCATATATATATATATATATATATGAGGAAATTTACAGACGGACATACTGAACTTAATTCTAATAGAGCATATCAAGACATTAATTTTCACATAACTCACCAGTAAAATGAAATTTTAAGTTGCTTTAATTTTTTTAAAGATCTATCTTTATATTATTAAACGTTTCTCTATATTTTTCAACAAGCTCTATCTTAAAGAATAACGTAATTTCCTGTTCAATTTGGAAAAGGAGTGTTACTTTTCTGGGCGTCTTTAATTTATACGTCAATTTTTTAAGCATTCATATTTTGCTTATAGCGATCATACCTCTTAAATATCGAATAGAATGATATCTCCTTCGAAAATCACGGATCGACGTCAGAGCAAGAACCTTACAGTTTCTTCGGTCATCAAGTTAAAAATAAATCCCGTCAGGAAATTTTTCAAGGAAGAGTAATAACTGGATAAAGTGTAAACTCTGTTGACAAATATACTTACAGACATTATCAAGAATTTGATGAGTACTAAACTGACCATTTATAAAATGGGTATCTTTTCTTATGTGAAATTGTAATTAAGTTTTTATCTAAGATATTCCAAGTGAATTTGTGGACTGTTGCTTTTCTCTGATTATCAAGCAGGAATGTGCGTTATAATTTATTTAGGCCGCCATGGTGATTTTAGTATTAGCCATGGAGATTAAGGCCGCCTGTTTTAAAGATTTGTGGAATTATAAATATTGGCGAAAGCTACTTTTTCTTTCACTTGCAGAGTAATTCGGAATTCACCATTTGGCGTTCCTGTTAGCCGGCCTATTCTTATACAATTCCATATATTGCCAAGTCTTTTATATACGAGAGATGATGAAGTAATTACTTTTGGTCCTGCCAACTGTCCTTTAGATATATTAAGAAAGAAAGAAAGAAAGAAAGAAAGAAAGAAGAGAGAGGGATAAAATTGAAAAAGAGAGGAAACGACGTCAGAAGAAAGAGAAAATGAAAAAGAGAGAAATTAAGATGAAAGAAAGAAAGAAAGAAAGAAAGAAGAGCAACAGAAAGAAAGAAAGCAAGAAAGAAAGAAGGGAGATAGGGGAATAAAATTGAAAAAGTAAGGAAATTACGTCAAAAGAAAGAAAGAAAAATGAAAAAGATGAGAAATTAAGGTGAAAGAAAGAAAGAAAGAAAGAAAATTTTATGTAAAGCTAAAGAAAGAGGAAAATATTAAGAGGAAAGTTACATAGATGAAAACTCATGAAACAAAAGCTACCAATAGAGGGAAAATAAAGAAAGCAGTAAGTATTATTTAAATAAATGAAATATATGAGCCAGCAAGTCAAAATAAAAGATATATAATTAAAGAAAATAAGTAGAAAACAAAGCAGAGAGAGAGAGAGAGAGAGAGAGAGAGAGAGAGGAGGAAGAGGAGGAGTTAGACCCCCAAGCAAGGGTACCTGTTGGCCAGGTTGGTGACCAGTAATGTTTGAGAACGGCTTCCTGCTGACATAACAATCCATGACCCTGCAGTTAAACAATAGAAACCAACAATAGTCCATTATGGTCCTTAATGGGCTAGACACACGGTCGGAGAGGCCCGATCCGATCAGCCACCTGTGGATCGTATTCTTCAAATTGCTCTTGTGGCAAACAAGTGCCCAACGCTCTTTTATCTCAAAGAAGATGGTGGCTGAGGATCAATCGCGCTCAGAACACTAAACAGCATTTGATGGTTAAGTTTTAATTCTGGAGTTTGAGGAATGTTGAAGACTATTTTATCACCATTACTCAAAGGTCAATCCTGACACAGATTGGTAGTTACTGTTAGGGTTTTATCTATTGGTCAAATGGAAATGTTCACTCATTTACAAAGGATCATGATTCTTAATTATATGTCACCATTGAGCTGCGTGAAAATGTGCTGTGTTAGGAATATATGATAAATAGAATTACTGATGCTAAACAGCGATACCTGAAAATGTTTAACTATGCGTAAACAAATCATGTCACTACGCCATCGAAGATCTCCCTGACGCTCTCCCTCCACCCTTCTCTATCGTCCATTGATCCCGGTAGGTCTTCAAGGCTACATCCTGTATCGGCAAAGAGTTGTTGTATGTAGTGCATTTTAGTAATTTTTGTTTTAGTTTGAGCTCTGTAGTTGATTTTTTGAAACAAATGATTAATATTTAATAAAATTAGTTTGGTTTGGTTTGGTTTTCTGGCATATCAACCATTGTAGTCTATTAAAGGCCGAATCCATTTTTATACATATAAACAGTTTTATTTCAACCGATTAAGTTTAACATAAGTACACAGTTTACATGTCAAAATAGTTCTAGTTCAAACAATTCAGTTTAGCATAAGTACACAGTTTTGTTCTAATTAACCCATAGATAAGACCCTATCAGGTGCTACCACTCCGGACCAGAGTGGACCTGGGAGCGATGGCAATAAAGGTGTACTCTGCATTCTCTAAAGCTTCAGCATTACTGGAACCTAACCATCAGATTGTTTAGTGTTATATCAAGGTGAATCGTTGGGGGTCTTACCTCTTTGCAGAGAAACAGTCGGGATATTCTCTTGTCCCAACCGACTATACCTTAAATAAAATTATTATTATTATTAGGAAAAAAATATTTATAACCATTTAACTGTAAGCAAAAAGTATAGCTCTCCTTTAAAAATACTAATGAAAGATTCGCTAACTAATCAGACGTTTTTCTATGGATCCCTACACATGGACGTGCCAGCAACTTATGTGAACATAGTATATATTTTGTAAAACATACCGGGAGCGATGGATGATAGGAAAGAGAGAAAGGCAGGGAAATCAATTCTATCTGCATGACATTATAGTGATGATATATATGTATATATATATATATATATATATATATATATATATATATGTATATATATATATATATATATACATTACGATTTAGCATTGGATTACCCACAAGGGTTGATATGCCATAAAACACCAATATATATATATATAATGATTTTTTCTGGACAATAGAGTGTGTCTACGTCATCTCTAAAATGTAAGGCTTTGAAGATCGTCATCAGTTTCCTTTTCTAACGTCCATATTTCAGAGTTTTTCCTTCAACCCGTTTATGAAAGGTCCAGAGTCACTCATTGAGGAGGTTGCCGAGATATTTTTTGTTTTCATCAGATACTTTCAACAGAGTTTGGTTTCTAGAAATGTCCTTGTTCTGGGGAACTTCTTTCTTCCTTTTCCTTCAACTTCCTTTTACTTGATAGTATCCGCTTCTTCTATTGAAAATTATCTGAAGTTTTCTTTTTCTTAAAGTTCTCTGATACTTTTCTAGTTGGGCAGTTCAAATCAATCATTTGATTCATTTTTTCCTTATTAGCGTTGTGCATTTTCAATCCAAAATTCTTTTCCTATATTTTAGTTGACGATTCTAACAATTTGTCTGATAGACTTTAGTTCTATTTTCGTCCTTTAAAATTTTGACGTACATATGATAGTCAGTTTCTCTTGTGATTTTGTGAATCCCTAGACTTCTTTATATTTTCTTAGTATATGAATTAGCATCGTTACAATAGCACCTAGTAGTGACGATGTTGTACACAATGAATGATGACATATAAAATAGCACCGTTACAATAGCACCTAGTACTGATTATCGTGTACAAAATGAATGAGGGCATATAAATTAGCACCGCCACAATAGCATCTAATAGTGACTATATTGTATACAATGAATGATGACATATAAATTAGCACCGTTACAATAGCACCTAATAGTGACGATGTTGTACACAATGAATGATGACATATAAAATAGCACCGTTACAATAGCACCTAGTACTGATTATCGTGTACAAAATGAATGAGGGCATATAAATTAGCACCGCCACAATAGCACCTAGTAGTGACTATATTGTATAAAGATGAATGATGACATGTAAATTAGCACCGTTACAATAGCACCTAGTAGTGACGATGTTGTACACAATGAATGATGACATATAAAATAGCACCGTTACAATAGCACCTAGTACTGATTATCGTGTACAAAATGAATGAGGGCATATAAATTAGCACCGTTACAATAGCACCTAGTAGTGACGATGTTGTACACAATGAATGGTGGCATATAAATTAGCACCGTTACAATAGCACCTAGTAGTGACGATGTTGTACACAATGAATGATGGCATATAAATTAGCACCGTTACAATAGCACCTAGTAGTGACGATGTTGTACACAATGAATGATGGCATATAAATTAGCACCGTTACAATAGCACCTAGTGGTGACTATATTGTACACAAGGAATGATGACAATCACGCCGATGTAAAAGATATAAACTGCTTCTTTTCTTTTCTTTTTATGACCCAAAATGTATAAAAGAGTAGTGTGAGGGATAAAGTCGAAGACGGCAGAGATGCACACTGAGAGTGAGAAACAAATCTTCAGTGAACCACTTTTTCTTAGTTTGACATATGTGAAACTAGTACTGGGACACTCCAAGGTAGTGAATATTCTTTGTTTCTCCTCGCTTCTCAGCTTTCGTGAGTCTGGCATTTTCTCAAAGCATCGAATCATCAAAGTTTCTAATCGTTTCTCGATTTTCGCAAGTTTCCTACAACTCTGGTTTTTCTTTACTTCTCAACCCTTGGCAGTCTGGCACAACGTCAGCGTCCAGAGCAACTTAAGGTCAAGTAGCTTTTCTTGCCGGTCTTCATCGTTTTCAGTTCTTCATTGCTAGTTCATGGAATTTTCCGGACCCCCTCACAAATCTTCCTGGTGACTCCTCCCGCCTATTCATTGCACGTAGACACGCCGCCTGACTAGAGTGCCACCCACGCAGCTTACGCGGCACTTTAGCTGAGGAAGCATTTGCGTTGTGTTTACTTTAGGAAACAGGTTTGTATCCTGTTATATCAACCACGCAACTAAGGTGGTATGTCAAAGGGATCTTTTTAGTCAATATTTAACAATTAGTATGATTTTTCCTAGAATATACTTCTTAAGATTTTTATATCTTTTCGGGATTTGTTCTTTAAGAGCTTATTCTACTACGCCGTTTTCTATAGTTTTTTTCAGGTGATGAAATTTATAACCTGATTTTAAACATTTTTAGAGATTCTGTAATCCATTTTTGTGGAATTCCGTCTTTTATTTTTGCTTGCATTTTATCCCTGACATAGATATATATTTTCCTCCTTTTTGGTCTATATATAGTTGTTCATTCTTGCCTCTTAATCCTTTGCCACATACTTATTCTCTTTCAGAATATAGTCCTCGGCTTGAAAGTAAGAAGATTTATTTATTTATTTATTTGTGTAGTAGTAGTAGTAATAGTAGTAGTAGAACATGAAGTTATTGGTGATACCCATCCTAGTTGGAGCATTTGGATGTATCGCCGAGAACCTGGAAAAAGACCGGATGAACAAAAGATCATTTAAACAAGAGAACTCTTAAAATTGGCTTGAATAACGGACACATATTTTGCTGCGAGAGTTTAATGAAAATAACCAATTAGATCTGGTGATGGGACTTCGGCATACACACGGATCCCCAAATCTCGGCCAGAAGACCAGACTTAATAATAAACAACAACAAAAAAAAAAGAGAACTTGCAAAATAGTCCCGGCTGACCATTGAATAAAGCTGAAAGAAAGTGAAAAAGAAGGATAAGTACCTCGACCTTGCTAAGGAACTGAAAAAAACTGTTGAACATGAAGGTGACAATTATACCAATTGTAATTGGAGCGTTTGCGACAGTAACTAAAGGATTACTAAAGGGACCAGAGAACTTGGAAGTTGGCAGACGGGTGGAGACCATCCAAATGATAGCATTATTGAGAACGGCCAGAATACTGAGAAGAGTCCTGGAGACTTGAGGAGACTTGCTGTAACTCAGACTCCAGTGAAAAACCATCGGCTAAACGCTGATATGAAAAGCTCTAATGAATAATAATAATAATAATAACAGCAACAACTCTATAAGGGAAGATAAACAACTCTAACAACTCTATGGGCGTTTTAAACGACTAATAAACGACATCTCACACGAGAAAACCTGGAAGTGACTAAGAAATGGAAACTTTATAAGAGAAACAGAATCTCTCCTAATAGCAGCACAAAACAACACCATAAGAACCAACCAAATATAAGCGATAATAGATAAGACGCAACAAAATAGCAAATGTAGGTTATGTGGTGATAGAGAAGAGACGAAACCGTCAATCCCATAATCAGCCAACGCAACAAGTTAGCACAGGGGGAGTATAAGACTAGACACGATTGGGTAAGCAAGGTGATCCACTGGGAGATGTGCAAGAAATTCAAATTTGACCATGCGAACAAATGGTATATTCACAACCCAGCCGCTGTCCTGGAGAATGACACACACAAACTCCTATGAGACTTTGACATACAACGGATCACCTAATCTCAGCCAGAAGACCAGACCTCACCGTAATAAAAAAAAGAGAACTGGCAAAAATGTAGATGTTGCTGTCCAGGCTGACCATAGAATAAAACTGAAAGAAAATGAAAAGAAGTATAAGTACCTCGACCTTGCTAGGGAATTTTAAAAAACTATAGAATATGAAGATGACGATTATACCAATCGTGATTGGTGCATTCGGTACAGTAAATAAAGGACTAGTAAAGGGACTGGAGGACTTGGAAATTGGAGGACGAGTGGAGACCATAAAACTACAGCATTGTTAAGAACGGCCAGAATACTGAGAAGAGTCTTGGAGACTTGAGGAGTCTTGCTGTCTCTTAAACTCCTGTGGAAGACCATCAGCTAACGTTGATGTGAAAAACTCTAATGTAGTAAATAATAATAACGCTACAAATAATATTATTAATACCCAGAATCTGTCCGGGAGAGTGAGATACTGAAACTCCTTAGAGATTTTGAGATACAAATGGATCACCTTATCTCACCCTGACGACCAGACCAAGTAATAATAACAAAAAATAAAGAAAACTTACCGATTTGGTAACTTTGCTGTTCCGGCTGACCACAGGGTAAAATTGAAAGAAAGCCAAAATACAAATAAGTACCCAGACCTGGCAAGAGAACTGACAAAACTATGGAACATAAAAGTGACGATAACACCAATTGTAATTGGTGACCTTGGAACAGTCACTAAAGTATTGATAAAAGGACTGGAGGACTTGGAAATAGGAGGACGAGGGGAAACCATCTAAACTAGAACATTATCAAAATCGACCGGGATACTGAGAAGAGTCCTGGAGACTTGAGAAGACTTGCTGTCACTCAAAATTGTGTGTAAAACTCCTAAAAGAGTAAAATAATAATAACTTAATTTTCGTAAAAGAGTAACTATCTACTCTTTATGGATATATATTTTTTCTGATCCACTGGAAATTGTGCAAGAAACTGAAATTTTACAATCCTACCAAACAGTAAAAGTACAAACCAGAATCTGTCCAGGAAAAAGAGACACATAAATTTCCTGAGAAGTTGATATACAAACAGATCACCTAACCCCGGCCAGAAAACCATTCCTATTTATAATTAATTAAAAAAAGAAGAGAACTTACCGAATAGTGAACTTTACCGTCCCAGTGGACCACAGAGTGAAAATAAAAGAAAGCAAAAAGAGAGAAAACGTTGCCAGAGAACTGGGAAAGCTGTTGATCATGAGGGTGATGGTGATACCAATTATGATTGGCGCACTTGGAACAGTTCTCAAAGGCTTGGAAAGGGAGCTGGAAAAGTTGGAAATCGGTGGACGAGTCAAAACCAACCCAGACCACATTCTTAAGATCGGCGGGAATACTGAGAAAAGTCCTGGAAACCTGAAACTCCTCTAGCTAAAGCTAGTGTGAAAAAATCCCTCTCCTCTCTCTCTAGAAGAAGAAGAAGAAGAAGAAGAAGAAGAAGAAGAAGAAGAAGAAGAAGAAGAAGAAACGAATGGTAAAAAGAAAGACAAACGAGAAAAGTTGGGAATTAAAAAAAAAGAAGAATATGGAACAAATAATATGAATTTTTCATTATCTTTTACTTTCATTCCTGTTTTTTGCTTAAGATGGCAATCGACGTTGGTCTCTTCGATTGCCAGGAATTTAAAATCGCCTTTTTTCCCTTCTCTTATCGGTTTATTAAAGAACATTTTTTATGATTATGGATGATGAAAGAAAAGGAAAATTACCTCTATGTCTGAATGGATGCATTGGAAAACGAAAACATATTCCAATTAAATATCTAAGGAATAGCATCAACCATTTCACGCTTATTTTTCTGTCATAAACACATTTCTGCTTTGTTTCACTCGATTTATCAATGTGTTTTCTTGTCTCCATCTCTTTGTTTTGACCATCATCTAAGTTTTTAGAATCTATTTCTTTGCTTGCTAGTTCTTTTATTTACATGTTTATTTGTATGTATGTTTGTTGCTTTCTTAGTTGGTTTGTTGCTGTTGTTTTATTTTCTTTCTTTCTGAAAGAACAGAACTTCTAAAGGATGTAATGTTATGGATTTCTTACTTTCTGGATTTTGAGTTAACCAATGCTTTCTTCCTTCAATGCTTTCTTTCTTCAATTCTTTTTTTCTTTAATTCTTTCTTTCTTGATTGCTTTTCATTTCTTTAATTTGCTACTTTTCTGTCTTTTGGTCTATTTTCTTTATTGTTTGTTTGTTTGTTTGTTTGTTCGTTTCTTTCTTTCTTTCTTTCTTTCTTTCTTTCTTTCTTACATGTTTGTCATTTCCTACTTTTTCTACCATTTTTCCTGCCTACAGACAATTTGGCAGATTTCTCTCTCTCTTTCTTTCTTTCTTTCTTTCTTTTTTTCTTTCTTTCTTACATGTTTGTCATTTCCTACTTTTTCTACCATTTTTCCTGCCTACAGACAATTTGGCAATTCTTTCTTTCTTTCTTTCTTTCTTTCTTTCTTTCTTTCTTTCTTCTTACATGTTTGTCATTTCCTACTTTTTCTACAATTTTTCCTGCCTACACACAATTTGGCAAATTTCTTTCGTTCTTTCTTTCTTTCTTTCTTTCTTACATGTTTGTCATTTCCTACTTTTTCTACCATTTTTCCTGCCTACAGACAATTTGGCAAATTTCTTTCTTTCTTTCTTTCTTTCTTTCTTTCTTTCTTACATGTTTGTCATTTTCTACTTTTTCTACTATTTTTCTTGCCTACACACAATTTGGCAATTATTTCTTTTTTTTTCTTTCTTTCTTTCTTTCTTTTTTTCTTTCTTTCTTTCTTTCTTACATGTTTGTCATTTCCTACTTTTTCTGCCATTTTTCCTGCCTACAGACAATTTGGCAATTCTTTCTTTCTTTCTTTCTTTCTTTCTTTCTTTCTTTAAATGTCTTTTTCTGTATCTTTCTTTCTTATTTCTTTCTTTTTTCTTTTTTCTTTCTTTTCTGACTTGAATTTTTCTTTTTGATTTACTTGCTTGATTGTTTTATCTTACATTTTTCTTTCTTTATTTCTTCCACATCTTTTTCTGCTTTCTTTCTTTTTTTTGTGTCTTTGTTTCTTTCTTTTCGTTGCCTTCCTTTTCTTTCTTAATTTCTTGCTTGCAGGGTTTTCTTTCTTTCTTTTTTTATTTGCTTTTCAAATCCTTTTTTTATTTGCTTTTCGAATTCTTTCTTTCTTTCTTTCTTTCTTTCTTTTCATTACCTTTCTTTATTTCTTGCTTACAAGATTTTACTTTCATTCAGTCTTTTCTGTTTGCTTTTCGAATTCATTCATTCTTTCTTTCTTTCTTTCTTTCTTTTCATTACCTTCCTTTGCTTTCTTTATTTTTTACTTACAGGATTTTACTTTCATTCATTCTTTTTTGTTTGCTTTTCAAATTAATTCATTCTTTCTTTCTTTCTTTCTTTCTTTCTTTTCATTACCTTCCTTTGCTTTCTTTATTTCTTGCTTACAGGATTTTACTTTCATTCAATCTTTTTTGTTTGCTTTTCGAATTCATTCTTTCATTCTTTCTTTCTTTCTTTCTTTCTTGTTTACCTGCGCCATTATCAGTCCTTACTTTTTCTTCATGAATTTCTTTCTTACCCCTCTTTCTTTCTTTCTTTCTTTCTTTCTTTCTTTGTTGCCTGCATGTCATATCACTTCTTTCTTTTTTTTTTCTTTATTTTAAAACTTTTCTCACCTTAGTTGCTTTTGATCAGTCTTTCTTTTTCCTGACAACCTCTCATTTTTACCAAGACCAAGTGGCTAGCGTGTTACACTGCGACATCGTTGTAAGCTAGTTCAAAATCCAGCCACGCTGTTACGTTTACATTCGAACGGAAACCCCTGGGTAAGGCATGAACCACCTTATCTCTCCATCTATGAGTTAAATGGTACCACTACTGTTCATCAGTAAGACAGATTCGGGTATTAAATAACCCACGAAAGTTGATATGCCATTAAACAACAAAACCAAACGTCAAATCTTTTAGTTAGGTAATGTAAATAATCAGGTACTATTCTGGAACCATATCTTTCAAATCCACTTAATTTCATTCCGATTTCTCTGCTTGGTAACTCTTCACAACATAAGTCGGACTGCCATATTTCTACATTCTAATGCAAATATGCACGAACTCTTCCCATTGCAGAATGACATGTGCATCTAACAACATTCGATTTAAAAGCCCTGAAATGGAATAATGGAAGAAAGATCTCGTGCCCTTTTTGCCATTCTCCCATTCTGTTATGTCCAGTTCAAACAGCAACCACCATCCACTCCCAGAAAAAAAAAGTGACTTGTTCCATGGAAATAACTTCTACGATTTATCACTAAGTTTGTTTGTTGTTTTTTTTTATTCTTTTTTTTTTCCCGAAATGGTACCGGAAAATAAGAAGTAAGCATTGCTGCAGTACAATTTAGAAAAAAGCAAATTATTATAAAACAGACGGTTCATATTTGCTTTTTTTTCTTTTTTGTTTTTTAAATATTTTTGTTTCGTTTTTTCTTTCCTTAAAGATATATCATCTCTTTATGGGTAATTCAAAGCCAAAATCTGATTAATTTATAAACGTTTCAGTAATAAGTATATTTACAATGCAAATGAAAAAGATCATACGAATATGTAGAGGGAAACTAGTAGAGTGGTTCGTTACTTAGTTGGTTGGTTGGTTGGTTTTTGTCAAATCAAATATTGATGAGTTATTTAATTCCGACGTCAGCCATTCTTTGAAACCAATTTTATGCTTGCAAAAAACTAATAATAGTTATTTGTAAAACTATTATTGCCGCAAGTAACGAATACTAATAACCCACACACAATTATATGGTTTCAAGTATTCTTATATACTAGTAATTATTTGCAAGGACTATTAGTTGAAGCAATTATTATTATTTAATAATTATATACTGAGAATGGTATATTCACCAACGTGAATCTTTTTCCAGAAAACGAGAGCTATAAAATTCCTTGGGGCATTCAAATGGATCACCTAATCCAAACCAGAAGACCAAACCTTATGTCAATAATCAAGGAAACGAGAGTTAACAAGAGTGTTCCAGTGTGTTCATCATCAATATACTGATACACCACTGACTCAGTGTCAGTGCCGTCCTAAATTATATATATATATATATATATATATATATATATATATATATATATATACTAATGAAACTGCTGATTACTATTTTCTATGTATTACCGAAATTCTCAATACTATATATATATATATATGAAATACTGAGAAATTTAGTAATATATATAAGATATATAGCAAAGAGCGGTTTCATTTTTTAAGATTAATTGTTTTTATTCTGATGACTGCGATTAAAAATTGATTGTTTTCTTAAAGGTGATGCTTTTGTTTCATTTGTTTTATTTGTTTCGTTTGTTTTTAAATTGAAAAATAAATCTATTTCTTCTCTTTCTGATGGTAGGAGTGGGTGCTTGTTAACTCATCACCGCAGGCTCGTAAAAAATGTGAAATAAAATAATGGTTCGAATTGAATTATAAAGAAAAGGTTCACTTTACTAGAAGACAAACAATGCTATTAAACAAATGTTGTATTCCCTCTTGATTGCCTTAAAAGGTAAAAAAAAATTAACGACTTCAATTTGATCAAAGAAATGTGAAAAAAATTGAAAAAAGAACAAAGGTAGAGAAAGCGCAATTAGACAAAACGTTTTTTTAAATGTCTTTTTCAAAAATAATTTTTTTTTTTTTTAGTTAAATTTCTTTAAATGTTTTCACAAGTTTTGACTTAAAGCGTAAATTTTAGAAAAAGAAACAAGGGAAAAAACCACCGACTGTTAAAGAAAGAAAATAAATATTTGTACTTAATGAAAGCTTGGTTTTAAACAAAGAAAGAAGAATATCTTGATCGATAAATAGGATGACTTTGTATGTTTGCAATTATCAAAGCCTCTTATGTCCTTTTTGGATTTTTTATTCCTGAGGTAGTTTAATGAGAAAATAGCTTGAATTTTTCTATTTCAAACAATAATACAATAAAATAATACATACGAGGTGCGATTAATAGATTGTCGTTTGAATTACGCAAAAATGAAAATAAACTCTGACATCACAGTTCATCAGATCTATTTAGCAAAATTACATGAAAATAAATTGAAATACAATAAATTGAATTTATTCAAAGAAATCGTCATTGGCTTTAAGCACGGCCTCCACAGGACTTCGGAATCTTCTTCAAACCTCTCTGGCGGACTCCTTGGTCAAAGGTGTAAATGCTGCCCTTACTCTTGTGTTTAGTTCAAATTTGGTAAGTCACGGAGTTTTGTTGGTCTCTTGCTCAACCACACCCAACAAATATCAATTAAGGGGATAGCAATCTGAAAGTTAGGCCTTATGTGGTTGCAGAAATTTTCTGATATCAAACAATGGGTTAACCAGCTCATTTAGTATGGCACAGAAAGACAGGTAATCTCCATTATATATATATATATATATATATATATATATATATATATATATAATGGAGTCTATGTACCTGTTCCTCAACGAAATTCCGTCGCCACCGACGACACAACGCCCTTAGTTATTTAGGTTATATTCTTAATGATCATTTGATAATCATTATTTAATCCTATTTATTAACGGTATGTTTCTTAAAGTTTAGCCAAGATAGATTCAACTTCATAATCCATGTTGTTAATTGAATTTTACTGACTTCTTTCCAAGTCAGGATGTGACACAAAGTCATTTTTTCGTAGGAGGCCACGCACAAATCGAATCTTATATGTGGCCATCGGAAAGTATGCTCGATTCCACGGCATTCCCCGTATTAGGACGCCTCAGTTGCCAGGCTATGAACTCACCCTAGAAAAGAAAGTATTGCTTGAGCCACGGTACCATGAGAACAGGAAATTCAGCTTAATAATACCCATCCAGTGTGAACGCAAGACAGACCCATGTTATAGATCTCTGACCTCTCACTGGATGGTATTTAGCACAAGGCTATTCTAAAGCGGGTGTGTATGCACGAATGAAGTGTTATGCAAAGCTGTCACAAAAAATGCTTGATCCCATCGATATTCTCCCCTTTTGGAATGCCTCAGGCGCCAAGCCATGAACTCAGCCCCGCTAATTTTGTTAGGAATAATTCCTACTAATACCAGTTTTAATCATATGAAATAATAGAATCTTGAAACTTTTGGTTTCAGGAGAAAATTGCTTTTCCATTTAAAAAGATTCTTAGAGTGTACTTATTTATATATACCGACACTCGTTGCTCAAGCAAGATGTGATATAAAGTTATTTTTAAGTAGCTTTTGAAAGGTTTGAATTCAGAGATTTTCTTCTCTTACACTGGTTGTCATACCAAAGTTTAAGAGTCAATCTGTCTTTCTATTTACACATAGAGAGAGAACATTTGGATGCGTACCTTTCGCAAGGGTTTTAACGCTATTTGTAATACAAACAACCTTGTTCAGTTTTCTAACTTCATCATCTCGTCTTCATTGTTTAAACTTTTAAATATTTATTAAAAAAAAAACTTCAGATGAAACACGTATTTGAATTAAAACCTTTTAAACGATTTGTTTATCCACTTATATATATATATATATATATATATATATATATATATATATATATATATATATATATGTATACATATGACTATATATATATGACTATATGAATATGCTCCCCTACCCCGTAGAGTTGAGCTCTCTAGCGAATGAAGTGATCGCGTTGCCATTAGCGTATATGCAAGACACTTCATATATGAATTGAGCTCTCGGTAGCCGTTAAGCGGATGTATGTAAACAATAGTAATTGTGATTCATAAACGTTTAAATTTTACTTTGCTGCCGCTAATTTCCTCGTGGCTGAGGGGTAGAGTCTTGGATTGGCGTTTGAGTGAACCGGGCTTCGATCCCAGCTACGGGAATCTAGTATGTCTAGCCACACTGATGTGTTCTGGTAAAACGAAGCAGATCTGTCTGTAGATGACTATATATATATATATATATATATATGTGTGTGTGCATGTATTTATATAGGAAGAAATGAGTCGAATCTGAAAGAATGTACTGACTGTTCAAAGAAAAGGTAAAACTAAAGAAAAACATGGTTTGTTTATTTGCCAACACGTATCGACTTAAATCTTCTTTTGAATGCAAAAGTGTTTTATCAAAATTATTTTTGTATGGGAAATAATCATGATAGATAAATTTTGACCTACAAGCCCTGACGAAGACTTCTGATTGAATCAAAATTTATCCGTCATAATTATTTCGCATGCTAAAATAAGTTTGATAAAATACTTTTGCATTCCAAAAAATGATTGAAGTCGAAACGCATTGGAAAATAAACTAACCATCAAACATATTTTTCTTCCGCTATAAATGTTTCTACACACACACACACACACACACACATATATATATATATAGAGAGAGAGAGAGAGAGTGAGAGAGAGAGAGAGAGAAAGAGAGAAAGAGACGGACACTCAGACAGATAGAGTGAGGGACAGAGAAACAGAGATGGAGGGTCAGAGAGATAAAAACAGAACCCTACTAAAGGTGAATATAACTAAGAAGATTGTAAGTTGTTGACGACTGTAGTCGAGGGCGACCCGAAGGCTTCCCTTTCAATACCTACTATACCGAAGTGTAGAGGAGGGTGCTATTCCATTCTATGGATTGCTCCACTTTACCCTTACCTTGTAGTGCTGAATGCTAAGCAAGGCGGCATCAAGTACCATTTTTTTAGTCTTTGGTATGACTCGACCTGGGATTTAACCCCGGTCTCTCGGACCATTGGCGAACAAAAAGAAAGGAAATAAAACGTGGTCGTTGTCATAATATTCAATTAGAGATAACATATCTTATGAATACTTTTCTAAATATTTTTTAAACAAATACATTCATACAAAAATACATACGTATGTGGATGTATGTATCTGTATTTATGTGTGTATGTTTATGTGTGTGTGAGTATGAACGTATTTAAATAAAAGATTTGCTAAATGAATTAATTGGATGCGAATAGGCTCGAAGAAATGTAAAATGGTTCCCATAATTACAATAATCACGAGTCTGTTTATGCATTTGTGCGTGCGTTTGAGTAAATTGTGAATGCTTATATTCGTTTTTGTCTTTTAATATCTTTTATAAATTTTTATCTATTCTTTATTGGTAAGAATTTCTCAAAATATTCTCTTAACCCCCCCCCCCATATATATACATATTTATATATATATATATATATATATATATATATATATATATATATATATATATATATATATATATTCTATGTTTTTTTTATTCTCTAGGGCAGTTTTATTTTTGCTTGAATAGATTCGTTCATAAATATAATGATCATTAATTACGTTTTCATTTTTCTTTTGATTGACCTTTGTACTTTTGCCCAATAATACTCCATTCTGAAATATCTCACTATTTATTCATTTATTTATCTATTCATTCTCCTTTTGCCACCTTCTCATCATTATATGTGGGAAATGTTGAAACGTTTAATCATTTGTTTTTCTTTAGATCTTCCCAGGGTTTATCTTACTTTTTTATTTCGTACATATCCTATTTTACTCTTCTTTTCTCTTCATCTCTCTTTCTTTCTTTCTTTCTTTTATCATCATTCCTTTTCCTTTGCTTTTTTTATTTTATTTTTTTCATCCTTTTATTTTCTTTCGTTTCATTCCTATTTTTCTAACTCCTGTACTTCTCTTATTTTTTCCTTTCCTTACTTCCTTCATTTTTCTTACATATTTTACTTGTATCTTTCTTTTTTTCTTACTTTCTTTCTTTCGCATATCTATCTATCTATCTATCTATCTATCTATCTATCTATCTATCTATCTATCTATCTTTTTTTCTTTAGCTTTTTTCCTTTTTTTCTTTTTTTCTTTTTGCGACTCATATTTTTTCTTTCCTTCACTTTTTACTCATTTTAATTTTATCTTTGTTCTTTCCTAATTTGTTTCTCTTAGTCTTTTTTTCATTCTTTCCTTCGTTTTTCTTTCTTTCTTTCTTTCTTTCTTTCTTTCTTTCTTTCTTTCTTTCTTTCTTTCTTCTCATTCATATTTGTATGTTTTTGTATGTTCACTATATTGACTTGGTTAATTTTATATTAGTTATTATTTATTTTTATCCTTCCTTCGTTTTTCTTTCTTGCTCCTTCTATTTTTTTCATTACTGGATAATCATTTTTCATTTCTTCTTATTCTTTTGTTTAATCTCTTCTTTTAAAAAAAATCTTTGATCAGTCATTTATTTACACTCAGTTAAGTGATCAAACTCTGTTCTATTTTACCCATAGATAGGATAAAATCAGATACTAAAAATGTCAGCCAAAGTTGACCTGGGAGCGATGACAATGAAGTAGTGTTTTACAGTCCCCGAAGCTATAATATTACTGGAGCCTCACCATCAGATTGTTTGATGTCATAACCAAGACACTCGTTCGACGGGTTTTACTCCTCAGTTGAGATGCAGTCGGTGTATTCTACCGCCTCAGTCGACTCGGCTTAACGATGTTAAGAAGCAGTACTTGAAACCACTTAACAGAGTGAAAACAAATGATTGATATCAAATAGAATATATAATATTTGAGAGCAATATCGTTTAACAGGGTACAAAAATAATTGATATCGAATAGAATTATCAGTGTTAGATTGCGATACTTGAAACCATTTTACTCTGTGTAAATATGACATGAAAAGAATTAATAGTGTCCGATACCAATATTTGAATTCATTTAACTGTGGTGAAACAAATTATTAATATTAAATAGAATTATCAGTATTATATATGAATACTTAAAATCATTTAACTATATTCAAACAAATAAGCTCTATCAAATTGTTTAAAATAAAGTTACCCACAAACTATTCGCTTACAAATCATATATATATATATATATATATATATATATATATATATATATATATATATATATATATGAAAGTAAATATGAAATCAAAATCCGACAGTATGAAGGTAGCAGAAAAAACATAATCCAAATAGGTGAAATTATTATGATGTAAAGTCGACGCTAACGTTTCGGTTTCAGTAACCATCGTCAGGAATTGGATATCAGAATAGTTCACATAGCGATGGATGCTTGCAGGGATGACTGGACACAAAAACGTGTACTTACCGTTCAAAGAACGCGTCTGGCATATTTGAAAATGTTGGATTTCCCAAAGAAACGAAATAAATCCTCCCGTTTATTAAGAAATACGCAACGACAAGTAAGTTTTCATATATATAGATCGTTTTGAAGTCATCCATGTTAAATGTCGTGTAAGATTGTATTTGGTATTTGTTTTTCCGAAATGGTGAAATGGTAGATTTTGGTAAATCTGTCAAGATGATAAAAATTAGTGGAAAAGTGGATAAATCAGACATTTACAATGGGTGCTTGTAATAGTTATCGTCTTAGTGAAATGCACATTATTCTCCCTCGATCTATGAGAAAAGAGTAGGGTAAACTTTGTTCTTTAGCCTTCGTTAGGCAACCAGTCTTGGAGAAGGAAAACCTGAATTCAAACCTGTTAAACTCTGCTTAGAAATTGACCTTGTGTCACATCCTGCGCTGGTGGTGAGGTTGGTAAATACATAGAACGGGTTTAGTAATATTTAATCGTTCTGTGAATGAAATATTACTAAACCTGTTGTAAGCGCCTGATTTATCCACTATACCACTTATTTGTATTATATATATATATATATATATATATATATATATATATATATATATATATATATATATCTTGAATAACCTCCATGGGTTGATTTACAATAAAAAAGTAACCAAGCAACATTCTTCTTTAAATGTCTACCACTATTCTTATATTGCCCTGTCGGCTTGGGCTGTAAAATACACAGACTGCACCTCTGCAGAGGGGTAAGACCTCTCCCTGACGAGTGTCCTTGATATGACACTAAACAATCTGATGGTGAGGTTCCAATGATGCTGGAGCTTTGGGGAATGCGAAGTACCCCTTCATTGCCATCGCTTTCAGGTCCACTCTGGCCCGGAGTGGTAACACCTAATTGGGTCTTATCTATGAGTCAGATAGAACTAAACTGCGTACTTATGCCAAACTGAATTGTTTGAAATAGAACTGTTTTGACATTTAACTGTGTGTAAACAAAAACTATACTTATGCTTAACTAAATTCTTTGAATTAGAACTGTTTGACTAAACTGGATAGCTTGAAATAAATGTTTTTGACAATTAAACTGTATACTCATGCTAAACTGAGTTATTTGAAATAGAACTGATTATTTGTATAAAAATGGATTTGGCATTAAATACCCTACAAAGGTTAATATGCTACAAAACCCAAACAACCAACTATTATTTTTTCCTTTTTCTTCTTTTTTTTCCAAATATATCTCAACAGAAATTCATAATGAATAACCCACAAGGGTTCATATACCATAAAACAGCCACCAAGCAACCATCTTTTTTCGTCTTTAAAAGTTTACCTTTACTTTTTTATCCTTTTTCTTTTTTTTTTTTTTCCAAAATTTTTCATAAATACTTTTTCTTTTCTTTGTTTCCTTTTTTAAAAAAAATCTCATTTTTCTCCCCTTTGTCCTTTTCCTCACCTTCTTTTTCTCCCACATTCTTTCTCGGTCCCTCTTCTCCTTCTCAACATTCCCTCAATTCTCTATTTCCCCAATATTTGCCACCATTTTTATTCCTCTCTTTAATTCCATTGTGCGTTATTTAATTTTTAACCTATAGCTACTTCCGAATGCCCCCACCACTCGACCTACCGGTGCCCTACCTACAAATTTACCCCCTCCCGTCATCGGCTTCTTCTTCCATCTAAATGTCCCAAAGTGTTCGTCCGGCTGAAATGATACGGGTGGAAAATCATTGTTTTCTTTCAGGTCCTTTTTTAAATACCCTTTTTTCTTACTTGTTTTCGTTGCCACCTTGTTGTTGTTGTTGCGGTTGCCAAGCAGGTGGGTGGGGGCGTATTTTAGCTGATGTGACAAGATCTATTGTGCTGGGTTCAACATTTTAGGCAGTCTGGTTTTTGAGCATTATTTTTTTTTTCGGTGTAAGGGGAATTGTTTTTTTACATTATCAAACAGATTTTAATAGACATTAAGTAGTATTTTTATTTTTGTTTTGTTCTTTGATTCATTCATCAAATTATTTTTGGTTCGTTTATGTATATTTTTTACAATTACTTTATACATTTCTATTTACTTTTTAAATGTCTTTCTTTCTTTCTTCCTTTCTTTGCATTTATCTTTCTTTCTTTCTTTCTTTCTTTCTTTCTTTCTTTCTTTCTTTCTTTCTATTTATCTTTTAAATGTCTTTCTTTCTTTCTTTGCCTTTGTCTATCTTTCTTTTTTCTTTCTTTCATTTTTCTTTCTTCCTTCCTTTCTTTCTTTCTTTCTTTTTTTTCATTTGTCTTTCCTTCTTTCTTTTTTTCTTTGCATTTGTCATTCTTTCTTTCTTTCTTTCTATTTACTTTTTAAATGTCTTTCTTTCTTTCTTTCTTTCTTTGCATTTATCTTTCTTTTTTCTTTATTTCTTTTCATTTGTCTTTCTTTCGTTCTTTCTATTTATCTTTTAAATGTCTTTCTTTCTTTCTTTCTTTGCCTTTGTCTATCTTTCTTTTTTCTTTCTTTCATTTTTCTTTCTTCCTTTCTTTTTTCTTTCTTTTTTTTCATTTGTCTTTCTTTCTTTCTTTCTTTCTTTCTTTCTTTGCATTTGTCATTCTTTCTTTCTTTCTTTCTTTCTTTGCATTTGTCTTTCTTTTTTTTCTTTCTTTCTTTCTTTCTTTGCATTTGTCTTTCTTTCTTTATTTCTTTCTTTGCATTTGTCATTCTTTCTTTCTTTCTATTTACATTTTAAATGTCTTTCTTTCTTTCTTCCTTTCTTTGCATTTATCTTTCTTTTTTCTTTATTTCTTTTCATTTGTCTTTCTTTCTTTCTTTCTTTCTTTCTTTGCCTTTGTCTATCTTTCTTTTTTCTTACTTTCATTTTTCTTTCTTTCTTTCTTTCTTTTTTTTTCATTTGTCTTTCTATCTTTCTTTCTTTCTTTCTTTGCATTTGTCATTCTTCCTTTCTTTCTTTCTTTGCATTTGTCTTTCTTTTTTCTTTCTTTTTTTCTTTCTTTCTTTCTTTGCATTTGTTATTCTTTCTTTCTTTCTATTTATTTTTTAAATGTCTTTCTTTCTTTCTTTCTTTGCATTTGTCTTTCTTTCTTTCTTTTTTCTTTCTTTTATTTTTCTTTCTTTCTTTCTTTCTTTTCATTTGTCTTTCTTTCTTTCTTTCTTTCTTTCTTTGCATTTGTCTTTCTTTCTTTCTTTCTTTCTTTCTTCCTTTTGTATCTATGTATGTCCAATGTGTTTTATTTTCTGGTCGGTAAGAAACCATTAAAAGACATTTAAGAACTAAACTCTCAGTTTTGTATTCTCTTTTCAATTTCACAAATTTGTTTATTTGTCATTTATATGCTTTCTTGTTTCGTTGGACATTTGATATGCTGTAATTTTGTTATCTATTCGCTAATTTAAGTATCCATCTACGGCAGATAAAAAGCGATATACGGTTAACTTGTTTTGAAGTCCTCAGTTTCCGTTTAATAACCAAAGCAATGAAGCTGCGATGGATTTAGATGGGTGACTTCTCCGACATAGTTGGGACTCTAAGAGATCCGTAAGCAGGACAAGGCGAAATTTAGCAAATTCAAAGTATCGTTAAAAAGTTTAGATCATTTGAGTTAAGCAGTGAAGAGCCAGCTAGATGAGTGACTATTTTATAATAGCGGTTACAATAAGAGATCCAGGTCCTGTATGCCACACTGAACAAAATTCAGTAAATTCTAAGTTATGTAAAAAGTTTCGGTTCCTGCAAGAACATCGAAGTAAAATAACAATTAGATTTCTTTGCAATTTGACGGATGACCACTTTGAAACAACTAGTAGTCTTAGCACTGTGCAGCCAGAATATCAGAATGAGAAAAATTGTAATTTATGTGGATGCATCAAGTGGTATGAAAATAACTTCTCTAGAAAAGGCCCATTGCTCTCGGGCTGGATCTTACTCGGTGGCCAAGATTTATAGCCTTTTACCAAACTAAGTTAAATTAAGTAAATTATTGTTCAGTATAAGAAGACGGTACGCAGATTGCAGTTAATTTTTTACGATCTTTCAAGTCAATACCTGATTTCAAATTTTGAGTGTTACTTTATATATATATATATATATATATATATATATAAATCAAACCTGACCGATAAAATGAAACGCTGTTTCTTCCAGGCTGCGGTCGTGTCGATACTGCTGTAAGGATGCACTACTTGTGTTATATTTTGACCTTCGACCCGGCCCAAAAATGCTATTCCAAGGTGATACACCGGAAGGAAGTGACACATTCCAATGGCCAGTAATTGAAAGAGATTGCTGAGCTATTGAACTTGTATCAGAAAGGTGCATTGTAAGTCTCCTCGACAGGGTAGTTGAGGTTAAACCAACATATATATTATTATTATCAGAGATACAATCTCCTAAAGGACATTTAAATTGATATATAACGTTGGATTTTTGCAAAACTCTAATCGAGGGAGAGGAAATACGGAAAATTCTCATCGACAACACAACAATATTAGAACATCAAAATAATTAACAAAAACTACAGATTCTCGAAGCACTACATATTAGAAACATGCAACCGACACTTAATAGAATTAATTTTCAAACCAGTGCTTAAATGTCTTTAGCTGCTGACACTATTTATAGAAACCCATTTAAAAACAAATGCTATACTCTCCAAGGGTAAAGACGCTCTTACATAGTAGTAATATGCAAAAACAAACGTTATATCACTTTTGTAATAGATCCTCCCCCGATGATGCCATAAAGTCGGACATAAAGTACTAGGACAATACATAAATCAATTCCCGCCGAATACGATAAAAGCAATACAGCAATACGAACGGATCCAGAAGAAAATATGTACACAGAAAATGTCTATTATGTTTAATGAAATTTCTATTAAAGAAATGCTGCCAATATATATATATATATATATATATATATATATATATATATATACACCATATAGAAAGGAAGGTTTATTGAATGTATTTTATATTAGTAGTTGATAGTGTTCTGCATAAGAAATTACCAGATTTTTGTAGAATTATACTTTCTTTTTTTTGGAACAAATGACACAATTGAGCATTTTCCTTGTTTGCTGGTAGATTCATCTTACTGTAAGTTAAAGATTGATGAGTTATTTTATTCCGAAGTTAGTACAACAATTGCGTTCTTTAGTTATATACGATAAAGATATATCTTCATAGCTATTTCAAATATGATAGCACATCAGCCACAGTTGTACCATAAATGTTTTAAAGCCAGGATGTAAATATAGCTCAAAATCATTTAAACCTCATTTCAAACATATCTACTTTACCCAAAGATGAGATCTTAATCGATATAACTTCTCGCAATCAGGGAATAATATTAATAAAGGGATTAATCTGCTCTCTCGTTTATTCAAGTTTCGATTTCTCACCTGTGGATATAGTTTAGTGTCATCCAGAATACCATTTTTTGGACGGTCTTGCAACTATGCTGTCGGTGCCATCAGTGTATTCTAGGTCCCATCTGGCAGTCCCTAAACGTTTTGTCATCATTGTTAATGCTTAATAAAGTAAAGTTGGCGACCATAGTCGAGGGTGACCCGAAGGCTCCCTTTTCGATAGCAACTACACCAAGGTGTAGGGGAGGGCACTACTCATTTCCCTGGATTGCTTCATTTTACCCTTGATCCGTACCTTATAATGCTGAGTGTTAAGCAAGGAGACATCAAGTACCATTTTTTGAGTCTTTGGTATGACTCGACTTGGGATTGAACCCAGGTCCCCCGGGCCATTGGCGAACACTCTAACCGCTAAGCCAATGTCCTGTATATTATTATTTTACATCTCTCGTTAAATATATCTTAAAACGCAACCTAATATTTTTATTTCATTTATGGACAATTATTTTTGAGGACAAATAATATATTACCAATTTTTCTCTTTCTAAATTCTTAATGATTAATTAACAACTTGCAGTGTCATGTTTTCTAGCTGATTATTTTTTTAGTAATGAAAACCCTTTGTTAAAAGTTAAAAGCTTTATCTGATTATAGGTACTGAGAGTGGCAAAATTTTGTAGCTCTGCATAAAATCAAATTTTCCGTTGATAAAGGAGAGACAAATGAATATTTTCACATAGTTATTATTTACTCCTTTAGAGTTTTTCCCGTCAGTGTTAGCTGATGGTTTTTCACTGGAGTTGGAGTGAGAGCAAGTCTCCTCTAGTCTTCAGAACTATTCCCAGGATTCTGGCCGTTCTTAGCAATGCTGTCGTTTGGATAGTCTCTACCCGTCCGCCAACTTCCAAGTCTTCCTAGCCTTTTAATAATCCTTTAGTTATTGTGCTTAAGGCACCAATCACAATTGGCACAATCGTTACTTCCTGAGATTTTTTCACACCAGCGTTAGCTGATGGTCTTTCAGTGAAGTCTGAGTCTCCTCAATTCTCCAGGACTCTTCTCAGTATTCAGACCGATTTGAATAATGCTGTAGTCTGAATGGTCTCCTTTTGTTATCTGATTTTCAAGTCAATCAGTCCCTTTACAAAACTTTTGGGGATAGTTCTGAGCTTACCAGTTACACTCGTTATCACCGTCACATCCATTTTCCTTAGTTTTTAATTGTCGGGCAAGAACTAGGTACTTGTCGCTCTTTTCGCTTTCTTTAAACTTTACTTTCGGTAGGTTTTCTCTTTTTTTTTTTTTTTTGTTGTTGTCTGTCTCAAGGTCTCGTCATCTGGCCGAGATTGGGTGATCTGTTTATACCTAAAGATCCCATGTAATTTAGTGCGTCTCATTCTTTTGGGTGGATTATGAGTTGTGCATATACTACTAGTTCGTATTGTCCAATTTCAATTTCTTACACAAGTGGATCCTCTTTTCCACCTAGTCATAGTTCATCGTTGCTATGTCTTGAACTTAGCGATTCAGGTGTCTTTTGTAAATTAAGTCATTTTTTAATTAAGGTTTATTCACTCTGGTTTGATCGTGTCATCGAAATTTAAAGCAAGACTTATTAAATATTAATAACTTTCAACTGCTCTGCATTTTCATTTTCTTTTCCTGCGAGATACTGATAAGCCCCCAAATATGGTTAATTCTGTGTCTACTCCATCCGAACATAGACCTATATTTGCTCCATTACGGATATTAAACATTCTTTAGTAAAAATTATAGAAAAGTGCATTATTGTATTATATATATATATATATATATATATATAGAGAGAGAGAGAGAGAGAGAAAGAGAGAGAGACCAGACTTCAGAAGTGATTGCTTTCTCTTTCCTGAATATTGATTATGTAAAACTCCGAGTTATATTTACATATATATAATATTACAATAATGTATTATATAATACCAAATAGTACATCTATCTATCTATCTATCTATCTCTAAACAATATATATATATAATATTAAAATTATATAAATATATATATATATATATATATATATATATATATATATATATATATATATATATATATATATATTGCTCTGTAATGTCAGTTGCATTGAGCTCTTTACCAGGAAAATTTGAATTTCACTGTTAAATTTTTTTTTGTCCTGGAATTACTCCCAACTCCGGTTTAACTGGACCGAATAATACTTATATATATATATATATATATATATATATATTGAAAAATATACACTAGTTTTTATATGTATTTAATAGCGTCGATGTTTATCTGCGGCCACTGGTTTCATGTCGTCTCAGCCTGATGATTGAAACAAGTGGTCACATATGCGTCCATACTATTAGATATATATAAAGACTAGTATACTTTCATTTATTATTATATAATAGATCTATCACAGATATTGAGCACTTTCCAAATTATACCACATTCGGTCTACCACAAACCACTAAGTGAGATGGTGACAATCATTCACTGTTTTAATTTTAATTTAATTTACCCCGAAATCATGCCTGAACCCAGGGTCCTCATCTGATGAAGACATTATGAGAAGTAAAACTGCTTTTTTGCGGCAGTTCTTGTACATAATGTTTTATAATATATATATATATATATATATATATATATATATATATATATATAATACTAATTATCTCATAGCTTAGCGACCATATTATATATTAAAAATTTTGTCTTTATCTAGAAGCGTGTTTTGCATTTTTAACCGTACTTATATATATATATATATATATATAGCATCGTGACATAATTTAATTTACCTCTTTTGTAAAAAATTATTTCTGATGTTCATTTTTTTAAAATTACATTCAATGTTGTAGTCTCTTCTGCTGTTTCGATCAAATGGACAATTTTATCTTCTCTGAAAAGAACAGCAAACATACAATAAATTGCAGTGTATAAATTGATATCAAGAATTTTAACTGTAAATTCTGGGTTAGAACTTTATCTGCAATATAAATCAACTCCCAAATAAAGAGTAGACTACTGGTAGACCCAAACTTCCTCGATAGGAGTAAATGACGTTCGCCTATGATACCCTCAGAAAAAGTGCACAATAATTGTATTGGTATTTAATTCAGTAAATCTTTATGAGTATATACTTTTAAATTCTCTGTGCGTTATCTTAGAATAAAGGTTTTTATTTTCAAGAAAATAATTTTCATGTAACTTTTTAAAATGTTCGCCATAAAAATACAGACATAATTACAATGTGTGTATATTCAATAAACTCTCATTATGTCTCTTTAAACTGTCCTTAATCCAGTCAAAAATGGACTACGAAGCTTTTCTCAGAAATCACAATTAAATCAAGCATATATGAAACATTACACATTAAAGCTTATATTCAAATAAAATCACAATTTATTGCCCTATCATTACGTTGTGCCAATGAACTGTGTACCGAATTTGTCTGGTTGGTCACCTGGGTGGTGTGACGTTCCAATTAGTATTTACAGTCAGAACATTAGCTGTTGGAAATGGCCTGCGATATTATGTTAATAAAATATCAAATACAGTTTTATTAAATGTATTTGATGTTAAATTGGAGATAATTGTTGCAGTCTGCTGGAGTGACGGTAAGTGGCATTTATCGATTGTAGGAGTTCTTTTACACTGGTTGACCACCCTGTGGTAAAGATTTGGATTTTAGCCTTGCTGTATAAGTCGACCCCAAGATTTGTAGCGATTTTTATGACTTAAAAATCGACAATTACACCGCAATTTACGGTACCTTTTCCCATGTCCAAAGAAATTGAAATCGTTTTCATTTAAAGATTTCGGTACGGAACAAACTGTTTCATAATCCAAATCTGTAATATCTGCAGTTAAGTGAAACCTTCCAAACTAAACTCTCAGAGATATTGCTTATGATTTTCAATAGTTCATTTAAATATTTGGTTTCCTTTGGTTTGGTTTCTTTGTTTGATATCAACCTTCATCCTTGTGGAATAGAAGTCGACCGAAATTGATCTTCTTCACCTTGCTTTTTCATCGCGTTTGTGATTTTTAATAACTGCTTAGATCCAGGAGTCCTTCCCACCAGGTAGCACTTGCATCCTCTTCTATAAAAGATAATGGGTGAATTTATTGCTCACCTCAGGAATAGCTTATAAAACGGAATGCCAGCGGAATTAAGCAAAGTTTTTTCCTTGCCTGCAGGAGTTTTAATCCATGCAGGAATATTGTAAGTAGGGCATACATACTGTATATTACTCATCCATAATAGTAGGGTTGTGGTTAACGTACTGGACAGTGACATCGTAGTAAAAGGAGTTCAAACTCAGTCGGGCTCTTACTTTAACTTTCGGATTGATATCTTTTGGAAAGGTATGAACTTCCTTATTACCCCAACTGTGACTTAAATAGTTCTAGAATCCTACTTTGGAATCAAATAAGCCACGAATGTTGATATGCCATTAAATAAATCATTCAAACTAAACCACACATAATGTCACCATTCATTTTCTTGTTAAGATCCAATATTTTTAAATATCAGACGAACCTAAATGTAAAATTAAGATGATAAAACACCTGCTTCTCTGATTGGTCCCTGTCCTGTCAGCGAGACTTTAACATATGAAAAGAAGTAAGTGATCTTCTTCAGCAAGGTGTCTTTAGTATAACAATAACCTGTTTACAGTTCTAGACATCTGGGGAGTCTGGTGCACTTCTTCATTACCGTCAGATCCAAGTTTACTGACCCGAAGTGGGAGTACCTGCCTGAGTGAGGGAAGTCTCAGCTGCATAATAGCTAACGTGCTGGACAGTGGCCGCGAAGTAAGCTAGTTCGAACCCCAGTTACGCTTTGACGTTCACTTTTGGAATAATACCCTTGGGAAAGGCATGAACAGACTTATCCCACCAGCTATAGCTTTAACAGTATCAGTGTTGTTCTTTTACAAGGATGGCTTTGGCACTAAATAACCCATGAAGATTGATATGCTGTTCAGAAAAAAAGCCAAACCAAACCAGACCAATTAGGATCTACTCTATGGGCCAAACAGATCGGTTTCAATATTATTCGTATCCGATAGAAATATTTGATGTCATAATTCTGTGAATTCAATAGGACTATTTGCACAAAAAAAAAATCACGAAAAAAAGAAAAAAAAAAACAAGAAAAAAGCAGAGATACAGAAAATGTAATTATGAACGTGCCATGAACCCGATTATCTAACTTATAGGCATAAAATAACCCTTGACGAGCTGACATATTAATATGAATAAATCAATCAGACAACAATGTCAATTGACTGAATCCACCCCACTTAACGAGTGTCCTGGATAAGACACTAAATAACCTGATGGTGAGGGTCCAGTCCTGAAGCTCTTGGGATTGTGGATTATCCCTATATTGCAATTACTCCCAGCTCTGCTTTGACCCGGAGTGGTGGTAGCTTTTAGGGTTCCAGCAGTGCGTAAAAAAACTAATCATTTACCATACTTGGAGCCATCAAACTGTGTGCACACAAATGACTATTAAAATGAGTTATTGTTATTATTTAGCAATACTTGGAACCATTTAACTGTGTGCCCACAAATGACTATTAAAATGAATTATTGTTATTATTTAGCAATACGTGGAACCATTTTACTGTGTGCCCACAAATGACTATTAAAATGAAGTATTGTTATTATTTAGCAATATTTAGAACCATTTAACTGTGTGCCCACAAATGACTATTAAAATGAAGTATTGTTATTATTTAGCAATACGTGGAACCATTTAACTGTGTGCTCACAAATGACTATTAAAATGAATTATTGTTATTATTTAGCAATATTTAGAACCATTTTACTGTGTGCCCACAAATGACTATTAAAATGAAGTATTGTTATTATTTAGCAATACTTGGAGCCATTTAACTGTGTGCTCACAAATGACTATTAAAATGAATTATTGTTATTATTTAGCAATATTTAGAACCATTTTACTGTGTGCCCACAAATGACTATTAAAATGAAGTATTGTTATCATTTAGCAATACTTGGAGCCATTTAATTGTGTGCCAACAAATAACTTGTGAGGTAGATTAAAATAAAATAGGGATTAAAAGAGTCCGTGGGTAAAAAAACGTTGAGAATGATCCACTTTTTTGATGGGCAGACAGCAGAAGAACGGGATACCAATGTGTCACAGAATCTCTGAGCAATATTCTCCAGTTTTATTTTTGTTTTTCCTGGACCAATGGACATGCCAAAGCTAGCGAGCCCAGTCTAGTCTGTTATTTTACACTTAGTTGTAGCTGGTGAAAAAGAGAAGGGTTCATGACATTTCCAAGTGCAAAGGGAAACACAGACAGCCTCAGCCAGAATTTGAGCTCCTCTCCTCCAGTCGATTTTCATACGACGATATCAGTTACGCGATAAGCTCCTTAGATTTAATATATATGCATTTACCCAACCCCTCAACACGAGTATGATGCGATACAATGTCAATTTTTAGAGGAGCTTAAGAGGTCTGAATTTGGAGATTTCCTTTCAGACCGATTGCCTCATTAAGTTTAGATAGCAAGTCTGACCAGCTGTTTATCCATAGATAGAGGTAGAAGATATACATTCGTGCATTTCAAGTCTATTTCTTTTGTAAAAACCTCACTTGAATGTGACATTTATATTGTGATACGTTCACATACATATAAATATATAAACATAATGAGAAATTTAGGAATGTGTCTTTCTACAACCCCTCAAAACGAACAGGATGCGACTGAAGGTAATTTTCTTATGGGGAGATTAATAGAATTGAATTCCTTCTCCTAGACCGGTTGCCATACCAAGATTAAAGAAACCAGTCTGCCCTATTATGTAATCATAGCTGAAGGGGGAAATTTTGGATGCATACCAATTTCAAGTGTATTAACGCTTTGTGTCTCGAACAGGTTTAGAAATCGGGATACTGTGTCTCTTTCGTATAATGATAGCCATTACACAACGAGTGCTTTCTTTGATATATATATATATATATATATATATATATATATATATATATATATATATATATATAATATATATATATATATATATATATATATATATATATATATATATATATATATATATATATATATATTACTTAAAACTGCCTTCAGTACCATATTTTATTTGACATAGCTTTATATACGTATTATTTATTTGATTCTTGGATAGACATGAACATTTCTCATATTTAAAAAAAAACAAAGACCACTGATCTTTAAAATCGTAAAAAAATATTCAGGATTGAATAGTTGTTTTTATTATCAAGTTGAACGTTGCACAGATTTATTTCTAATTCATTCGTCAGCAAAATTCAAAAGATATTTGTTTGGGTTTATTACGTGTTGTGTCAATATCAATCTTTGGTCCAAACTCTATCAATTTGTAAGCTGTGCACGAAGATTTTTACATAGTATTACGAAACTTATGAGAAATTTGAAAATATCTGGTTGGGTTTAAATGATGCCTTCTCCCTCGTACGCATCGATTAGTGCCTCGTGTTATTCTAACTAGTCTATTTCTACCTAACAAAGTTGTACCATGTTGCGTGACTTTAACTTAACGCCGAGAGTATAAGCTTGATTATTACGACAAAAGGATGTTACGTACTGTTTTGGACAAATCTAGAAAACAGCATCTAACAGAAAAGCAGCTGTGTGGCCATTTACTTCTCATCTCGCAAACTATCCAAGTTAAGACGAACAACGTGCTGGTCACTGCCAGAAAAAGCAAGGATGAACTCCCAAGTGTTTTTTCCTATGGACTCCCACACATGGATACACTAGTATTGGCCGACTAACAAAAAAGTTTACATTCACCAGCTTTGTGCGGACACTGAATTGTCTCTTGAGAATTTGCAAAGCGCGGGAGAGAGCGAGAGAAAGTCTAGGCATGCACAACGATGATGAAAATGATTATGAAACGATAATACAATATAACTATTTTACACATACAACAGATACAAGTATCAAAATAAAATTATCGGATAGAGATTTTCTGTTTTCAGATAAAATACAGCATCTGTAAAATTATTATTTTGGAGTCGAAAACTTTTTGTATCCGAGGGTGTTTTTGCATTTCCCTGGGAATAAATACGTGTTTATATCGGAGCGTCCCTTGTAAAACAATAAATAAATACCAATTTATGTTGATGAGAAAGAAATGATTTGAAGAGGATATAGAAAACTTTCCTTTTCTATTCGTTTTTATGCTTCTATTCTTTGTGGACATTGGTCGGCCACCGAAACAAATAAAAATTCTAAGCCAAATAGGACAAATGAAAGCAAACCTGCCAAAAGACGTATCCTTTTGCAGTTTCTCACTCTCGGTGAGTTTTCGAAGTTGTAAAGGAAGCGATACGAACACAAACGCTGGGAAAATGCTTTTATTGGACACCATTTGTCACTTTCTTAAGGGTTCTTCATTTTTTTATCCTCCTTCTTCTTTCTGGCTTTTCGCTTATTCCACTTTTTCTGCCTTAACATATTTTCGCCCTAACAAAACTTTCCCTTTCCTTTTCTTTCCACCTCATCTCTTGTTTTAAGAATATCTTTTCAATATACTCATTATCAATGAAATAATTATCGACTTTTCTTTACCGTCTTCATCATCATCATCATCATCATCATCTTCTTCTTCTTCTTCTTCTGATTATTATTATTATTATTATTATTTTTGAGAGTTTTTCACATCAGCGTTAGTTGATAGTCTTTCACAAGGGTTTGAGTGACAGCAAGTCTCCCCAAGTTTCCAGGACTCTTTTCAGTATTCTGGCCGATCTTAATAATGCTGTAGTCTGGTTAGTCTTTTACTGTCCTCCTATTTCCAAGATTTCTTGTCCCTTTACCTGGACTTTTGGGGAGTGTTCCGACCGAACCAATTTCAATTCGTTTCACGTTTACTTTCATGTTCTATAGATTTTTTTACTTCAGTCCGATCTGAACAATGTTGTAAATCTCATACGAATATCATTATTAGTATTATTACTTATTACGTATAGTGTTTGCTTTTTTCAAACTGCGGGAGTTTTCGTTGTGTAGTGGCTAATGTAATGAACTGCGACATCGTAGCATGGCGTTTCGAATTACAGTCGTGCTATTACTTTCACTTTAGGACCAATACCTTTTGGAAAGGAATGAATTTTCTAACCGCCCCATCTATGGGCTAAATCATGCCACTACTTTTCTTCTACGAGGATAGCTTGGCATTAAAGAACCCTCGAAAGTTAATGAGCAATTAAACAAAAAAATATAAACCAAACAAGATAAAACAAAACAAAACATTTTCCTAACCTTTACTCCAAACATGTCTGTGAATTAAGATTATTATAATCTTGGTTTTTAATACCAATTTTAAATAATGGTTTTTCATGGAGTATAATGTCAACAATTCTTCTCTTATCTCCAGGACTCTTCGAAGTATCCAAGCCGATTGTGGTAATGCTTTGGTTGGGACTGTTTCAATCCTTCCTCTTCATCAAGTCTCATTTGTTGGTGCTTGAGGACTGTTTTAATAGCTCCAATTAAAACTGGTTTGGCTTCATTTGGTTTGGTTTTATGTCATATCAAACATTGTCGGTTATTTAATGAAAATTCCTGTTTACATACATATATTAAAAAATATATGATTTGTAAAGACTTGCCCAGTCGGCTGGGGCTGTAGAATACACCGACTGCACCTCTGCAGAAGGGTAAGACACCCCCCAATGAGTGCCACAAAAAATCTGATGGTGATATTCCAGTGATGCTGGAGCTTTGCGGAATGTGGAGCACCCCTTCATTGCCATTGCTCCCAGGTCCCCTCTGGCCTGGAATGGTAGCACCTGATAGGGCTCTATTTATGGGTTAGATAGAACTAACTGCATACCAATTTACCGATGTGGAAGATCATGTTCAAAGGATTGAAAGTAAATTTAGACAAAGGATCTGAGGTTTTGATGTTTTATTTTTTAAATCTCTGTCACCAAACCTAACTTTGGGGGTTATTATCAATTACAAGGTGTCTCAATATACATATTTATATATAGTGTCTCAATATACATGATTATATAGGGTGTATCAACATTCATAGGACCCATATAACAGTTAATAACTCTACTACTAATAATGTTGCGTTCTTTTTTGTTTCAAATTTGAAAATAGTTTACTAAAACAACTATTAATCCACAATCACAGTGCCTGGGACAATATAGGAAAAATATTTTGGATCACTACTTATTTGAAAGCAAAATCATTTAAGACTGTCTTTAAATAGATGCAATCGATTAAAATGATTTTTATCGAGACAATAAACTCAAAAAAGATTACTTGTATTGGAAGCTGATATAACAACAATTAAAAAAACCCTGATTGCTTTTTTTTTTTTGCTAAATATACGCATTTTTCACAGGACGTGTTCCAACTTACCGCCATTGCGCATGTCTCAATAAAAAATCATATTAATAGGTTTCATCTGTTTCGAGACACCCTACATTTTACTGTCATATAATCTATTCTTAGTGTATTGCTTCGTATTTCTCTCTTGAGGAGTGCCCTGGGTAGTCATGTCCAGATTATTTCAAGTCCTTATTTTGTCACTTAAGATATCAAAATAGTTGTTTTCTTCTAATTTTTGTTCTCTTGATTTTTTTTTTTACTCTCATATTTGATATTTTATTAATATTGCTACTGGTTGCTTTTTGGATCTCTCTTTGCTCTTCTTCATATATTCTTCGAGCAAACTGAGCTCAAATCCTGGACGAGTCATTTTGCATTTCCCATGGCTGCATTCCATCGCTTTAACCATTAAACTACGAGAACACCTGCTTTCATTTTGTGGCAGTGTTCATTACTAATAACTTTCCAAAGAGACACATTAGTATAAGATAGAACGAATAAAGTAGTCATTCAAGTCAAAGGACATTTTTTTTTTCGATTTTAAGGTTTTCTAATGGAATTGGATAAATACCTACTATCTGTACAATGTGTGAGCTGTTGTTTCTTAGGTTTTACTGCATATCAACTTTTGTAGTTTATTTAATGCCAAATTCTGTTTGAACATATATTAAACCAAAGATTTCTAAACGAATACTTTGTAGATAACATTTTAGACAAGCAAGAGCTCATTTGTAAGGACATAATTAAATAGATTCAATTGCTCCATCCACATCGTCCTTATAAGTTTGCGTGTCAACTTCCTCCTTTTCTTTCCACGTAAAGTCTACCGGTGTTATCTTTTAGTAGTTAGTAGTAAGAGGGGTTATATATTCCAAAATATTTAATGAAAGTGATTGTAGTGTAATGGTTAACGTCATTGGAAGTGAATACAGCAACCTGAGTTCAAACCCTGGACGAGACTGTTTGTATTTCCCTTAGCCCATACTCTTGGGTAAGGTATAAATCCAAATATTCTCCGTCAACTTCTGAATAAATAGTAGGGCAGACTAGGCTCTTTAAACTTGGTATGACATCCAGTTTAGCAGAAGTAAATCTGAATTCAAACTTGTTAAATTCTGCTTTAAAAAACTGACCTTGTGTCACATCGTGATCGTGCGGAAGGGTTAGATATACACATATGCTTTTATTACACGGGATCTTCGGACTATTGTCTTCATCTTTATTGCTATATTCGCTATGTTTCGGCCGACAAGTCCACCGGCCTTCTTCAGGTGTTTCTTGTCTAATTCAGGAACATACGCAGAACTTCGAACTACCAGCAGGACACACAGCCTAACGGTTATAGGCATTGGTTCCCTAAGCTTCTAAGTGACAATCATCTAGAGGTTACTAGTTCAATTCTGACTGCAGGGGATTAACAAAACAGGAATACATAACACTTGTACTCGTTTATGGTTAAGTGAATCAGAGTAAGTGACCCCCGTGGATTAACTAAAGGACGTGGTTCGAAGTTACGTGTTGGCTTCCGAGTTCGACAAGAAACACCTGAAGAAGGACGGATATATCAGCTGAAACGTTGTAAATAAAACAATAAAGATGAAGACAATAGTCCGAAAACTATTAATGATAAAAACTATCACGCTTCGTCTCAGAAATTCAAACAACTAAAACATATATTCCAACATTTCCGTGTTTATATATATATATATATATATATATATATATATATATATATATATATATACTTTAAGAAAAACAACGAAACCGGTCACATAGGATTATAAATTTATTTCCATCCTATTACGCATTTTTGAAGTTTCCAAAAACACAAAAAAAATAACAGGACTTAACTTCTTGTCCTGATGGAATCACTCCCAACTCCGGTTTAACTGGACCAAATATATATATATATATATATATATATATATATGTGTGTGTGTGTGTGTGTGTGTGTGTGTGTGTGTGTGTGTGTGTGTGTGTGTGTGTTTGTGTGTGTGTGTGTATGTGACAACAAAAAACGGTTTATAAAAGCAAGATTTTATTTGAGCAATAGACTTTAAATTCTCAATTCCCAGTCCAACTTGCAACGGAAAATATTCTTGAAGTTTATGCAGTTTTGGAGATCTTTAATCTATCTATCTATCTATCTATCTATCTATCTATCTCAGCTTATTTAAATCAATCTATCAGTTCCCTTAAGACATTTTTATTAAATCTATCAATCTATGACAGTCTCTTCAGATCTATCTATCTATCTATCTATCTATCTCAGCAATATTTTAATGTATATATATGTACGTATGTATGTATGTGTGAGTGTGTGCAGTTTCTTTTAAAATGCATACAAATCAATTTTCCTTAAAATACATATTTCAAATAAAACGGATCCAACTTATTTTTACTCATTGAGTTTTAAAATATTTTGTATATCATCCTATTCCCAAATCGTTTTTCCCTGTCTCCTTTATGTTGCTCTTCACCCGATCATAATATTATCATTATCATTATTATTGCTATTTTGAACTATCATTTCTTATTATTCCATGATAATCATTTTACCTTTTTCATATGTTTATATTCTGTGTGAAAATTGAAACAAACAAAACGGAAAAAATGTTGAATTTTTATTGTTTCGGTTTTGTTAAGTTTTAAAAAAAGGAATTATCTCCCTTTGCTTTGCATTTTCCCGGTTCTTTTGTTCGTCTGCTACTTCACTCAACGAACCTCCTGACCACAATCAACGGCCAGTTTGTTGTATTGTTGACAAGAGGCCATTGCAACAAACGCTACAACCACTACACTCGTCGAGGCGTTTCTAGTGTTGTCTTCATTCACCAGATGTCTTTAATTTCTTCTTTCTTTCTATGCCTTTCTGTTTTTCTTTTTTTTTTCTTTTTTCTTTTCATTCATTTTTCTTCTTCTCTTTTCCGTTTTTCATTTTTCTCTTTTACATTTTTTTCTTCATTAACTTCTTTCTTATGATTTTTTTAATAATTTTTTTTTTTTTTTACTTCTATTGCTATTTCTTAATTTTTCTTCCCTTTTTCTAAACGTCTTTCATTCTATATTTGCTTACATTCCTTTTTTATTGCTTTTTTTTTTCTTTATTTCATTTTTTCTCACATTCATTACATTTTCTATTTCAGCATTTTTTCTTACTTTATTCATGGAAATCTATTTCTTTTTCTTTTTTTCTTTCATTTTTGGTTCAGTCGGCTAGTGCTGACGAATACACCGACTGCATCTCTGCAGAGAGGTAAGACTTCCCCAACGAGTGTCCTGATTCATGACTCTAATAATCTGATGGTGAAGCTCCAGTAATACTGGAGCTTTGGGGATTGCCGAGTACTTCTTTATTGCCATCGCTCAAAGGTATTCTCTAAGCCGGAGTGTTAGCACCTGGTATTGTTCTATGTATGGGTCAGATAGAATTAAACTGTGTATTTATGCTAAAGTGAATTGTTTGAAATATAAATTTATATATATACAAATGGATTTGGCATTAAATAACCTACAATGGTTGATATGGCATAAAAACAAAGCAAAGCTAACTTCCGCTTTTCTTTTAACATTTTTCTTTCTTTCTTTTAGAGGTATCTCCGTGGCCTAATGATTAAGGTGCTGGAATGCAGCCTCTAAGTAAACGTGTTCGAATTGTAGTCTCGCTGTTAAATTCATTAATACCCTTGGAAAAGGAATGATTACCCAGGTATGGGTTAAATAGTATTACTGAAGGTTTTGGTATTAAATAATCCTGGGAGGTTGATATATTATTAAACAAAGAAACTAAGCCTTCTTTGTTTTATTATTTTTTTAACTTAATTCAAAATAGATGTTATACGATAGTTACACAATTAACTTTTCTTAAACCAATTAAAAGATACTTTCTCGGTTTTAGCATCCGAACTCATAATGAAATACCTGGTAAAACAGAAAGTCTTAATAATAAAGTTTAAGTGTTTCTCCATCTCTGTTATTTTGCAGTTTACCAAGTTTTTTTTCTTTTTCTTCAAACAGGAGGCAAACACACACACACACACACACACTCTCTCTCTCTCTCTCTCTCATAACACTCACACACATACATAATTTTATTCAGTCCTCTTTTTTCCTTCTCATTATACTTTTCTATTCAAGTTTTCATTTTCCCCTTCTTTATAAGACTCATTCACCACCTTTCCGTTTTTCATTTTTTATTCCTGTTAATTCCTTTTCTTCTTTCGCTTTATCTCTTCCCTTTCTCTTTTTTCCTTAACCTCTACAATTTTTTCGTTTTTTTCCCCTCCACTTTCTATCTTAATTTCGTTTTTGTGTATTCCTGTGTCTGACACATCTGTTGATAAGGTTCCAGATCTGAAGATCTGTGAAATGTGGAGTTAACTTTTCATTGCTATCTCATTGCAGGGATTGAACCCGTTTCAGTTCATCTATTGGTTAGATCAGATCGATCAGTTTGGAAATTATCTGTGTTGGATTAGTGGGGATGTTATTTGTAGATAAATGTCTGAAACTTGAAACAATCAAGTTTTTTCTTTTTTCTTGACTGCAAATTGAAATCCTATCTAGAAAAAATTAAATGCTGCAGTGAAGTGTGTGTACTGCGTCTAATAAAATCATAACCATGATAGACATATCGTATCATATAGTTTATCATGTAATCCATTTTGGAAATCCTGGGAATAATATTGTCATACTGGAAACAAACATTGGAACAAACATTGATGGGAAACAAATATATAGCATTAAATATGAATGTCATCTAATGCGTTCTTTGTCTACTCTCTCTCTCTCTCTCTCTCTATATATATATATATATATATATATAACACACACATATACACACACACACATAGAGAGACACACATGCACTATCTATATATATTCATGGTGCGTGTGTATATGTGAGTATTTAGGCAGCAGATTTTCTTGGTACCATATTTTATTAAAAATGACAATCAAGCATTTAGAGTTGATTTTTTATTAACATTTTCTTGTTGACAGGCAAGATAGCACAAATGTAGATGGAGGATTTTTAGTAATTGTCCAAAATCTCTGATACTGTAACACGATTTCCTGAAAGTTCGACATTCGTTGGTCATCACCGAGG
Source organism: Sepioteuthis lessoniana (assembly GCA_963585895.1). Taxonomy (NCBI): domain Eukaryota; kingdom Metazoa; phylum Mollusca; class Cephalopoda; order Myopsida; family Loliginidae; genus Sepioteuthis; species Sepioteuthis lessoniana. The sequence continues at coordinate 60,786,167 of OY757940.1, forward strand.
ACTTGGGTATGTGCTTTAGAATATCAGAGGTTTTGCAATCAGTGAATCTTTTCGAATGAGAACGTTCACTACATGCAGATGACTTCATGAACGTGCTGTTCATTTGTGATGGTTTGAACGTGTAGAAACACGTGGGATAAACCTATGGTATATGTCCAATAAATCGACGCATATTTAAACAAGCAAAACACCTTTATGAAATAAAAAGTCCAAAGGTAGATTTGGAGCGTAAGTCCGTTTTTCAATCCACTTATGAGCTCAACATGTATAATAAAATCTTCTTCCTTGATGTTTTAGTTGGCTCACACAGTTATAATTGTGCGTCCGTTTATAAAAAGTTACTCTCACCACTTTAAGTACAATGGTGAATGCCTCCAAAGATAGAAGAGTGCCGTAATAAAAAATAAATAATTGAGCCAAACTTATCTTCTCTTCACATGCACGATTCAACAAAGTTTTAAATAAAACTGAGCAGACTCTAAATAATTACGACTTTCCAAAATATATCGTAGATGAATAAATAAAAAGAACTCTACAGGCCTCTATCCATTGTACTTTAAATCATAATCCTGATAAAAATTAAAAGAACGTTAACTTATTTGGAGCAATCCAGGGAATGGAGTAGCGCCTTCTCCTACACTGCGGTATAGTAGCTATTGAAAAGGGAGCCTTCGGGTCACCCTCGACTAAGGTCGCCAACTTTACTACTTTTACAGGGCCACAAATATTCCATAATATTTGTAGATAACACAAACATTCTATTTTCAACAAACTGCAAAATAAGTCTATAACTACAAGAGCCATACTTATATTTAAAGAAAAAAACAGAAAAAAAGAGACACCAAATGCAATCAAACGAAAAATGATGAATAGGATATTCAAAATGAATACAATGTTCACAATATTATACTTGTTATACATATATATCATCCATAGAGATCAATGAACGTTTAAAATTCCTCATATACTAAAATTTTTAAGTTTGCCTCACCGTTACAAATAATGTTGCACGTTAAATCTACCATAAGACACAATAAATATCACGTGTCAATTCTCTTATCCATTTGGAGAATGTATCGTTATCGTCGTAGAAAATGGACACGGCGACACGAGTTCAAATCCTGGACGAGACTGATTGCATTTCACATAGCACTAATACCCTTGGGAAAGGTATGAATCCAATTATTCTCCCTCCAGCTATGGGTAAATAGTAGGACTGACTAGGTTCTTCAGCCTTGGTTAGGCAACTAGTCTAGGAGAAGGAAAAACTCTGAATTCAAACCTGTTAAACTCCGCTTAAAAATTGACCTTGTGTCATATCCTGCCCGAGCGGAGGGGTTGGGTAAATAGTATCCCTCAGCATTATAAGGTAAGGATCAAGGGTAAAATGGAGTAATCAAGAGAATGGAATGTCGCCCTCCCCTACACTACGGTATAGTAGCTATTGAAAAGGGAGCCTTCGGGTCACCCTCGACTAAGGTTGCCAACTTTACTACTTTTACAGGGCCGCAAATATTACATAATATTTGTAGATAACACATTCTATTTTCAACAAACGGCAAAATAAGTCTATAAATACAAGAGCCATATTTATATTTAAAGAATAAAAAACAGAAAAAAGAGACACCAAACACTTAATAAAATCTCTTTCAGCTGAGACACTGGAAGGCTCACTTATATTTGAGATAGGTGTATAGTTCTACAGCTTCAGCGATGTAGTCATGTGATCCAGATCCGTGTTTTCCACTCATTCAAGCCAGAACCAACTGACTGCGCGTACAAACATAACGTCCACTGCGCACTAATTCGAAAAATTTATTGGAAAGAAAATGTTAAAAACACTCAAATCCTTAATGATTGTATGCCACCTTTAATAATTATGATAATAATATTTACAAACACACACACACACACACACACACACACACACATATACATAGATATATATAGACGAACCAGACATGCAGGACACTGCTGGAGAAGCAGGGACGAACTCATAAGAGATGTACTCTTATGGACCCCCACACATGGCCGTGAAAAAGCAGGACGACCAGCACGAACATACATTCAGTAGCTATGTGAGGATACGGGATGTTGTCCTGAAGACCTGCCTGGGGCGATGAACGATAGGGAGGTGTGGCGAGAGAGGGTCAGGTATATCCGTGCTACCAGCGCGACATGATGATGATGATGATATATGTATGTATATATTACAGTGCTTATTTCTATATTTACAAACAAACATTTGAAACAATTTATGACATATTGTCTATTATTCAAAGCCAAATCCTGCTCACACACACAAACACACACACACATATATATATATATAATTTGTAAACACATTTTGTAAGTAACATGTTTAAGCGAGCCTAAGCTCTTTTGTGCACACATTTAAATAGTTTCAAATATTGCTATATAACAATCACGAGTTAACATCAATCATTTGTTTGCACTTAGAGTAGGCTCAGATGACACATAGAACCCTATCAAGTACTACCATCACAGGTTCGAGTGGAGCTGGGAGCAATGCTAATAAAGGAGTTCTCCTCATACGCCAAATCTCCTTAGCTGGAGCCTCGCCATCAGATGTCATATCCTTGTGACTTAGGACCATATAATTGTATACAAATTATTATCATTAGATAAAAATACTTGAAACCGTGTAACTGTGTGCAAATTATTTATTAGAACATTGTTACTTGTTGCATGTAATAGTTTCCAAAAGATTATCTTCTGAGACTGAAAATCAAGTAATTGTGTACGACTTAACAAAAGCAAATTAGTTGTAATTCTTTATGTTGAAATTTTCTTCATTCATTACTATCTATCTATCTATCTATCTATCTTAGTCTGTTCATATCTATCTATCTATCTATCTATCGTCCACTTTACCTATCTATGGAGGTGTCTTCGTGGTGTAATGGTTAAAGTGATGGACTGCAGAATCGTAGTAAGCGAGTTCGTTTTCCAGTCGCGCTATTACGTTCACTTTCGGGCAAATACCCTTGGGAAAGGTATGAACCCCCTTATCCTCCCAGCTATGGGTTAAATAGTACCACTACTGTTCTTATTGGAGAATGGCTTTGGCATTAAATAACATACAAAGGTTGATATGCCATTAAACAAAGAAACCAAACCATTTACCTATCTATCTGTCTCTCTTATTCTTTCTCTCTCACTCACTTTATTTCTCTTTTCTCTGGAAGTTACTTTCATTTTCACTCTTGTAGCTTTTTTCTATCCTTTCCTTCCGTCTCCTTTCCTTAACCACTTAAACACCATTCATCCATTAACTTTACATTCTCACGATTGATCCATTTCTTTCTTTCTGTTTACTTCCTATTTTGGCATGTTGCATGTCCAGTTTACTGCTTTTGAAACTTTTTTGTCGGCAATGTTTTTTTACTTGATTTTTCTTTTGTTTTTGTTTTTTGTTTTGTTTTTTTTCATTGTTTACATTCCTCACCGTGGTTTGTCTTTGTTTTGTCCGTTGATTCTTCGTCTCTTTCGAATCCCTTTCTTGAACACTGTCCTCTTTAAAAGAAATCCCGTTTTCATCAAATAGCTCCTTAAGTATTCCTAGAGGTGTTCTTCACGAAATGCGAATTCATTGTCTAGAGACGCTGAGAATTCTTCAGAATAGAATAAACAGAAACAGAACAAAAATAAAATGCGACGGAGAAACGAACAATCGAACTATCTTGAAACAAAATACAACAAAAAGAAAAGTTTGAAAATTCTGAAGGTAAACATATAATACATCATATTGCAAAAAAAATAAATAAATGAATATACAAAAAGAAAAAAACTAACAAGGACAAGAATTTGGACCTAATGAAAAGAAATAACGAATGAAAGAAATAATGAATGCAAAAACACAGAGAAAAACACGAAAGAAAGACATGACAAAAGAAGTAAAGGCATACTGAAATAAGTAGATAAAGAACGAAAAAACGAAAAAGAATTCTGGTGACCAAAAGAAAGAAAGAAAGAAAGAAAAAGAAAGAAAGAAAGATCAAAAAGCCAAAAAAAAAACCAAAGAATGACCTAAAGAAAAAGGAAAAACAAAATAAATAAAGATCAAAAGGAAAAAAAAAACAAGCCAAATAAAGAAGAAAAGACAAAGAAAGATTTTAACAAATAGAAAGAAAGAAAGGAAGAAAGAAAGAAAGAATTACCTAAAGAAAAATGGATAAAACATAATAAATAAAAATCGAAAGAAAGAAATTAGCTAAAAAAAGCAAAAAAGAAAAAGAAAGAAAGATAGATTTTAACAAATAGAAAGAAAGAAAGAAAGAAAGAAAGAAAGAAAGAAGCAAAAAAAAAAACCCCAAACAAACAAACATACAAACAAACAAACAAACAATAATTCATCTCACATAAAATAAAAGCAAACATCTTGAATGAGCAGAATAGTTAGGAATGTCGCTCAGAAATTGATTATAATAAGTGAAAATAAGCATATAAATATAAATGAAAATAATGTTGAAGTACATGCCCAGTAGGGTAGGTTGATTTTTCACTTTTTTTTAAATATCAAAAAGAATAATGCACTGAAAGTTGCGTATATACCTATTAAATACTCATGCCAAAAATTAGATCTGAATCTTCGACGGTTTTTTGCTAATTTGGCATGAAAGATTTTGAATAAACACATACTGAAAAGTCCTCGATTTTGCCAGATTTGGCCTAAATATTGATGTAAAAACCAAACAATTTCAGTATTTAAATTAGGAAATCTTATTTTACTTTATGGAAATATAATAAATAAATTATAACAAAACTTCAAATTGAAAATTGAACACCTACTCCACCTTGCTTTACCTGTGTCGAGTCTAAAATGCTATTATTCAAGCAATAATATTCGAATATATTGAAAAAAAACTTTTTCCTGATATGAATTGAAATACAACAAATAAACAAATATGGAAAAACAAATAATTGTTTAATAATTTTTATATATGGAATCAAATAGTCCCATATATGAGCCATTAGATGAAAACGCTGGTCTCAATTGTTGGCACAAAACTTTTGCAAGTATGTGCTGGTACCTTGCTTCAAAGCCATACACGGATTGAGAAGCCTCCGTTACTAAACCTGAAAATTTAATTGCACCTTTACTTCGAGTGGAAACTCCTGTGTTTTTTCCTGCCATGTTTAAATCAATATATCTGTAAAAAGAACATATATATATATTGTCTGAAAATACACGAAGATGTTTTAAAAAAATTGTAAATAAATTTCGAAATACATTAAAAAAAAGTAATAATGTTTACTTACCAAACAACTGTATTGTACTGTTTAGTTCCTAAATTAACTCGTAAACCGACTTTTCACTAAAAAAAACCACTAAATTTTAAAATATAGATAAATTACAATAATTATAAAATGTTTAAATATTTTAATAGTATGTCTACTTTGCGAAATATAAATATTTGCGTTAATTATAAGGGTAAAAAACATAAACAAACCGAAGTACTCCGGAGAGATATTTACCACCGGTGAAAGCCGAAAAAATATCTAGTAAATAAAACGAGATTTAGTAAGTCGTTATTTGTAGTTTAAACTATATATTTTGATGTATTTTATTTTTGTTTTTGGTCATTTAATTAAACATAATATGAAAATGGATAATAAACTTAAAAATATCAATAATTTAATAAATTTTTATTATTTAATTTTCCTTTAGTCTCAGTTTTAATTTTATGGATACAGGTTTCCAGCGTAAACCGATATCACGACTAAAATCACAAAATATTATGTCTTTATATCCGTTTTCACAAAAAAATACAAAATTTTGAAAAAAAATATTTCGTGGGATAATTTCTGATGTTATTTTGCAAATTTCACCGCATTATTCTTTTTACAGTTCCAAAATCGACCGACCCTAATGCCCAGTGTAGATCAGGAACCTTTCTGACAATGTTCAAACAGTAACCAATTATAATTCCAAAAGGATTTGAAACTAATTATAATAGTAATTACTTCAACTCTCCTCCTTTGGTAGCATTTTAAATTTGGTCGTTTTTTACGCAGAGACAGTCCCATACCTAAGTACATGGGTGGTTGATTCCAAACATGACTTAACTTATGAGTTTGCAAAGATAATAAAGCTGACCATACTTCTTTTAACCGAGAATTTTGATACAGTTGAAGGGAAGGGAAAGTTTACTTAATTTATCTGATCTGCAATCATCAATAATAGTATAATAAAAGAAGAATGGTCGCAAATATATCATTACTATTTTTGTTATTTTCTTGTTTTTCAAACCAGTTCTGCCTGGTTGCCGTTTACTAGAATCTGAATGACAGCAAGGCTTCTTCGATTTCTTTCAAAATATCCCAGCCGTTTTTAGTTGGGCTATGTTTTATATGGTATCGATTCTTCCTCTAATCTCTAATTCACCCAGAATTTTCCAGGGATTTAGGGACCGTTCTAAGGGAAATAACTACAACTGGTATGATCGTCTCTTCATATTCCACAGATTGTTCTGCTTTCAGGCCATATCTAGGTATTTGTCTATCTTTTCGCTTTCTTTTATTTTGCCTCTTTAGTCCGTTGCTAAAGCAAAATCTTTGTAGATGACAAGTTTATTTCTACTTGTTAATTAATATTGTCTAGTCTTCTGGTTGGGATTTTGTTCCCAGTTTGTTCTTTACTATCCCGAAAATTTTTACGCCTCTCATTTTCATGAAGATATTACACAATTTCTCATCAAGGTCAACTTTTAATCTCGAGCACAATTCCCAGGTAATGACGTTTCATACTTTGTCATACTTACTTTTGTATTCTTTTTGTACCAGTTTGCTGGATTTGATTTTTCCGATTCACTTCTCAGCATCCTAGGCAATCACAACTCTGCTGCAATCTGGACAGTTTCAGACATTGCCCGAATCTAAACTTCTCTATGTTTCATTTCTCGGTTTTTCGGGATTGACTCAATGTTTTCAATCATGATATGCAATAAGTGTTAACTTCCGGTTCCACAACTTTTTCTAATCTCGGGTAAGATCCAGGTATATATCAAATTCTTCTTTTTCTTCTTCTTCTTCTTCTTCTTCTTCTTCTTCTTCTTCTTCTTCTTCTTCTTCTTCTTCTTCTTCTTCTTCCAAATGCATAATTACAATTGGTATCACCGTCATCCACATATTCCGCTGCATTCTAGAAAGGTGCAAGTACTTACATCTCTTCTTGTTTTCTTTGATTTTCATTCTTTGGTCCGCTGGGATGGCAAAGTCCACTATTCAGCAGGATCTCTTTTATATAACTATCACTAAGTCTGGTCTTCCGACCAGGATGAGGTAATCAGTTTTTATCTGAAAATCCCAGAGAATCGTTTGCGTCTCATTAACCAGGAAGGATTCTGGCTTGTACATATAGCACTTGTTCGTATGGTCAAATTTTTATTTCGAACACAGTTCCCTGTGGATCCCCTCCCCCATCCAGTTGTGTCTAGTCTTGCATTTTTTGCACTATTTTGCTGCATTCACTTATAATGTTAGAAAAGATTTAGTTTTTCTCTTAACGTTTTCTTTCTTAGCCTTTTCCAGGTCTTCTCGTGTAAGTTTTCGTTAATTTGTCGCTTGAAATATCCATAGAGTTGCTTTTCTTTCCATTTCTATATCCTAGTTATTGTTGTATATTGATCTTTAATTTTCTTGTTGTACTTTTGTCATTGTAACTAGCTTTTCTTTGCGCTTTTGTAGTCTTCGATTCATCGTATTGATGCATAGACGCTATCTTCAATGCTGGTGAGTTCTCTTCCTCCTTCTTTTCTTGACACATTCAATCTGCATCAGTCATCTCTTTGGCATCGTCATTTATTTTCTTGCCCGCTGTACCATTTGTTGAAGTTCTTCCGATGTCCATTTCAAGAACGGTCCCGAGTATCTTATAAGGAAGTCAGCTCATGTGTTTACCCTTTTGATGAAATTCCAGCTGCTGAGCTTGGTTTTGAGAAGTTTTCTCGTACATCTAAGATATTCCGTTTTAGTTTTTTAATCTCTACTTGTTTGATGATATCGGCGCCGAATATTCCCAAGTACATGTAAATTTCCTTTTTCCCAATGGCTCTTTTTTCCGCTTCTCTTTATTATCATGGTTCCGTTTTGTGCCAATTTCTATCCCTATATCCTAACTCTATATTTTTATCGTCTATATTAGGGTCTTCAATTTTTTTTCCTTTTTTGGCAAACAGTTTAATATTGTCCATGTACATTACGTGGTTGATTTTTTCTTGTGCTTTTGTAAGTTTGTATCCCTTAATGCATTTCCTAAATTCCTGATCGATTAGCATCATCGCTATTACAAATAGTAATAGTGACAGCGCATCTTCTTGAAGATATCTCTATGGATTTTTACCTCAGCAAATGTTTTTCTCCTGGTGTTAAATTCACTATCCATTGTTTCATAGATCCCGTGATGAACTTTGTCGGATATCTTGTACATTTTAGACAGTCTATTATCCAGCTTTGCAGGACATAATCGTGGAACTATTTGTAGTTTGGCCACGCTTTTACTACCTTTTTTCGTCTTTTTCTACTCTACATGAGGATGTGTTGATTAGTGTAGAGTACATCACTTGTTCCTTTTGTTTTCTTGTGGCATGCTTTCTGTTCTTCGGGAAATAACCTTCGACAGACAAGTGAGTAATAGATCCCATTAATTTAAGTCGTTAGGATTTTCCGTATCATCAGTAGACACGTAATGGGTCTGAAGTTGATAGGGACGGGTTTTTTGTGGGGAGGGTCTTTTTGGATCAAGGTAGTCTCTGAGTTATCTATTCAGGTATATTTGCTTCTTCTAAGGAACTACTCAGTAGAAGAGTCAGACTGGCGTTGATAGAGGTAGATCTTTTAAAGCAGTATCTTCGTATGCCATCTTGGTCGGGCATTTTCAAATTAAGTGCTTGTTTTAGTTTTGCTCTGAGCAATTCCAGTTGTATTATCATCTCAGGGTCCTCTTTAAGTCTTTGTAATTCTTTTTCAATGAGTTATTTATCTATTCGGTTTTTCTTTTATGCTCTTTCTATTGCAATATTTTACTCCAGAAGGGCCTAACCTCTTTCTATTGCAATATTTTACTCCAGAAGGGCCTAACCTCTTATGCTCATGTTTGTTCATATTTGCTCAGGCATTCTCCACTCACTTGTTGGTAGAATTTTCTTTCGTTATTTTGTAAAGTCCTGATTTAATTGCATTGCTTGACCCTGTCTCGGTATTTTTAAGTCTACCTTCTTACGGCTATTTATTTTGATTTATCTCTTCATGATGATTCTTTAGATTTGTCTGTAGTTTTGTTTTAGTCTTTCCCCGCAAACTTTTTCTTATGGATTTTCCTCCCCGGTATCTTCGCTTCTTGTTGCAATTTCTTTATCTCTCCTTCTAGTCTCCAACCGAGTTTTTCACACCAGCTGTAGCTGATCGTCTTTCATTGAAGTTTTAATGTCAGCAAGTCTCCTCAGATCTCCAGGACTCGTCTCAGTATTCTGACCAATCTCAACAATGCTGTAGTTTGAATAGTCTCGATTCGTCCTCTTGTTCTTTCGCTCCACTTTCCAAGCCCTTGATGATCCATCCAAGAGCTCCAATTGCAATTGGTATCACTATCACCTTCATTTTTCACTGCTTTCTTAGTTCTTCAGCAAAGTTAAGGTATTTGATTCTCTTTTCACTTTCTTTGATTTTTCCCCGGTGGTCTGCTGGGACAGATAAGTCCACTATATGGTGAATTTTCTTTTTTGTTACTTATCATTGTCTTGTATTTTCATTATTATCAAGAAGAAGAAGAAGAAGAAGAAGAAGAAGAGGGACGAAGCTCAGAAAAAAGTCAACACTACCATCACTTAGTTCTTCGACTCTCCTGTCTCTGTAACATAGCCATACATGAATACGTGAAATAGTCATAGAATGTTCATAACGCACATATATAGATAGGACATAGGAATCCCGAAACACAAAAAAACACTTACCACTTCTTCGTTCCACATAGCACTAATACCCTCCAGCTATGGGTAAATAGTAGGACAGACTAGGTTCTTCAGCCTTGGTTAGGCAATTAGTCTAGGAGAAGGAAAACTCTGAATTCAAACCTGTTAAACTCCGCTTAAAAATCGACCTTGTGTCATATCCTGCCCGAGCGGAGGGGTTGGGTAAATAGTACCACTTCTTAGTTCAGGGACGAAACTTTTTATTACCTTTGAGTTAAAAAGTTTTTCGACATAAGGAGAGAGGCACAAACTTTCTATGCTAACTTTTCCATCTGTCCCCTCCCTCCTCCATCACGTGCGACACCTGCTGCCAAGCCTCGGCGAGCCCCGAAAGTCAACCGTCTTCCTCGGACGCTAAAATTCAACTGACTTTTCTCAAATCTCAGCCCACGCTTCCGGTGCGTGACGTCACTCACATCCCTGGTTATATCCACTATCTGGGATTTTTATTGTGACATCTCTGAATGACACATCCTCCTCGCACGCGCGTGAACACCTGCGCTCATGTTTGCACCTAACTAACCCATGCGCTAAGCGAAAGGTTCTCAGCCTAATTAAACCGAAAGGCAAGATATATAAAACGAAATCCCTCGACCATTATATTACGTCTCGGCTAACTCTTCACAACCACATAATCTCGATTTCGTTCAAATACTTCAGTAGTATGATATATGCAACTACCAATTAACCTTTTTTTTACGTATACAACTAAATTTCTACGATCAATTAATATAATGATACAGTTAAAGAAGATGTACTATATATACTCACCAACCCCCAACAATAGTAGATTGTAATATAAGGTTAAATTTTTAGAATGATTTTAATAGGTTTGAATTAAGTTTCTTTCTGCTAGACCGGTTGCTATACTAAAGTTAAAGATCCCTACCTTTCCAAATATTTGCTAATCATCATCATCATCATGTCGTGCTGGTAGCACGGATATCCCTGACCCTCTCTCGCCACCTTTCCCCATCGTTCATCGCCTCTGGCAGGTCTTCTGGACAACATCCTGTATCCTCACATAGTTACTGAATGTATGTTCGTGCTGGTCGTCCTACTTTTGTACGGCCATGCGTCGGGGGTCCATAAGAGTACATCACTTATGAGTTCGTCCCTGCTTCTCCAGCAGTGTCCTGCATGTCTGGTTCGTCTAACTTGAATAGTTTTCGTGATAGGAGGCAGGTGGCCGTACAGTTGGTGTCTTGTGGGGTGTTGCCGACAGGACTTGTTCAAGATTGCTCGCAGCATTCTTGTGTAATTGCTGTCTAGCTTCTTCTCCAGCCGTTTTGTTAGATTCCATGTAGTGCATCCATATAGCAGTATCGATGCGACCGCTGCCTGGAAGAAACTGCGTTTCACTTTATCGGTTAGGTTTGATTTCCATATAATCGATAGCCTATTGATAGCTCTCCATGCTTTCGTTAACCTCGTGTCCTACCTTTCCCAAGGATATTAAGACAATGTTTAGCCTTTGAACTTGCGTTGCCGTCTTCATTTCCAGCGAAGAGGATTTATTATATATAATGTATATTTGTTATTTCAGAAGTGATTCATCAAGTGGAAACTCGCTGGAATAATATCAAGAAAACTGTATCTTAGGAAAGTAATATTTTTACATTCATTCTTTATATATGATTAGCGTAACGTTTATCATCGTTGGAAATGGAATTGGCAACCCAGGTTCAAGTCATGCAACAGCCACTGACGATCACGATACTCCAGTGTGTATTCGTTTCCCAATAATTCCCCCAAATCCACCTCGACAGACATTTTCCTTTCTGTTCCTGTTGTTTACGTAACAGAAACATTCCGTTTGTTGAGTAGGCACTTCCTGTCACTAAATTTACTATGGAATTGAGAATCTTTTTTACAGGGGGTCTCAAAATAGATGCAACTCATTATTATGATAATAATTTATTACTGAGACAAAAACAATGGCAGTCATTTGGAACACATTCTGTAAAAATGCATTCCTGGAGCGAGAGTCAATGTGTTTTTTTAAAATTGTTATCATATCAGCTTCCAGGTTATGTGATTTTTTTAGGTTCTTGATTCAATAATAAATCATTATCATATTAATGGTTTGCATCTTTTTTGAAACAGTTTTGAATAATTTTGTCAGCAAATAAGTAGTGCTGCAAAATATTTTTCTTTTCTTGTCCAAGATATTGTGATCGAGGATTAATAGTTGTTATTGTATGCTACTTTCAAATCTGAAACAAAAAAAAAAGAAAACCCACAACATTATTCGTAGTAGAATCATTAGCAGTCATATGGATCCCGTGTGTATTGAGAAAACCTATTACTTCAGAAAATCAAAGATGACCAATCGTGTGTGTGTGTGTTTTCATTACCGTGACAGGAAACGGATACGGGGAACTAAGTTCAAATCCTGGACGATGCTGCTTGTATTTCAAATTGCGTTCATACATTGGGGAAAAGGAATGAAACCTATTATTCTCTTTTAAGCAATGTGGGTATATTAGGACAGACTGGACTCTTTAGCCCTGGTATGGTTACCAGTCTTATAGAAGGAAAACAATAAATACAAACTTCTAAAACTCCACTAAAAATTTACCTTGTGTTACATCCTGCTCATGTCAAAGGTTCGGTATATATATATATATATACATATATATCTGATAATCATTTTATTGTTAGTCCACGGCATAATTCAGGTTTTTATCAGTATTTATAAGTCATGAGGAGTAATGAACCTTATTCTGCAACCAATTGCAACTAGAATCTATAGCCATATTAAGGCAACGTTTCTAGATGAAAGAACGATCCTGAGTCGTTCTTTGTTCAAGAACAGTTGACTTATTATGACTAAGAATATTATTTTGCCGGACTATCGGCCTACGGAGTGGAGTTTTCACCAATAGCCCGGGAAACCGGGGCTCAATCTCAAGTCGAGTCATACCAAAGACTCAAAAAATGGAACGTGATGCCACCTAGCGTAATACAGAGCATTATAAGGTACGGATCAAGGGTAAAGTGGAGCAACCCAGGAAATGGAGTGTAGTAGCTATTGAAAAGGGATTCTTAGGGCTACCCTTGACTAAGGCTGCGAACTTTATATCTTTTATTTACCACGAGAGGGAGGACAGATAAATTCATGAATTTAAACGCCCCCCATATATATATATATATATATGTATATATATATATCGGTAGCCTACTAGTATAGGAGAAGAAAAATTCTGAATTTAAACCAACGCAATTCCGCTTACATCCTGAACCTTGCGCCACTTTCTGTTCCTGGTTAAGGTATTGGGTGAATACATACTTAAACCTTGATAAATAAAGCTTCAATGACGACAGTTTTTGCTTGCTCTGCTTCCTTAGCTTTTATGGCACATCAACATTTGCTGGTTATTTAATACCAAATCCTCTTTATAGATATATGTTAAATGTATATTATTTGTAAACGCATTTTGCTGATATAATTCTTAAACCAGCCTTCGTGCATTTTTTGCACAAAATTAAACAGTTTGAAGTAATTATATTTACCCTGAATCATTGTTTGAACACAGTGAAGTGGTTATAAGTATTGCTATTTAACAGTAATTATTCCCTTCAACACTACTCATACGTTTGCATTTTGTCAAATTGTTCCAAGTTCTGTTATAAAATTCCAATAATTCTATTTTGCATTCAGACAAACGGTTTCATTTATTCCACATTGATAGTTTTATTTTCACATAGTTGAATGGTTCCATGAATCGGTAAGTAAAACTAATAATTCAATTTAGACAAATTAGAGATTTTCAAGTATTGCTATTCAACAACAATAGTTCAGCATCACTCATTTTTTGCACACAGTTATATGATTCAAGCATTTCTATGTATCACAAACAATTTAATTGAACATCAATCTTTTGTTTACATATAGTTAAATGTTCAATTTCTAACAATTCGATTTAACATACGTCATTTGTTTGAACACAGTTTCAACGTCAAACTGCTCTGTTTGACCCATTCGTATTATAATGGCCGAGGGATTTCGTTTCATGCCTTTGGGTTTAGTTAGGCTGAGAACCTTTCGGTTCAGTGCATAGGTTACTTAGGTGCAACATTAATGCAGGTGTTCATGCGCGGGGACGGAGAAGACGTGTCACTCAGAGATGTCACAATAGCCCAGATGGGAAACAGAGCTAGAGAGTTCGGGTGACATCACGCACCGGAAGCACGCAGAAGATTTTGGGGTTTTTTAAAAAGTCAGTTTGTTGAGATTTTGCCTCTGAAGAAGACGGTTGACTTTCGCTCGCTCGCCGAGGCCTTGTGGCGGGTGCCACACGTGTTAGGGGTAAGGCAGATGGAAAAGCAAGCATAGAAAGATTGTGCCTCTCTCCTTATGTCGAAGAACCTTTAAACTCAAAAGTAATAAAAAGTTTCGTACCTGATCTAAGAAGTTTTTTAATTTTTAATTTTTCTGGATTCCTATGTTATATATGAACATTTTATGAACATTATATGTACGTTTCACATATCCGTTTCATGGGTATGGTCCACATCGATAGGAAGCTATTAGGTGCCATCTCTCCGGGCCAGAGACCAATGAAGGGTATTCCATATTCCCCAAAGCTCCAGATTTCTTTGAGTCATATACAGGATACTCGCTGGGAGGGGGTCTTACCCCTCTGCGGATATGCAGTCGGTGTATTCTCCTACCCCAGCTAATTTGGCCTAATATTTCGAAAATACACCTCGTATATAGATTCATACATAAAAATACAAATAGGTATTTTTTTAAAAAACACAGATAATTAAAGAAATACAGAAAGACATGGAAATGAAGGAAAGGAAGGATAGCTGAGAAAAGAAAAAGACAGAATGAAGGAAGGAAAGTAGAAGGAATGTAAGAAAGGAAGAGAGTAGCTATTTCGTATCAGGAACGCTGTTAGCTGAAGCGACGACTTTAGATGGCATAGAGAAAAAAAAGAAAGAAAGAAAGAGCAAAAGAAAGATCATTTAGAGGAGAAAGAAAGAAAGAAAGACAAAAAAGAAAGAAAGAAAGAAAGAATGCAAAAAGTTTGAAAATAAAGAAATATAAAAGAAAAGCATAACAATGAACGAAAGCATGACAAAAAATAAGAAAGAAAAAAAAAACAAAAATATGAAGAAACTAATAAAAATAAGAAAAATAAAAATATGAAACGGATATTAAGAAAAAAATATGAAAGAGGGAATGAAAAGAGAAAGAAAATGAATTAAAAAAGAAAAGAAAGAAAGAAAGAAAGAAAGAAAATAACGGTAAGAAAATAATGTAAAAGCATGAATACAAAGAAATAGAAATGAAAACTGTTAAAAATAAACAAAGAAGGAGTGAAAACAAGAAAGAGAAGCAAAAGAAAGAAAGAAAGAAAATAAACAAGATAATATATAGGTATGAAAAAAAGAAATATTCATGAAAATGGTTAAAATAAATGAAAGCAAAGGAAGAAGTAGGGAAAGGAAAATAGATACAGAAAGAAAGAAAGAAAGAAAGAAAGAAAGAAAGAAAGAAAGAAAGAAAAAGAAAGAAAGAAAATGTAAAAACATTTAAAATATTAATGAAAAAAGAAAGAAAGAAAGAAAGAAAATGTAAAAAACATTTAAAATATTAATGAAAAACGAAAGAAAGAAAGAAAGAAAGAAAATATAAAACATTTAAAATATTAATGAAAAACGAAAGAAAGAAAGAAAGAAAGAAAGAAAATGTAAAAAAAACATTTAAAATATTAATGAAAAACGAAAGAAAGAAAGAAAGAAAGAAAGAAAGAAAATGTAAAAAAACATTTAAAATATTGATGAAAAAAGAATGAAAGAAAGGAAGAAAGAAAGAAAATATAAAACATTTAAAATATTAATGGAAAACGAAAGAAAGAAAGAAAGAAAGAAAGAAAATGTAAAAAGCATTTAAAATATTAATGAAAAACGAAAGAAAGAAAGAAAATGTAAAAGCATTTAAAATATTAATGAAAAACGAAAGAAAGAAATAAATAAATAAAGAAAGAAAATGTAAAATCATTTTAAATATTAATGAAAAACGAAAGAAAGAAAGAAAGAAAGAAAATGTAAAAACATTTAAAATATTAATAAAAAACGAAAGAAAGAAAGAAAGAAAGAAAGAAAGAAAGAAATTGTAAAAACATTTAAAATATTTATGAAAAAAGAAAGAAAGAAAGAAAGAATATAATGTAAAAGCGCTAAAAATCGAGAAAAATGTGTTAGAAAAAAATTAGACAGCAATAAAAAAAAAATAGCGAACGAATTGAGGAAAAATGCAAGAGATAACTGGTGTTATTAATGTGCGTGGGAATGAGCAATTCAACCTTGTATTAAGCTCAAAAATCGCTGGCCGGACTGAACGAAGCCCTTCACAAAACCTTGCTTCAGTCTGATCCTCACTTTCTGCTCGATTACCTCTCTCCAATTGACCACTCGCAATGTTTGTCATTCTAGTGAGGTTAACACTGAAGAGAGACTGCAAGGGCCTAATCGTCCGGAAGACTCGGCTCCGAGGTCATTTGCAAGAGAAGAGCAATTTGGTCTTTTTGGTATGAACGGCCATTGGTCAGCAGAGAATAAAATCGGACAATCGACAGCTTTGGTGGGAATCTCGTACGGCTGACTGGACCACAAAGGTGTCAGGGGACGGAAATAATGGGGAAGACTTTTAGAGAGTATGCACTAGAATGCATAAACATGGTGGATAGATGAGTTGCAAAGAATGGGGCACCGAATAGGGCTAAATGTGACAGTACTTGATTATATATATATATATATATATATGAAAATCTGTTCATATCTTTCTATCTATCTATCTGTCTGTCTGTGATTCATATCTATGTATAAGTCTCTCCTTACGTCTATGTATCGATCTGGAAATTTCTAATTTTGTAAGCAATGTGTATACTGCTTGATAAGGTAGAAGGAATATAGAACTCTGAATATATATGAATGCCTCAGAATAATGATAATGATTATCTTGTTGTTTTTCTGAAGCATTCATATATATTCAGAGTTCTATATTAAAAACAGAATATTGAGTGAATTTTAAAAAAGAAATATCCTTGAAAAAGAGCATTGATGATTGAAAAGACCAGAGAAAAAAAAACTTCTGAGAATTTTTATATAGCATAAAATTTAAGTTTAAGAAATGTATAGTGATAAGAACAATTAATATTAAGATGTTTCAGTATAATGATTACCGTTGTAAGAGACCGACTGAAGAGACCTTATTTCAAAACATCGACGATGCTGTCTGTTTCACATTGAATTAATCCCTTTTAGAAACGTATGAATACATTTATTCTTCCTCCAGCTATGTGGAAATTGAAGGAAAAATCTGGCCTTCCTTTCTTTTTAAATTTTGAATGACAACAGAGGATTCAAACCTGTTTAACTTCACTTGAAAATGGCCAAGATTGGTTTTGCTTAACGGTACATCAAGCATGGAAGATTATTAATATCACATCCGTTTTCATACATATAAACAGTTTTATTTCAAACAATTGATTTTAGCATACAAAAACAGTCTTATTTCAAACAATTGAATATAACATAAGTACACAGTTTAGTTCTACTTCACCCATAGATAGGACCCTATCAGGTGCTCCCACTCCGGGCCAACGTAGACCTGGAGTGATGACAATTACAGCATTACTGTAACCACACCATCAGATTGTTTAGTGTCGTATGCAGGACTTTCATTGGTGGGATCTAACTCCTCTGCAGAGAAGCAGTCAGTGTATTCTACTGCCCCAGTTAACTGGGCAACAAATGACTAAATAATATATATTAAAGGTAAAATGAACAAAAAAAAAAAATAAACAAAGGAAGAACAAAGGGGATAAAAATCCTCCCAACACAAAAAATAGGTATTCACAAAGAATTAACTGTAATAGTATATTTACATATACAAAACTGGAATTAAACAAAATCAAAACAATCTATTAAAACAATCTTTAGAATAATAAGAATGCAGAAACTTATCTTTGTCATTTAATTCTTATGGGGAAGACGTAAAAGTCCGAAACACGTGTAGAGCACAAGTATATAAAATGATCTAAACCTTAATATCAAATTTGAAATCATTTGCAGACCAACAAAATTATATATATATATATATATATATATATATATATATATATATATATGTATAAGTTTGTTGGTTTGCAAGGCTCTTCATAAGAATCGAGCTCTCGGTAGTCGTTAAGTGGATATATGTAAACAATAACAATGTGATTCATAACCGTTTAAATTTCCTTCGCCAGCGCTGGTTTCCTCGTGGCTGAGTGGTAGAATCTTGGATTGGCCTTTAAGTCAAACAGGTTTCGATCCTAGCTTCGGGAATCTATCCTATCTACCCTCACTGCTGAGTTCTGATAGAACGAAACAGGTCTGTCTGTGGATGACAATATATATATATTAAGCTCATGAATAGATCTAATTTGTACATGTTTAAAAGATGAAATAAAACAAGTTAGTTGCTCAATTTTATCTTTTAAACATGTATGAATTAGGTCTTTCTATATATATATATATATATATATATATATATATATATATATATAGGGAGGTACAGTAGAAGGAATTGTTAACCCGAATTTAAACCCTAGACGAGTTTGTTTGCATTTCACTTCGTGTTAACGCTCTTTAGAAAGGTATTAATGTATCCCTTCTCTTCCCAACTACGAAGGGCAGTCTCGGATCTTTAGCGTTTGTTAGACAAGCAGTCTAAGGGAACAGAAACTCTGAATTAAAACAAACTTTTATATGTTTCAAAATTGATCTCAAGTCACATGACATTTATTTTGACGGGATTCAGTCGGTACACACACACACACACACACACACACACACACACACACACACACACACACACACACATACTATATCTTTCTTTCTCTTTCCCTCTCTTTCTTTCTTTCTCTCTCTCTCTCTCTCTCTTTCATACATACATTATCTCTCTTTCTCACTCTCTCACACACACACATATTCTCTTTCTTTCTCTCTCTCACCGAAACACCATCTCTTTTTCTCTCTCTCTCACACCCTTTATATCTTTTTTCTTTCTCTCGTATACTCACATGCATTCTCTCTATCTCTCTAATTATCTCTCAAACAAACAGAAACTCTCTCTCCTTCAAGCACAAACCCTCTCTTTCTTTCTTTCTCTCTCTCTTTCTCTCTCTCTCTCTCTCTCTATCTATCTATCTATCAATCTATTTCACACTTTCTTTCGCTCACGTCTAAACACACGCACATACTCTCTTTGGTGGTGTAATGGTTAGCAAGCTCGACTAGCAAACCTACACGAATGAGTTCGAGTCTCATTGGGTGCTTCGTAAATTCCCACATAATCTCTTTCTCTATATTACTCTCTCTTTCTCCCACACATACACAAACTCTTTCTCTGTCCTTCTCTCTCTCTCTATTAATCTCTCTTTCTCATTCTCTCTCACTCACACACTCTTTCTTTCTCTCTCTCGCACACCCACAAAACATAATATATATATATATATATATATATATATATATATATATATATGTCACATTAACTTACATAGTTGAAATTGATAATTACAATTAACCCTAAGCCCTTAGATTTGGTGTTTCAAAATTACAGACCAATAATTTAGTACTGTAATTAACAGAAAACACGAGGGTCTTTAAAAAGAAATTGATATCTTTTTTCTTGGGTGTTTGCAATAGGAGGCCCTGTTTATCTTAACATCTTTTTCAGGGAAACAAAAGTGATGACGGCCAGCTTGACATACTTTATTAATAGTTACGCCTGGAATGTTTACTTTACCCGAGAGTTAGTGTGTTTCCACTCCATTGACTGTCTTTTTGATTCAGAATAGTTGTAGTCAACCTCCGTTTAGCCTATTTGTAAAGACTTTTGGACTAAAATACATATTTTCATTACACATCACACATTTTTCCGTAAATTTCACATTTATTTTGCTTTTTCCAAAAATTCCCCTTATTTACTGAATGACCTACATATGCATAATATGGGTTTCAGTTGAAAAATTCTCTATATTCATTGAATAATACTCATATATATCATAAGCTCTTCTTCAGTCCAAAAAAGCCCCGTAAATTATTGAATGAATCTATCTATCTATCTATCTATCTATCTAACTGATTGTCTATCAATCTGTTCACATTCATCTATCTTTTTATCTCGGTTGCTAGCTTTCTTTATCAGGCAGTTAACATTTCTCTCTCTCTCTCTCTCTCTCTCTCTCTCTCTCTCTCTATCTATCTATCTATCTATCTATCTGCTTTTCTTTCACTTCAAATCTATCTATCTCTCTGTCTATCTATCTGTTCACACTTATATTTCTATCAATCGGATAATCTCTTTGTCTATCCTAGTCTTTTCTTAACCCTCTTTTTTCACTCATTCGCTCACACACTATCTATCTATCTATCTATCTATCTATCTATCTTTTTGTAAAACTCAGTTTGAAAGACATGGGAAATCTCCAGTAAAACACGATCAAGTCTGGATAACTTGCAAAATAAACACACTTACCCATGTATTGAAACTCTCCGAACATTGTCTAGCTCCTCATTTATATCTGTTCAACCAAACAAAATGTTTGAAAACAATCGAGAACAGATAGATTGGTTTATGAGAAATTTAATGCGTACTAAAACCTGCTACTTCGTAGCCAACAGACAGCTTCTTTTTTCTTCCGATACAATGGGCCAAAAATTATTTAGGATTTTGTTGCAGTGCCTCTACCTGCAGACAGTAACACTTCACGCATAATTAACTGTCTTCTGTATCTCACCCTTAAATCGGGTAGATTTGTTCAGTTTGTCGTCCTTTTTTGATTTCTGTTTGTTTTTTTGTTTTCAGTTCTTTTTAAGAATAGTCCACAGCTGTTTGGGTAGAAGTTATCTCCCCAGCAATAATTAAATCACAACTTTTTTTTCCTATTTTCTGTTCGGGATAAAGTACCCTCTAGAAGTTTTTAGTTAAAACAAACTAATTTCATCGGCACCAATTTAAGTTTAGAACACTGATTTACACAAATACATTTTTTTAATTCATTTCTTCTGTTGTAATCGGGGTATGTTTCATATATATATTTTTAAAGGGGTATTATTTGTTTTTAGGTGACTGTGAAAATTATTTCGATTTACCAGGTGGGACTTCTTGGGGATGTATTTAAATAAGATTTTTAGAAGATGAAATCTGAAAAAAATATGATAATAATAAATAGAATAGAACAAAATAAAGATAACGCTTAGAACAAAGAGATAGATAGATAGATAGATAGATAGATAGATAGATAGATAGATAGATAGATAGATAAAAGAGAACAGATTGGGATTGAGAACTAAATCGTCAGATAGAAATATAGGGATTAAACAGGATACATCGAAAATGAATACAGAAAGAAACAACATGTATTCCAAAAAACAAAATAATTAAGTAGAGAAAATAAAAGAAAAAAAAATGAACCCTGATAATAAAGTTGGCCCTCATTCAGTTAATTATAAATGTAAGTATCATAGGGGATTACAAACTAATGCTTCTCATTTATTTCCATGAAACCCAGAATAGATACCATAAGAGGGATTATGCTATTGGATGTATTAAAAAATGCATATTACAAAACAGTTTCTATAACATAATTACCCAGTCCGTAGAAGGGTAAGACGCCTCCACCTCGCAATGAGTGTCCTGGATATGACACTAAAAAATCTGATGGTAAGACTGCAATAAAGCTGGAGCTTTGGGGAATGCGGAGTACTCCTTCATTGCTATCGCTCCGGGGTCTACTCTGGCCCAGAGTGGAAGTACCTGATAGGGTCCTATCTATAGGTCAAATAGAACTAAATTACGTACTTATGCTAAACTGAAGTGTTTGTAATGGAACTGACTTTATATGCTAAACTGAATTGTTTGAAATGGAACTGTTCCTGATATTGAAACTGTACTTCCGCTAAACTGAATTGTTTGAAATAGTACTGTTTTAACATTTAACTGTGTGTAAAAAAAAATTATCCTTATACTGAACTAAATTGTTTGAATTATAACTATTTATTTGTATAAAAATGGATTTGGAAGTAAATAACCTACAAAGGTTGATATGCCATAAAACCCAAACAAAGAAACAAACAAGCAAAATATTATATAAAATAATTATTACTGACAATGCCTTTTTGCTAACAATGATTTAGTCCTTACATGATGTGCTTATAAGTGGCAGTAAGCAAATCGCCACATTCAAAACTGCGTCCAACACCTAAAAATGAAGAGCACTTCGATCCGTTCATTAGCGGCAAATGAGCCAATGAAAGATGGACTACATGAAAAACACTTTCTTGATAGCAATGCTGACATTACTGCTTTGAAGCAACGATCCGCTGACGCAGTGGCAAATATTTCATCGAAATACCAAAGTCATTAAATATTTTTTTAAATCATTTCTTCTGTGTTAATCTTGTTATATTTTATAAGTGTATTTTTAAAGGGTACTCTTTTTGTATACATGTATTTACTCAAACATGAGGTGAAACAAGGTCAGTTTTTCAGAGGAATTTACCAGGTATAAATTCAGACTTTTCTTTCTCCAAGACTGGTTGCCATATCAAGTTTATGATCTGAGCCAAATATTTTTGTAAATAGGTGACGTCACTTACAACTACTTCGAATTGCCAGTTGGAATATTTTGCGAGTATATTTATACAAGATTTGCTTGAAAATTAAATTAAATATAAAATTTTAAAAGAGTAAACTTTATCTAATATTTAACAAGATTCTCTGAATAAAAAAGGAATAATGTGAACTTGAAACAAATGATTTATCAGATATAGATATTAAAAAAGGTGAGTATTTAATACTTATCCTCGTGGTGTTTTGGTTAAAGCGATGGACTGCGAAATCGTAGTAAGCGAGTTCGTACTCCAGCAAATTATTGAACTCCCTTATCCTCCCAGCTATGGGTTAAATAGTCCCAATACTGTTTTCGAGGAGACTGGCTTTGGCATTAGATAACCGACAAAGGTTGATATGCCATTAAACATAGAAACCGAAACTTATCAGTTAACTATAAATGTATTTGTTTGGTTGACTAATGGGTTTTGTTTTATGGCATGTCAACCCTTATAGGATAATTAAAGAAAGATCATGTTTTCACACACACACACACACACATACATATATATATGTGTGTGTGTATGTGTGTGTGTGTGTGTGTGTGTGTGTGTTTGTGTTATATCAATGAAAGAAAACTGAACTGACTGTTAATATAGCATTATAAATTTATTTCGACAAATAGCAGTTTGCCGCATGTGCGATTGTCGAAAAAATTTAATCATATATATATATATATATATATATATATATATATATATATATATATATATATACATATATCAGTGAAAGAAAACTCAACGGACAGTTACTATGCCATTATAGATTTATTTCGACAAGTCACGCAGCGATCCGCATCTGCAATCGTCGAAATATATATATATATATATATATATATATATATATATATATATATATATATATATATATATATATTGTTTCGTGCATTGCCGGGTACACCTGCTAGTCTTCTTTTAATTCCATACCCTATCCCAATCACTTCTAACTGTTTCCTTTGTTATTTTTTTTAGGCTTTTTTAACTTTCTACTTTCAATCTCAGTCCTTCACCTGAACGTATAGAATTCCTCCCCCTCTGTTTTCACAGTACGATTCGATTTTTTTTTCCTCCCATCCATCTTACATTTTTCTCCGGCACATCTTTAGAATATTAATTTTTTCTTTTTTACTCTTCATATATATATATATATAAATATATATATATATTTATATATATATATATATATATATATATATATATATATTTAACAAAGTCATATTAAATATTAAAAATAGAAACCTTAGAAATAGAAAATCTAATCGCTAAGTTTTCATTTTTCCGACCCCCGAAAACAGAAAAGTTATTTCAGTAAATATTATTCAATAAATCTTATGCTTACAAAATCGAAGCTAACCATACAAATATATGTAGGTAATTGCTTATGTAACGGCGAGATCCTTTTTGGCTGCTTTTCTATGTATATTGAAATATGGTAATGCAAACACTAGAATTTACCTGCTTTTAAACATTTATGCAAAAGTACACACACACATTCACACTCCTACGCGGATATACACAAAGACTCATACATATAAATTCATGCGCACACACACACACACACACGCACACACACGCACACGCACATGCACACACACACACACATATATATATATATATATATATATATATGCATATCCTCTCTCTCTCTCTCACTCTTACTCTCTCTCTCTCTTTCTCTCTCTTACTCTCTTTCTCATGCAATACACAAACTGACAGAAAACGCACACACAAGCACACACACACACACACACACACACATATATATATATATATATACATATGAATGTGTGTGTGTGTGTGTGTGTGTGTGTGTGTGTGTGTGTGTGAGATGAAAAATAAATGAAAGAATATTTATTTTTCATCAACTTATCAGATCTACCAAAAATATCAACCTTTCCTCACTCTGTCTCTCTCCCTCTCTCTCTCTCTATATATATATATATATATATGTAAATAGGCAGAAGTCTTTTGTTTAAGCATGTTTGATTAAATAATAAAGACACATTTGTCAATTAAATTTATTCAAGATCCTTACAAGTTTCCAGATAATATATATATATATATATATATATATATATATATATATATATATATATATATATATATACATGTGGGCAGGCTAAAAAATTTGTTGGCTGAAAAGGTCATGTAATGACGTCATATATCCTGTTGATTTCTTTTTGACCAATGGTATTCAATCCCAGAAACACTGATGGATGTAGTGTGTGGATCGTAAGGACGACTATATTGAAAAATAAACTGCATTTGGTGACATTACATGAGAGTCTCTTAGCAAACCTATGAACGTTTCGACCAAACGTCGAACTAACACGTTTATATATATGCACAGACACGCATACACACACATAAACACACAGTCACACAAACAAGACACACACTCATATGATTGTACGAGTATGTGTGTGTGTGTGTGTGCTGTGTGCGTGCGTGCGTGTGTGTATATGCGTGTGTGTGTGCGCGTGCGCGTGTGGTGTGTGTGTGTATGTGTGATAAATATGAATCTAATCTGCTGTTCATTGGATGGATTCTGATATAAATTTTCACTGTATAAATTTTCAAATACGTGTGTATTTTATTAAACACTTAACTGAGGGCATCCATAGCAGAAATATTATATTTAGAAATGAATAACATTTTTTTTTTTGAGTAGGAAATATTATTTCCCAATTGCTTATGCCGAAAAGGTGAATGAAAAGACCTATTTTCCCCTTCAAACTATGCTTTTCTGACCTGGGTAATGGAATTTTCAGATTTAAACATTTTCTAGAACATTCCAGGTAGATTCAGTGCTGAGTAGGTGATCAAGAACTTTTTACTCACTTCTAAATATTCTTCTTCCTCTTTTATAACCTCAGTTTAAATACATAAACATTTTGATGCGTATATTGTTTTATTCAGACATTATGTAAATAGAAATTTGCTCGTTTTTTTCTATCGAAAATAGGTTGATTTCTAAATTTCACTTAGCAGTGCTCAAAACAAAGTTTGGAGAAATTAATTGCCTATTTTTAAAAGTTTACATCATTAGCAATTATGATATAAACGATACAATACAGGAACTAAATGTCTCTTACAAGTGCTAATCATGACATAAAAACAAAGTTTGGCGGGAATCTTGGCTATTTTCTATAGTTTCTCAACGAAAGCAATTAAGAAATAATGCATAATATCCAGGAAAAAAATTGTGTTGCATTGTGTAATTTTTGTGCCAAATAAAAGGTTTTTCTTCTTTAATCTCCAAACATACTATTTTATCTGGATACGTAAACACACACACACACACACACACACACACACACACACACACACATATATATATATATATATATATATATATATATATATATATTAGAGACCCTTCTATGCGAATAGGATGTGAAAGAAGATCGATAGTTAAACGAACTTAACAGGTTTTAATTGAGAGTTTTCCTTCTAGATCAGTTACAATAGATAATAGGTTAATTAAAGAGCTCAGTCTGCCCTATAATTTGCATCTAGCGGGAAGTAGAATAATAACAGGAATAACTTTTTCGAGATTATTAGTGTTATGTAAAATGCAAACTTCCTATATATATATATGCAAACGTCCTATATATATATATATATATATATATATATATATATATATATAATATATATATATAGAGAGAGAGAGAGAGAGAGAGAGAGAGAGATGTCGAAGAACGCTATTTCGTGGTAACATTTTTTCTTTAAGAGACTATTTCAATTTGAACTCATAAAAAAACGAACAGGATTGATTTCAGATTTTGTATGCAAATCCGACCCTCACCCAAAGAAATTTAGTGATGCTAATGAAAATGAAGAACGTTACCATGTACCAGTGTGTATATTTTTAAGTGATTGTCTTTTTTCTTCCTTGTCGTTGTCACAGCCCCCACCAACAAAACCCTTTAATTTCTGTTTGCGTATATTTTAATCGTTGGAACTCCGTGTCACATATTTTTCAAAACCAATCAAAAATCTTAAACATTAACCTGTTTTGCTCGCTGTAGCCTTTCATTTAAAGTTAACAAAATCCAAATCAACTTTTGGTTTTCTTATGAAAGTTATACACAAAAAAATTACTTATATGTAAAAATAAAAATAATATTTATTGAATTTTTTTTAAAATCATAATAAAATTGAGATATCCCATGACGGTGATAAACACTATTTGTTAGAGCATACATTATGCATTTCTCGTAGATAGGGCGTATTAAGGATTTATCTTGGTGCAGACTGTTTTAATGTTAGTAAAATTGAGTAAACACTCACATTTTTATTCGTGTTCATCATTAATATAAATGTTTCGGGCAAATGATTGCTCAAAATGTATCTGGTTAATATTCTTACCTGCTTGATATTATTATTAATCAGAGCCGACTTAAATTTATGGGGGTGTCCTTGTGGTGTAATGGTTAGAGCGATGGACTGCGGAATCGTAGTACGCGAGTTCGTACTCCAGTCGCACTATTACGTTCATTTTTGGGCAAATACCCTTGGGAAAGGTATGAACCCCCCTTATCCTCCCAGCTATGGGTTAAATAGCACCACTACTGTTCTTCTAAGAGAATGGCTTCGGCATTAAATAACCTAAAAAGAGCTGATATGCCATTAAACAAAAGAAACCAAACCAATTTAAATTTATAAAATGATAAATACTGCTTATGAATCTGAGTTTCACCTATAATAAGTTGAATCACACACACACACACATATATATATATATATATATCGTAGAAATACCACATTGTTTAACTATTCCGATCTCATGCGATTTACGAAATCATTGATATCACGTGATAGGCTTTCTTTAAGAATACACGTAAAATTTAATTCATTTATATGATAAATTAGAAAATGTTGGAAATTAATTGTAAATGATTTCACAAAAGAAAACTTGGCAAATCTTGTTATTTTAAGAAAGTATTGCAAATGGTTTTACAATTGCAATGCGATGGAATTTTTTTTCTAGGAATGCAATCAAATTATTTTATTAGCTAAGATTTTATTATGTCTTGAAAATGCTGTTAAAAGAAGAATGGATTGTAAATATTATCATAGATATTCATAGCCGATGATTAGACAATTTCAATGCATTGCAACTGATTCTATTTTATGAATCAATTAAAAATGATATTTCTATAAGTATTGGTTATGAATGATATTATTATAGGACGGCATTGCTAATTATTTTATAGAAGAAACAATCCAGATGATTTTACTACAAGAATAAACTGCAAAAGATTTTTTCTCAAAGAACAGGTTATGGAAGCTATTTTTACTGGAATGAACTGCAAATGATTTTATCATAGGAATGAATTGCAATTTTTTTTCTTTTATTAGAGGGATTTTTTGCAGATGTTTTATTATAGGAATGCACTGCAATTTTTTTATTAGATTAATGCATTGCAAATGCTTTCATTTGAGGAATTCAGAGCAATTTTTATTGGAATGCATTGCGAATATTTTTAAGTATTGGAACGAATTGCAAATAATTTTATTATATGAGTGTTTTTATTCGAGGAATCTATTGAAAATTAATATTTTTAAATAATAAACTGCTGGTAATTTTAATGTGGAAATCCATTGCAAATGATTTTATAAGAAAGAATTCATTTTAATTAGAATTCATTTCAAAAGTTTTTTTTTTTTTTATTTGTTAGTTTTTATTTGTTTTGTTTTTTTTTTATAGGAATGCATTGCAATTTTTCTCTATCATCGGAACGAACTGCAAATGATTCATAATATGACTGCATTGGAAGTGATTTTTTTATAAGAATGCAGTTCTTTTTTATTAGAAGAATGGATTGCAAATGTTTTCATTTGAGGAATGCACTGAAAATGAATTTATAATAAAAATAGATTGCAGATAATTTTACTACGGAAATTCACAGAAAATGATTTTATTAAATGAAAATGATTCTTCGATGGGAAGCGTAGCGAACGATTTATCGATGGAATGACACTTAAAACGTTTTCACCATAGAATCAAAATGGAATTCATTGTAGGAATCCATTGAAAAATAATTTAAAATAGGAATGCATAGCAAATTATTTTACATTACAGAGTATATTTAAGTAACGATACTCAAGTAATGACATATGATTAATCAAGCATAATTGTTTCTATTTGAAATAAGTATACATTAGTATATTTTCGAATTTTTATCAAAGCACACTGTCTTTATCACTACACCATGATTTCTTTGTTTAGCAGAAGTAATTTTTTACACAATCTAATTATTTCTGATAACTGAGGAAAGTTTTACTAATGAACAGCTAATTTTGGAAATTTAGGATTAAAATTTTTCCAGTTAATGAGCTTCTCGAGGTTCGTTTCTCTCTAAATCTCCATTGCTCTCTCTATACACACATGCACAATTGATAGTGTTATATATATATATAGTCATCCACAGACAGATCTGTTTCGTTCTATCAGAACTCATCAGCGTGGCTAGAAAGTATCTCCCCGTAGCTGGGATCGAAACTCGGTTGACTCAAACGCCAAGCCAAAGCTTCTAACCATTTAGCCACGAGGAGATATTAGCTACGAAGTACATTTTAAACGGTTATGAATCACAATTACTATTGTTTACATACATCGGTTCAACAGCCGCCGAGATCTCAATTCAAATACGAAGAGACTTGCAAAGGCGCTAATGGTAACACGATTACTTCTTCGCTAGAGAACTCGACCCTACGGCGGTAGGGGAGTATATATCTATCTATATATACATATAAAGTTGGTAACCGTAGTCGAGGGCGACTAGAAAGCTCCCTTTTCAATAGCAACTACACCAAGGTGTAGGGGAGGGCGCTACTCCTTTCCCTGGATTGTTCAACTTTACACTTAATACGCACCTTATATCGCTGAGTGTTAAGCAAGGAGGTATCAAGTACCATTTTTAAAGTCCTTGGTATGACGTGACCTGGGATTGAATCCAGGTCTTCCGAACCATTGCCGAACACTCTACCCACCAGGCTAATTAGCCGGGTAGAGTGTTTGCCAATGGTCCGGGAGACATGGTTCAATCCCAGGTCAAGTCATACCAAAGACTTTAAGAATAGTACTTGTCACCTTCTTGCTGAACACTCAGCGATATAAGGTACGTATCAAGGGTAAAGTGGAGCAATCCAGGGAAAGGAGTAGCGCCCTCCCCTACACCTCAGTGTAGTAGCTATTGAAAAGGGAGCCTTCTGATCTGCGGTCGCTAACTTTACTTATATATATAAAGTAAGTTAAGAGGGTGACCGAAGACTCCTTTTTCAATAGCTAGAACACCGAAGTGTAGGGGAAAGCGCTATTCATTTCTCTCGTTCCTTCACTTTATCCTTGATCCATACCTTATAATGCTGAATGTTAAGCAAGTGGGCATCAAGTACCATTTTTTTGAGTCTTTGGTGTGATTCAACCTTGGATTGAACCCAGCTCTCACGGGTTGTTGGCGAACACTCTACTCACTAGACCATTGGGCTGCTTAATATATATACATATGAATATAAAGGAAATAAGTCACGTTTTTTGATTAAATTTTGAACATTAATTACATAACACAGTTTTTTTAACGAAACGCCACTAACTAAAATAGAATGTCAAAAACTTTATTATTTTTTCCTTTCATTTAAAAAATTAAAAAGAAACTAAATTAGATATAACTCAGAATATACAAGAAAGCATATTTAAATGCCCTGATGATGTTTTAATGTTAAACGGAAACGTTAAAAGTTAAAAAATAAATCAACTAGTGATTAAAATAATAATCTGAATAACTTATTCCTCTCTCTCTCTCCCTAGATCTCTTTATATATATATATATATATATATATATATATATATATATATATATATATATATATATTGTTTTCATTTTATATATTTTTAGGGCTACTTATGCATTCTAAAAGGCCAATAAGATTTCTATTACAGATTCATTGTATGTAGAAGTAGCTAAGAAATTAGAGTCTATATTTACGATTACATGATTATCAAAATTTTACTATTTGTGTCGAAGATTTATTTTGGAGCATCTTATCATATGTTTCGGTCTACGATATTGAGTATATCGTTATGTGTTCAAGAATAATTGGACTGGAGATGTATTTACGAAAGCAAAAATGAATAACAAATAAAATTTCCTCTTCAAAATACTTACTTAACCATTATATACACATATTCCAGGGACCTTTCCATTTGTCGAAACACCTATTAAATACTTTTTTCAAGAGATGTAAATTTTTTTCAATATCTCTTCCTCTAGAGATGAATTTCCAGTTATAAAAAAATGCTAACTGTACTTGCAGGGTCTTGTGTTTCACAGAAAACACTTGTTCGAAAAGTACCGAGATCGACATTATTAACTTATTTTTCAAATTGGCAGCAGTTTAAACATCTTGACTTCGATAAAAAAAAAAAAAAGATTTAAATCTAGATTTTTCAAAACAACATTATATATATATATATATTATATTCATAAGTAGAGTAATTGATATTATAATAATTAAATTACCATGACTTGAAAATTCGGCAAATACCTACATGCGACGTATGGAACACAAAACAGCTCTTTCGACCTTATTGGGTCATGTGGTTGCGCATTCTTACCATGACTGTTTAATCTGGCATCACTTATAAGTGGCATGACTGGTGGCTCAGTTGTAGAGTTTTCGTTTCTGCATTCTGTGGTTGCTGGTTCGTTCTCCACTGGTGGAGATCATTGTCTGCACTGCTGATGAGACCCAATAAGGTCCAAACAGCTGTTCAGTGTTCCGTATGTCGCATGTAGGTGTTTGCCGAATTTTCTAGCCAAGGTAATTTAATTATTATATATATATGCAGACAAGTTCACCTACCTCGAAAGCAGCGTCTCGTCCACGGAAAATGTCATCAGTACGTGACTAGCGAACAGCTATAGATAAGCTTTTGGTCATTTGGAAGTTAGACCTTTCTGAAAAAAATAAAATGTCATTTTTTCCAAGCAGCTGACGTATCCATAATGCAGCCTAGATGCACATTCGGGCGCTGACTAAACGTATTCAGAAAAAAAGCTTGATTGGAATTGCACAAGGATGCTACGAACTATGTTAAACAAATCCTGGAAGAAACATCCCACAAAACAGAAGCTCTACGACCACCTACCACTCATCACGAAGACCATCCAAATTGGACGAAAAAGACATGCGGAACAGTGCTGGATTATTAAGAACGAACTTATACGCGACGTTTTCTATTAAACCCTTCACATAGACGAGAAAATGTAGGACGACCAAGTAGAAAGTATCTACAGCAGCTCTGTATGGACACAGGATGAAGCCTAGAAGACCAACCAGTAGCGATGGATGATAGAGACGAATTGTGAGAGAATCAGGGAAATCTGTGCAAGCAGCATGACTTGATATCATATTTACCCAACCCCTCCGCTCGGACAGGATAGGAAACAAGGTCAATTTTTTTAAGCGAGTTAAACAGGTTTGAATTCGGAGTTTTCATTCTCCTAGACTAGTTGCCTCACCAAGGCTGAAGAACCTAGTCTGCCCTATTATTTACCCATAGCTGGAGGGAGAATAATTGGATTCCCAAGGGTATTAGTGCTATGTGAAATACAATCTTGATATTGATATTGATTACACACACACACACACACACACACATATATATATATATATAGGGTCTCATACATTGAGTGAAAAAAAATCCAAAGAGATTTTTTTTATTGTAAAATAAATAGTTGCAAATATTTTTCTTGCCAGAAACCTTTGCACACACCTAATACCAGATGTTGCTGTTCTGGATAGAAAATTAATGCTACTATAGGTTGAAAATTTTATCCGGAACTGAATCGTTCCGACGTAATATGAGATGGGATCAAAAATCTTTATGTGTATCAATTACAGATTCACCACAAGTCTTTTCAACTGCAAAGGTAGTGGGTGCACAGGTCCCAGCTATGATCATAACAGATAATATCTAAACAACTGTGAAGATATCAACTGGCTGGAGATAGCATTAACCATATTTACCACCCCCTCCGCTCGGGCAGGATATAACACAAGGTCAAATTTAAGCGGAGTTTAACAGGTTTCAATTCAGAGTTTTCCTTCTCCTAGACTAGTTGCCTGACCAAGGCTGAAGAACCCAGTCTGCTCTACTATTTACCCATAGCTGGAGGGAGAATAATTGGATTAATACCTTTCCCAAGGGTATTAGTGCCATGTGAAATGCAATCAGTTTCGTCGAGGATTTAAACTCGTGTCGCCGTGTCCATTTCCTACGACGATAACCATTACACCACCGGCACCTCCTGGAGATAGCATTAATACTCGCTAAAGTTTTCTTGTACCGCACAAATGACAGTTTAAAATTGTTATGGGAATTTCTGCTGTAAACTGTATAAAATGTGTACAACTACTCCTTATGACCAGGAACAAGCTCAATCTTTAAGCGATATTTGGTATGTTTAAATTAAGTGTTCTCCTTCTCCTAAACCAGTTGCCATACCAAGATTAAAGTGCCCAGTCTGTCCTACAATTTACCCATAGCTAGAGGAAAATAATATTTGCATGTATACCTTTTTGAAAGGTATAAGCGCTATGTAAATCGGCTCACTGGTCTAGTGGGTAGAGTGTTCGCCAATGGTCCGGGAGACCACAGATCAATCCCAGGTCACATCATACCAAAGACTTTAAAAATTGTACTTGATACCTCCTTGTTTAACACTCAGTGATATAAGGTACGTATCAAGGGTAGGGTGGAGCAATCCAGGGAAAGGAGTAGCGCGATCCCCTACACCTCGGTGTAGTAGCTATTGAAAAGGTAGCCTTCTGGTCGCCCTCGACTACGGTCGCCAAATTACTTACTTACTAAAATGCAAACACTATCGTCCAGGATTTGAAATCGGGTCGTCGTGTCTAAACACACACACACACACACACACACACATATATATATATATATATATATATATATATATATATATATATATATATATATATATATATATATATAACAATTCTGGAAGCAAAACCCGTGAAAAACAAATGCTGTACGGTCACTTACTTCCCATCTTACAATCTATTTGAGTAAGACCAACAAGGAAGAACTCAGAGAGAACGTTTTTTTATAGACTCCTAGATATGGAAGCTCCAGTATGGGCAGCCGATCTCTGTGGACACTGGATGAATTCTAGAGGACCTGCCAGGAATAACAATGAGAGAGAGAGAGCGAGAGAGAGTCAAGGAACTATCTGTTATAAGTACAATTTGATGATGATGATGATGGTTCATATATATATATATATATATATATATATATATATATATATAATAAACGAATTCATGTAAATCACAGAATATTACTTGCTCATGGAAAGAATTGTAAAGGGTATACAGACATGAAAATATCTACACCCCTACATTTCACATTATTTTTGTAGATAAGAGAGACTTCCATATGTGCATATCTACAATCAGCCTTTTATAGATTCTATATTTACATTTTCTATCTTCATGTGATCAGAATATTTTTCTATTTTTATTTTTATTCCATTCATAATTAATTTCTTACCATACATATCCCTACGTCTTCCATAAGCAATTACTTTCCTTCGTCTCGTTCCATTTCCTTTCTTTCTATCTTTTTTTATTCACTCTTCGATCTATTGAGTTTTCTTTCTTGCGTCTTCTCTCATTTTAGTAGCTTTCTTTCTTCTTTCATTTTTATTCGACTGCTTTTTTCTCTTTCTCTTTAACTGTTTTTCCTTTTCCAATTTTTTTTTTCTTTGAATTTTTTCTTTCACGAAGTATCTTTTTCTTTGTTGAATTTTCTTTCTTTGTCTTGGAATCTTTTTTCTTCATTCGTTTAACAGTCTTTCCTTCTTTCTTTCTTTCTTTCTTTCGTTCTTTCTTTCTTCAAATGCTCTCTCTCTCTCTCTCTCTCTCTCTCTCTCTCTCTCTCTCTCTCTCTCTCTCTCTCTCTCTCTCTATCTATCTATCTATCTATCCCACTATTTTTCAAAGGTTCATGCCCAAGGAGACAGAACAGACAACTGATAATAATAATAAATAATTTGTTGTTGATTTTTCTCTCCTTTCTTTTCTCTCTCTTCTTTTTGAATCTTTTCTTTTTTTCTTCTTCCCCATCTTCAATTCTGTCTTTTCTTTCTCTTTCTTTTTTTTTTTTTGATTTTTCTTTTTTTATTATTTTTAGTTTCTTTCGCTGTACATCTTTCGTTATTAATCCAAATCCTGTTGTGAACTTTCTTTCTTTCTTTCTTTCTTTCTTTCTTTCTTTCTTTCTTTCTAGTTATAACTTCGTGATATTAGTCATTCTCCTATTTCTTATGACACTTTCTTTCGCTCTTTCTTTATAATATTTATTTGATTATTCATTCATCTATTTACCTTAGATTTCTTAATATTTTCCACTTTCTCTTTTATACAAATTATTCTTACGTTTACCTACCTCGCCACTTAATTTCAGTCTTATTTCTTTTTCTATCCTTTTTCTTTCCCTTTGCTTTCTTCCTTCCACCTTCTCTTTCATTTTCTTTCTTTTTTCCCTTTTTCAAGTAATTGACAAGTTCATTTTTAATATTCCGGAATGCCGGAATATATTCATAGGGAGCAATCGATCCTTTCACCTCTGCTATATTTTACCAAATAACCGAGTGAGATCGAGGAAAAGATGGAGGAGAGGGATGCGAAAAGCGTACAGTGAAGAAACGGTAGGTAAGGTGGAGGAGGGGATGGAAGTACAGCATTCGGTTGAAGGTGGGCGCGAAGAAATATTGGAATTAAAAGTCAAATCGGACGGTGGTCGGTAATTGTATTCTTCTCACATTTACACACAGATATGAATATATAAATGAACGCACGCACGTACGCACGCAAGCTAAAACGCATACTCTCTTTATTTCCTATTTCTTAGTCTATCTCTCTATATCTGCCTATCTCTCTCTCACTCTCTCTCTCCGTCTCTCTCACTCTCTCTATCTCCCTCCCTCTCTCTCTCACACACACACACACACACAAATGTACACCCACAAACATGTTTGTATCTTTTATTCTAAAGATATGTACACAAACGAATATAGTTAATCAACATGTCCGTGACAACATATATTAACATACATTTACAGACATCGACTTCGTGCATTTACTGTCGTAAATACTACTCAATAGCCACATTCAAGTATATATATATATATATATATATAAGAACATGTTCTTCCGTAGACAATGCATGGACGCAAATTCAAACGAAAGATATATATATATATATATATATATATATATATATATATATATATGTGTGTGTGTGTGTGTGTGTGTGTGTGTTTGTGTGTGTGTGTGTGTGTGAGAGGTTATGTTTATTTATATATATGTATATATTTATATATGTGTATGAGAGTAGTTGTTCATATACATATATAAATATGTACGTATATATATATATATGTGTGTGTGTGTGTGTGTGTGTGTGTGTGTGTGTGTGTGCGTGTGAAAGGGTGTGCTTGTTTATATAGATTTACTGTATGTATAAAAATGTATATACACATGTTCTATACACACACAAATATTTGGATATACATATACACATACAGACGCACATTTTCATACTTCCAAACTCGCGTCCTTTCCAGCATGCGCGAATGAACACATAAATGTGGGAAACGGTAATTTATTGATATATATCTATATACATATACGTGATAACATATATTCTTATACCTTTACAGACATCGACTTCATGCGTTTCCTGACGTAAATACTATTTTTAGCAACACACAAGCAAACATGTGCATATATTGATATATATATATATATATATATATATATATATATATATATATATATATATATATATATATATATAAAGCGTGCCACATACTTTTCCGTAGACAATACATAGACGAAAATAAACACACACACACACACACACACATATATATATATATATATATATATATATATATATATATATATATATATAAATATATATAAAGCTCATAAAATAAGTTTCCAGACTTTTTTCGTATGAGCTCTTTTAATGATAGTACACACATGAAACTCTAGCCCCCTTCGAAGTACTCTCCCCCGGCTGCAATGCACTTGTTGTACCGTTCCAACGACTTCTGGAAGGCCCATGGAAGTCCTCTTGTGTGAGCGTATCAATGACCTTCGTCACAGACTCTTTCATCTTCTCAATTGTCTCATAACGGCAGCCTCTAAGTTTTTCCATGAGCAGAGGAAATAATCAAAAGTCACAGGGAGCAAGGTCTAGACTATAGGGAGGTGAGAACTGTCATGGTGCCCATCTTGGTCAAATAGTCTGTGACAATGATGGAGTTGTGGACTGGTGCATTGTCCTGGTGGAAATGCCTCAGACCCTATTTCAAGAGTGCTGGCCTCTTCCGACGGAATATCTTGCTGAACTCCCTTAAAACCTCGACATATCTCTCTCTCTCTCTATATATATATATATATATATATATATATATATATATATATATCCCCTTGAGACTGGATGTCAAGGTTTTATCTCGAACCCAACCTCTACATTTTTAACCAAACTCAGACTTTCACCAGCAGAGAAGGGGGAGTATATAAAAAAAGATCCAAAACAAACCTGCATCTGAGTGGATATGACATTCGTACAGATCAAACACCATCCAATAAAGTCTGGTAGTATTGTGAGATACTGTTGGGGCACTCTGGGTTAGTGGTAATGATGCTTCGGCCCCGAAACCATGCTTGAACCCAGGGTCATCATCTGATGAAAACTTTATTGGAAGCAAAACGGCTATTTATGCGACAGTTTTTATATAAAATCTTTTAAAAAATTTTCTGTGTGTTTCTGTGTATATATATATATATATATATATACTTCCCTACCCCACTGGGGTAGAGTTCTCTGGCGAAGTATATATATATATAGGGAAGTATATATATATATATATATATATATATATATATATATATATACTTCCCTACCCCACTGGGGTAGAGTTCTCTGGCGAAGAAGTAATCGTGTTGCCATTAGCGTCTATTGCAAGCCTCTTCGTTTGAACTGAGGTCTCAGCTACCGTTGAACGGATATATGTAAACAATATGGTTAGAAGCTTTGGTTTGACGCTTAAGTCAACCGGGTTTCGATCCCAGCTACGGGAAGATACTGTCTAGCCACACTGATGAGTTTTCATAGAACGAAACAGATCTGTCTGTGGATGACTATATATATATATATATATATACCTTCTTAATCATAGTAAATACTTATTTATGCACATATACCTATGTATATCTACATGTAAGCTCATACATTTATGTTTTCATATATAGAGAGAGACATTTGCGAGGATTGTTTTGATTTGATTTCTTTGTTTAATGGCTGATCAGACTTTTTGAGTTACCTAATGCAAATGTCATCTGTGTTGAACAGCAATAGTGGAACTATTTAGTGATAGCTGGCGGGATAATTGGGCTTATAATTTTTTTCTGACCGCGACTGGTGCTCGAACTTTCTTACCATAATGTCTCAGTCCAAAATCTTAGACACTACTCCATGGACACTCCTCCCCCACAAGCGAGGGATACTCTACTACAGACGCTCCTTCACATATTTTCATTTATACACGTGCAAATACATTCGTACGAAAATAGCAACATATGCACAAAAATGAATATATGAATTTTTCTCTTTTCCAAAATCGTAAAATCTATGCGAAACTTTGATGATAATATCTTACAACTTCTTGGTGTCTGCAACTTAAGCTTAAAAGATTAAAAATTTACAACAAAATGTCTCTGACAAATGTAAATTACAGCATTTTTAGTCTTGAATATCAACTTGCATATATTTATTATTGACGCAATATAATTTTCATCTTTTCCTGTCCTTGCGTAAAAGAATGATTCCAAACACATATAAGAAATATTTTCTTAAAATTTTCATTTCTGAGTATAAAACCCTAATTAAAAACCCAAATCAACGAATGATATTTCTATTAGTGTTTGATTCTAAGTCTTACTGGTTATTGCCCAGTCAACTGGGGCTTTAGAATACACTGAGTGCACCACTGCAGAGGGATAAGACCCACAGCCGAACGAGTGTCCTAGATATGACACTAAACAATCTGATGGTGAGGTTCCAGCTGTGCTGGAGCTTTAGGGAATACGGAGTACCCCTTCATTGCCATCACTCCCAGGTCAACTCTAGCCCGGAGTGGTAGCACCTGATAAGGTCTTATCTATGGGTTAAATAAACCTAACTGCATACTTATGCTAAAATCAATTGTTTGAGTAAACTGAATAGCCTGAAAGAGAAATATTTTTGATAATTAAACCGCACTTAGATTTAAACTGCGTGCTTATGCTTAACTGAATTGTTTGAAATGGAACTGTTTTTCGACATTAAAACTGTATTTACACTTAACTGAATTATTACATATAACTGCTTGAATAGTTTGAAATGGAAATGTTTTTGACAATTAAACTGTGTACTTATGCTCAACTGAATTGTTTTAAATAGAACAGATTATTTCATAAAAATGGATTTGGCATTTAATAACCTACAAAGGTTGATATGCCATAAAACCCAACAAACCAAACCAAACCTTACTGGTTAAAAAATCAGTGAAGCAAATTGTGTATTTGATGCTTACTGCTGAGTCATTTTCTTCAATGGCATGGATGCAAAAATTCATAATATTTTTATGTTGGATCATTTGGATAAATTTATATTTCAAGATGTTCATTCTTAACGAATATTTAGGTCTACAAGATGTCTGTCTACATATATATATATATATATTTAGGAAACTCCTCATATACTCTATACGCGAATAATCCATACTCAATGTTTTAGGACACTGATTGGACATATATATATATATATATATATATATATACAAAAATAAAAAGAATAAAATCACTTCCTTGGTGTCATCATCAGATGTAGTAGAAAAAAATTTCTTTCTACTCCAACTGATCATGGTCATCATGACCGGAAATAAATTTTTAATGACACCAAAGAAGTGAACTTTTTAATTTTTATATAAAAAAAGTCTTTTAGCTCTGCGCGTTGAGTGTTGATCTATTTTTAATTCCAAATTAATTATACGTCGATAACCGTTGTGATTGAGCACTCAAATTTCATACTCCTACTCCTTGGATTTCCTCCTCGGATTATATATATATATATATATATATATATAAATGTGTGTGTGTGTGTCTGTGTGTCTGTGTTTCTGTGTGTCTGTGTCTGTGTGTCTCTGTGTATTAGTCTGTGTGTGTGTGTGTGTGTGTGTCCGAATATTTGCAGCCTTGTATAGATGTGCCAATTAATACCTACTTGTTACTCATACCTAATTAGCACATAATATGCTTAATTTTAGTCATCACTCTAAGTTTCGAACTCGGTCTTTTTCTTTCATTATATCTGTCTCTCTCTGTATCTAGACTCTCTCTCCCTCCCCCCTCTCTCTCTCTCTCTCTCTTCATATATATATATAAGTTATGAACGAAAAATAGATGCATAAATGCTGGTAGAAAAGTTTATACTCACACACACACACATATATATATATATATATATGTGTATGTGTGTGTGTGTGTCAGTATCGATTGGTTTTGGCTTCGGCCTACAACGAGCAATTTTTATTTTATGACTGTTTAAATTTCAAGACAGAAGGTTTATCTATATAAGGAGATTAACTCAGAGTTTGAATGAAATTTGAACTTAAAAAGAGAACAATTTAAACATTGGCTTGGTACGTGTTTAGAAAAAAAGCTTCTCATGTTTTCTTTTATTATTTATTTTTTCTTTTTGTTTTTGCTCTTTGTTTCTCTTTCAAAGATGTCGCTAATCGTTAAAATTAATCTAAACAAATATGCATGCGTATATATATATATATATATATATATATTGTTAAGTAAAAGTAAAGTTGGCTACCATGGTCAAAGGCAACCAGAAGGCTCCCTTTTCACTAGTTAAGACACCGAGGTGTAGGAAGAGGACGCTGGTCCTTTCCTTGGATTGGTTCACTTCACCCATTAACGGTGAGTGTTAAGTAAGGCGGCATCAAGTACCATTTTTTGAGTCTTTCGTATGACTCAACTTGGGATTGAATCCCGGTCTCGTGGGCCATTGGCGAGGACTCTACCTAGTATATTTTGTATGAATATTATCAGTTATATGTGTACGTGATCATGACTGTGTGTATAGATCTCAATTAATAATTGTCACTTAACTCTAATCTAGCATACATTATTCTTTTCTTTCCTTTGCTCCCTCCCCTCTCTTTCTCTCTCTCTCTCTTTCTCTCTCTCTCTCTCTCTCTCTCTGTTCTCTTTCTGTATATCGCTCTGTTTTCCATTTCTCTTCTCTATACTTGTCTTTGTGTATATGTCAATCTCTCTCTCTTTCTCTCTCTCTCTTTGTCTTTCTATCTCTCTCTCTCTCTCTCTCTCTCTCTGCCTGTCTTTCTCTCTCCCTGTCTCTCCCGCTGTCTCTCTTTCTCTCATTCTCTCTCTCTCTCTCTCTCTCTCTATATATATATATATATATGGATTGATAGGTAGATAGAGATAGATAGTTTCTGTTTTTTTAGATTAATACGATATTATGTCTTTTATTGCTTTCAAGTATTTGTCTAATATTTTGAGGAAGGGAATGTTTTTCATAGGACTTTAAGCTTTCTTTCTTTCAGATAATTGGCGAGTACTCTCTTTTCATATGTGTTGGAGGAACGTTTTATCAAAGTGGGAAAAGGCACCCATTTACTTTATGAATAGGTAACCACAAATTTGTTTACCTAACAGCTTAACAAAACCAGCTTCATTTGGTACTAACCAAAAAGTAAGGATCACCAAATTAGAGTTGAATCTACGAACAATGGCTTTCTAACCGTGAAACCACCCGATGCAACCTAAATAAACTTAGACGTGGTTGGATTTAGTGCAAAGCCGTAAGTATCAATTATCCAATTAAAGTCAAACTAATCACTCAATAGCAATGGATCCTCGAGATTAGCTTCCATATTGTTGGTCTGTATCCTCCATGTCATTTGGAGGTGCCCGTAGTGTAATGGTTATCGTCTTAGGAAATGGACACGGCGACACGAGTTCAAATCCTGGACGAGACTAATTGCATTTCCCATAGCACTAATACCCTTGGGAAAGGTACGAATCCATTTATTCTCCCTCCAGCTATGGGTAAATAGTAGGGCAGACTAGGTTTTTCAGCCTTGGTGAGGAAACTAGTCTAGGAGAAGGAAAACTCTGATTTGAAACCTGTTAAACTCCGCTTAAAAAATTGACCTTGTGTCATATTCTGTCCGAGTGGAGGGGTTGGTAAATATGGTATCCTCCATGTCAAAGCTGAAAAACAGATTACTTGTGCTTGAACATCACACTAAAAGGTGGTCCTCTGAAACTCATGGACAAGTTCACCTACCTCGGAAGCAGCATCACGTCAACTGAAAATGACATCAGGACATGACTAGCAAAGGCATGGACAGCTATCCATAGGCAATCGGTCCTATGGAAGTCAGACCTGATCGATAAAATAAACCGCATTTTTTTCCAAGCAGCGGTCGTGTCCATACTCCTTTATGGATGCACTACGTAGACGCTAACTAAACGTATAGAGAAAAAGCTTGACAGCAATTACACAGGAATGCTGCAAGCTGAATTGAATAAATCCTGGGGGCATTACCCTACAAAGAAGCAGCTGTACGGACACCAACCACCCATCACGAAAACTATCCAAATTAAACGAACCAGGCATGTGAAGTAAGGATGAACTCATAAGCGATAGACTTCTGTCGACCCCTTTACACAGACAAGCAAAGATTGGACGATCAGCTAGAACGTATATACAGCAGCTCTCTGCCTTGAAGACCTCTAGGGAGCGATGGACGATAGAGATGGGTAGCGATTGAGGGTTAGGGCGATCCATGCAGGTAGCGCGACATGATGATGATGATCCTCAACCTATTGTAGAATTCACTCTTGGTGTATTATGCGTATTACGAGAAATGCACAAGTATTCGATATAATTTTGAAAGTCAATAAAAAAAGTGGTCAATTTTATAACAGCCCATTTGTCTAGTAGGTCGAGTGCTTGCCATTGGTTTGTAAGACAAGGGTTCAATCCCAGGTCTTGTCATACTAGAG
This sequence comes from Sepioteuthis lessoniana, assembly GCA_963585895.1. NCBI lineage: Eukaryota > Metazoa > Mollusca > Cephalopoda > Myopsida > Loliginidae > Sepioteuthis > Sepioteuthis lessoniana. Next base: position 60,829,027 of record OY757940.1, read on the forward strand.
AGTCAAAAATGGTACTTGATGCTACCTTACTTAAAACTCAACATTACAAGGTACGGATGAAGCGTAAAGTAGAGTAATCTAGGGAAAGGAGTTGCGCCTTCTCCTACATCTATTGAAAAAGAAGCGTTCGTGTCGCCCTCGACCATAGTCGACAAATTTACTTTCTTACATGAAGATACAAAATAGTAATCGATTGATTTTAACGGCATGTCAACACATCTTGGGTTATTTTATGCCTAGGGATTTAGGAATTGGGTTCATTGTACATTTATATCTACGTCTTTTGTGTTGTTTTTTAAGATTTTCTTTTTTTTTTTCTTCTCTGTACGGGTTAGCACCCCATTGGCATAATGGTTTGAAAGTTTGCCAATGGTTCAGGAGGGCTGGGTTCAATCCTAGTTTAAGTCGTACCAAAGACTCAAAAATGGTACTTAATGCCTTCTTGCTTAACTCTCAGCCTTATAAGGTACCGTTGAAGGGTAAAGAGGAGCAATCTAAGGAAATGAGTTGCACCCTTCCCTTCACCTCGCGATAGTAGCAATTGAAAATGGAGTCTTCGTGTTGTCCTTGACTTCGGTCGGCCAACTTATTTAACTTAGTAGTATAGAATACGAATAGTTTTTCAACATATATGTTTGACTCATACTTTGGACCTTAATACGATTCAGAGTGGAGTTAGGATTAATGGCAATGAAGAAGTACTCCATACTCCTCAGATCATCAGAAGTTAAGCCTTACCATTAAATACAGTTTAATGCTATGCCCAGGACCCAACTCTTTTGAGAATTGATATTACCTCTCAGTGAGTTGGTTGGTTCATTGTTTAGGTTTTATGGCATATCAACCTTTGTAGGTTTTTTAACCCCAAATCCATTTTTATGAAAATAGTCAGTTCTATTTCAAATAATTCAGTTTAGCATGAGTACACAGATTAATGGTCAAAACCATTTCTATTTCAAGCTATTTAGTTTATTCAAACAGTTCTAATTCAGCTAATTCAGTTTAGTATAAGTATAGATTTTGTTTACACAGTTAAATGTCAAAACAGTTCTATATTAAACAATTCAGTTTAATGGAAGTACAGTCTCAATGTCAAAAAGAGTTCCATTTCAAACAATTCAATTTAGCATAAGCACGCAGTTTAACTGTAAGTACAGTTTAATTTTCAAAAATATTTATATTTAAAGGTATTTAGTTTAGTGAAACAGTTCTAATTCAAACAATTCAATTTAGCATAAGTATGGAGTTAGTTCTATTTAACCCATGTATAGGGCCCTATCAAGTGCTATCATTTCGGAGCAATGACACTGAAGTGGAGCTCTGCATTCCCCAAAGTTCCAGCTTCACTGGAACCTCACTATCAGATTTTTAGTTTCATATCCAGGACACTCATTGGAGGGGTCTTACCCCTCTGCAGAGTTGCAGTCGGTGTATTCTACAGCCCCAGTCGACTAGGCAAACCTCTCAGTAAGGTATTTTAAGCACCACTGACATATTAAATGAATGTCTCACATGGAATATTTGGAAATATACTTGGATGCATATCGGCTTGTTTATGATATGAAATAGGGATTATGACCAGCCTAAGTCTGGTTCCTAATGTCTGCTTTCAACTTTTGAAGTTCAACTTTCGACCTTTACTCCTTTCTGACACAAAAAAAATTAATGAACTCTAGGATAATCACATCGACTTCCAAAGATCGATAGAAATCAGTTTAATGATACCTCTGCCTGGCTTTCGTAAAATTATTCATTATCTTCTAATTAATTTTATTCACTTAGCGTGACTTAAATTTGACACAATTAGAAAGCAGTCATCGGCAATTAATTTGCAATACTAGCTTGTTATCCATTACTGCACGTCAAGGTAACCAGTATGTACTTATTATTTAATGTCAGGTAACAAATCAATCATAGTGTTAATTAAAAAATTAAAAATTAAAAAAGAAAATGTAGATCAAATCATTCATACTTTTCTTATTCGACTATTGTGACATGCAAGTAATAAGATGAGAACATGAATGTTATAGTGAATTATGTCTAACAAGTCCGTAACTAAATATTGCTCAATTATGTAGCAGAGGAATTTTCTGAATACTGTGATTAAAATGTTAATATTTAAATGACTTCTAGGTTAAACAAATAAAAAGTAAAATAAACAACAAGAGTTAGAGTTAAAACAGAGGTTATCTTTTTCTACATTATTTTCGGAAATGAGCAACAGCTTACGAAAAATGTGTTGAGTAAGTATTAATTTTTCTATGTGAACAGTGTAAGTAAATGTTTTAGTATTATCTTTACATGCTTAATTAGGTATCTGCCCTGAAATTCCTTATCGTTGGAAAATTCTGGGACTGATTCTTTTAGTTCTTCTGAAGTCTTGGACTGCTGGGGCTGTAACTAGCAAGTACTAAGGATTTTCGACTATTTATACTCACTATGGGAAAACATATTTCTTGAAAAAAGACCTAAATGTTGTTTTTTTTTTCTATTTTTAGACTTGGCATGATGCGTTAGTTAGGAATAATTACAAAAGTTCTCCCTTCAGAGTAAAATGCGTTCGGAGGAAATAAGTTGTTATTTTTCTTCTTGGAAACGGTACTTCCTGAAAATGATTTTTGAACTTTTTGGCAAAAATCTTCTGGTGTACTTCTTGTGATTATTTACTAAGGAAAGCAATTATGCATTTCTTTTGTCATCTACATTTCCTCTTAAACATCTATATATCTGACGACAGAACATAGCAAAGTAATGAAAAGGTGATGTATGCTTTTTCTAAGTAAATTAGGGCCTATTCAACGCCGACTGAAATTTGAATCCATTTCTCCGGATTTCGGTCCGACTTTAGTAATTGTTACAGGAATATACAGTGTCACAAATTGATGACATGAGCCCTGATGCAAATATATGCTGAAATATGTTTCGGTTCGGTTTCTTTCTTTAATGCCAAACCCAATTGATAAAAGGACAGTAGTGATATTATTTAATCAGGGAGGGATAAAGAAGCATATACCTTTTGCAAGGGTATTAGTCCCAAAGTGAACGCAATAACTCGACTGGAATAAAAACACAGGAACTATGACGTCACAGCCCAGTACGTTATCCACTAAACCACCTGCCGAAATTAAACGAAACAGAATGTTATATATAAAAACAGAATATATAAAATCATACGCGTAAGCAAATGAAAGACTATACGATAAAATACACAAACATGTCTATAGCGAAATATGCATTTATTCAAAAAAATAACCCAGTCACGATTTGTACTTATATATATATATATATATATATATATATATATATATATATATATTGCCCAGTCGGCTGGGGCTGTAGAATACACCGACTGCTTCTCTGCAGAGGGGTAAGACCCCTCCACAACGAGTGCCCTGAAAATGACACTAAACAATCTGATGTTGAGGTTCCAGCAATGCTGGAGCTTTGGGGAATGCGGAGTACCCCTTCATTGCCATTGCTCCCAGGTCCACTCTGGCCCGGAGTGATAGCACCTGATAAGGGCCCTATCTATGGGTTAAATAGAACTAACAGCATACTTATGCTAAAATGAATTGAGTAAACTGAATAGCTTGAGATAGAAACGTTTTTGACAATTAAACCGTACTTACACTTAAACTGCGTGCTTATGGTTAACTGAATTATTTCAAATAGAACTGTTTTTTTTACATTAAAACTGTATTTACACTTAACTGAAGTATTACATATAACTGCTTGAATAGTTTGAAATGGAAATGTTTTGACAATTAAACTGTGTACTTATGCTAAACTGAACTGTTTTCAATAGAACAGATTATTTACATAAAAATGGATTTGGCGTTAAATAATCTACAAAGGTTGATATGCCATAAAACCAAACTAACCAAACCAAACCGAACCTTAAAAAATATAAATTTTACGCACTAATACATCTATATAGATATATATACCTTCCGAATGGGGAATTACAAACTAATAGATTCCTTATATATATATATATATATATATATAGATGGTGAATGAGCAAATGGTTATAAAAACGTTTTTCATGAATCAAGAAAGAGCTTACGTACTGAGCCACAGAGTAGGATGTAAACTATTATAGTTTTCTCATATTCTCAAGTCATCTTGATGGTTTTTTATATATTTGAAAAAAAATTACCATCTTCAGATGAAACATGCACGTAATATGGACGAAAAAAGAAGAAAAAATGCTGAATATTCCTCTTATAATGTAAAAAGGGGTTGTATGGAGTAGTGAGAGGAAGTTGGTTGGTTGTTTGGATTTTATTGCATATCAAACTTTGTAGGTTATTTAATGCTAAATCCATTTTTAAGAAATAATCAGTTCTATTTCAAACAATTCAGTTTAGTCAAAAAGTTCTTATTCAGCTAATTCAGTTCAATATAAGTATAAATTTTAGGGACAGACTACTTTAAAATTGTAGCAGGAGTATTGCAAAGAGATACATTACCCCCATACCTCTTTATCATCTGTCTAGACTACGTACTTATGATATCTATTGATAAAATGAAAGAAAATGGTTTCAAGATTACAAAGAAAATAAGCAGAAGTTACCCTGCACAAACAATTACGGACGCAGACTACACCGATGACATAGTGCTTCTGGCAAACACACCCGCCCAAGCCAAAATCCCGCTACATAGTCTGGAACGAGCAGCAGCAGGCATAGGCCTACATGTCAATGTGCACAAGACGGAACATATGTGCTTTAATCACAGAGGTTACATCTCCACACTGAACTGTAGCTTACTGAAACTCGTAGACAAGTTCACCTACCTAGGAAGCAGTGTCTCATTAACCGAGACAGACATCAACACGCGACTAGCAAAGGCATGGACGGATATCCATAGGCTATCGGTCATACGGAAGTCAGACCTTACCGATTAAATGAAACGCAGTTTTTTCAAGCTGCAGTCGTGTTGATACTACTGTATGTATGCACTATATGGACGCGAACTAAACATATGGGGGAAAAGGTTCACGGCTACACAAAAATGCTGCAAGCAATATTGAACAAGTCCTGGAGGCAGAACCTCACAAAATAGCAGCTGTACGGCCACTTACCACCCACCATACAAACCATCCAAAGTAAACGAACCAGACATGCGTGATACTCCTGGAGAAGTAGGGACGAACTTAAAAGTGACGTTCTCCTGTGTACCCCTTCACAAAGACGAGCAAAGGCAGGACATCCAGCTAGAACCTACATACAAAAGCTCTGTGCCGATAGAGGATGTCGTCCTGAAGACCTGCCAGAAGCGATGGACGATAGCGAGGGGTGGCGAGAAAGGGTACAGGATATCCGTGTTGATGGCATAAGTACGCAGTTTAAATCTAAGTTCAGAATTTAATTGTCAAAATCATTTCTATTTCAAGCTATTCAGTTTAGTCAAGCAGTTCTAATTCAGACAATTCAGTTTAGCGTAGGTATGCAGTTTAGTTCTATTTAACCCATAGATAAAGCCCTATCAGGTGTTACCATTCCGGGCCAGAGTGGACCTGGGAGCAATGGCAATAAAGTGGTGCTCTACATTCTCCAAAGCCCCACTATCACTGGAACTTCACTATCAGATTGTTTAGTGTCATATCAGGACACTCGTTGGTGGGGATTTACCCCTCTGCCTAGATGTAGTCAGTGTATTCTACAGCCCCAGCCGACAGGGCCAAGTGAGATGAATGTATATATATATATATATATATGGGGGAACAGCATTTCTTCCTTGAGACTTGTCTACATTCGATGATCATTAAATAAGTTTCCAGACTTTTTTCTTATTGGCACTTTTATTGATAGTAGACACAGTCCGCTTCGATGTAATCCCCTCCGGCTGCAATGAACTTTTTGTGCCGTTCCAACAACTTTTGGAAGGGCCCATGGAAGTCCTCTTGTGTGAGCGTGTCAATCACCTTCGTCGCAGCCACTTCCATCTTCTCAATTGTCTCATAACGACCACCTCTGAGTTTACGGAATAACCAAAAGTTACAGGGAGCAAGGTCTCGACTATAGGGAGGGTGACGAACTGTTTTGATGCCCATCTTGGTCAAATAGTCTGTGACAAGGATGGAGTTGTGGAATGGTGTATCGTCCTCGTGAAAATGCCACTGACACGATTTGAAGAGTGCTGGCCTCTTCCGACCGAATCTCTTCCTGAACTCCCTTAAAACCTCAACATAGTAACCCTGGCCCTAACCCTGTAGTGTATTGACTTCTTTACTCCTCCCACACCTCTCATCATCCCTCACAGACTCCCTGCCTTCCTTAAATCTTTTATGCCACTCAAAAACTCATGCTCGATTAATGCAAAAGCAGTCTGATTAATCCAAAAGCAGTCTGAAGCATTCCATACGTTTTTGTGGCATTTTTCCAAGTTTAAAACAGAATTTTATTGCATATCGTTCTTCTAAAATGTCAGATTGCATTTTTGACATTCACCAGCTGTGACAATCAGGTTTTAGTAGGGTGTATTCCAATTGCTACTGTAGCTGTTCATTTGAAACTGAAATCATAAAAACTGGTCAGTTATCTCATAAGATGTATCGCAATAACATACTGAATTTTCAAGAGTCTACAACAATGTTAAATGCCTGTACAAAAAAAGTCTGGAACCTTATTGAATGCACCACGTATTATTATTTTAATCCTTTTAAATCGCCGTATGAATGTTATGATATCCGAATGGAATTGGCTAATAAATTTTCCGTAATTGATTGGTTTCCAATTACTTTAGCACCCTTCTTGGAATAACAAAATAGCTAATAAAGATTACTGATTCTTGAAGCTCGACACATTAGAAATAAGGTCCCAACCAAAATAAAAATTCAATTTGAATCCACTGCTAATGTACTCAAATGTCTTTAGATACTGTTGCCATGTATAGAACTAAATTTTAAAAGATGTTACACCAGTATAAATAAGACCCTGTATTGTACTTTTCAATATATGCACCCACTGATGATGGCCTAAGAGGGGTCCGAAAGTACTTGGGTAAATTTATTAGCCAATCCAGTCGGATATCATAACACACCAACAGCAATTTGAAAGGATCGAAATAAAAATGTAGACAAAGGATGCATATAATATTAATCAAATATGCCCCAACGAAGAAATGCTGCCTAAACACACACACACACGCATACATATATATATACATATATATATATATATATATAGTTAAAATTATTTGTCTTTTTATGTTTCACTATAGAGCCCAAGTGTTGTACCAACTATTTATCACCATGTCTCATAAATGGTTTCTAGCGCAAAAGACTGAGGACGAGTTGAGTTAGCTGGTTTTCCCCGAACGCCAAATATGTCGTGAATTGAATTACCACGACGAGAAAATCCGGTGTACACTTATGCGTGACTTACGGAAACATTGGAAAAAAATGTACGCCAAATATGTCGTTAGAATTTTTTGTTTGACCTAAATGACTTATAACATAAATACTTGTTTATAATTACACGCTGAAGTACCCGACTACATGAGGTAAAAAGACAGTATTATTTTTATTATTTTTATTACGACAGTATGTATTTACCCAACTTTTACAGGGGTGTCTTCGAGGTGTAATGGTTAAAGCGAAGGACTGTGGAATCGTAGTACGTGAGTTCGTACTCCAGTCGCGCTATTACGTTCACTTTCGGGCAAATACCCTTGGGAAAGGTATGAACCTCCTTATCCTCCCAACTATGGGTTAAATAGTACCACTACTGTTCTTCTCGGAGAATGGCTTTGGCATTAAAAAACCTAAAAAGAGTTGATATGCCATTAAATAAAGAAACCAAACCAAACCAACTTTTACAACGCATGCGGGACATCATTTCGAGACTGGTTGTATTACCAAGGCTAAAGAACCTAATCTGCCCGACTATTCGCACATAGCTTGTTGTAGAACTATTTACCCGTAGTTTGTGGGATTTATGACTTTCCTAAGTCCATTACAAACAAGTTGAATGCAAACAACCTTGTCCGCGACTTGAGCTCGGCATATCATGGCAGTAAAGTTATTTTTAAAGTTTGAATTAAAAGATTGTTAATACTATTTCCGTCAAATTTATGATTTTACGTTGATGCTTTAGTTATTTTATGCTGATATTATCTTAACAATTGTTGTCCCCATTCATATCTCATATCTACCAACCCCTCCGCTCGGGCAGGATATGACACAAGGTCAATTTTTAAGCGGAGATTAACAGGTTTGAATTCAGAGTTGTCCTTCTCCTAGACTAGTTGCTTCACCAAGGCTGAAGAACCCAGTCTGTCCTACTATCTACCCATAGCTGGCGGGAGAATAATTGGATTCATACCTTTCCCAAGGGTATTAGTGCTATGTGAAATGCAATCAGTCTCATCCAGGATTTGAACTCGAGTCGCCGTGTTCATTCCCTGCGACGATAACCATTACACCACGGGCACTTCCATGTTGTCCCCATTCATATATATATATGTTCACAATCATTCTGAATTGGGTAACACTTCATAATTACAAACATATCTATTTGGTTTGATGTCTTTGTCTTAATGACATATCAACCATTGTAGGTTATTTAATAGCAACTTTATCCTTGTAGAAGAACAGTAGCGATACTATTTACCCCCCACCCCGCCATTACACGAGTGATAAGGGGTTTCATGCCTTTTCCGAGGGTATTAATCTAAAAGTGAACGTAATAGCGTGACTGGACTTCGAAATCACAGTCTACGATTTTGCAATCCAGTACATTTGCCACTATGCCATGGGGACTCCCCATCAGGTCTATTTGACCCATGGACTGCTTTTATTTGGTTGTCAGGACGCCTTGATAATGATGATGATGATAAAATTATTTTACTTCCTTTATTTAAAACCCTACCCGTATGTAATATGTATAAACCCTACCCGTATGTAATATGTAATGTATAAACCCTACCCGTATGTAATATGTAAAAACCCTACCCGTATGTAATATGTATGAATAATACTAAGTGAAATAATCTATTTATACACATCTGGATTATATAGTATTTCTTTATCAGAAAATATAACAATTTATACTCATCAAAATATTAACTATTTTCATGTATTTTATTTCATACAATTATTCATTATTTCATATACTTATTAATGTTTTCATAAAGGCTAAAAATTAAATATAGTCTTTGGGTAAGTCCTATGGCGTAGTGGTTAATCTGCTGGACGGTTAATTCGTAGTTAGAGAGCTCGAACTACAGTCACTCTTTTGCTTTCACACTAACTGTTGTATAGCCATGAACAACTATACATATACATATGCCTGCAGAAACAAAACGACGCTATGAAGACGAGTGGACACGGTTCTTTAGAAAAATATAGCTCTCACTTTATTTGAAAGGGTTGGAAATGGTTACTAAAGGGTTTACTGTGTGAGAGGTGAGTTGGAGACTGAACAGAACTGCAACATATTGACCCTCACTCTTACGACCATAACAGCGTTTCTTTCCCGTTCTCCTGGGCTGCTAAACCGGGGGCTCAGGCTCTCTGGGACATGGTCCTAATTCCATCATCTTCTCTCCAACTGATTGAGGCTCTGAAGTCGAACTGCTCAATCGGGGGTCCTGAGGGCTCCCTCTGCTAGGTGCTGGTTCTCTCTACAGCATCTTATCTACAACTAACTCGAACTTCCTGTGCACCGAGTTATATTATTGTTTTACGCCCATACAATTCAACCTGTCGACAGTCCAGGTTATCCCCTTGATACCTTCGACCGGATGCACCTGTTATTTACACCAGTGCATTTCCTATTTTGACAGCTCGGCCGGGGTCAATATGCAACACTAACCACTTCTCTCCCATTTCTATGGATTAGATAATACCACTGCTGTTCTTCTGGAAGGATGCCTTTGGTACTGAATAACGCACAAAGTTTGATATGACATTAAACCAAGTAACCAAACTAAATGTGTTATAACCACTGATGAATTTCAGATGATAAAAAACCGAGAATCCACGGTGTTTTGCAATTTACTTCCACGCCAATGCCTTTGGAATACCTCTCTCCTCCTTCCAGAAACAACTCACTTTTCCATCCTTTTGGGAAAATATAAGGGCAGACTGAGCTCTTTAGTCTCGGTAAGGAAACTGATCCAGAAAAAAAATCTCCCAATTTCAATTTGTTCCATAAAAACCTACTTGCCGAGAAAACCATAGCACAATGTGTTATATTTTTACCCTCTCCCCAGCCCAAAAATGCTATTCCAAGGTAATGCACCGGAAGGAAGTGACACATTCTAATGGCCAGTAATCGAAAGAGATCGCGTGGGCGGATTAAGGCTTATAATATGGGACAAGGTGAAGGTCCCACGATGCCACTACAGTGATGCACCGGAAGAGAGTGACCTGTGAACTGCATGACAGTTATTTCCGCTTGATGACGATTAAAGATTCGATTTCAAAGATCCAGTGGGCGATCGTGTGGGCGTTGAATTATTATACAATTAAGTTGAGTTTAGGTCCCAGAGCAGTTGCCTGTAGAATTCCAGACAGTAGAGTCCAGATGTGGTAGGGAAGGCCACACCCGACCGAGGGGGCCCTCGGAAAAGCCCCGATGGAGTGGACCCCAATACCTCTAGTTGAGCATCTAAGAGAACAAGAAAGACACAACGTGACGGTCATAACAGTGGGGTCAAAATAAGAAGTTTATGTTCGGTCTCCATCACCCTCTCACATGCAAACCTTGAACAACCCTTGCAATAAAGTGAGAGGTGAATATAATTGTTAAGAAGTCTTCCTGCGTCTTCCTTCATGCTTCCTTTCTTCATGCGTCTGTCTTTGATGTTGTGTCGTTGTGATGCTGAATGAACGTGTAAATAACTATATAACATAACTCTAATTTGGTGCTTGTGCCAGCAGAGTTCTTCAAGGATTCATAACGAACCTGATTACGGTAAGCGACAGTTTTAAGCATCACAACACGACATCAACGAAGAGGGACAAAGAAAAATGCTGGAATTGAAAGAAGTAAAAAGAAATAAAAACAAAAACAAACCATCAACAATAAGAGGAACGGACCGGCGCGGAAAGAACAGAAAGAAAAGAAGAAAACAATACAACGTGCTGGAAAAAGAGAAGAAGAAGTAAAAAAAAAAAGAAACAAGAACAAACCAACAACAGAAAAGAGAAAAGAAAGAAAAAAAACAGGAAATGTAAGTAGATTGCTCATTCATGTAACTTCTGTGACGCGAAATTGACTAAAATCCCCAAAACGGGACTTTATTTTCGCACGTGTGAAGACGGGGCAGGTTGGCACTTGATCCCCTATGGAATAAGTCCTCGTTCAGAGTTTTTCTCTCAGGCATATAAGAACTGGCATATTACATGAGGGATTAATTTAGAGCCTGACTGACCGCCGCTGGCAAAGGGGTTCCAAATTTCAGACTATCACACACCCACCAGGCCGCTTTCTTTCTTCCCCGAGACAATGGAAGATAATGAGCCTATAGGTTTTAGTCGTAATAATATTAATATTGTAGTAGTCGGCAACTCCGGTTTCCCGTGTGATATTTTAGGAATTAATAGGACAATTCTAAGCAAGATAACATAAGGCGAATAGAAGCTGAAAAGAAGCATGAAATAACAACATAGACCACATGGTAATATAAAAATACATGAATTCCTTTACTACAGTTATATACACCTTTCAAGGTGTCAAAACATATAATAATTGGACAGTCCACGAATATAAATGTCTTTTCTTGACTTTTATCTTTCTTCGAATTGAGAGAGAGAGAGAGAGAGAGTGGTATATAAAATTTAGGTATAAAGGAAAAATGTCCCCAAAGTTACTTATCTTTTTCTCGACGGGGTTCCACTGGAGAATCGTTCTTCTTTCACGGGCTAATAGACTTTGTTCTGTTTTTAATACTGGCTTGAAGGACTTGGGGTCCTTCGTGTCTCAGTAATTCTTTTGTCTTCCACCCGGAGTAAAATGGCTATGGTTCGTCCGCTCGCTACGAACCCTGCTCAAAAAACTATTCTTATCCTTTACTTCCGCTGAGGGGAAGGGAGCCCCACTTCCGTTTTGGGGTCCCAGCCAATCATTTGGCTTCTCTCTCTCTTTCCCTTTCCGGTGTCCGGCGACCTGAGGTTACTAAGTGCCAACACCTGGTCTCCCCTGTGTGACCCACATTCCTTCCTTAACGGTCACTTTTTTTGACGGCTTGATACAGTCAATTCAAATACGAGGAGTAGTAATTTTATCTCCCTCCTCCCAGTGGGATATCACGTGACACTTCTATCTCTCTCTGTTATTTAAATTGGGTATAATAGCGAAAGATTTGTTTTAATGACAAGGGCCTTTCTAGAAGCATAAAATTGGAAATAATTTTTTTAAAAAAATGTGTGGTCCCTAGATAAAAATTGAAATTACTGCTATGTGTAATATTGTATCGAAGTGAGGGAGGAAAAAAGAAGGGAAAACAAAACATGACTAGGGGACAGTTAGTTGCTGTCCGTTTTTTGATAGACAGCAATAGTAAATAAATTTTTTGAATGGAAAATTTTTTATCGTAAATAGGTCTTTGTGAGAAAAAAAATCGTTGTAACTTTTCATTGGTCTCGACAAGTGGTGATTGAAAATTAGAATTTCAGTCCAAGATTTGGAATCCCGCATATCTGTAGTTAAGATCTTTTGGGCAAGTTTTTATGTTTGGAACTTGTGGATTGGAAATGAGAATTTTAATCCGAGAGATGGAATCTTGGGAGCATTAATGGTATTGACCATGAATTTCACACATTGGTGTTTGTCTGAATAATGCGCATATAATTTTTCGATATTTATGAAGTTGGGAGAATCGATATTTTCGGCTCTGGTAGAATCAGGCCAGTTGTTTTGCGGTGGAAATTGTGGATATCAATTATTGAAGACATAGGTATTGTCTTGAAAACGGTCTTGCCGTGGAGGCAGAGTAACTAAGAGACAGATGTTTTTTGTGTCTGACAATGCAGACAGGTATTTTGTGAGTTCCCCCTGGAGTGAAGCTTTGAGATTGTTATTGGGGAAGATATTTGGAAACAGGGTTTTGGATGTAATTAAGAGATGCGCAAAATTTTGACAGAACCAAGTGTGGCGAAGATTCGCAGATTCGGAAATATTTTGAATTGGGAAATGTTGGCAGAATTTATAAAAGTTTGGGTTGTTTAGAAAAAAAACCCGGGATATTTTGTGAAAAGAAAAAAAAGAGAAAAAGAAGAATGCTCGTAAGCTATTGAAAAAGTTGTATTATAAATCAGGCTTAATTTATGGTACTATAGACTGAAATTGAATAAACTGGGAGGCGAACCTTTAGTTATCATGTTAAGGTAAAGACAGAGAGGTAGATATAAGGGTGAAAAAAAATAAGGGACATTGAATGAGCAATTTATTATGAAAAAAAAAGAAAGAAAAAAAAGTAAAAAGAAAATGTAAACAAAAAACAAAAACGTACAGGACAATAGAAAAAAAGACGGAAAGAAAAAAAAGAAGAAGAAGAAACTTGAACATTGTTGAACACAGCATATGAAAAAAAAGAAAGAAAGAACGAACATTTTTTTTAAATAGACAGTACATAGATTGAAAAAAGAAGAAAAGAAAACTGAACATTTTTGAACTGTGATTGTAACATTGTTTTGACTTGTTGTAAAGTGAAACTTTTTGAATTTAAAGGCGACATTAAGAAATTTTTTTCCTGTTCATATTGTGAAATTTGACGAAAACCATTAACAGAGGATTTTATTCTAGGTTTACTAATATTTGTAATTATATTGATTCTAAAATATTTTTTTTAGAATTTGGGGTTTTCGTGGAATAGGAAATATTTTTTGTTTTGGGTCTCAGTTTTTGAGGAAATCGTGGGCTGACGTGAGAGTAGGACAGAAATTCATTCAAGTGGATTTACAGATTGTCGTTGAAAGCAATTCTATCGAAGAATTCGCCGGCCCATGAAGCTGTTCTATTTTTTAGTTTGGAGTTCCGAGGATGGAATAAAAGAAAAAAGGCGTGACCTTCTCCAAAATTTTGTGGATAATGTCTGAGTCTTTCAGTCACGATGGTGTTTTAGATTCGTGTGTGATTTGGCAAAGGGAAACAGATCTGGAAAAGACGAGGTGCCTATATATTGGTAGCCAAGAGGGTTCCTGATTAAATTGAAAAGAAACCCGGCGCGGGTTTGATCAGGTAAAACATGTTTCCTCAAGGGCTTGTAAACCAATGTGCATGGAAACAGAAACTTAATGAAAAAAAAAAGGGTAACACATTGCTAATTAGTATTTTGCGTGGACTATTTTAGGTGGTTTACAGCATGTGTGCCAGATTGTGATACATTCGGATGTATTGTGATACTTTGTTTTGGGCCATGATTTTTGTTGGATTTTTGTGGAATGCTTTGAGCCTTGAAGATATTGTGTTTTAGTTTATGAAATTTCCGGTTACTCCAGGCAGGAACCTGTTGAGCAAAGAACTGGAGTATGGTCATCAGGAATCCAGGCGAAATGTATTGCTGGAATGACCAGGGTCACTAAGTTTGTGACCAGGATATGGGACCAGAGTATGGTCCTTTTTAGGGTTTTGAAATTTCTTCAAGGAATTATGGAGGGCCCGTTGTGTTGAGAAGATAAAAAATGCATCCGTATGGTACCTTGATGCACACATGTCAAGATGGCCAACCACGCAAAGATAGTAAGAGAAATTTAGATAATAATTAGCCGGGCAAGTGTTACTTAGAGAGAAGGTCGCCTTCTAAATAAGATTTTGTTGCTGTAGTTCAAGTGATCCTTTTTGTGTTTTCAGCCATCATTGTCCTTGTAAATCATTCTGTAAAATATATGTGAGGGTGATGGAGACGAACGTGAAGAAAATTCCACATGTGGAATTTTGAAAAATAATTAACGGATTAATGTTATATTTTGACCCTTGCCCCAGCCCAAAAATGCTATTCCAAGGTAATGCACCGGAAGGAAGTGACACATTCTAATGGCCAGTAATCGAAAGATATCGCGTGGGCGGATTAAGGCTTATAATATGGGACAAGGTGAAGGTCCCACGATGCCACTACAGTGATGCACCGGAAGAGAGTGACCTGTGAACTGCATGACACTTATTTCCGCTTGATGACGATTAAACATTCGATTTCAAAGATCCAGTGGGCGATCGTGTGGGCGTTGAATTATTATATAATTAAGTTGAGTTTGGGTCCCAGAGCAGTTGCCAGTAGAATTCCAGACAGTAGAGACCAGATGTGGTAGGGAAGGCCACACCCGACCGAGGGGGCCTTCGGAAAGCCCCGATGGAGTGGAGCCCAATATCAGGAGAACAAGAAAGACACAACGTGACGGTCATAACAGTGGGGTCAAAATATGAAGTTTATGTTCGGTCTCCATCACCCTCTCACATGCAAACCTTGAACAACCCTTTCGAACCCTTGCAATAAAGTGAGAGGTAAAGATATTGTTAAAGAAGTCTTCTTGCGTCTTCTTTCCTGCGTCCTTTCTTCATGCGTCTTTCTGTGTGCGTCTGTCTTTACTATTATTGAGTGGTTATGATACGGCAAATGAGTATATAACACATGAAAGACATCATGTGGAGGCGACTCTATAGTCTTTAACGGTTCGGTACACATTTTCATGATTATATTTCAATGGAGACATGTACAACACTCAGATTCGGCATCTAGGTACCTCTTCACTGCGATAGAATGTGGCTTATAGTTTAGTGCAAACGTATAGGTCGGCAAAAATTTATCAGGTTCCAGCATCTACTTTCACGAAGGTATCATACCTCTCCGCCTGTTTCTTTACATTTTAATGGGGAAGTGTGGTTGCAATCCACAGGATCAAACAAGCTTCTTTTTTTCTGCGTTCTACTGTAAAGACAAGATGATCATATTCTGATACAATGTAAACCCTGTTGGTTATGACATTGATCCTATGCATAGTTGACTGATACTATACACTGATCCTTGACAGAAGTTCCGAGGGACTGTGATCTTGGCAAAATGCAATCATTATACATTCTGGTTCTTTGTAAAAGTGCATATCTATACGTAAATAATCCTGTTATTTTTAATGGATTAGTCTTATCAATTGAAGAACTTTAATCTTAAGTCAAATAACTAAATAAACAAATACATGTAGTGTTCTGAATATGATACTTTACAGTACCCGGTGGTGAGGCTCTAGTTCTACAGATCTTGAGATACTCCTTAATAACCATTCATTCCTGGGGGTTTCCTCGTGGTGTAATGGTTAAAGCGATCGATTGCGGAATCGTAGTAAGCGAGTTCGTACTCCAGTCGCGCTATTACGTTCACTTTAGGGCAAATAACCTTGGGAAATATATGAACCCCCTTTTCCTCCCAGCTATGGGTTGAATAGTATCACAACTGTTCTTCTCGAAGAATAGCTTTGGCATTAAATAACCTGCAAAAGTTGATATGCCATTAAACAAAGAAACCAAACCATTCATTCTAGGTCCATTGTGACCAGGAGTATCCGTTATGGTCCCATCTACTGGTCAAAAAGATCTGTATTAAATATTATGAGTATTGAATTGTAATACTTAATACTATATGACTTTGTCTAAATAAAAAATAATTATTTAGTAGATAAAATTATTTAAAATCTTAAAATTCTTTATGAATTATTAGTATTACATAAAAACACCCAGTGCCTAACAAAACAGTAGTTATACGGCTACTTACTCCTTTTTCACAAACTATCCAGCTAAGCCGAACAAGACATGCGGGACACTGCAGGAGAAGCGGTAACAAACTCCTACGTGTGGTCCTCTAATGGGCATTAACAGAAAAGATTTATATTCATCTGCTCTGTGCGGACATTAGGTGCCTTCTAAATGACCTATTAAGAACGATGGACGATAGGTTCAGATGAGGATAGAGAGTCGAAGGAACCTGTACTGTTGGCACGAATTGATAATTATGTTGATATGAGGTAAATACTTAAAAAGTTAAATCTGTGTGCAAATAAATGATTAGGGACAAATAAGTGTAATAGAACGTTGTAAGTATAGTTATGATTATAATCCTTTACAAATGAATCAACTTTCAGCTTTAAATAACCCATAAGGAGTTGTTATGCCATTTAAAAAATAAACCAAACCAACTACTATTACTCTTCTCCATTGATTGTATAAATCAAATATTATAGCAAAACCTATAGATCAAAATGCAACTTATAACTCTCTGTCTCTATAATATATATATATATATTGTCATCAACAGACAGACCTGTTTGGTTCTATCAGAATTCTTCAGTGTGGCTAGACAGGCTAAATTTCCGATGCTGGGATCGAAACCCGGTTGACTCAAATGCCAATCCAAGATTCTACAACTCAGCCACGAGGAAACCAGCGCAAGCGAAGGAAATTTAAACAATTATGTATCACAATTGTTTTTGTTTACATATATCCGTTTAACGGCCACTGAGAGCTCGATTCATATGAAGAGCCTTGCATTACGCTATTGGCAACCATTTACTTCCTTCGCTAGAGAGCTCAACCCTACAGGGGTTGGGGAGCATATATATTGTCATCCACAGAGAGACCTGTTTTGGCCCGGAATGGTAGCAGCTGATAGCGCCCTATCTATGTGTTAAATAGAACTAACTACTTACTGATGCTAAACTGAATAGTTTGAATTAGAACTGTTTGATTAAACTGAACAACTTTAATAGAAATGTTTTTGACAGTTAAACTGTACTTACATATAAACAGCGTGCTTATGATTAACTGAATTGTTTGAAATTGAACTGTTTTTGACATTGAAGCTGTACTTACACAAAGCGGAATTGTTTAATATAGAGCTGTTTTGGTATTTAACTACTGTGTGTAAACAAAATTTATATTTATACTAAACTGAATTAGCTGAATTAAAACTATTTTGACAATTAAACCGTGTACTCATGCTAAACTGAATTGTTTAAAATAGAGCTGACTATTTGCATAAAAAGGGATTTGGCGTTAAATAAGCTACAAAGGTTGATATGCCATAAAATCCGCCCAACCAACCAACCAATCCAAAACGAGGTTGTTTGAGTTGAAATATACATTGTCTTTTTATACATTATTTTCGGTAATGAGCAACAGCTTATAAAAATTTGTTGTGTAAGCATTAATTATAATATGAGTACAGTATAAATATAAATATTAGTATCCTTTTTAATGCTTTCTTTGGTACCTGTCCTGAAATTCCATATCGTAGGGAAATTCTGGGATTAATACTTTTGTTTCTTCTTGGACAACTGGGGCTGCAACTAACTTGTGCAAAGGCTGTTTGCGTCACAGTTTTGCAATCAAGCCAGAAAGGTTGGGGCCTAAAATGTACATATATTTATGAGAAAGACCTAAAATCTGTGCCCAATTAGATATTGTTTTCAGGTGTATTATTCTATATCCTACAACCTAACAAATTAACAGAGGTATTTCCACGGTTGATTTTCTTAAGATTTGAACCCAGCGAGCCAAGTTCAAATCCTGAACGACGCTTTCTGGTGTTTCACTTTACACTTCTTCCTTTCACTTTATTAATCCAACTTAGTGTCTACGGTTACATTAAAGTTACAAAAATTATATACCAGCTATCCAACATAATTAGACATCTTTTTTGTAGATGATTTGGAAAAGTCAGTCGGATTGGTGAATTTTAGCTATTTGAAGACGTAACGTAGGGATATAATTATCTAGCGAATAAATAAATAAATAAATAAATAAATCATATGATGAAAACCTGGATGGTTAACGTAAGTATTATATTCGATTATGAATTTTTTTGTACATTACTCCGGACAATCTATCAGCATGCTATTTTGGCCAAAACTATATATATATATATATATATATATATATATATATATATATAATTCCTATTTGTATATATACATAAATATTTATGACTGTAAATATATGCAAATTGATACATATTCATACATCTATTTTATATGTAATCCTTAGAATTTTTTGGTCAATAATTATGTAAATGCATTTATAATTGACATCTGCACCCCACACACGAACACTCAAGGGAGTAAAATCTTCTATTCATTTTCAACAGAAACCCCAACAGATACAGGTAACAAATTAACACGACTAGAAAGAGGAAACTTTCAGCTACAATATAATATTTTTCCACCCTTGGCAATGCATTTTGTCTGTGAGTCTGCATGTCGTGTTCTTATGATTATCAATCCGAAAATAATGATTCTTATATTATTTCGTTGTCAGACGCAGACGTTGATGGTTTGGTAGTAGTGTTTGAAGCTTCCTGGCAGTAACCTTTTCTTCTTTTTTGCCTTGATGGCAGTTTAGCGGGAATCAGATAAAGTCGCGTCTGACCTGAAAACAAGAATTTATCACTGAATACCTTCATAAGTTAGCATTGCACACACTGATATTCATCTATATTTAAATACACTAAATAAATGTTGATTATGAATATATTGTTGTCCAAAATTACAGGTGTGCTGCTATTCTTTAGGAGGAAGACTCTGTTGGGTAATGGTTAATGAGCAAAACTGAGATATCGCAGTAAGTGAGTTCAAAGTACGACCTCGCTATTACGTTCTATTTCGGACAAATACACTTAAGAAATGTATTCTCTCTCTTATCTCCCTGGTGTTTGTTAAATAGAAAAAAAAAATTGTTCTTCTACAATGGTAACTGTGGCGTTATATAATCAATGAAACTTGATAGGCCATTAAACAAACAAACTAAACCATTTCTGTAATGTTTATCCATTAATGATAACATGTAAATAATTTTTCCACTGTGCAATATACTACACTAGAAATATGTGAAATACTAGTATCTTAAAAAGAAAAAAAAATTATGAGAACTGCACGTGTAAATTTTATAAAAATATACCATTCTTGCACCTTGTTTGAGACATTGCTGAAAAGTTTCCAAACCAGGAATGGTTTCAAGAATTTCTACATTCATTCGGTCCGGATTTATGCTTTTTTTTTGGTTATAAATAAAAAAAACATTTTAAAAACCTTAACGAAATAGGCATAATCAAAAACATGCTGCTTCCTTTATATATATATATATATAGTCATCCACAGACAGCTCTGTTTCCTTCTATCCGAACTCATCAGTGTGGCTAGACAGTAGCTTCCCGTAGCTGGGATCGAAACCCGGTTGACTCAAATGCCAAGCCAAGCTTCTAACCATTCTCTCTCTCTCTCTCTCTCTCTCTCTCTCTATATATATATATATATATATATATATATATATACAGGGAATTTATCACTGAATACTTTCATAAGTTAGCATTGCACACACTGATATTATATATATATATATATATATATATATATATATATATATATATATATATATAAGACCTACAGTCCTAGAACTCCATAAAAAATACACGCAGAACCACCATTCCCGTGTGATTTGGCGTTAAATAAGCTACAAGGGTTGATATGCCATAAAACCCACCCACCCAACCAACCAACATTAAATCCAAAACGAGCTTGTTTGAGTTGAAATATATCATCATCATCATCAAGTCGTGCCGCCGGCACGGATATCCCTGACCCTCTCTCGCCACTTCTCCCTATCGTTCATCGCCTCCGGCGGGTCTTCAGGGTTACATCCTGTGTCCTCACTAAGTTGCTCTCCCCAGGAGCAGGAGGTGACAGAAGCTTAATTTTCAGTGATGTCTTAGAGGTTTGACTTCAGAGTTTTCCCTCTCTTAGTTCGGTTACCATATCAAGGTTGCAGAACTGTGCTTTACCATTTACCTATAGCTGGAGGGAGAATAGTTGGATTCATACCTTTTTCAAAGCCTTAAGGGCTATGTAAAATACAAACTGCTTCATCCAGAATTTGAACTTGGGTCACCACATCCGTTTTTTTGTGGCGGTAAACATTACACAACGAGCTCCTCTCTCTGGGTTTCTCTCTCTATCTATCTACCTCTCTTTCTCACTTTCTCTCTCTCTCTATATATATGTGTGTGTGTGTGCGCGTGCGTGTGTGTGTGTGTGTGTATGCCAACCACAAATCTGTACAATCAAATAAACACGACAATAAATTGTTGATGATTTGAAAGCCTCCACCCTTGAATATAACGCTGGACAGAACAAAAATAAATATAAAAAAAGCCAATCAATCACGGGTAATTCGAAACGCATTCCTCCCCAACGTAATGATGACACATTAACCAGGTATTCTCACCATAGAGAAACATATATATATATATATAGTACCAATTAAAAATACTTTTATCAGAAACCATTCTTCGATTGGCCTGTCGATATGTTACGCTAATAGATTTTACATCGCTTTCCCTGTTGAATATCAACCCCTATAAAATATTTATTTTCTTAAAAAAAGATTCTCTAAAGCCTTTGTCTCTTGACGATGACCTTAAGCCGAGACTAGTTGAAAGCAATAAAACAATATACAACATAAAAGTAATATTACTTTTTTATATTTTATATATATATATATATATATATATATATATATATATAACCAACCCCTCCGCATGAGCTGTATGTGACGTAAAGTCAGGTTTCTAAGCGGATTTTAACAGGTTAAAATTCAGAGTAACTTTTATTTTATTGAGTTGTCATAAAAGTTTTTCCTTTTTTTTTTAATAAAGATAACAGTATTTTATAATTCCTGGTAGAATATTACACGAGGGAAAATAATTTATTTGTTGTCACTTATTGACAAACCCTACAGAATTGGTTTGGTTTGTCTGCCAAACTATTTACTTTTCGCTAGAGGAAGAATCGTTGGATTCACACCTTGCCCAAAGGTAGTGACTCAATGAGAAAATAAAGATCTCATCCTGAAGTTGAACTTGGTTAACCGACTTCATTTTCTAAAACGATAACCATTACACCTAGAGAAATTTCATATATTTTTTTTTCAGCATACAACGTGCGAAAGCACGTGCAATACCCTGACCTCATCAGCCGCCAACTAGAGGTGATAACACAGTATCGGTAGCTCCAGGTGGTACTGCCACTCCTGGTGCTAACCAAGCAGCTTTTGCCACTGGACAGGGTATTTAAAAGAATTATACACGCCAGATCAATTAAGAGCAGAGATTACATTGGACGTTCATCTTCATTTTTAGTGTGCAGCTTTTGATTTAAAAAAGACGCGTTTACTTTCGGTCGTTGATGTTATTACGCGTTTACAGTAACCGTTTCTTGATGTTACGTAATCACACGGGAATGGTGGTTCTGCGTATATTTCATTCATGCTGAAAACTTCTCGCTTTCGACCAAATCCAACTTGATGCATATTGCACCGCGGTCTGAAGACGATTTGAGGCACCTTTTAAACTGCGGCCAGTGATTCCTATTTTTGAAAGAAACGAACTGACCGAGTGTCCTAGAAAACCTCGAAAACCAACCTCAATAGGAATCATATGGCATATCCAAACCTTTTCCACACAGTCGGCACGCAGTGTTTCGTATCGGTTGTTCTTCCGCTAATGTGCTTCCTCCCGTTTTTCTTCCCATGGGACGGTCAATTCTATGAGGAAGACACTCTTCTTTGAATCGGACCATGCTACAATGTCCGGCCGCTTATCTGTTTGAATAATGTGAACTGGAAATTGTAGAGATGTCTTTGAGATCTGCTGAAACTTTCCAGTCACTAACTCCGTTCAATAGCTTCATATTGGGATTTTTTGGTTTCCTCACAGGATATTCACCTTCCTTGAGAAACTGAATTATGGGCTCCTTGGCTCTAACAGGTTGCTGGTTTGCTGTCTCACATTGTGCTCTTAACAACTCTATGACCACCTCTAACACCTTGTCATGTCGCCATGTGTACATCTGAAACGATTGTGGACATGTAGATAGTACATGGGGCAAAGTACCCCGGTCACTTTTACACGACAAGCACAGGTCCGAATCGGTATATCCCCATAATTTTAGGCTGGTAGTTCGGTTACCATATCAAGGTTGCAGAACTGTGCTTTACCATTTATCTATAGCTGGAGGGAGAATAGTTGGATTCATACCTTTTTCAAAGCCTTAAGGGCTATGTAAAATACAAACTGCTTCATCCAGAATTTGAACTTGGGTCACCACATCCGTTTTTTTTGTGGCGGTAAACATTACACAACGAGCTCCTCTCTCTGGGTTTCTCTCTCTATCTATCTACCTCTCTTTCTCACTTTCTCTCTCTCTATATATATATATATATATGTGTGTGTGTGTGTGTGTGTGTGTATGTGTGAGTGTGTGAACAATAAATACATGGAATAACTGTTGCCCAGTCGGCAAGGGCTGAGGAATACACCAACTGCTTTTCAGCAGAGGGGTAAGACCCCCACCTAACAAGGGTCCAGGGATTGGTCACTGAAAATCAAATGATGAGGCTCCATTAATGCTGGAGCTTTGGAGAATGCGGAGTACCACTTCATTGCAATCACTCCCAGTTCCTCTCTGACCTGGAGTGGAAGCACCTGATCGGGTCCTATCTATGGGTGAGAAAGAACTAAACTGTACTTTTACTAAACTGAATTTTTTCAAATAGAAATGTTTTTGACAATGAAACTGTACGTATGCTAAACTGGATTGTTTGAAATAGAATTGTTTTTCTGTACAAAAATGGATTTGGCATTGAATAACCTTCAAAGATTGATATGTCATAAAAGTTAAACAAACAATGAAATAACTTTTTCTAACATGTAATTTACGTTATTCAAAGCAGACCCTTGTGAGCCACTTGTTTTCAAGTGTTACTACTCCGAAAAAGTAGCTACAGATTTACACTCTACATTAAGTTAATGTGCGCTGTAAAAATTCTTTGAACATTTAAACAGCATCGGTTAAATAAATATCTATTATCTGTAATGAAGTACACTTGTTATGCTTGTTAATTCATCTATAGATCAGCTTTTATAAAGTGTACTTTAAAGTGTATAGAGTGCTGCATGTCTAAGGACTTCAATCCTCTTTGGGTTCTCCGACAATTATCATTTTTTGCCAAATTAAAACAAGCTAAATTAACGAGGTTTGATCAAAATTTTCAAAACTGAAGCTCTTCTTTCTTTCTTTCTTTCTTTCTTTTATTTTCAGATTTAAAGTTAAAATAAATAAATAAATAAGATATTTGGGCAACATATATGATAAAGTGATAATCTCTAAACATCTGTTGAGAATTTTTGGATATTATCTAGTTGTGTCAATGATAATTTGAAACAAAAACAAAAAATGTTCAGTTGGCTGGGGTTGTAGAATACACCGAGTGCATCTTTGCAGAGGAGTAAGATCCCCTCCGCAACAAGTGACATTAAACAATCTGATGGTGAGGTTCAAGCCTTGGAATATTGGGGAAAGTAGTGCGCCACATCGTTGCTATTGCTCCTATGTCCACTCTGACCAGAGTGGTAACACCTGATAGGATACCAACAATGGGTCAAATAGAACAAACTATGAGTGTAAACAAATGAGTGATACTAAATAGTAAATGTTATATAGCAACACTTGAGACCATTTCAAAAAAGTTCTCAAGATCTTTTAAGAATGTTATCAACAAGATGTGTTTACAAATCATATATATTTAATAGCCCAGACAGCGGGGGCTGCAGAATACACCGACTGTATCTCTGCAGAGAGATAAGACCCCACCACAACGAGTGTACTGGATATAGCACTAAACTATCTGATGGTGAGGCTTCAGTAATTCTGGAGCTTTGGGGAATGCGGAGTACCCCTTCCTTGCCATGATTCCCTGGTCCACTCTGGCCCGGAGTGGCAGCACCTGATTGGGTCCTATCAATATGTCAATTAAAACTAAACTGTGTAATTACGCTTAATCGAATTGTCTGAAATTAACTGTTTTGAAATTTAACTGTGAGTTAAAAAACACTATACTTATAATAAATTGAATTGTTTTAAGCTTTTATCAAAATGACATAATTTAGCGTTAAATGACTCGAAAATAATTGATACGCCGTAAAATAAACCAATCAATCAACCAACCACCCAACCAACCAACCAAGCATATATATTTAATGTATATATATAAATAAGGTTTGGAAATAAATAACCCACAATGGTTGATATGCCATTAAAGCAAACCAAACCAAACAAAAATTATATATATATATATATATATATATAAAGTTTCAATACTTTTTCACCAAAATATATTCAGTGAAACATTGAATAGAGAGAAGCCTTCTTAATCATCTGATGAAGTTTCCTGTGAGTTTTTCTTGTTTCTTTAAATAAAGATTTATCTCAAAACTAAGATATGATGTGCTCGTAGCGTTATAGTTATCACTGTACCTTTTAAGTTAAAATCCTGAACGAGGCTTTCGTATATTTCTTTGCTCTAATACTTTTGGGAAATGTTAAAATGCAAATATTCTACCTCAAACTTTGGGTATATTGCAGAACAGACAGAGCTCTTTAACCGAGGTATGGCAACTACTCTAGGAGAAGGAAAACTCTGAATTCAAATCAGTTATAGACATGGTGATTGGTTGGTTAGTTTGTTGGTTTGTTTAATGGCATATCAACATTTGTGGGTTATTTAAACCAAATCCCTCCATTCTGAAGAACAGTAGTGGTACTATTTAACCCAAAGATTGGAAGATAAGGGGGTTCATACGTTTTACTAAGGGCATTAGTCCCAACGTTATAGAACAACTTGAGTTAGAACTCGCTTACTGAGATATTGCAGTCCAGCGCTTTAACCATTACACCACGAGGACACCCCCTTAGGCGTGGTAAGGTACAGGATCTGCAGGGATATTCTTGCCAAAGACAGGTAATATGAATAGCGTGCCCATGAACAAATCAAATTACGGGACAAATAGGGGAGAAGATTTGACGACTTATGGGATATTTTTTAATGAATACTCTGCTGAACGCCATATTATTATTTTAAAATTTAATTTAACCAAGACTAATGCCAGAAGACTTGTTTCAGAAGTGCTTCGACGCCTGGAATACTCATTGGGGAACTGTTTTGCAGAAAATTAACCTTTCATTCACTGTTCCTTTCAGGGTTGGTGAATAGAGTTTCTGTCTCGATACTTTTTGAACATACCTCATACGCACATTTACTTACGTTTTAGCAGACATTGTCGTTACTATAAGCTCAAACAAGCTCACATGCATAGGCGTAAGCAATCGATCTATTCGCAAATTGATAGAGAAGAGAAAATGAAAGTAAAGAACAATGAAAAACAAAATGGCAGCGTTGTTGTCAAATTACCGGGTAGCCTATTAAAGATGCGAAATTGAATAAGCGAGATTGTCTTCTCCGTATTCTGATTCTCTTTTTAAACATGTTGCGACTGAGGAGAATACAAGATGGCTCAGAAAGAAAGAAAAATATGAAATACTAAAAAATGAAATATATTTTGACGCCATGATTTCGAGCCAACTTTGGTGCATTTTCCCCGGGATAAACAATGGCGGTTGGGCATTTTTGGATTGCTTCGTCGATGTGATTATCGAATTGTCCCGGCCACTCACCGATCCTTTCGAGAAGTGAGTGGAATATCCAACTGAGTTGAGGTCACTGACAATCTGACTTTAACAAAAAACAAAGAGAAAAGAAGCAGTCAAAAAAAGAAATACAAGAGAAAAAATACGGATAAAAATATGGAAGTGAGAATGAATGCAATATGAAATGGTTCAAAGAAGAAGGAAAAGAGGACTTGGAAATAAAGGGTAAAATAAGGGATAGAAGAGAGAGGATGGAAAGGAAGGAAGAAAAAAAAGGGAGGGAAAAGAAAAAGGAAATCAGAGAAGAAGAAGAAGAAGAAGAAGAAGAAGAAGAAGAAGAAGAAGAAGAAGAAGAAGAAGAAGAAGAAGAAGAAGAAACAAATTGTGAAAGTAAAGTTGAACCAGAACTGGAAAATAGGAAGAGAACAAAGAAGATGAAAATAAGATGTGAAGCATAAATAATAAAATGAATACGAGGACAATGAAGGAAAAATAGCAATGAAGATATGACAACAGAGAACACTACGAATAAGATATTTTTATTGCGTGAAGAAGTTAAATAGAAAAACAAAAACGTTTTCCAAACATGAGGAGGATAACAAATAAATGCAATTCGAGAGAAAATAAGAAAGTAAGAAAGAAAAGAAGTAAACCTAAAAAGAAGCGGTAATCAAAGCGGCAACAACCTATAGAAGGTAATCAGCCACCCTAAACATTAAAATCAATAGTAATTAAGAAGACGAAAAGAAGAAAAATAAAAAGAGATAAAAAGAAAATTGAAAATGATATACATGAAGGAATGAAAAAAAATTCGAAAAATAAAAAGGAAACTTTTACATTGAGAAGACCTTTGGTGAAAAAGATAAAAGCTATTATAAAAGGTTTCGTGGTGTAGTGGCTAATGAGCTGGACTGCGACGTCGTAGTAAGCGAGTTCGAACTCCAGTCCCGCCATTACATTCACTTTTGGAGTTACACCCTTCGGAAAGATATGAATCCCATTATTCCTCCTAGCTATTGGTTAAATAGTATCACCTTTGTTTGTCTGCAAAGATGGCTTTCGCGTTAAATAATCCACGAAGGTTGAACAGCCATTAAACAAAGAAATCAAACCAGTCTAATAAGAAGTTAGGTTTCAATATGAAGGGAGGTAAATAATCAAAAAGAAGTCGAATTGATTGGATGTAAAAAGATTAAAAAAAAAAAATGAGACATAAGGTATCTGCACAAATCAGAATCTCTTCTCGAAAATGAGACGCATAAAATTTCCTGGGATTTTGAATAACAAACGAGACACCAAATCCTGGTCAGAAGACCAGACAATATTAATTAACAAGAAATGAACTTGTACCAGCGGACTACAGATTGAAAATAAAAGAAAACAAAAAGATTAACAAATACCTAGATCTGGCCAGAAATCTGAAAAAGGTTTTGAAATATGGAGGAGGTGGTGCCAATTGTAGTTGGTGCCTTTGGAACGGTCCCCAAAATGCCTAGAAAAAAATTCTGGTGGGATTGGAGATCAGGGGACGTATGGACCCCACCCAGATCACAGCATCTTTTAGATGACCTCGAATTCTTTAGAGAGTCCTAGAAACCAGAGGAGACTTGTTGTCACTCAAACTTTAATGAAAAAACTCCAGGTAAGACTAGTATGATACGAACACCTTATCCCCCACCTATGGGCTTTATAGTACCACTACCGTTTTTTACAAGGATGGATTTGGAATCAAATAATCCCCAAAGGTTTATACGCCATTAAATAAAGATAGTAAGTCAAACCATAGAAAAATTAGGTTTCAATATGAGGAAAGGTAAATAATCAAAAAGAAGACGAAATGATAGGAATGTGACGTAAAAAGATGAAAACAGAAAAAAAAGGAGTCAAAATAGAAACATAGGGGAGGTGGTGGAAGAGAGATTGGCAAATAATAAAATCATATCAAGTAATAAAATAATAACAAGATAAAAATTATGCCTTAGTTCCGCTTGTTTCTCATCACATCGTCAAATCACTACGCGCCGTGGCAATCCCTCCATGACCGCCAAGTTTATTTTTCCGCCACGATCCACCTTCCCGTCGGTTCAACCAACACCCACAGCCACAGCCACACTCTGCTCAACTTGTCCTAAACTCTTACAATTTCTCCAACCCTATCGACTCTGCTGTCATTTTTGTCTTCTTTTTTTTTTTTTTTTTTTTTTTTTTTTGCACTTGCAGAGGATAGAATTAATTGAAAAGACCGGATAAAACGTGGAAGAAAATTAATATGCTTTAATATGCGGAAATGCGAGTGGAGTATGTTGGCAGTCTGCGAGCGGGAGGCCGTTTTTCAGCCACTCTATATGCAGATGACACCCGTTACGCAAATGGAAGGCCGAATGGTATTTTGGGCACGAGTCCGTCAAATTCTCTCTTTTTATCTGTTTGTTTTGTTTTTTTTTTTAATTTTCTTTTCTTCCCCCTTCCAACTTTTTTTAATAATTTTTTCTTTTTTCCCTTTTTTTTTCTTTGTTTATATTTATTTTCATTCGTTATTTCCCCTATAACTTTGATTTTTCATAGTCTCATTTTCTACCACATCTTTATTCCTTTCTTCTATCTTTACTTCATTCCATTCTTTCTTCATTCCTTTCTTTCTTCATTCCTTCATTTTTCGTTCTTTCTTTCATCTTCATTTTTCTTTCTTTATTTTTTAAGATCTTTTTCGGTCTTTTTCCTTTTTTTTTTTGTTTTTCTTTTGTATTGGTCTTTATTTTTCATTCTCGTTCCCATTCCTTCATTTAGTTCTTCGTCATTTTCTTTTGTTCATTGTTTCCACTTATTTCCTCTTTTTCTTCCATCGTTCTAACTTTTATTCCACTCTCTTTATTTATTCATCATTCTTTTATTTATGATTTATTCACCTTCATTTAAAATTTTTCTTACATAAGTCCCTTTTTCTTCCCATTCCTCTTTCTTTATTTCTCACTTTTTTTCTTCATCCCACCTTTCTGTCGTCCTTCCGCTTGATCTTCTTTCTTCTCTTCGTTTTTGTTTGAAATCTCCACTGGCTTCCTTCCTTCCTAACTTCTTTCTGTGATTCTTTCCTCTCTTCCTCCATTCATTCACTGTTTCTTTTGTTTTCGTACATTTTTTGTTCTTCAGCTTTTTTCGTTCCTTGATGCTTCTTTTCATTCATCTCAGTTATTTAGTTTTTCTTCTTTAACTTATTCTTTCCTTTCTGTCTACAGTTCTTTTTTATTCTCTATATTTTTCCTTTCTTATCTTTTTTTCCCCTTCTTTGCTTCTTTTCTCTATTAGCTTCTTTCTATCTTCTTTCTCTCTCTCTTTCTTTCTTTCTTTCTTTCTTTCTTATCATCTCCCTCATCTCATTCTTTATTTCAGTTCTAGGTCGAATTCTATCACCTTTTCTGATTTTACTCTCTCTCTTTGGTTTTTTCATTCTTTCATAGTTATTTACTATTTCTTCCTCTTTCTTTTATGGTTAATCCATTGATCTCATGCCTCTTTCTTCCCTCTTTTTCACTCCTTCATTTTCTCTTTCTTATAACTTGCATTAATTTTGAACACAACCCAATAAACATTAGCTTTCCCCTCTTTTACTATTCCTTTCGCTGCTCATCCTCAAAAATCAATAAAAGCAAATAAAGAAAGAATTGTGGCAAAAACACCAAATATTAATAAGTTACAAAATATGCCACTTATCTGTATATACATCAGTTTACAAGAAAAGACTCGAGCGATTGAATAAGTAATTTAGTTTGGGGAAATTTCTAAATGTAGTCAACTTTAGTAACCATAAAAAAACATGTTCATACACGTTTACTAGAATTAAGAGTGGTTGGGTGGTTACTTGGTTTAACGGCATGTCAACTTTTTGGTTATTTTACGGCGATCTTAATCTTTTTTTTTCAATATGGTTTCAAGTAAGAAATCCTATTTGGTAATAGTAATAATAATAATAATAATAATAATAATAATAATAAGAAGAAGAAGAAGAAGAAGAAGAAGAAGAAGAAGAAGAATTGGAGAAAAGATTGAAGGAATCGGAAATAACAGGAAGAAACGACTTGGAGAATAGGAGAGATCAGAGAAAAAGTAATACTGTAATACTCAGAAGAGTCCTGGAAATATGAGGAGATTTGCTGTCATTCAGATTCTAGTGAAGGACCACCAGCTGACGCTGGCTTGAAAATGTTGAGCAAAAGATTAGAATTTTACCATACTATCAAATGGTATAAGCTCAAACCAGAATCCATCTCAGAGAACGAAACATTCTCTTGGATTTTGAGATACAAAAAAAACTAATCCCTGCTAAAAAGAAAGAAAAAAAAGTCATCTTGTGGATTTTGCCGTTTCGGCAGACTATAGAATGCAAATAAAAGAAAGCCAAAAGATAAAGAAATAATTGTATCTTGCCAGCGAACTAAAGAAAGACAAACTAAGGAACATGAAGGTGAGAGGGGTACCAATTGTGACTGGTGTACTTGGAACGGTCCACAAGGACTGGGGAAAAAAGACCGGAGAAAATAAAAGTCAGAAGAACTACCGAAAACATTGGTAAATTCGGATAGATTATTCAGAAAGGTCCTGTGGTCCTGAGGTAACTTGCTGTCACTCAGACTACCGTGAAAGATCACCTGGAGACGCTGTTTTGAAAAACTCTCAAGGGGAGTAATAATTATAATAATAATAGAACGAGTGGAAACCATCGAAAATCATCATTGATGAGATTAGCCAGAATACTAAAGAAAGACCTGGGGACTTGAGGAGATTTGCTGTCTCTCAAACTCAGACTCCCGTGGAAAACAATCAGCTAACGCTGATGTGAAAAACTCTCAAATGAGTAAAAAAATAATCAATTGAATCTGCTGTGAATAAACTAGCAAGGAGTAAGTAATTTACTAATAGATTAGAGGGAGAATTGAAACCATAAAGATTACATCATTACTAAAATCGGTTATTATAGAAGAGTCCAGGAGAGCTGAGGAGACTTGCTGTCACTCAGACTCCATTGAAGAACCATCACTTGGACCAAGTATGAAAAGTTGCGCGGAGTATGACAATAATAATCAACAGAAACTACTTAAACCACAGCAACAACAACAGAAACTACTTAAACCACAGCAACAACAACAGAAAAAACAAAATATTTACAAACTAAGAAAACAGAAATCTGAAGAAAAATGTATGGATACTTTAAGCAAAAAATTAGTTTTTTGCACACTAGATGACCAGGACATGGCTAAGAAGAGGAAACCTCAAAAGTGAAACGGAATCAATTTGAGAGAATCATAACTGATGATGCACTGAAGAATAAAAGTAGTTCTTGTGGTGACAAAGGTTACACGGTTAATCAAACAAGTGAATGAAGCAAATATGAAAGGAACACAAAAATCGACACGAATAAATGAAAAAGTTGATCCACAAGGAATTGTAAAATTTGACCATAAAGTCAAATGGAATGGCAAAACAGAACCTGTCCTAGAAAATGACACCTATAAAATTATCTGTTCTATAAACAGATAATCAAATCTCGATCAGACGACCAGACCTTGTGTTAATTAACAAAAAGAAAAGAACTTGGTTTAGTGATGTTTTTTTTTTATCTTCCAAAAGAATATAGAATTTAAAAAAAAAGAAATCGAAATGATAGATAAATACTTGGAACTTGCCTGAGAGCTAAAATACTGTGGAATATGAAGGTGACTGTGATACTAATTGTAATCCTATTTACCATCCCCTCCGCTCAGGCAGGATATGACACAAAGCCAATTTTTAAGCGCAGTTTAACAGGTTTGAATTCAGAGTTTTCCTTCTCCTAGACTAGTTGCCTCCCCAAGGCTGAAGAACCCAGTCTGTCCTGCTATTTACCCATAGCTAGAGGGAGAATAATTGGATTCATACCTTTCCCAAGGGTATTAGTGCTATGTGTAATGCAATCATTCTCGTCCAGGTTTTGAACTCGAGTCGCCGTGTCCATTTCCTACGACGATAACCATTACACCACGGGTACCTCCTAAATACTAATTGTAATTGGTGCGCTTGGAACCGCCCCTACAGGCCTGGAAAAAAACTAGAGGAATTGAAGACCAGAGGATAAAACGAAACCATCAAGAAAACAACACTGTAAAAATCAGCTTAAATACTGAGAAGAGTCCTGGAGAGATGAGGAAAATTGCTGCCACACAAACTTAAGTAAAAGAAAAAAAAAAGAAAAAACTCCTTCTAAAACTGGTATGAAAAACTGATGACGGTGATAACAATTGTGATTGGTGCGCTCGGAACTATCACCAAAGAATTGGTGAAAGTGCTGGCAGAGTTGGAAATAGGAAGACAAGTAGAGACCACACAGGCTACAACATTATTAAGGTCGATTAGAATACTAAGAAGAGTCCAGGAGACTTGAGAAAACTGTCACTCAAACTCCAGTGAAAAACCATCAGATAACGCTGGTTGGTTGGTTGGTTGTTGAGTTTTATGGCATATCAACCTTTGTAGGTTATTTAACGCCAAATTCATTTTTATGCAATAGTCGGTTCTATTTCAAACAATTCAGTTTAGCATGACTACACAGTTTAATTGTCAAAAACATTTCTATTTCAAGCTATTCAGTTTATAATTCAGCTTTTCAGTTTAATATAAGTACAGATTCTGTTTACCCACAGTTAAATGTCAAAACAGTTCTATATTAAATGATTCAGTTTAGTGTAAATAGAGGTTGGTTGGTTGTTTGTTTGGGTTTTATGGCATATCAAACTTTGTAGGTCATTCAACGCCAAATTCTGTCTATATATACATACAGATAACGCTAGAGTAAAAAGATTTTAAAGGAGTAAAATAATGAAAATGATGTTGCACTTTGCGAAACGGTACATCTTAGGAGACTTCTATTAACGAGACCGAAAATATTCGCACAAAATAAGCATCAATAAACGTAAATACATAGAATCATAACTTTCCTTTGCTCTAGGCCTTGGGTAAAGTCCCGCGGAAGCATTGTTCGAAACCTAAAAGAAAACTAAAAATTAAATAATAATAATAATAATAATAATCAATAAAAAAAAAGAAAACTTGCAAAATAGTCGACTTTGCTGTCCCGGCTGATCACAGAATAAAACTGAAAGAATGTGAAAAGAAGGATAAGTACCTCGACCTTGCTAGGGAATTGAAAAAACTATGGAACATGCAGGTGACAATTATACCAATTGTAATTGGTGCGTTTGGAACACTAACTAAAGGATTACTAAAGGGACTAGAGGACTTGAAAATTGGCGGACGAGTGGAGACCATCCAAACGATAGCATTATTGAGAACGGTCAGAATACTAAGAAGAATCCTGGAGACTTGAGGAGACTTGCTGTCACTCAGACTCCAGGGAAAAACCATCGGCTAACGCTGATGTGAAAAGCTCAAATGTGTAATAATAATAATAATAATAATAATAATATCCTCTAGGAAAGAAATAAAAAAGATTACGCTTTGCTGAACAGTATATCTGCCTAGGAGTGTACAATCAATGTCATTAGAAAAGTAACACCTAAAAGAGACAGCAAAACATAGATAAATGGAAAACATAATCACTACCTTCTTTTACCTAAGGTCTTGAATAAAATCCCGGTGATTGATACCAAGAAAGCGAAAGTACGGGATATGCACAACCCAGAATCTGTCCAAGAAAATGAGATCCACAAAATTCTTTAGGATTTTGAGATACAAATGGATCTTCTAATTTTGACCAGATAACCAGAACTAGTAATAGTCCTAGTATTAATATACAAAAAAAGAGAACCAGCCGAAAATTGTCGTTCTGGCTGACCACTGAAGAAAAGCAAAAACATAGATAAATACCTAGAACTAGCTAGAGAACTGAAAAACTATAAAACATGAAAGTGACGTTGATACCGATTGTAATTGGTATTCTCGGTAGTCACCAAAGGACGCGTATAGGAACTGGAGGGCTTGGAAATAGTAGAGACTATCCAAACAACAGCACTTTTGAGATTGGTCAGAATACTGAGAAGAGTCCTGGAGACTTAAGTAGACAAACCATCGACAAACCAGTGAGAAACATCGGCTAACCCTAAAGGCAGTAACAATAATTACAATAAGAGATTTGTACAAAGTTATTTGGCTTCTAGATTTCATATATCATACTGATTATCTTATAAAGATCTATTTGGCTCATAGATGGATCTCTAACTGGTTGTTTCTTCTAATTTGAACCTCCAACATCGTGTTTTTTTATTAAAAAAGTCTCTGACGATGAAGTTTTACTTTGAAATTAATTAGACTCAAATAAAAATTATTTCTCATTCCAACTGCCCTTTAAATTAATTCAATACTACAAAATAATATATATATACATATATATATATATATATATATATATATATATATATATATATTTATATATATATATATATATATATTTGATTCATAAACAAATAGTTTAAAGGTAACATCTACAAACGATCTAGGGCTCATTTATTTGCACACAGTTAAATGGTTTCGGGCATTGCAATCTAACATATGTAATTATTATCGATACTATTGCCCAGTCGACTGGAGCTGTAGAATACACCGACTGCTGCTCTGCAGAGGGGTAACACCTCCCCCAACAAGAGTCCTTGATAGGGCTCTAAACAATCTGATGGTGAGGTTCCAGTAATGCTGAAACTTAGGGGAATGTGGAATACCTCTTCATTGCCATGGCTCCGAGGTCCACTTAGGCATAGAATGGTAGCACTTGATATGGTCCTGTCCATGGGTCAAAAGGAACTAAACTGCATATTTATGCTAGAATGAATTGCTGGAAATAGAATGTTTTGACATTTAAACTGTGTGCTTATGACAAACTGAATTGATTGAAATAGAACTGTTTTAACATTTTAATTGCGTACCTATTGTTCGAAATGGTACGTTTTGTATGCTAAACTGAATTGTTTGAAATTGAACTGTTTTTGTCATTGAAACTGTACTTACGTAAAACTTAATTGTTGGAAATAGAACAGTTTTGACATTTAACTGAGTGAATTGTTTGAATTAGAACTGTTTGACTAAACTGAATAACTTGATATAGAAAAATTGTTTACAATTAAACTGGGTAATAATGCTATACTGAATTGTTTGAAATAAAACTGTTTATTTGTATAAAAATGAATTAAACAGAGGTTAATTTGCCATAAAACACAAACAAGCAACAAACAAATATATTCTACTTAAATCAATTGTTTACACACAATTAAATGTTTCAAGTTTTTCTATCTAATAGGAATACTTCTATTAAGTATTGATATTTTTTCCAAACAGTTAAATAGTTTCAAGTATTGCTTCTTAATACAAATTAGTCAATTAAGTATTAATCATTCGTTTTCGCGTATAGATATCTAACACTAATAATTCTATTCAATACAGTTTAACCATTTCAAGTATTGATATTTAACATAAAAAATTCAGTTTAGCATCAGTCATTTTATTTGCTCTTAGTTAAATGGTTAAACAGTTCTCTTCGACCCATAGATGGGACACTAACAGGTTTTACCCCCTTTGACGCACTGTGTATCTAGGAGTAATATCAATGAAGGAGCACTCCCCATTTACTTAAGTTCCAGAAATGAAGCCTCACCATCAGACGCATTAAATATGTTGTACCCTTTGGAAAGGTATGAATCCAAATATTCTCCCTCCAGCTATGGGTAAATAGTAGGACAGACTAGGTTCTTCAGCCTTGGTGAGGCGACTAGTCTAGGAGAAGGAAAACTCTGAATTCAAACCTGTTAAACTCAGCTTAAAAATTGACCTTGTGTCATATCCTGCCCGAGCGGAGGGGTTGGTAAATAGGACCATCAGACGCAGTTTAATGTTATATCAGGACATTCATTGGGGATAGGGTCTTACCCCTCCGCAGGGATGGTGTCGCCGGATTCTTCAGTCCCAACTGACTGGACCGTATCGTAAGTAGCTACGGAAGTGACCATTTGAATATAAACAGGGAGCATCGATAATTTGATTTGAGGAAGAAGTATTAAGATAAATCCACCGTTATTGAGGTTATTCTAATTTGAATTTTTAATATAAATTCTGTTAAAAATATTACATTAAATATGACTGACAATGATGGGTTATTCAATGTTTTTATCAAGTCTTTTTACTCGCAGTTAAGTGGTCACGAATATGATTTGGTTTGGTTTCTTTGCTTAATGGCATATCAACTTTCATGGGATACTTAATATCAAAGCAGCCTAGTCAGCTGGAAGTGTAGAATGCATCGACTGCATCACTGCAGAGGGGCTCAACCCCACCAACGAGTGTCTTCGATATGCCACTAAACAATGTAATGGTGAGGATCTCGTAATGCAGGAGCTTTAGGGAATGTTGATTACCCTTTCATAGCCATCGTCTAAGATCTACTATAACCCGGAACATTAGCAACTGATAGGATCCTATCTATGAATCAAATAGAATTGTTTGACATTTAGACTGTATGCTAGCAAATAATCTATGCTAAATTAAATAATTAGAAATAGAACTGTTTGATCGTTTAACTATCATTTAACTTCGGGGCCCGTGGCGCAGCGGATAGAGGCGTTGAGTCTCTAGGGTTCCAGGTGAGCATTGTTAGAAGATAGCGGTTTCAAATCCTACCCAAGCCGGCCAGAGGTTTACTTGGTCAAAAACATGGTGCGATACACAACAACTATGGAAGGCAGTAATTACTGGGGATACGGTTACAAGACTCAGCATTCCTATCCGAGGTCGCAGTAAATCACCTGAAGAAGGCCAGAGGTGAAATTTGGCCGAAACGTTGTGAAAGATGAAACAACACAAAAACTACCAAGGTGAGGACAAAAAAGTCCGCAATAAATTAAAATGAATTCTCAGATTAAGAAGCTTCATCTCAAAATGATTCCAATTAAAGACAATCGTGTAAACAAATTTTAATAAACTTATGAACATTTTGTGTGATAATAACATAACGTATAAACAGTTTAACTTAACACTAAGAAGAAATAGTCACCCAGAAAACAAACGAAAAAGAAAAACAAACCAAAAAAAAAAAAAAAAGGAAAAGAAAACAACAAATAAACTCCAAGTGCTATGTGTCTACGACGTTCCTTACAGTTTAGTTTGTTGTGTTAGACGCATTTAAAGATCTCAACGCAAGAGATTGTAAAGTATATTTACTTTTGGTTTTTTAAGAATACTTCAGGCATACAGCCAACTTCTATCCATTTTGTTTTGTGAAAGGATGTGGGCATTAACATAAAAAGGAATAAATTGGGTAAAATGCAAAAGTAGCTGTTGCCCTGGGGTGGGTCTCTGGCATGAGGCAGTGTCGGCGCGTACCCAGGGATAGGGACTTCCTGGTATCAAAGAGAGGCTCTCCTTTAGTTACCTTGATTCACCTAGATGTGAAAGGACCTTTTTCTCTCTGCTATCGGTGGGGAGAACACATATCTGCTGAGTCCCGAACTTATCAGCCCGATGTGTCTCTCCTACTAGTAACAGTCTCTGAGGAACGTACCCTCTGAACACGAATACACATGACAGACCCTCAATTTATAATTTGCAAAAAATAATCCCCTTTTCTTCAAACACCTGGTCTGGGAGAGCTGACTATTTCTACTTGTCCTGGAAAACATTCCGCACCACAGAATTGCCGTGAACCTCAAAATAAAATTTATGTCTAAAAGTATCCTTGTCTTTTTTTCTTTTCGTCCTTAATTCATTTTACAGCTTCGACAGACTCAAGAATACAAATGAAGGTGGTAAAAGAAGAAAAGGAGTCAGTTTACAAACCTCAGAATTTCTCAACAATACCAACAACAAACCCTGATCCACAAATAAATCTTCCATATCCCCCATAGTAGAACAATTCAAAAGAGGATTACCAGGGGCGGTGTAGTTCAGTAGAGACTTCTTATGTCCCAGTACATCCTCAGAGACCGTGAATGCTCGTTTTCAATCTCGAAACGGAGCTGTGGCCGCTCCTCGCCGTAGACGCTGTTTCATGGTCATGAATACGTTGAAGAATTATTTTGCTGTTCGTATATCTTTATTAATTTTCAACTATTACACAAATTACCAGATTCGCGAATTCGGGGTGCCTGTCGTGTCAGAGATGATAATTGGACAACCGCTTGATCTGCGGTTTCTCGCCAAACAAAATTAAAGCTACAAACTCATTTCTAAACGTCTAGAATCTTAGTCACCTGACTTTGTTATCCATGAAAAGAAAGCTTTCTACAAGCCGAAAACAGTGAAGTACACTGAATAGACCTTACAGTAAATCCTTTTAAAACAATCTGCATTATGTTTTAAGTAGTAGATACAACTGATCTATTAATTAACAAACAGACCTCCGGCACTTAACCCTATCAGAGGTATACAGGTTTTTGACTAAAGGTTCCTTATCGTAGTTTGAAATAAACAACGAGTGTTTGGATAAGATGTAATGAGCTGTAGATTTCTGAAATATCCTGTTAACAACACGCCATATACACCGGTAAATATGGAAATATTTGAGTGCATGAAAATTATTTTCTTTTTCTGTTCGTTTTCTTAATCAACTGCATGATTTTGAAACTGATTATTCTCTACATGCAGTACTTATCGATTACCTTTGCCAATCTGAAAGTTTCCTATTTCTGGTGGTCAAATAAAATTCGACTGGTACTGTTTCTCCTCAAAGCATGGAATCATTTAAGTCTGTCTTGATTCTCTATTTTCGCAAGTATCATACAAAGTCATCTCAAGACGTAAAACCCTCTTAGTTTCTCCTCGCTTCTCTACTGAGGGGGGGCCTCCTGGTGTAATGGTTAAAGCGAATGACTGCAGAATCGTAGTAAGCGAGTTCATACTCCAGTCGCGCTATTACGGTTACTTTCAGACAAATACCCTTCGGAAAGGTATGAACCTCCTTATCCTCCCAACTATGGGTTAAATAGTACCACTTCTGTTCTTCTAGGAAAATGGCTTTGGCATTGACTAGACTAAAAAGGTTGATATGCCATTAAAAAAGACACCAAACCAAACCATCTGCTCTGGACAGTCTGGCGCAAGGCTAGAGCCCCAGAGTAACGTGACTTCTAGTTGTTGTCTTCCACTCGTCTCCGCTGGTTATATAATACTTGGGACGTCCACACAAATTCTCGTGGTCACACCTCGAATCTGCCATCTATGCTTGCACGTGGATATGCCTCCTTCTAGCATACCTCCCACGTCCTACTTACAATTTCTTCTTCCGTGTTAACATCATTGTCAGTTGATTTGGTGCTTTCCGGTAAGGTACGTTACCTACGTATTTTGATAAAAGAACTTAGAGTTATTCTCATATAAGAAAAGAAAGAAAAAGACAACGGAATAAAGGAGAGAAAGAAAAAAAGACAGAGAAAAGAACAGAAAAGCCAAACGAAAGAGTAAGGCTCACTGAAATAGATCGTGTCTCAAACTGGTTGTAATTCTTAATGGTTCCTGACTCTCTCTCTCTCAATCTCTCTCTCTCTCTCTCTCTCTCTCTCTATCTATCTATCTGTCAATCTTTTACTCCCACCTCTCTCTCTTCACGCAACTACTTAACCAACCATTTTATACCACACGTAATAAAAAAAAGAGATGATATTTTATTCAGAAGTGTTATTGTCTCCTAATACCTATCTACAACATTTGAAAGAATTGCCAAATCTGTCAGTTAATTTTAATTCGACTGCTCCAAATCCTCGAATGCCTCATTGGAAGGAAAACATCCAATCTGTTGAAGATCAACAAATGGCAGTCATTTAAGTTTAGCCTTATTAAAGGGGACAAAATATCATCTTTAAAAATTCTGTGCTTTTTCAGACAATACTTTAAAATAAGGTTTAATTTTTTGCAAGTACCTTCTGAAGATTTGAGGCCGGGTTTAAAATCATAACTCAGAACTGTGATCTAATTATTATATCCACAATCACAATCTCTGAAATAAAAGGCGTAAAAGCATGATATAAAAAAATAATACGATATTGAAAACATTTATAATTCTCGTCTTTTTGTTCGTTTAGTAAGTTCTATAGCATGTCAACATTTGTTGGATTATTTACTACTGAAGATAGTCTTTTTCAGTCCTGCCCAGTCGGCTGGGACTGTAGTACACACTGATTGCACCTCTGCAGAAGGGTAAGACCCCCACCCCCAATGAGTGTCCTGGATATGACACTAAACAATCTGATAGTGAGGTTCCAGTAATGCTAGAGCTTTGGGGAATGCAGAACACCCTTTCATTACCATTGCTCCCAGGTCCACTATTGTCCGGAGTGGTAGCATCTGATTAGGGTCCTGTCGATGGGTTAAAAAGAACTAACTGCATATTATGTTAAATTGAATTGTTTGAATTATAACTGTTTGACTAAATTGAATAACTTGAAATAGAAATGTTTTTGACAATTAAACAGTGTATTTACATTTAAACTGCGCGTTTACGCTAAACTGAATTATTTGTAATGGAACTGTTTTGAAACTCTACTTACACTAAATTTAATTGTTTAATATAGAACGATTTTGATATTTAACTGTGTGTAAACAAAATCTGTACTTATACTAAATTGAATTAGCTGAATTCGAACTGTTTGAATAAACTGAATAGCTTGAAATAGAAATGTTTTTGACAATTATGCTTTGTACTCATGCTAAACTGAATTGTTTGAAATAGAACTATTTGCATAAAAATAGATTTGGCGTTAGATAACTTACAAAGGATGATATGCCATAAAACCCAACTAACAACTTTTTCAAGCAAATACATGCTTTTAAGTAACTTTGAATAATGATTATTTTGAAAACAATTATAGTTTAAAGTTACCGATCTTAATACTGAACAATTATAGATGATATAAAATTATAAATTTTACTTGTTGTTTGCTCACACTTATGTGCTTTCTATCAAGTAGAAATTCTAATAATTTGTTCACAGTTATAAATGTTTATTATTTCAAGCAATTGCTTGGTTTCTAGTAAACAAAATAAAGCCTTGGTAAACTATTATAAGTAAGTTAGCCGACTGTAGTCGAGACGACCCGAAGGCTCCTTTTTCAATAGCTACTACAACCGACATTTATTCTTTTACTGGATTGCTCCACTTACCCTTGATCCGTACCCTATAATGCTGAGTGTTAAGCAATGAGGCATCAAGTACGTATTTTTTAGTTTTTGGTATGACTCGATGTAGTATTGAACAACGGTCTCCCAGATCATTGGAGAACACACTAACCATTATGTCCATGGGCCGGTTGAAAAGGGAGCCTTCGCGTCGCCCTCGACTACGGTCGGCCAATTCACTTAAATAATTATAGCTTTAACTAATAATTCTTTGTAAAATAATTTGAATACGATTGTATGGTTTCAATTATT
Organism: Sepioteuthis lessoniana; assembly: GCA_963585895.1. NCBI lineage: Eukaryota > Metazoa > Mollusca > Cephalopoda > Myopsida > Loliginidae > Sepioteuthis > Sepioteuthis lessoniana. The sequence continues at coordinate 60,870,887 of OY757940.1, forward strand.
CCTTTCAAATACTGATAATTCTCCAAAATATCTATTTAAAATATTGATGAGAACACGTCGTCTGTGGCAGTAGTATACAAAGACTGCAACCCTGCAGAGGGGTAAGACCATCCACAACGAGTATCCTAGTTATGACACTAAACAATCTAATGGTGTGCTTCTAGTATTGCTGGGGGTTTGGATAATGAGGAGTACCCCTTCTTTGCCATCGCTCCCGGGTCAACTCTGGCCCGGAGCAGTAGCACCTGATAGGGTCTTATCTATGGGTCAAATAGAACTAAACTGCATAATCATGTTAAACTGAATTGTTTTAAATAGAACTGTTCCTGACATTGAAACTGTAGGAAGAAGGTTGACTTTCGCTCGCTCGTCGAGGCCTTGTGGCAGGTGTCGCAAGTGGTTTGGGGGAGATTGAAAAGTCAATATAGAAAGATGGTATCTCTCTCCTTATGTCGAAAAACCTTTTAACTCAAAGGTAATAAAAAATAGTTTCGTGCCTAAACTAAGAAGTCGTAAGTGTTTTCGTGTTTCAGGATTCCTATGTTCTATGTATATATGTTATGAACATTATATGTACGTTTTACATGTCCGTATCATGGGTATGTTACATAAACAAAAACTATACTTATACTAATCTAAATTGCTTGAATTAGAACTGTTTGATTAAACTGAATAGCTTGAAATAGAAATGTTTTTGACAATTAAAATGTGTACTTATGCGAAATTCAATTGTTTGAAACAGAACTGTTTATTTGTATAAAAATAGATTTAGCATGAAATAATCTACAAGATTTGATATGCCAAAAAACCCAAGCAAGCAATATCAATGAGGACATTTCAGGTATTATTTCTCAGGGCCTGAGTAGACATGGGAGAAATGGCAATGAAGTGGTGACTTCATACTCTCTACAGCTCCAGAAGTGGAGCCTCAGTACAAGAGTGCGGTTTAGTGTCATATTCAAGATACTCTCCATTTTGGTGGGGCCCTACTCCATTACACGGGATGAAATGTGTATCCTTTAAACCCCATCAGTCTGAGTGATATTCTTTATAAAATAATGTTCCCCGTAAATGTAAAGGGTAACATTAAAATAAACAGAAACATATTTACGAATGACAGGAAGATAAATAGCTCGCTTTTTATTTGCAGGTCTTAAATTTCTGGTTTGGTTTGGTTTGGTTTCTTTGTTTCATGGCATATCAACTCTTTTTAGGTTATTTAATGTCAAGGCCGCTCTCCTAGAAGAACAGTAGTGGTACTATTTAACCCATAGCTGGGAGGATAAGAGGGTTCATACCTTTCCAAAGGGTATTTGCCCGAAAGTGAACGTAATAGCGCGACTGGAATACGAACTCGCGTACTACGATTCCGCAGTCTATCGCTTTAACCATAACACCACTAGGACACCCACCTTAAATTTCTGATTTAGATAAATCATGCGGACAGTGTTCATGATAATGTTCCACAAGGATAAAATAAGAGGGTAAATAATTTCGGGTTCAAGAAAAAGAAACAAAATCCACTTGTCTAAATTTCTGAGAAGCTTGATAATTTGATGATTTTCATCACTTAGAATATTCTTCTTTTAAGTTCTGAGTGAAAACAGCTGGACGTTGCAGGTTCAATCCTGATTGCAGGTAAATAACAAGGGATACATACTATTGCTAAACACTTACACTCGGTTATGGTTAATCATCATCATCATCATGTCGTGCCACAGGCACGGATATCCCAGACCCTCTCTCGCCACTTCTCCCTATCGCTCATCGCCTCTGGCAGGTCTTCAGGGCTACATAGCGGTTGTATGTATGTTCGAGCTGGTCGTCCTGCTTTTGCTCGGTCATATGTTGGGTTCCATAGGAGTACATCACTTATGAGCTCGTCCCTGCTTCTCCAGCAGTGTCCTGCATGTCTGGTTCGTCTAACTTGGATAGTTTTCGTGATGGGAGGCAGGTGGCCGTATAGTTGGTGCCTTGTGGGGTGTTGCCGCCAGGACTTGTTCAGTATTGCTCGCAGCATTCTTGTGTAATTGCCGTCTAGCTTTTTCTCCAGCCGTTTAGTTAGCAACCAAGTAGTGCATCTATACCGCAGTATCGATACGACCACAGCATGGAAGAAACTGCGTTTCATTTTATCGTTAAGGTCTGATTTCCATATGATCGATTGCTTATCGATAGCTGTCCATGCCTTCGTTAGTCGCTTGTCGATGACCTTTTCGGTTGATGAGACACTGCTTCCTAGGATAATAAAAAAACTAATCCTGTGGATTAGATAAGTTCTGTGTGGGCACCCGAGTTCTACATGAAACACTTGTAGAAGGCCAGACAATGCATCAGCCAAAATGTTCTGTATATAACAATGAAGATCAATTCAATACACCGAATACTCTAAAAGATAAAAACGAAATCCATCTTATAACATGACTCAAACGAATGCATTTCTCACTTAAGCAATAAAAATTATCTTTGAAAAGCTCATATGTGGTTAACTTACCGTTTTCAATGAATATAATTTTGTTTATAGTAAACAAGTAATTTTTGAATGAGAATACATTTTCTCTCCATATCAAAATATTACATGATATAATTTTTAGTAGATAATATTAGACCAAAATAATTTGATCCTTGTCAAGTTGCTTGTGTGTGCGTGTGTGTTTGCGTGCACGTGCGTCTGTCTGTCTGTCTGTCTTTGATATTTTCTGTTGTCCCAGACTGTGAGCCGTTGACATCAAATATTCTCGTGGCGACTGAGGCAGGTGCTTCACCTGGATTAAATACAAAAGATAAAGAGTAAATATAGTTTTGATATTGTATAATGGACAGTTGTCAAGTATAAGCTATTAAAACCTGATATTCGACTAATTGTATTTAGGAAAAAATGGAGCTGTAAACTCAAACTCTACTCCCGTTTTAAATTATATATCATCAATATCACACACACACACACACACACACACACACATATATATATATATATATATATATATATATGTGTGTGTGCTATAGTTAGGGAGCAGTTATTCTCTTTAAAATATTTCGTTTAAACTATAGAATAGTTTAGTTTTGAGAATATTTAATCAGATTTTATGACTGTCGATACGAGATGACATAAAAAACTATAAAATTGTTCAAGAGAACTTAATTTTTTGAGCAAAATGACATTCTCATTTTTATAATTTATAATAATTAGGAATTATTTATGATCGAAATCTACAATACTGGAATTCAGTAAATGATATCATCAATATATAGTAGCCCACGAGAAGGTATCCATTATATATATATATATATATATATGTGTGTGTGTGTGTGTGTGTGCGAGATATTTAATTTTTGTTACAGATGTGTCTCAATTTTTATCTAATTTCGAGTGATATATATGGTGCAGACTATATGGTTCTAATGAGTAGAGTGATGATCCAGCTCACAATCCCAGGAATCACAAAATGGTATTTGATGCCACCTTGCTTAACACTCAGCATTATATGGTACGGGTCACGGGTAAAATAAAGCAATCCAGGGAATGGTGTAGCACCCTCTCCTACACCTCGGTGTATTAGCAATTGAAAAGAGAGCCTTTGGGTTTTATTCGACTACGGTCACCAACTTTACTTTCTAATACTGTGTGATATATTTTACCAGAAGAAAACAAGATATTAAAGAACCGATACATTTCCATCTTTGTAAAAGACATGAGTTTTAGTGCTGTCCAACAACTCTGCCCTTTAGTTATTAACTGCAAAAATTAGGACACAAGGTGACACCCGAGTAAAGGCCTGACAGTCATACAATTTGTGTTTTCGACTGAAAGCGTATATCGTGAACCAAATTAATTGTAGTCGACAATTTTTAGTAAGACACTTGTTAATGACATTCCATAATTAACTAATTAGCAACAATGAATATTGCTAGACATTAATAATTTCGAAATAGTCAGCCAGCAGAGAAATGGTACAAATTAATCAGGAAATGATTTCAACTTTAACTTAAATAATTATCATGAAAAAGAAACAGAACGGACATTGGCATAATGGTCAGAGTGTTCGCCAATAGCCCGCTCGACTTGGGTTTAATCCTAGGTCGAATCATACCAAAGACTCAAAAAAATGGTACTTGCTTAACAATCAGCATTATAAGGCAAGGATCAAGGGTAAAGTGGAGCAATTCTGGGAAAGGAGTTGCGGCCACCCCTATACCTAGGTGTAGTAACTATCGAAAAGGGAGCCTTTGGGTCAACCTAGACAGCGGTCGCCAACTTTACTTTTTACTATAATGTAAAGTGAATTAGGGGAAACAAAAATTTTGATAATATTCGATAGTTTTATTTTCTGAATTTTTCTCACATTCACAGAATTAACTTTCTCTCTCTCTATCTTTCTCTCTCTCTATCTCTCTCTCTCTCTCTCTCACACACACACACACACACACACATTATTTTCCTTTATTTCATGACATTTTATCCTTGTAATAGAATTAACTTTCACAAACACACACACACACACACACTATTTGACTTTATTTCATAGAATATGAAGAAAATACAGAGCTTAATTTTCCGATAACTTCAAAACAAAAGTTGATTCTTTAATGACTTTAGCATTGCTGGTGCCCTGATCAACATTGGCGAAGATGAAAATACAAGGACAATATGAAATGAAAAATCAGATGCATGGTCAATGAAAAATACCACTTAGTTTACTGTCGATATTATAACTTCACTCTGGATGATTCTCAAAAACAAGAAGCCACGAAGTGGTATTTTCAAGTCGATCAGGGAAATATCTATTTTTTTAAATAAATTGTTGTCCATCCTAACGCAAGGGGATAGTGCTGTTTCGCAAGTCTTAAATTTAGGCCATTACTTGACACTCTACCGGTAACTAACTGACTGCCTCCTTCTCAATAATCCGCAACTCACGTATGTGATTGTCTCACACTTACAGTTCTCGCAATTTACTTTTTGTTGTAGGTCACACAGCTGGATATTTGAATCAATGGTGGTTGGAGGAGACAATTACATTGCCGACTCAAACGAATACTATGCTAAAACCATAGATAAACCCTCGTCTTCGTTTTATATTGAAATATTGTATTTCGGAAATATATATAATGATATTTGTAAAATATCTTTTGTCTTTACGTTGATTACATTTGCTTTTAACTTGATAACATTAAAGATTATATAGCAAAAAAAAAAAATTAGATTTGTAACATATTGACATTCGACCCAGCCGTCAGTCAAGAAACAAGTGCATCCGGTCGAAGATATCTGGGTATAAACTTGACGGGTTGAATTCGGTGCAATTGCGTCGCCCACGAGAAGCAGGTGTACGTAAAACAATGATATAACCCGGTGCCACAGACAGTGCGAGTTAATTGAAGTCAGTTAGTTGGAGTTCGAGCTACAGTTCGGGGCTGTGAGAACCAGCTCCCAGCAGAGGGTTTGGGCCCTCAGGACACCGGTTGAGCAGCCCAGCAGAAAGAGGAAGAAGTGCTACTATGGCCAGAGGAACTTGGGGTCAATATATTGCAATATGTTCAGTCTCCAACTCTCCTCTCACATACAACCCTTTCGCAACCCTTTCGCATAAAGTGGGAGAGGAATATTTTTCTAAAGAAGTGTGTGCGTTCGTCATTATTGTTGATTTTGTTTCCGCATGTATATGAATACGTATAGTCGTATCACGGCTATACAACAGATTCATTTCAATAGCTAATCACTATATTTTGTCTTAGGGTTTCTGAAGATGCGATAGCCGAAAATATTTGTACTGTCATTATTAGGTCTCCTAATTTACCTTTTCAATCAGAATCCCGGCAACAAAATGACTCCAACAGGGCCAACGTTTATCAACAAAAAATGCAATGCAAAACATCCACTTATAAGTTAGCAATTAATAGAGATTTACAAATTGCAGAAGACTTTTGCACAGTACTGTACCTTTTCTCTGAGGTATGGCAACGGAGGATAATGCAGTTAATTTCTTTCCGAAAGGGAACGTAGTAGTGCTGGTGGAATTTGAACTCGTTTACGACGGTATGACCGTCTACCACGTTAGCCACAACGCCCTCATAGTAATAAGTGTCGTTAATAATTAGGCAAATATTGTAAATTACTAAAACATTTTCAACTAAAAATGAAGGTTAGTAGTTATATAGATTCTCTAATCTAAAAATCCAATTGTTAGCTGCTAGGCCTTTACTTGGTATGGCCGTGTATTGCAAATATGAGGCAAATTTGACAAAGCTAAATTCAATTCCATCCATATTCAAATTTATCTAAATGTCTTCGGAAGGTAAGAGTAAGAGAGAGAGAGAGAGAGAGAGAGAGAGAGAGAGGGAGAGAGAGATGTAATTTAAGAGTTCTTCATTTTTTATTCCAAGTGCTGAGCGATAAACAAGACCCAGCTTCGGCTTTATTATCACACCATATTTTCAATACTTGAACCTAGAAACCAAGATGGGTTCTTGAGATTATTGTATCATTACATGCGTTCTGTGTATCAAGATTTGAGGATTTCTTTATGGCCCCAAAACAAGGCTGGAAAGCATAAGTAAATTGAATAGAATCAGAGCACTCAACGATTTGTTATCCTTCTCACCTCGCCAAAATCCACTGAGGCTACCTTGAATAATAGCTCGAATGGGCAAGATATCGGTCTGATTATGTCTATATATCAATATTCTTATATATTTCTATTTATTTACATCTATCTATCTATCTATCTATCTATCTATCTATCTCAGATTATTCAAATCTATCTATCAGTTCCATTTATAATATGTTTATTAGATCCATCAATCTATCACAGTCTCTTCAGATCTATCTATCTATCTATCTATCTATCTATCTATCCCCTTATGTTTTCCTATAAAACCATAATTGTGTTTTTTAATTCAAATGGAGGTGTGACAGATTAATAAACATTTGAAAATATATGATGCATGAATATATACATAACAATCAAACTCGGTAGCTGTTAATCTCTCAGTATCAGTCAGATTTTATCTATCTATCTATCTATCTATCTATCTATCTATCTATCTATCTATCTATCTGTCTGTTTGTTTGTCTGTCTGTCCCCCCCTCTCTCTCTCTCTCTATATATATATATATATATATATATATACACACACATTTGCACCTATCTGTTTAGCTCGTTAGCAAACATTTTACTATCTATCTATCTATCTATCTATCTATCTATCTATCTATCTATCTATGTCTCAGTCTATGTCTGTCTGATCTATCTATCTATCTATCTATCTATCTATCTAATTATCTATCTATCTATCTATCTATCCACACATTTGAATCTATCTTTTTAGCCCGTTAGAAAAATTTTACTATCTATCTATCTATCTATCTATCTATGTCTGTCTCAGTCACTGTCTCTGTCTCTCTTTCTCTTGATATATATATATATATAATCACACATACTTGCATTTAGCCGTCCAGCAAGTTATCTTTCAATGTAAGTGTATGCACATCAATATTTCTATCAAGCAATCAATCCCTCATACATTTTATCACCTATTCTTTGCTCTTGCCTTTTCCAGTTATCTACATTCGACTATTTATTCATTACTCCCAGCTAAACGTCTATTTGGCGAGCCTCTCTACTCAATATTTGCATGTTTCTTTAGGGAGCCATCTTTATTAAATAACTGTCCATTCGTTCGATCAAGCATTGCTAAGGTTTGGGTCGGGCAGCGTCTGGTCCTCAAAGAAAGGTGTTTATCGGTGAAAGTATTTATCCATCTGGAGAATAAATCAAGCGGGCGATGTGCTGACGCGCAAAAGAATCACTCCGCAGATGGAAATATTGCTTCATAAATATGCATTTATACATACCAAGATTTAGTTAATGATTAGAAAAAGTGCATATATATATATATATATATATATATATATATATATATATATATATATATATATATATATATATATATATACACGTACCTGAATATATGTGTAAATGTACATGTGGATATAGAAATTTATGTATTTGTATATTTGTACATTTATTAATTTTCAAGTGCTTGTAAAATAAATTCTCTGTGTGATTAAATTGAGAAAGCTTGCATTACAATATTTCCTAAAATATCTTATATATATATATGTATATATATACATATATATATATGTGTGTGTGTGTGTGTGTGGGTGCACACGTGCGCATTTGTGTATGTATGCGTGCACCCGTCTTTGCTTATATATATATATATATATATATATATATATATATATATATATATATATATATATATATATATATGCGTGCTTGTGTCTGTGTCTGTGTATATGTGTTTGCACGAATATACCTGTCTGTCTTTGCATATATATATTTGATATGCGCAAAAATTTGCACCACTATCCAAGGAAAAACTCGTATAACAGTATATTTATATTTATATATACTGTTAAAAACCTATTTTCCGCTGTTTTTGTATACTGTATTCCACATATATTTTCAATCTATCTATCTATCTATCTATCCGTATATAAATATATATATATATATATATATATATATATATATATAACCCCATGTATGCACGCATGATAGTATCGATGTATATATATATATATATATATATATATATAAAGATGTATATATATGGATGAATACATGTATGGTTAATGGTATATGTACATTTAGATATTAGAGCTTTAATAAATGTTCCTTGTTTCCGAGTTAAAAAGTCTGCATATACCGTTGGAAATCGAATTTTCGCAGATGTATACCCACGCTTTGTATATATATAAATATATATATATATATATATATATATATATATATATATATATATATATATATATATATATATATTATAGTAGTAGTTGGAGTAGTAATATCTGCGAAAATATTTGGCTTCTCGTGATCTTCATTCCATCTTTACTTTCGTATGTATTTCTTTTGTCGACAGAGGTAGTTTGCTTCATTTTTTTTTTATTTCGTCACTTGAACAAATCTGTGAATATCCTCTTTGTAATCTTCTCGTAAACTCGTCACGAAAATAACTTCAGATGAATTAGTAAGAATCCTTTTTTGGCCCTGACTTGTGGTGGATTTATGTATTGTGTATGTAATTTTTTCCATAAGTGATGTGGTATTAAGCTAACTAATAGAGACCATATATATATATATATATATATATATATATATGTGTGTGTGTGTGTGTGTGTGTGTGTGTTTGTGTGTGTGTGTGTTATTTTTATTAATTTGTATTATTTAACTTCCACCATTTCTGATAATTTTTCCAATGAGCCTGAATGACAGAAAATCCTATCACATCCCAAGATATTTTTTTATTATTCTTGCTGATTTTCTAATACTCAGATCTAGCAACTCACCCCGTCTCTTTCCCATGTTGTACTTTACGAAACTCTTTGCTTCGATGTGGCATAAGATCGAATGAATGGGGCACACAATGAGATTCGAACTCACTCTTGCAGGTTTGCTACTCAAGCTTGCAAACCATTACACTACCAGAGGAGCCCACGTCTATTTCCCATATTCTTTGAGACTGTTCCATGTGCTCAACTTACGATTGATATTGCTGCCACTTTTTAAGCTCGGTCTCGTCATTAATTCAGAAGCTGCATAAAACTGTGAGAGTTCTTTGCACATATATTTCCACCAAGATGCCTTCTTCGTTCTGTGTTATGCCAAACTTACTTCTATTAACCCTGGTAGTTCTGGTTCCTCTCTCATTAGCTTACTCTGACGTTTTGTGCGTTGTTCTCTCCGTCTTCTCTTGATAAAGTCGTTTATGTATGAACGATTGACAAACGGGGTATCGTCTTTGCATAGCACATGGCCAAACAATTTCATTCTTATCCTCTTGATAATATTAATGACTTTGTTAAGAAAAATTGATAACAAGGTAATCTAAGTAGATGGGGAGATTCATTGAGAAGCAAAGTCGACACTATAGCGTTTTGGTTCTAATGAACCATCATCAGGGCTATGAGGGATGATATGTGCAAAATGTGTAAAATATAAAAACCTTGGGAAAATTTGTATAACAAGAAAAAGTTGACCGTTTATTAATCAAATGGCCAAATTTTTCTTGTCATAAATAATTTTACGTACCGAAACATTGAAATAATTCTGACTAAAGAGGACGACATTTAGTTGATAAAGCGACAACTAGAAAGAATTAAAAAATTCGCATTAAAAAAAGAACAGCAACATTCTATTTGCCAAGTTTCCAGTTTTTATGTCGACAAACATTAAATATCTCTGATCTCTGGTTGAGTAATTCATTATAATTATTGTACGAAGCAATAACTATACTAAGGTGACCATATTTATCACCAGCCATATATTTACGGCCTTTTTTTACCAATTCTTATACTTTATCTTGCTTCTTTTTAATTTACCACTCGCAGTGAGATAAACTAGTTTTTTGGCTTTATATTTCGAGTGTAAACTTTTTCTATTATTGTAAGTTTTAGAAAATATTCAACATATGTGTGTGTACGTGTGTGTGTGTGTGTGTGTGTGTGTGTGTGTGTGTGTGTGTGTGTGTGTGTGTGTGTGTGTGTTGAAGATTTTCTAAAATAAATCGTTAGTTTTTCTAATTTGTCATTTACAACTGATGAATATTCTCGTTATGGTTATCCAAAAGTGAAGTAACTCCTATTTTGATAAACAATTTTTTGAGAGGACATTTTTTTGCTTCAAGAATATTTTCCTCACTTTTCATATCAGTGAATGAGAGCATAAGTTTCAAAAAGTTTTTCATCAATTACTTTCTATGCCTGACAAATATAAATTCAAAAATTTTCTTAATATTTACCTCATAAACATTTATAGAATTCCACATGAATATTAGTTTTAATATTTGCTTTAAGTATTTTTAAAATTCAGCATGAACTCTAGTACTTGCCTAAAAAAAAAAAAAAAATTGTTGTTATATATCAAAAAATGAAAGAGATTTAGTTCTGAAATTAGAAAAAAAAATGTACCAAGAAATTGCAATCCATAATAAAGATCATTATGCTGTTGGGTCACCATATTTTAGTAAGGCAAGGGATATTTGAGTGTTTGTTTACGTTTTGCCATAGAAAATGACTTAAAATTAATCCACTATGGCTGGATATCCGATGTTTCTTTATTTCACGAAAAAATTTGTTGATTTACATTTGAAAGAAAAGATACTTCAAAACAACATATTCTCATTCTTAATTCCCGTTTGTTTGTTTTTGTTTTTGTTTATTTTTTCTAATCTTTCATCTTCTTAGCAGGGGAGTGTTTTTGTTCATTCCTAATATATATATAAATATGAAAGACAATTAGGTGAACAGAAAACTAGTAAGAGCTGTGTGCTGAATGTGAAAATAAAATAAAATAAAATAAAACTGTTGCAATGATGTTAAATTGATAGAAAATAGTTTGTAAAAGAAATATTCGATCTCGAAAATGATATGTTAGCTCTCTCCTTAGGATATCGTGCATTTTGTTAGGTAAATCATTGCTTGCAGTTGACTTATTCTTTAAATGCGTTGGCCCAAAAATTGTTTGAAAGTGAAGAATTCACAGATCATGATTACTTGACTATGAATCGCAGCGTCAGCGAAACGTTGTGTCAGATGTATTTGATTTTTGTTGGCCCCATAAAATGAAACGCAGTTTCTTCCAGGCAGCGGTTGTATCGATACTGCTATATGGATGCACTACATGGACGCTAACTAAACGGCTGGAGAAGAAACTAGACGGCAATTACACAAGAATGTTGAGAGCAATATTGAACAAGTGCTGGCGACAACACCCCACGAGACACCAACTATACGGCCACTTGGCCCATCACGAAAACTATACAAGTTAGACGAACCAGACACGCAGGACACTGCTGGAGAAGCAAGGACGAGCTCATAAGTGATGAACTCCAATGGACCCCCACATATGGCCAAGCAAAAGCAGGACGACCAGCTCGAACTTACATACAGCAGCTATGTGAAGACAGGATGTAACCCTGAAGACCTGCCAGATGCGATGAATGATAAGGAGAAGTGGCGAGAGAGGACAGGGATATCCGTGCTGGCGGCACGACATGATGATGATGATATATATATATATATATATATATATATATATATATATATATATATTTAAGTCATACATCCTAGATGCATCAAGGAAAGTCATCTGTGATGCACTGTTTTCCTTGCCGATTTCGGGTTTCGTATCATATCGACTCCAACAGTAACCCCGTCATGACTCTAGAAGAGTCAAACCGCCTCCTTGATAGCGACTGTAACATTGCTAAACAATAAAAAAAAATCCGTAAGGCTGGACTTCGACAGTTCTTTATTGACATATGTCATTCAGCATCAGCCGGTGAAAACAGGGCATTTCGCCTTCCTCTACTATATAATGTTGTCATTACTTCATCTGGTTTCGATATATATATATATATATATATATATATATATATAGTGTCATCCACAGACAGACCTGTTTCGTTCTATCAGAATTCTTCAGTGTGGCTAGACAGGCTATATATATATATATATATATATATATATATATATATATATATATATTACGCAAATACCCTTAGGAAAAGTATGAATCCAAGTATTGTCCCTCCAGTTGTGTGTAAATTGGTGGGTAAATTGGACTCTTAAACTTTGTATAGCAACCGGCATAGGAGAAGGAAAACTCTGGAAAGAAATCTCTGAATTCAAAAGTGTTGCACTCCTCTTAAAATTAACCTTGTGTGGTATCCTGACTCACACACTCACATACAGACACACATATATAAATTTTATATTTGAATTGAAAAATTGTATAATGTTAATTGAATTACCATGACTAGAAAATACTGCAAGCTCTTCCATGTGACATACGGAACACTGGACTGCTGTTTTAACCTTTTTATGTCACATCAACAGTGCATATCCACCATTAAAGATCGAACCAGCAACCACAGAATGCTCTGGCCATCGGTCCATATTGTACACAAGTGATACCAAATAAACCAGTCATGGTAAAAGCAACGACCACTTAAACTGATGTGTTTTGAAGGTACATTTGATATGTATATATATATATATATAGCCATGCGAGTGAAATAGTATTCTTCTTATTTACAATAAATTGCTTATTAAGGCACGCAGGCCAGGGATTGTTGACAGTACGAGCTGCGACTAAAGTGTAATCCATTTTAGCATTGACCAATCGCATCACTGCTTACCTTCGGAGATTTGGCAGCCACCGATATTTTCAGTGAGACTATCAGTTTACAAATAACATGTTGAGCTTATTTTACGTTTGTTTCTTTGTTTTTCTCATTGTTTTATTTTATAGGTTTTTTTTGCTCAGATTCAACATCGTATCCAGCTTTTTGGGAACTGGGTAAGACATTTCTCTTATGCGAAATTATATGAACTCATAAGCATGCACATGAAGACACGTGTTTACGCGAACGCTTACACAAAAAAAAACGAACATAGTTTGGTTGTTTGGTAGGTTATAAATATATGACATATTAACCATTGTGTTGGTTATTTCAAGCAATATGATGTTCACACACACACACACACACACACACACACACACACACATATATATATATATATATATATATTTAAAATATCCAGTCAGTGTCCAAAGACAGTGGGGGTATTATATGAGGAAAATCATATAAACTATAACTCCACATTTGCAACTCTGCGACTCGAGAGAAGCATGTAAATAGTCATCTGACGAGACGGAGAGTATAGTAATATTCTCCGCCGAAATAAACTTATTATGACGACTTAACCGAGTTTGAGTCTCCATCAAATTGTACTATATATATATATATATATATATATATATATATGTATATATATATATATATATATATATATATATATATTTAAGTCCATGGATGCCTATCCACTTATTAAATATATGCTAATACGCTTATTATATTTAAAAGGTATATATAACAACTAATATATATATATATATATATATATATATATATATATATATATATATTATGTAATAGCTCTATCACAGAAAATGAACACTCTCCAAATCATACCGCATTTGGTCTGCCACAAACCTACCAAACGAGAGTGTGACAACCATATACTGTTGTAATATATATATATATATATATATATATATATATATATATATATATATATATATATATAAACCAAATGGGCATTTTAGAAAAAATATGATTTGTAAGCGAATAGGTAACTTTCTTTTAAATGGGTGCTCATTTATTTGCACACAGTTAAATGGTTTCAATTATTGCTATTTAACATTAGTTATTCAAATTATAAACTTTCCCTGTTGAATATAGATAATAAGCATTTACAAAAACGCGCACTTTCAAACACACCAGCGTATATAGAAAAGATTCTTGATTACACTCATTTGAAAATATTTACAAACAACTAGAAACGTAAATATCTTTCTATCTTTCAATCTATCTATCTATGCACATACTGTCACAATGGCGCTAATGTAAATATTAAAACAAATATTTATTTCGAGGTCACAGAAGAAATTTAATAAAGAAGAAATAAAATACATAATTTTTTTTTGACAAAACAAGCAAAATAAAAAAAAAATTTGGCAATTTTCCCAAATAGCCTTATATATATATATATATATATATATATATATATATATATATATATATATATATATATATATATATTGTTTAGATTTTTTAAACAAATTGATAATGATAGGTTCTTTCATGTGCAGAAGTTTGTCTGCACGACCTTTTTTACTGGCCGCCATGCCCGGAACCAGAAAATCATGCAACTATAGCCTGAATGGCAAAGGTTTACCTCATTCGTAAATATATTTTGACTAAAAAATCGCACTTTATTCTACAAAATTCGCGCGTTTTGTTCTTCTCAGCAATCGAAAATTTGATGACAGACTTCTGTTCTAGCCTGGAGCACTCTGTTTGATTTAGCGCCCATGTGAATAGACTCAAAGTTAATATATCAATGAAATTAAATCAATTTTTGCCATAAACAAATTCCAAACAATGCTGAGTTTACAGTAATGGGAAAACATTTTTTAAATAAAAAAAAATAATGATTATGCTTTTTCCCCAAATTCACCTAATTTACACACACTCACACACACACACACACATACACATCTATCTATATATATATATATATATATATATATATATGTGTGTGTGTGTGTGTGTGTGTGTGTGTGTGTGTGTGTATATATTTCTGTGTCTTAAGTTAATAAATTAATTTCTCAATAACAACGTACTCAAAAGAATAATAGTTTTTTGTCATTTTCTCCGTCTCTTTGATCATCTAAAAATAGAGATATTGTACAGCTCCAAACTTGAACTTAAAAAAAAAAAGCTAAAGAAAAAAAAGAAACACAATAAAAGAAACTAATGGGAAAACGTCTACGCATTTTCAGAACATTTATATCTTCAGAACAAAATATGAAAGGAAGGACTCATTACTGTTCTTGCCATCGCATATTCGTGTAGACCTATACCTAAATCTGAGCATATATTATATTTTGTTTTCATTGGGAGATAGTTAAATATCTGCTCTGGGTGAAGTGTCTGTGCATCTTGAAATTTGATAATTTTTTTTTAAGAAAGAAAGAAACGAACAAACAATGGAAGGAAATAAAGAAAGAGAAATAAAAAAAACGCAAATGGGCAACGAATAAAATATTTATAGAAAGAAAAAAAGAAAGAAAGAATACATTTAAAAAAGAAAGAAAGAAAGAAGCAAAGGAGTAACAAATTAAGGATGTATATACAAACGAAAGAATTACAAATCAAGGATATCCAAAAAGAAAGATAGAAATAGCGAGAAAAAAAGAAGCAAATTAAGGATATACTTAAAGAAAGAAAGAAAGCGAGAAAGAAAGAAGAAAGAAAGAAAGAAAGAAAGAAAGAAAGAAAGAAAGAAAGAGCAAGGTTTACAAATGAAAGAAACAAACAAAATTGATCAAAATTCCAGGGAAGCATTCAAACTTAAATGAAAAAATACATCATCATAAAAAAAAATCCTTTAAATTGTAAGGCCTCATTAAATTTGAGTTAAGTAAATTTCAAGTGAAAAACTTTGTTCAAATTGTCACGAGAATCAAAACACGATAAATGCAACGAAGAGAAACAAACTGGATTTAGAAATGTTTGAAAATGACAATTTAGTTGAATGGGAATAAATTCGAAACAAAAGAAGAAAGGATAATCAAATAAAATATTAAAAAAAAGAAAAAGAAGAAATAGACTGAACAATAAATAAGTTAAAAACATTTATAATTGCTCGAGTAAACAATTAAATAAAAATGTAATCAATGTAAAATAAATAAAGAAAAAAAGGAGAATGTAAAAGAGAAGAAAGCAAACAAGAAAACAAGAAATTATCATGTAGATTTGAAAAATACTTTAAAAATTTAAAAAAAGATAACAAAAATAAAATTTTAAAAAGTTTAGAAACGTTTTAAAAAATAGCAAGAGTTAAAGGAAAAAAAGAATATGCGTGTGGAGTAATTGTTTGCTGCGTCGAAAATTAAATCGACGATCCAGTTTCTTATTCCAACTGAGGTTGCATTCGTCAAGACTTAATACCTTGACAAAAGTCATGAATACATTTCTACAATGGGAAGCTGATAGGGAAAATTGTAGGTTAGACTCTGCTTTCTAGTCTTAGAGCGGCAACCAATAAAAGAAAAAGACAACTTTGAATCTAAAACCAGAGGTGATGAAGTCAAAAGCAGAAACTGACATAGCAAAGAGATTCCTCCCAAATGATTTATTGTAACGGTATGTCAACACGTCTAGGGTTATTTTATGAGTAATTGTTTGCTGCGTTGAAAATTAAATCGACGATCCAGTTTCTTATTCCAACTGAGGTTGCATTCGTCAAGACTTAATATCTTGACAAAAGTCATGAATACATTTCTACAATGGGAAGCTGATAGGGAAAATTGAAGGTTAGACTTTACTTTCTAGTCTTAGAGCGGCAACCAATAAAAGAAAAAGACAACTTTGAATTTAAAACCAGAGGTGATAAAGTCAAAAGCAGAAACTGACATATCTGAGAGATCCCCCCCAAATGATTGATTGTAACGGTATGTCAACACTTCCAGGGTTATTTTATGACTCTAAGTTAGTAAATTAGCCGACTATAGTTGACGGTGACACGAAGGCTCCATTTTTCAATAACCGGTCCATTGGCATGATGGTCAGAGTGTTCGCCAATGGTCCGGGAGACAGGTGTTCAATCCCAGATCGAGTCATATCAAAGACTCAAAAATTGATATTTGATGCCTCCTTACATAAAACTCAGTATTATAAAGTATGGATAAAGGATGTGAGGAGCAGTTCAATTAAAGGAGTAGCACCCTCCCCTACACCTCGGTGTAGTAGCTATTGAAAAGGGAATTCATGACTATAGTTTAGGGAGTCACATTCGTTGTACATTCTTTCTTATATATTTTTTACTAAATTCGTAATAGTATTTTTATTGCACACGCTTCTAGTATATACGAATCATCTTTAAACATTTTTATTTGACCAATGGTTGGGACCCTAATAGGTACGACCACTCGGAGTCCGATTAGAATTGGGAATAGCAATGATGGGGCATTCCCAGAACTGGAATCTCAGCTTCAGAGGGAGTTTAGCGGGGGTTCGTACTGCTCTAGAGGGGATATAGTCAGTTTATTCTAAGCTTCGTTGGCTGAATGAAAGTCTTTCCGTATGAAACTCTTTACTAACCCAACGTGCTGCAAGTGTAGTTATTCTTTTAGCCAAAACCATTCCGTCAATTACATTTGTAATATGGCACAGGGAAGGGAATCCCCAGTCAGGGGTCAAAAGAAAAAAAAGAGTTAAAAATCTGGAAATGAGGAATGAAAAAAAAATGTTGCGTTGATAAAAAACATAAAAATGTCTCTGAAAGATAAGATATTTTTCGTTTAAAAAAGAAAGAGATGAAGGAAGAAAAGAAGGTAAAAAAAATAACTAGAAAGAGATAAATAAAAACAAAATAACCATCACAAAAACAAATGAAGAATTAATGATAATGATATTCATGGAAAAAAGGTTGGAGGAATAGGAAACTAGAGGAAGAATCGTGACCTTCTCGACCGCAACATTCTTTAGATCTACTAGAAAAAGTAGAACCAAACACAGGTATGAAAAACTTACAAGGAGTAGAATAATAATAATAATAATAATAATAATAATAATAATAATAATAATAATAATAATGACTTTGTCGTCCCGGATGACCACAGGATAAAACTGAAAGAATGTGAAAAGAAGGATAAGTACCTCGACCTTGCTAGAGATTTGAAAAATCTGTGGAACATGATAGTGACGATTGCATTAATTGTGATTGGCGCTCTTGGCACAGTAACTAAAGGATTATAAAAGGACTTGGAGGGCTTGGAAGTTGGCAGACGAGTGGTGACTATCTAAATGACTGCATTATTGAGAACGGCCAGAATACTGAAGAGAGTCCTGGAGACTTGAGGAGATTTGTTGTTACTCAAATTCCAGTGAAAAACCATCAGCTAACACTGATGTGAAAAAAACTCTAAAGGAGTAAATAATAATAATAACCTAAAGATGTGATTGAGAGGTTATATGTGTCAAGAACAGAAGGGGGAAGAGGACTTCCCAGCATTGAAAATAACGTTGATGCATCAATACACCGACTCAAAGACTACATAGAAAAGCGCGGAGGAACACTGATCACAGCCACCAGAAACAATACTGACAACACGAGGATCAACAGAACGAAAATAACCTGAAAACAAAGATGGGGAGAAAAACAACTCTATGGACGTTTTAAGCGACTAACAAGCGACATTTCATACGAGAAAACGTGGACATGGCTAAGAAAGTGAAACCTTAAGAGAGAAACTGAATTTCTGCTAATAGGAGGACAAAACAACGCCATAAGTACCAATCTTATCAAAGCAAGAATTGATTAAACTTAACAAAACAGCATATGTATATTATGTAGTGATAGAGACGAAACGATCAATCACATAATAAGCAAATGCTGCAAACGAGCTCAGAAAGAGTATAAGACTAGACACGACTGGGTAGGCAAGGTGGTTCACTGGGAATTGTGCAAGAAATTGAAATTTGATCGTACATGGTAAATGCTAATCTCAGAATCTTTCCTGTAGAATGAGATGCATAATTTTCTCTGAGATTGTGATGTTTTTTTCTTTCCTTTCTTAATGGCACATCAACCTTTTTAGGTTATTTAATGCCAAAGCCATTATCCAAGAAGAACAGTAGTGGTACTATTTAACCCATAGATGGGAGGATATGGGGGTTCATACCTTTTCCAAGGGTATTTGTCCGAAAGTGAACGTAATAGCGTAATAGTACGAACTCGCTAACTACGATTCCGCAGTCCATCGCTTTAACCATTACACCACGAGGACACCCCCCCTGGGATTTTGAAATACAAACGGATCAACTAATCTCGACCAGACAAGTAGACTTAGTAATTATCAACAACAAGAAAAGAGTACTTGTCAAATTTTAGACTTTACTGTACAGGTTGACCATCGAGTAAAATTGAAAGAAAATGAAAAGAAAGATTAATACTTGGAACTTGCTAGAGAACTGGAAAAAACTGAGGACCATGAAAGTAACTGTGGCATCAATAGTGACTGGTGCTCTTGGTGAAGTCAACAAAGAATTTTTACAAGGAATATAGGACTTGAGATTTTGAAGACGAGTGGAGAACATCCAAACTATTGCATTATTGTAATCGGCCAGAATACTGTGATGACTCCTGGAGACTTAAGAAGACTTGCTGTCTCTCGAACTCCAGTGAAAACCCAACGGCTTATGCTGGTGGTGTGAAAATTCCAGAAGGAGAAAATAATTATGATAATAGTAATAATAATGTCACCCCGATAGAAAAGATGGACTAATAACAAGCCTTAATATATGGAAAAGCAATTATCTTCGTCTGACCTAAAATATAAATGAAATAAATTGTTCTACGAATGGACTTGTAGATGACAGAAAATGCTGAAATCGAAAGTCCAGTAGCATTACCCTATATTATCACGAATTTATTCTTTTTGTTTCTGTGTTTATTATCAAATGAACATGAGTAAAGTTTGGATGTTGTAATGTTCATTTGAATTTTGAATCTTGTGGCCAAAAATTGAAAAAAGGTGAGAGAAGGGAAAAATCAATAAAGAATGTCATTCTGAAAAAAACTATCCCTAAAAAATAAATGTATGGTATCAACATACGCAATTAAATATTTCATGGTTTGGTGGATTTCGAATTAGTTAAAATTAATTTATTCTTATTATAATTTTTTATAATTCTTGTTCCTCAAAAAACAAGACACCTGGTTACATCTGTGATAAAAGCACAGATAATTATCAATCCCTGGTTCTGGTATAGGCCCTTTCTTATCTGAATTCAAATCAACAAGGAGTTCAGATTATAGATCTGAATGTTTTGATTAACGAGTGTTCCCTTGATAGCCTACATAGAGACCCTGCGGCATCGGGTAGATGTTAGCTGCTTTCATTTCAGGTACATACAAACAGCAACCAGAGCAAGGAATCAACTGAAAGACACCAACGGTAAAAAATGGACTAGTTAGTGAATGCTACAAAAATTTACTTGACTGTTGTTTCATAAAGAGGGTATAGAAAAAGAATGATAGAAATTTGGGACAAATCCACTCGATCCACAGTAACAAAAACATTCTATTACAACAATAAGTGAAGAATATACGAAGACAAACGAAACACCAGATCCAAAGGAAGCTAAACAATTTTGGAGTAAAATATGGGAATAGAAAGAACATAACGGAAAGATCTATTAGATAAATGACATAAAAAAGAATTACGAGGATTCGAAACTGAACCTGAGGCGGGTGTGCAGATGGAATAGCTCAGAGCAACAAACCAAAAAATACCTGGCCATGATGACAAGGGAAGAATGATTTTAAAGAAAGGTTGGTTTTCTGACCTTGAAATACTAGAAATATGAGGCCAAATAAATAGTTAAAAATGTAAACAAGATCCTCCGATTTGAATCGAAACACTAAATACTAAAAAGTAAGATTCCCCTAACCGATTTGAAAAGCAAAATTCAGATAACCGAAATACCACAGACACCAGCACCGCAAAACAAATCTTAACGTAAGAAGACAAAATAAATGTAGACTTAATAAAGGAAATCATGAATGAAAAGAAGACTATATTTGCATCCCATCGAAGCCAAGAATGGAAAAAGTTAAGGTAGAAACCGAAAAGGTAAACAAATTATTGCTAGAAATCCAAAGAGACTACATCATTGAACTAAACGCGTAAATTTATGCAGGAGCGAAACTAGTCTGTGATAAAATCGGTGTTACCCTTGGGAACCCGAGCAGAAATACACAACCTGGATGGGAAATTAGGCTTGAAAGATTGATAAAGAACAACAAGCGAGTGTCCAAAGGAAGGAAAAGGATGCAACGGTATGGATGGATGAAAAGACCAAAAAAAAAAAAAGACAGTAGACTAGTCCCACCATACAACTTGAAGGGATAAACCAAAAGATATTGGTGAAATAAGGTAGGCTCAAAAGATACCGGGACAAGGTCAAACAGTACAAATAATAAGGATACTTCACAGTAAAAAAAAAAAAAACTATTACAACAATATGTGGTGAATATACGAAGACAAACCAACCACCAGATTCAAAGAAAGCAAAACAATTTTGGAGTATAATATGTGAACAGAAATTAACATAACAGAAACGTCTACTTGATAAATGACGTAAAAAGATTTAGGAGTATTCAAAAATAGACCTGAGGCAGACATACAGATGGAATCGCTCAGAGGAACAATCCAAAAAATACCAGGCTATGATGACACATTGATTCTGGTTTTCAAAAATTGTCTTCCATTCATGACTGACTAGCCCTTCAATTGAGTAGGTGTCAAGAAGAAATAAGTATACCCGAATGGATGCCTTAGGAGAAGATTAATCCGATCCAGAAATACCCTCTAAAAGGAACGATCATCAGCTATTATAGACCGATAACATGTGTTCCTATAACGAGAAAAATCCAAATCGCAGACTAGAGAGGAGTTCTATTACTCGCTTGTATGCAGCAGACTGTTTCTAAATAATAGAAAGAAAAAGAACAGAAAAGATGCCCCAGTGAAACAGGAAGACTCGGCAAATTACTATAAATACATCAATACGTCCTCCAGGAGAGCAAACTCTAGTGGAAAAATGAAACCATGGCATGGATTTGTTGTATATTGACCTACGACCCAGCTGAGTAATCAAAATAGGAAATGCATCTGTGTAAATAACAGGTGCATCCGGTCGAGGAATAATCAGGATATTATAGCCTTGACCGTGGACAGATTGAATGAGTGCAAAATTGTGACGTCTACAAGAAGGTGGACGTTGAACTATTATATAACTCGGTGAAGACAGGAAGTCAGTTAGTTTGGAGACCAGACCCGTTGGTGACAAGATGCAGTAGAGAAAGCCAGCACCCAGCAGAGCGGGCCCCCAGGCCCCCGGTTGATCAGCACTGGAGAACAGGAAAGAAACGTGGTTATGGCAAATAGAGTGGGGGTCAATATGTTGCAGTTCTGTTCGGTCTCCAACTCCCTCTCACACACAAACCTTTCAAATAAAGTGAGATGTATATTTTTCTAAGAAATGTATCACTCGTTATCATTGTGTCGTTATGATTCTGCATGCATATGTAGATGTATATGTATTATGTGTTTGTATGGTCATGGCTATACAACAGATTGACTACAAAAAGAACGATGATATAGTCCCGCAAAATGGATAATAGATTATCTGAAATACATAATCTGAAAATGTGCAAAGTACCTGACAAAGTCTAAAGTTCATTACGGAAGCCATGAAAACTGGAAAGTAGATTTGACTACAGAAGGAAAAACTTTTGCTGAGATGAAAATCCAGGGGGGGATCTTCCATGGAGATGCGCTTTCAACATTACTATTTGCAATATGATGGTGCCACTCATTCATATACTTAGATAATGCACAGGGGAATACAAATTTACAAATATGCTAAAATAAATTGATTATCTAATATAAGTAAAGTTGTAAAGTTAGCGACCGTAGTCGAGGGTCACCAGAGGGCTCCCTTTTCGATAGCTACTACACTGAGGTGTATGAGAGGGCGCTACTCCTTTCCCTGGATTGCTCTACGGTTCTATTTCAAACAATTCACTTTAGTATAAGCATAATTTTTGTTTAAACACAGTTAAATATCAAAATAGTTCTATTTCAAACTATTCAGTTTAGCATAAATACACAGTTTCAATGTAAAAAAAAAAGTCCATTTAAAACAATTCTGTTTAACATAAGTACATAGTTTAGTGTTATTTGACCCATGGATAGGGCCCTATCAAGTGCTACCACTCCGAGCCTGGGTGAACCTGGGAGCGATGGCAATAAAGGTGTACTCCACATTTCCCTAAGCTCCAACTTCACTGAAGCCTCACCATCAGATTGTTTAGTTTCATATCCCCGAAACTAGTTGGAGAGTCTTGCTGTTCTGCAGAGAAACAACCGACTGAGCAAAAGAGAAGGGTGAAGAGGAATCACGTACACTGAGTATTGCGTAGAGGCAACATTTAATAGATTGGTGGAATACATTAAAAAGAGCAAGGAGATATTAATTTTGACTGTCAGTAACAGAAAAGGTAACAAATTAAGGATATATTCAAAGAAAGAAAGAAAGAAAGAAAGAAAGATTAGCAATAAAGAAGCTAATTAATAATATATTTTAGAATCAAAAGAAGAAAGAGAGTCCCAATCTATTTCAAAAGAGACAAGCGAGAAGAAAAGAAAGAAAAAAAGAAGCAAACAAACAAATGAGCAACACATTTTAGATATAACTTTCTTTAAAAAGGAAGAAAGAGCAAACGATCCAATGAACGAACGAACGAACGAACGAAAGAAAGAAAGAAAGAAAGAAAGAAGCTAATTAATGATATATTTTAGAACTAAGTGCAGAAGACAGTTTCAAGATAATAATCTACATAGAAAAGAAAGAAAGAAAGAAAGAAAGAAAGAAAGAAAGAAAGAAAGAAAGAAAGAAAGAAAATCAATAAAGAAGCTAATTAATAATATTTAAAGAATCAAATGCAAAAAGAAAGTTACAAGATAAGCTACACAGAAAAGAACAAGTGAGGAGAAAGAAAGAAAGAAAGAAAGAAAGAAAGAAGCTAAATAATGATATTTATTAGAATTAAATGCACTATGACAGTTACAAGATAATAATCTACATAGAAAACAAACAAACAAACAAAGAAAAGCAATAAAGAACCTAATTATTGATATGTTTAAGAATCAACTGCAGAAAGAGAGTTACAAGATGATAAGCTACATAGAAAAGAACAAGTGAGAAGAAAGAAAGAAAGAAAGAAAGACATAAAGAAGTTAGTACTTTTGCCTAGAGTATTTGGTCGAGAGTGAACATAATATCGTGACTGCATTTCCAACTCCCTTACTTTGATGTCTGAGTTCACCACATCAGTCACAACGCCACGGGGATTCCTCCAGAAGAAAACAATTTGTCATAATTTTACTTTGGTTTTATGGCATATCAACCATTGTTAATTATTTATTGCCAAATTTATTGAATTTATAGGATTTGCAAACATATGTCAAAGTCTAATTGTTCCAAGTATTGCTATGTATCACTAACAATTCAATTAAACCTCAGTCATTATTTTACACACAGTTATATGATCAAGTAATTTTATTCCAAACAATTCAGTTTAGCATCCGTAAACTGTTTGCACTCAGTTTAAATGTTAAATAGTTCTATCTGGACTATTGATAGGAGCCTATGAGGTGCTACCACTCCGGGGCAAAGTCGACCTGGGATCAATAGTAGGAAAGGCGTACTCCACATTCCACAACGTCCAGCATACTGGAGCCTCACCATCAGATTGTTTGATGCCCTATCCAAGGCACTTGTTGGTTGGAGTCTTACTTCTCTCCAGCGATGCAGTCGGTGTATTCTATAGCCACAGCTGACTAGGCTGAACCAGACATAAATGTAAAGAAAAATTTTATGCAGCAAATTTTTGGGACAGAACATGAACTTAAGGCTGCATGGATAAATAACATGCAAAGTAAATTAGAAGGAATTCAGATGCTGAAATACATCTGGATTCCCTATATGTAGGTCTCAAAGAAGCAGCAAATTGAAAGGCAACTGGTTAATATGGGATACCCGGATTCTTGTTAAAATATATACATTTATCTACGAGATACCAGCTCAGAAACTACAAAAATGCCTATGGGAGACAAAGATGCCTAAATGGATACATTATCATCATCATATCGCGCTGGTAGCACGGATATCCTTGACCCTCTCTTGCTACTCCTCCCTATCGTTCATCGCCCTAGGTAGGTCTTCAGGACAACATCCCGTATCCTCACATAGCTGCTGAATGTATGTTCGTGCTGGTCGTCCTGCTTTTGCACGGCCATGTGTGGGGTTCCATAAGAGTACATCTCTTATGAGTTCGTCCCTGCTTCTCCAGCAGTGTCCTGCATGTCTGGCTCGTCTAACTTGAATAGTTTTCGTAATAGGGGGCAGGTGGCCGTACAGTTGGTGTCTTGTGGGGTGTTGCCGCCAGGACTTGTTTAAGATTGCACGTAGCATTCTTGTGTAATTGCCGTCTAGCTTCTTCTCCAGCCGTTTTGTTAGCGTCCATGTAGTGCAGCCATATAGCAGTATCGATGTGTCCGCTGCCGGGAAGAAACTGCGTTTCATTTTATCGGTTAGGTCTGATTTCCATATAATCTATAGCCTATCGATAGCTGTCCATGCTTTTGCTAGCCTCGTTTCGATGTCCTTTTCGGTTGATTCGACGCTGCTTCCTAGGTAAGTGAATTTGTCTACTAGTTTAAGAGGGGTTCCTTCTAGAGTGGATATGCCCCCCGATTGATTATAGCACATATATTCCGTTTTGTGTGCATTAACATAGAGGCCTATGCTTGCTGCAACTCGTTCCAAACTATGCAGTAGTGTTTCGGCTTGGTCAGGTGTATTTGCCAGTATCGCTATGTCATCGCCGTACTCGGCGTCCGTAATTGTTGTTGCGGGGTATCTCCTGCTTCTTTTCTTCGTCAGTTCGAAGCCATTCTCTCTGATTTTGTCTATCGATGTTCTAGATACAAAATCGTTAAACTACCGTGATTCTGACAAAAATGAGGAGCATCTTAAGGGACTACAGACCCATAACGTATTTACTAATGATATGGAAGTTCTTAAAATTTTTTTATACGAAATCGATTACATTTTTGAAAGCCGCATCATATTTCCCGGTGAGTAGAAAGTTTGTGACAAAGAAGTAGATGCACAATGAGCTATTATATAGAGATACACAGATAATAAAGGTGTGGAATCGACCATCCAATTTCAAATTCTGGACAAGGCTGTTTATATCTTACTTTTCGCTAATGATCTTGGAAAAAGCCTGAATCTTCCTTTTTCTCAACGACTAGTGTCTTTTCCTCTGTAAGGCAACCAGTCTAGTATAAAGAATAATCTGAATTTAAACCTGGTTTACTCCGCTTAAAGGTTCACCTAGTAAAACATTTCTTTTGTGTCGGACGGGTTAGGTAAATCCAAGTATTCTAAAAGTGGCAAAAACAATCACATGGATAGACTACAAAAACTGATTATAGAATGTGAAAAATTCAGGATTTTAAGAAAGTGCTTGAAGAAAAAAAAACTAAGCAGTAATTACTCAAAAATGCTGCATGCTGTTTTGAACAAATCCAAGAAACAGCACCCTACAAAACAGCCAATGTATGAGTACTTGCCTTTTATTTCTAAAGCCATCAAAATAACACGAAGAAGACATGTGTGACAATGCTGGAGAAACTGAGATCATTTCATAAGTGAAGTTCTCTTGTCAGATTCCACACTTGAATACACCTGTGTTGTTCGACCAGTAATGTTTCTTTTATTTTTTTCTTTGCTTAATGGCACATCAATCTTCGTGGGTTATTTAACGTCAAAGCCATGTAGAGGAATAAGAAGTGATACTATTTAACCCACAGCTGGAACCGACCACTAATGCTTTTCTTCATCTGCTCTGTGCAGACTCTGGATGGAGGCTAGACGACTTGCCAGGAGCAATGGACGATAGGGACAGATAGCAGGAGAGAGAGAGAGGGAGAGAGAGAGAGAGAGAGAGAGAAACAAGGAAATTCATGACATCAGCTCTTGATAATGATTATGATCATCATCATATTATTATTTTATCATAAGAATAAAAATTCCGTTTAATTTTTTGATAGATGATATAGTTTGACAAATAGACATGGTTTATGAAAATTAAATTATTAAAATACTTTTTTTTAGTTGTCTATTGGTCCTGTCCCGTCTACAGGCCAAGTCTTGACCCATCGGTGATGGGTATATCTACTAGTAACATATGACTGCAAAGAAACAGACGCGTGAACACATGTGTCCGAATACACTTTACTAAAAAAGATCAGAGAATTTAAACATCAGGTATACCGATAATCCCAAAAATGTTTAATCGTTTCGTGTTTGATAAATGTAAGCATTTGGTTGTACCTTTCACATAATAACTGCATAATTTTACACAGATCCTTGTTAACAGCAGATAAAATACACAACATAGAATAAAATAAAGGCTTTTTCCATATATATATATATATATATATATATATAGAGAGAGAGAGAGAGAGAGAGAGCACCATAATCAAACTATTAAAAAACATAGTCCTTAAATTATTGTATAATCAAATTGAAGCTGAAAGGCGCGAAAGCGCACTGATTAAGAACTCACTGGTTTTGTGCAACAGCCGTAGGTTATTGGCGGAATAATATGTAAATTGGCGGGAATTTCATCTACGAGTTGTTAAACATTGTTTTCGCCAGTTGGATAATTTATTGACAAACAGAGAGGAGCCTTTCAAAAGAAGAGGCAGATGCTGTTCGATTAAGAAGGAAGAAAACAAAAATAATTAATTGATATTTCAATGTGCATAGATTGTCTTTCTCGAACATACACAGAGAATGATGGATTGATACATAGCTGGACACTTATTTATATGATTAGGAAGATTTTGCTTGTCTGTCCTCCGTAGACGAACAAATCGGTTGATGGGGTTTGCAACCAGCGTGGAATACTTCCCCTTGCAAGTATGAATTTACCCAACATCTCCGCATGATCTGAATACGATACATGGTTAGTTTTTAGTGGGGTTTAACAGGTTTAAATTCCTTTTTCCCTCTCGTAGACCAGTTACTATACCAAGGTTAAAGTGCCCTGTCTGCCCTACTATTTATCCATAGCTGTAAGGAGAATAGTTGAATGCATACCTTTCCCAAGGACAGCAGTGCTATGTAAAATTCAAACAGCCACGTTCTGAATTTGAACTCAGGTCATTGTGTTTATTTCTTACGATGTAAACCGTTACACCACGAGTGCGCCCCCCCCCATTGAAAGCAATTTCAAAGTTTCCGGGGCTGAAATTTTGCAAGTTCAATAAAGGCCGTTGAAGAATGCTCAATCAAGGAGTGAAGAAATACAGTTGTCTATAAGTCAGATACTTTGAAGCCTTAGGTAATTGTTTTGCACAGTTTGAAAATTCACGGTACAACTGCACCAAACTAAATCATCTGCAAGTTTTTCCAGTTGTTATGTAAATAAAAATGTGAAAATTTACCTGTTTTTACGTAAAAAAATAGATTAATTTCTAAATTTTCTTATTTAGGACACAAAACTAAAGTTTGAAGTAAATAAAGGCTATTTTTATACTTTTCAACGGGAACTCTCCATGGCCTAGTGGCTGGCATGCTTGATTGCAGAGTTAACGAGTTCAATCTCCGGACACGTTATTACATTCATTTTCGGACAAATACCACTGGGAAAAGTATGAACCCTCTTATTTTTCCAGCAAAGGGTTAAATTGTATCATTACTGTTCTTCTCCAAGGATGACTTTGCATTAAATAACCAATAAAGGTTGATATGCCATTAAACAAAAAAACAAAAACAATACCGACTTAGACTTTCTAGTATAAGCAATTAAAAATAACGCATATCCAAGAACAAAATTCATGACGTGGTGTAACAATTTATCAAAAATGTACTAATTAAATTTACATCTAGTAATTTACTATATTTTTTGCTTAGATGTAACTGATGGCCGTATGAATAGGGCACCCAATGGGAATCGAAATCAATAATAAATAATTCAGAATAATATTTGTTTTCACTTGATTGTTTACTAATCCAGCTTGCTAACTATTGCACCACTCGAGGTGTCCATCAAGTTTACGCCAAGTTCGTGAAACTGTAAATGTCAAATAATTATTATTATTGTTTAGTTAAATTAAAGAAATAAATACATGTTAAACATATATTCATTTTTGTGAATATTTTTTTACTTTAGTTGTATGACAGTTTTTAACCATTCAGCGTTAATGTGTTTATTCGGATTGTCGGGAAACAAATATCTTTGTTAGATTCCCCTTTGCTGTGGTGTAACGGTTATCATTGAAGAAAATGAATTCGGCGAACTGAGATCAAATCCAGCACGAGGCTGTTTGAATTTCACGTGTTTAACAAATAACAATGGGAAAGGTATGCATGTAACATACCCATACATAAATATGGGAAACGCACATAGAATGTTCATAACATATATACCGAAATCCCGAAACACAAAAACACTTACGACTTCTTAGTTCAGGTACGAAAGTTTTTATTATCTTTGAGTTAAAAGGTTTTTCGATATAAGGAGAAGATACACCTGACTTTTCCATCCGCCCCAAACCACGTGCGCACCCGACCCAAGGCCACGGCGAGCAAGCGAAAGTCAACCGTCTTCTTCTGAGGCAGGACTCAACTCCCGAACTTTTCTCAACTCTCCCAACATCCTCCGCGCACGCTTCCTATCTGGGATTTTTATTTTGACATCTCTGAATGACACATCCTCCCCCATCCGCGCTTGAACATCTGCGCTCATGTTGCACCTAATTAACCCATGCGCTAAGCGAAAGGTTCTCAGCCAAACTAAACCGAAAAGCAAGATATATAAAACGAAATCTCTCAGCTATTATATTACATGCTTCCGACTATATTTCTCGCCATCGATAAATAATAAGGCAGACTAGGCTCTTTAAACTTAGTTTGGCAACCGGTCAAGGAGAAACAACACTGTGAATTCAAACCAGTTGTAGACCTGGAGAGGAAGAGGCTTCATTGGCTATTTCTGTCCAAGTCATGCTATATGAGGTTTTAATCTGGTTTCAGGGCAAGTGAATTAGTAAATCATTTTCATCGAAGTTTTACTTCTTACCCTCCGTTGGGTTGATGTATACTTCTGATGCTTTTATAAAAGTGAGTGTATCAAATGATAAAAAAAAAAACATTTATTTTACATAACAATTATTTCCGTGTAATGTGTGTATGTGCGCACACGGGCATGTTTGGTTTGGTTTCTTTGTTTAATGGCATATCAACTCTTTGTAGGTTATTTAATGCCAAAGCCATTCTCCTAGAAGAACAGTAGTGGTACTATTTAACCCATAGCTGGGAAGATAAGAGGGTTCATACCTTTCCCAAGGGTATTTGCCCGAAAGTTAACGTAATAGCGCGACTGGAGTACGAACTCGCGTACTACGATTCCACAGCCCATCGTTTTAACCATTACACCACGAGGACACCCCCCCACACACGCGCGACTCTGTCTGTGAGCGTCAGTGCCGAAAAATCCCCTTATGTATAATTTAATATGTATACTTTTTGAAGGTAGAATTAGTCTAATCAGAAATAATATCTCCAGGCAAAAGTGAAGTACTCATCAAGATGGGGCCAAATATATCTAACAACGATCAAAAATCAGTGGGAAACCTTCTTTTTACAAGACGCAAGTACTCTTTCTAAATCTAGATTTTCAAACTATGAAGGCACAAAAATAAATAAATAAATACAAAAAATGACTTATTCTGTGTATCAAATCTGTGAGTTTGATTAAGTGGGGGGGGTTGTGTACGTGTTTATGTGTGTTCGTATATGTTCGCAAACAAACTGCTGAGGGTTTGACTTGAGAAAGAAAGAAAGAAAGAAAGAAAGAAAGAAAGAGAGTAAGAAATAGTGGGTATGACACTAAATTTCATCTGATAGTGAGGCTCCCATTATGGGACACAAAGAAATACATCTGTATCATCATTACTTCCAGGTCCACTCAGGCCCGGCGTGGTAATTTCTGTTTGGGTCCTTTTTTTATAAGTCAAATTGATGTTTGCAAATTATCTTTATTAGATAGGTATACTTGATATCACGTAACCGTGTGCAAACAAACAAACAAACAAACAAACAAAAAGAACTATTAAGAAACTATACAAAAAATTACAAGGTATGCAATTTCCTAACAGTTAGGTATAAACTAATCCCAGAAAGGCTGAGATGCCGTTAAAATCAATTAAGTAAACGTGCAACATTTGTCGTATGATAGTTATTACATTCAGTGTAAGAAGTGTATATCCATGTGTAACAACTATTAAGGCAATATTTAACATATGAAGAGTGGAAAAACAAGTTACGAGAATGAAGCTGTATTTATTAAGAAAGCTATCAGAACTGAATGAAACATAAATTCTCTTAAAAATAGTCTCTTTGGTATTTGACAGAATTAATCTGGAAAGATTTTCACAGCTCAAAACATTTCTGAAACTCCTCCAGAATTCTAGTGGCCCTTTAGATAGATAGATAGACTTTTTTTAAGTTAGAATTCTAGTGGCCCTACATATAGATGGATAGATAAAAAAAAGTTGGTAACCGTAGTCGAGGGTGATCTAAAGGCTCCTTTTTCGATAGCTACTACACAAAGGTGTAGTAGAGAGCGCTACTCCTTTCCCAGCATTGAAGTTCTTTACCCTTGATCCGTACCTTATAATGCTGAATGTTAAGCAAGGAGGCATCAAGTACCATTTTTGAGTCTTTGGTATGACTCGACCAGGGATTGAACCCAGGTCTCTCGAGCCGTTGGCGAACACTATCTTTACAAAATTGCGTATGAGCATCATACTTAATTAGATCATAGACTATATATCTATTTTTTTTTCATTTAAATAGTATCCTTCTGCAAATGTAAAAAATATTTTAGCAAGAGAAGTAATTATGATATATAAATTTTGATTTAATTAGAAGTTTTCATTAGGGCTAGTAAATTTTGCTATGTGAAAAGATAGACTGATGAATTTTTTTTGCAAAATCGACAAGCCTACAAGACTTCTAATTGAATCAAAATTTATCTATCATAATTATTTTCCATGTTAAAATAATTTGGATGAAATATTTTTGCATTCAAAAACAGACTGAAGTCGAAATAAACAAACCAACAAACATATTTATTCCGTTTTACATTTTCTCCGTACATTCTGTCAGATTCAACTCATTTTTTCTGATATATATATATATATATATATATATATATATATATATATATATACGTTACCGTCTATCTATCTATCACACACACACACACACACACACACACACACACACACACACACACAGAGAGATATGTCCAAAACAATTTTATATGAAAAATAAATTAACCAAAGATTGCGAAATGTTTTATTTTAAGCGGAATATAATCAATTAAGACGAATATCACCGAATATTATTTTTACCAAAATCTATTCGGCTGAAACTCTATAAGAAAAAAGAAAATTGCATAAATATATAAACACGAGTTGTACTTCTTTAGGGACTATATATATATATATATATATATATATATATATATATATATATATATATATATTTGTGTCTGGTCTGCTTCTGAATTAGAAAATAGTTATTGACATCTATTTTTTTTGTTTGAGTTGATCTGAAGAAGTCCTCGTAATTTTTAGAGCATTGATTAATATCAATGCTTTTAAGCAGGATGGAAATAAATTCATCATCTTGATATGACCGATGGTTATTTTTTCATTTTTTAAACACACACACACACACACACACACACACACACACACACACACACACACACACACACACATATATATATATATATATATATATATATATATATAAACAGATGGAGAGAGGAAGAGATTCCTACTAGTTTTTATTAAAAAATCATTTTCTTCAAAACCAAAGATAACAGAATTCCTATTATTTCTAGTGGAAAATTATTCAATAAACATGTATATTATCATTCTTTGCCAAACTCCGAGTTGTTGAAACTCCGTAAATAGACATAAAATTTCAACACCCCTATAACCAAATATAAAAGTTCATAAATATATTTTGAGTGTTCCAGTGCTGTAAAGTTTTGGAATAAATAATTTAGAATAATATTCGTTTCCACTTGAAATAATGCAGTTCGAGTATCTTTAGTTAAGAAAAAAAAAACTTTTATGATTAATATTTTGGGCGTATTGCGGCAAATGTAAATAGAAAAATATGAATTATACGAGAGGAAATCCATTGATTTTGTCTATCATCTGGAATTAGAAATAAAAATATTGGAGAAGCAAAGACGAACTCGTGATCAACATTCTTTTATGAACAAATGAACGTAGACGTGTCAGTGTAGGCTAACCAGCAAAGACTTACTCGTGTCAGCTCTGCTCGGACACAAGATGCATCCTAGAAGACATGCAATAGATGATAGGGATGTGTGGTGAGTGTGAGTCAGGAAACTCTGTACTGTCAATGTGATCTGATGATGATGATGATGATTATGAACTTGATGATGATGATGATGATTATGAACTTGAGATCAATTGTTTTTTCTACTTTTTTTTTTTCAATTCGACTTCACCCAGTTCACTGTGGTAGTCGAAGATCGTATCGACCTAGAATGTTGCAATAAATAGATAGCACCTAATGACATCTATTTTGATTGATTGATATTCCGCTAAAATTAGAAAAATCTAGTAACTTTAGTTTAGAAAAAACTGACTTTTATAATTGATGTTAGGGGCGTTTTGCAGCAACAAAGAAAAAAATATAAAAATATGTATCATGTGAACTGAAACCCACAGATTTTGCTCCCTTATCCCCTGTACAATAGGTTAAATTGAATACCAGCTGTTCTTCTTCAAATATGGCTTTGGAAATAAATAACCTCCGAAGGTTGATTCACCATTAAGTAAACAAATCAAATCACTGATTTTATTTATTATTTGGTATAAGCAATAATTGAAGTCTCGTTTAACCTTTGGATATATCCATTATAAACTATTGATCAATTATTTTTCCATTTTATAACTTTTTCTTTTTATGTTAATTTCATTTGACTTCATTGTGTTTCCGGTAGCGGTCGAAGATTGTATCGACCTGGAATGTTGTGATAAATAAACTCGAAATTAGTCAAAAATTAATAATGAAAACACGTCATCTCCGAATCTCCAACAACAAAAGACTATTATAAATATTTCTGCAGGCCTTTCCGAAATCGAATTGATGACGTGAACCGTTTGAAGAAAGACACATTAAAACAGAAATCTCTTCTTATTTCGTTAACGGGCTGAAAGCTTAAATTTTATCCAACTTCAGAGACTCTCTTTGATTAAATACTCGATGCTTTAAAGCGATTAGATTGCGAGGAAAAAAATGAAGCTTCCTTTTATGTATCTTCTGTTGCTTATTTAAGCAAAAAAAAAAAAAAAAAAAAAAAAAACGGAAAAAAGTTCAAATTGTGTCAATGCTTCTTTAGTTTAACGCATATTGTTCAGAACTGTCAATTAAAAGATCATTATAGGTTAGAAGTTTTGGAATTTTTCTATAGGAAATTAAATCAAAGAAATTAAATCAACCATTACGCTAAAGTAATACGTAAAGCTTTATATGATTACAGGGATATATATATATATATATATATATATATATATATATATGGGTGTGTGTGTGCGTTGTGTGTGTGTGTGTGTGTGTGTGTGTGTGGACGTACCTATGTATCTCTGATTATTCGACTACACACACACACACACACTGACCCAGTCGGCTGGGGCTGCAAAATCACTGACTGCATCTCCGCATTGGAGGAGGACTCCGTCACCGAGTGACACTAAACAATTCAGTAATGGTGGAGCTTTGGAGAATGCGGACTGGCACTCAATTGTCATCACTCCAATGTCCACTCTGACCAGGAGTGGTAGCACCTGTTAGGGCCCTATCTATGGATTAGATAAAACTAAACTGTGTGCCTATGCAAAACTGCAATATTTGAAATAGAACAGATTTGTTATTTAAACTGCGTACTTATGCTAAACTAAATTGTTTTAAATAGAAAATAGAACACACACAAACATATATATATTTAATATGTGTGTGGGGGGGTATTAGAAGGGTAACACGGCATTGCCCTCGGGCTGAGAATATAATCATATATAACAGTGTTGTAACAAATGTGTCCTAAAGAATAATAGATTAATTTATTTTGTTCGTATATTTTTCCTTAGAAGTGTATTCTAGAAAAATTCGATGCCAAAAAACCGCTACCATACGAACGATGCCAAAAAACCGCTACCATACGAACGATGCCAAAAAACCGCTACCATACGAACTGTCAATAGTTTTAAATTAAAACTATTGACAGTTTTCTAAAAAGCAAAAACCTAAAAAGATTAATCTACATTACTCCCTAATTTTTAAAATGAAAAGTTATATATGCAAAACAGCAGTATCAATAATAATTATCATCATTAATCTCTAGTTATTATATATATATATATATATATATGTATATATATATATATATATATATATGTATACATATAATCATCCACAGACAGATTGTTTCGTTCTATCAGAACTCTTCAGCGTGGCTAGACACGTAGGACGATCGAAGCCGGGATCGAAACACACCCAACTTTACGTTAGACTAAGTCTCAGACCACTCGGCCAACTAGCGGACTACGTTTGCGAAGGGATTTTTTTTAAAGGTATCTATGTAGCAACAGCAGCAGCGTCCGTTTGTTTACATTTTAATACCCCATCGGCTACCAGAGTGCTCAATTCTTTCGAAGAGCTATGCATTAAGCGAGCGGCGGCTTACAATTCCTTTGCCGGAGTGTTCAACCCACATGGGAGAGCATATATATATATATATATATATATATATTGTGCAAGTACACAATTACTCTACGCCAACATATGCTTGGCCACCTCTGATGGTGTCACGGTTAGCAAGCTAGACTAGCAAACCTACACGAGTGAGTTCGTGTCTCATTGGGCGACCCATTCATTCGGCCTTTTGCCGCATCGAAGCAAAGAGATTTGTAAATTACTATGTCAACATATGTTTTGGTAATTGTGTAGATTGTGCACTTTGAATTTTCTACAGCAACCGGTGTAGCTCAAGAAAAGATATTTATTCAAGCATGTTTAGCTCCGCTTAAAAAATGATCTTTTATAGCATTCTGCTTGTGTGGAAGGCTTGGATATATATATATATATATATATATATATATATACATATATATACATATATATATGTATAAATATTTCGAAGTAATCTACCACGTCGGGATTTATCCTGATAATACGTTTAGGTGAACCATAGGTAGAATACTTCTGACTCTGTCGGTATTCATATCTCGCTCTTCTTAGTGTATTAAGCACTTTTAAGTTTAGTTTGAGGTATTCTGTAGGTGATTTTTCGATTTGGCATTGGTGTTGGCTAATTATTTTTAAGCAGTACGAATACCATTACCCTTTTATTGGTACCCCAGATATCATTTAGTATAATATTTTTTAAGCAGTACGAATATCATTGGCCTTTTATTGGTACCCCAGATATCATTTTATATAATATTTTTTTATCTACAAATCTGTTTTCTTTTCTTACCGCCAGAATCATAGGATAGGTACAAAACTAATATATATATATATGTGTGTGTGTGTGTGTGTGTGTGTGCTTTCATTTCAGGTATACACATAAGTATATGCATGAAGCTATTTTTAGGAGTAAATATTTGTAGAAGCACAAATATTTAAAGTATCGAATCAGTTAAAATTAGTTGCTTTTTTTTAATTTAAGTTAGTATATTAGTAGACCTAAGCATCTTTATATTGTTTGTTTGTGTGTTTGTTTATTTGTGTTTAATGGCATATCAGACTGTGTATGTTATTTAATGCCAAATCCATTTTTATGCAAATAAACCATTTTGCTTCAAACAATTCAGTTTAGTATAAGTACACAGTTTAATAGTCAAAAGATTTCTATTTCAAGCTATTCAGTTGAGTCAAACAGTTCTAATTCAAACAATTCAGTTTATTATAAGTATAGTTTTTGTTTACACACAGTTAAATGTCAAAATAGTTCTATTTCAAACCATTCAGTTTAGGGTAAGATCAGTTTTAACGTCAAAAGCAATTCTACTTCAAACAATTCAGTTTAGCATAAAAAACGATTCAATTTCAAACAATTCAGTTTAGCATAAGTTCACAGTTTAGTTCTATTTGACCCATAAATAGGACCCTATCAGATGCTATCATTCCGAACCAGAGTGAACCTGGGAGCGATGGCAATGAAGAGGTACTCCACATTCCCCAAAGCTCCAACACTGCTGGACCCTTACCATCAGATTGTTTAGTGTCGTATCCCTGGACACTCGTTTTAATTTTGGGACTCCACTGCTTGCCTGCACTGGAGCAGTTTATTGTACCCAAAATTCTTAAAGGATTGTATTCTTTTCCGTTGTTAAATATATATATATATATATATAACCTTTACATCATAATAAATTTACCTATTTGGATTATGCTTTTCTGCTATCTTCATACTGTCGGATTTTAGTCTATATTTACTTTCATAATGTCCTTTCGGAAAAACAAATACCAAATACAATTTTACACGACATTTAACATGAATGATTCCAAACGATCTGTATATATGAAAACTTACTTGTCGTTGCGTATTTCTCAATAAACGGGAGGTTTTTTCTCGTTTCTTTGGGAAATCCAACATTTTCAAATATGTTTCCACGTGCCAGACACGTTCTTATGACTTTTGAATTTTAATCGCCATGTGCATGTTTGTGTATCTTTTCCTTGCATATCCATATGCTCTTGTCATCTCAGCAAACATCCATCGATATGTGAACTATTTTGATATCCAAATGCAAATGATGGTTACTGAAACTGAAACGTTAACGTTGACTTTGCATGATAATGAATTCACCTATTTGGATTATGTTTTCCTGCTACCTTCATACTGTCTGATTTTAATCCATATTTACTTTCATATATATAACCGTAAAACTGTTTCAAATCATCATCATCATCATATCGTGCTGGCAGCACGGATATCCCTGACCCTCTCTCGCCACTCCTCCCTATCGTTCATCGCCCTAGGCAGGTCTTCAGGACAACATCCTGTATCCTCACACAGCTGCTGAATGTACGTTCGTGCTGGTCGTCCTGCTTTTGTGCGGCCGTGTGTGGGGATCCATAAGAGTACATCTCTTATGAGTTCATCTCTGCTTCTCCAGCAATGTCCTGCATGTCTGGTTCGCCTAACTTGAATAGATTTCGTGATAGGGGGCAGGTGGCCGTACAGTTGGTGTCTTGTGGGGTGCCGCTGCCAGGACTTGTTGAGGATTGCACGCAGCATTCTTGTGTAATTGCCATCTAGTTTCTTCTCGAGCCGTTTTGTTAGCGTCCATGTAGTGCATCCATATAGCAGTATCGATGTGACCGCTGCCTGGAAGAAACTGCGTTTCATTTTATCGGTTAGGTCTGATTTCCATATAGTCGATAGCCTATTGATAGTTGTCCATGCTTTCGTTAACCTCGTTTCGATGTCCTTTTCGGTTGATTCGACGCTGCTTCCTAGGTACGTGAATTTGTCTACTAGTTTAAGAGGGGTTCCTTCTAGAGTGGAGATGTCCCCCGTTTGGTTATAGCACATATATTCCGTTT
This sequence comes from Sepioteuthis lessoniana, assembly GCA_963585895.1. Taxonomy (NCBI): domain Eukaryota; kingdom Metazoa; phylum Mollusca; class Cephalopoda; order Myopsida; family Loliginidae; genus Sepioteuthis; species Sepioteuthis lessoniana. Next base: position 60,909,839 of record OY757940.1, read on the forward strand.
TGTGTGCATTAACATGGAGGCCTATGCTTGCTGCTGCTCGTTCCAGGCTATGCAGAAGTGTTTCGGCTTGGTCAGGTGTATTTGCCAGTATCGCTATGTCATCGGCGTAGTCGGCGTCGGTAATTGTTGTTGCGGGATATCTTCTGCTTCTTTTAAATGACTAAAATTGCAACAAAACAAAACAAAATGAACTAAGACAGAGTCGATGTGTTTTGAATAAGAAGGAGCAAACTCAACATTGAATAACAAGCTTCTGAAATTTATAGACCTGTTTACATACCTTGGCAGGAATATCTCCTCAACTGAAAGCGATGTCAACATATGCAAGGGGAAATCTTGGACTACAATTGACAGGTAGTTGATTATAAGGAAACATGATTTCTTTGATGAAATAAAACAGGATTTCTTCCAAGCTTTGGCTGCTTTGGTACTACTGTAGTGATGCACCACCGGGACACTATCGAAATGGATAAAAGCTAGAGGGTAACCAAAGAATGTGGTACGTGTTGTTTTGAACAAACCTTGGAAGCAACAAGTCGCAAATAGGAGCTCTACAGCCTGTTGCTTTCTATTCCCCCAAAGAATCGAAGACAAAAGAGACATGCTGTGCATTGCAACACACACACACACACACACATATATATATATATATATATATATATATATATATATATATATATATATATATATATATATGTTGTAAATGCTAGCCGAGGGCTGTGTTCTTCTTGGAGTAGCCAACGTATTCAGTAACTGATTCCTACCAATTTTCCGACTCGTCACTAGATGCTCTGACCAAGTTGCCTCAATCCCCCATCTTTAGATCTCAAAAAACACAGCATTGATATTGAGGCATAAATAAAGCAACCAGTCGGAAAACGCATTGTCATCCAAGTGATAGGACAACTATGATAATTTAACACCAAAACTATTTCCTGACACCAGAACCATCATCTGATATCGAATTTGTGAGTGACACAACATTTTTAGCACCAGGAAAACACACACACACACGCACACACACACACACACATATATATATATATATATAATTCTTTGATATGAGGGGGTTGTGTATAGTTTAAAACCCATAGTGCTATTCAAAATTCAGATATCCGTTCTGAAAATTGTTTGTTAGAAAAAAGTGTTTTTCATCTTGAGTTAAAAGATTCTCGGCCTGTAGATCGATTTGCTTGTTTAATGGCATATCAACCTTGGTAGGTTATTTAATGCCAACTCTATTCTCCTAGAATGACAGTAGTGGTACTATTTAATCCATAGCTGGGAGGATAAGGGGGTTCATACCTTTCCCAAGGGTATTTGCCCAAAAGTGAACGCTATAGCGCGACTGGAGTTCGAACTCACGTACTACAATTCAGCAGTTCATCGCTTTAACCATTACACCACGAGGACACCCCACTTCGACCTGTAGAGAAAGCCGTTTGCATTTATGCAGATGGGTAAGACACACCCAAACAACGAGTGTCTGGATATGACACTAAGCCATCAGATGGTGAGGTTCTAGTCTTGTAGCTCTAATGTATTTGGAGTACACCTTCATTGCCATTGCTCCACTCTGAACCGGAGTGGTAGCACCTAATAGGGTACTATCTATGGGTCAAATAGAAGTGTTTGAAATTCTAACTGTGAGCGAACAAATGACTGATGTGTGATTGAATTATTAGTGTTACATAACAATTGTTGGAACCGATTAACAGAGTACTAATCAAACTATAAGTGTTGAGTACTTGTAACCGTTTACCTGTATAAAAATTAGAATTATTGGTATTACATAGCAATAATTGGCACCAGTTGACTGTGTGCAAATGAATAAATAGTGTTTAAAAACAATTAGTCTTAAATAGCAATACTTGAAACTACTTAACAGTGGGTAAACAAATTAGTTCTAAATCATTTTAAAATAAAATTACTAAAAAATGATTCATGTAAAACTATTTAACTGTGTGCAAATAAATGACTGATCTCAAATTAAATATTTTTTTACCTGAAGAAGGCCAGAGGTGAAATTTGGCGGAAACGTAGTGAAAGAAGAAACAACACAAAAAACTACCAAGATGAGGACAAAAAAGTCCGCAATGAATAAAAATTAATTCTCAGATTAAGAAGCCTCATCTCAAAATGATTCCAATTAAAGACAATTTCAAATTAAATAGTTTTTACCGTATAGCATTACTTAAAACAAATGCGATCAAACAAATGATTAATTGCAAATAGAAATACTTGAAACCACTTAACCGTGGGCCAAAAAAAATGAACTCTGGCTCATTTCAAAATGGCATCGATAATATGTGTTAACAAATCATATATATTTCATAAATAGGTATAAAGAAGATTTGGCATTAAATAAGCAAGAGGGTAAATATTCCATAAAATCCAACAAAACCTGACTCTGATAAACTCATACATCAACTGAATATATCTACTATCTAGTTATCTATTATCTAGTTCTGATAATTCTATTCAACATTATTTGTTCGTTAGCACAGGTAAATTGTTTCAAGTATTGCTATCTAATACTAATAATTTAATTAAATAGGATTGATTTGGTTGAATACAGTTAAATGGTTGCAACTATTCCTATTTGCACACACAGACATATATGGAATAAATAAATAGTGCCTATGTACCTAAGAACATATGCGTGCACTACTTAAAAACATCATTTATTTATTAAAAAGCAACACAGAAACAAGCGCACATACACTAACACCCACAAAATGAAGGAGAGAAAGAAGAGATAGATAGATAGATAGATAGATAGAGAGAGAGAGAGAGAGAGAGAGGGCAGAGAGAGAGAGGGCAGAGAAATAGACATACACACATACACACAGAAAGACATACAAGGACACGCAAACGGCCACTCACACCCAGATAGAGAGAAAGAAAAAGGGAGATTGAGAGTAAGATTTGAACACACACACACACACACTCACACACTCGTTTTGAGAGACACACCGACACACAGGCACACACATATACACTCACACCCACAGAGATTGAAACAAACAGACTGAGAAGCAGAGAGTGGGAGAGACATATAAATACAGAGAGAGATATATATAGAGAGTGAGAGAGAGAGAGAGCGAGAGAGAGGGAGAGAGAGAGAGAGAGAGAGGGAGAGAGAGAGCGAGAGCGAGAGAGATACAGCCCCTCCTTACATACACACACGTATATATATTTTTTTATATTTTGAATACCACCCCTAATGAATTCAAGTAAAGAAAACTTTCCAGATTTTACACTTTTTTAAAAATTCTTAAGTTTTAATTTAAATCTGAACATTTGTTTTTCTATTTTTGTACAACGTAAATTTTTGAATTAGGATAAACCACTTTGCCCCAATCAACGTGATATAAAACAAAAACCAAAGATGTGAGAAACGGAAATATAAAGAAAAATAAATGCTTTTTGACAATCAACATTATGTTGTCTACTAACGAAATATTGTTAGAGAACACTGATGAACAAGCTGAAACTGGCTATTTCTATCGCAGAAAATAGCTTAATTACAGAAGGAAGGGCATTTTGTACTCCGACTTTAAGCGGGATATTTAAAAAAAAAAAAAAAAAAAAAAAAAAAAATGAACGTGTTGGCGGATATCAGATCGAGGAACAACAAGGACGTGCAAGAAATATTACATAAGTGAAGTCTTTTAAAATCCCTAACCAATATCAATAAGTAAAGAAAAAGTAAGTAAAGTTGGTGACCTGAGTCGAGGGTGATGCGAAGGCTCCCTTTTCGATAGCTACTACACCGAGATTGAGACAAATAGTCTGACAAGCAGAGAGTAAGAGAGACATATACATACCGAGAGAGAAAGAGAGAGAGAGATAGGGGGGGGAGAGCGAGTGAGACACAGCCCCCACATACACACGCATACACATACGAGTTGTAGAGGAAGGTGTTACTCCTTTCCTTGATAAAAGCTAGAGGGTAACCAAATATTATAGGTTACAACCTTCGTCTCTACCTTGGAGGTGCCCGTGGTGTAGTTTGGAGGTGCCCGTGGTGTAGTCGTTATCGTCGTAGGAAATGAACATGGCGACTCGTGTTCAAATCCTGGACGAGACTGATTGCATTTCACATAGCACTAATACCCTTGGGGAAGGTATGAATCCAATTATTCTCCCTCCAGCTATGGGTAAATAGTTGGACAGACTAGGTTCTTCAGCCTTGGTGAGGTAACTAGTCTAGGAGAAGGAAAACTCTGAATTCAAACCTGTTAAACTCCGCTTAAAAATTGACCTTGTGTCATATCCTGCCCGAGCGAAGGGGTTGGTAAATAGTACCTTCGTCTCTACCTTATAATGCTAAGTGTTAAGCAAGGAGGCATCAAGTACCGTTTTTGAGTCTTTGGTATGACTCGACCTGGGACTGAACCCAGGTCTCCCGGGCCAATGGCGAACACTCTAACCATCATATCAATAATTAATACATAATTATCTAGTTTCAACTCATCATTACTATTTATTAAAAATAATCATTTGTTAGCACTCAGTAGTATAATTTCAAATATTCCAGCATTATTAAGAAACGGATATAACTGACCTTGATATGCATCAGAAACAGGAACATGTACAACCGGTTCTCGTTAAAATGTAAAATCCTCTGTGAATGGAATAACACCAGTTTAGTTTCACGCTAAGGTTATTTTTTTAGTTTTTTTGTTAAATGTTATTTCAACACTTGATGGCTATTTAATGCTAAATCTCGTTTATATATATGATTTGTATGCCAATAGTTTGTGGGCAACCTTATTTTTAAAGGAGTCGTTAGAGCTCTTTTGTTTTCACACAGTTAAATGGTTTCAAGTAATGCTATTTAAAATTAGTAGTTCTATCAAGTATTCCTATCTAATAGGAAGAACTTGCTCAAATCTTATGGTTTTAAATAACTTATGATAATCCTTTGTAAATGATTAAACCGTTTTATTTGACCCATGAATGGGACCCTGACAGGTATCCCAACTCAAAATAGATCTGAGAAGGATGGTAAACAAGACTACAACATCAACATTAAATACAGTTAAATGTCATATCCAAGACTCTAAATGGTTTCTCGAATTGCTATTTTACACTAACCATTCGACATAATATTAATCCTCTGTTTTCACACACTAGAATTGTTTCAGAAATTGCTATCAACAATTTATAATTCAATTAAGTAGTAATCATTTGTTCGCACACAGTTTAGATCGATTTTAGTATTTCTATCTACTTTTAATCATTTAATTAAATAATAATCATTTATTAGCACGCAGTTTAGATTGATTCAAGTGTTGCTATAAGCTATTAATCATTCATTTAAATAGTAAACATTCATTTAAATAGTAAACATATGTGAAATGGTTCGAAGAAGTTGATGTAACGTGAGGGGCCGAGGGGTTATCGTCATATATCATCTGTTGGCACTGACAAATCAATGAGACGGCAAGCCTTTCTTTTTCAGTCCTTAACCACTATCGCTGGTCTATGGCTAATTTCTTAGTCATTTTGGTTAACAAAGCGCATGGAAATAGTACCTCCTTTTGCTTCTACTATTATGGTTATTGTGTATACCATTTTTCTCATTTAAGTATTCCATTGTATTTTCCAGTGAATCCAATGTCCTATTTTACCATACCTTTCTATTAGGATTGGTCAGGTCAACCCCACACTAAGTTGTCCATAGATTTGGTTTTTTATTCGCATAATCTTCATATTGAGGACATTGTTATCCTTGTTTTTATAATCATTATCGTTGTTCTTGTCTCACAGTTCTTAGTTTACTGAGAGTACATACCGTTTCGAAGTGGTTACCTATCTGAGTTCATTATTATCATTATAACATTATTATCATTACTATTATCATTATTATCATTATTATTGTTGTTGTTCTTGTTCTTGTTCTTGTTACACAGATCCTTGTTTTCTTAGAGTACTTGCTGTTTGAAAGGGGTTACTCATTTGAGTACATTATTATTATCATTATTATTATTATTATTATTGTTGTTGTTACACAGATCTTAGTCTACTTAAAGTACTTTCTGTTTCGAAGTGGTTACCGATTTCAGTACATTATTATTATTATTATTAATATTATTATTGTTGTTGTTGTTGTTGTTGTTGTTGTTGTTGTTCTTCTTCTTCTTCTTCTTCTTCTTCTTGTTTCACAGATTTTAGTTTACTCAGAGTACTTGCCGTTTCGAAGTGGTTACCCGTTTGAGTACTTAATTCGAGTCTCAAGCTTAGATCGCGACTTCAAATTTTCGATATACCAAAAGCTATGGGATACTAATTACAATTTTCATTTCTTCTAAAATAGAAGCAACTATACAATCATGGACAACTGTTACAACGAGAGACAAACAAGTTTACGGGTTGTCGAGTAAATAGCAAAAATTCTCATTTTTTGTTTACATGCAATCAAAACCAAGCAAAAACAGTACACCATAGTGAGATATTTATTAGATTAATGCATGTGGAATACGCAAACAAAAAGATGAGGCAACTTTCGGTTGATTTTGCGATACACCAATGGTCCGGGAGACCAGGATTCGATCCCACGTCGAGTCTTACCAAAGACTCAAAAAATGGTACTTGGTGCCACCTTGCTTAACACCCAGCATTATAAGATACGGATCAAGGTTAAATTCGAACAATTCAGGGAATGGAGTAACACCCTCCCCTACACCTCGGTGTAGTAGCTATTGAAAAGGGAGACATTGGGTCACCCTCGACTAAGGCCGCCAACTTTTTAAAAACTTTTCCCAGAGTCTGTGGTCCAGTAAAACGTCATTTTTTTTAAATAATCCCATTAAACAATATAATGCCTAGTAAAATCCTTATTTCCTTTCTAAGTAAAAACATCACGACTGGAACCCAACGGATCTTCTTGAGGTGCGCTTAACGTAACGTTTATCGTCGTAAGAAATGTATTTAGCACCCCCGAGTTCAATTCCTGGAGGAGGCAGCGTGTGTCTCATTCCGCATTAATGCCCTTGGGAAAGGCACGAATTCATTTGTTCTTCTCCCCACAGTTATGGGCAAATGGTTAGAAAACCGGGATATTTAGCTTTGGTTTGCCAACCAGTTCAGGGGAAGGAAATCTCTTAATTCCGCTTCAGAATTGAACTGGATACACATCCTGACCGTGGTGGATGTTTGGGTAAATAGAAACAATATTACAATCATGGATCACTTGACCAAGCAGCTGGTAAGATTAGGTTACATGGTATCAGTAACACTGTTTCAGTAACCTGACTCATTATTTGGATTATTTTATGCTGACATTCATTTAAGATCTCTGTTTATACTAAACAAAAATATTTTTACAATCTTTTTAAACTAATAAAGACTTCAAACCCAGTTGCAATATAAATAGTAAATATATAGTTGGTCAGACTAGATTCATTAACCTTGATTAAGCTTCCTATACTATCCTTTGTAAGAATTAATCTTGCGTCACATCCTGTCCAGTTGGTTGAGTTTCTTTCTTTAATGGCATATCAACCTTCGTTGGTTATTCAAGGTCATTCTTGTTGAAAAACAGTAGTGGTGTAAAAACAGTAGTGGTGTTATTTAACACATAACTGGGGTTCATCCCTTTCCAAATGTGTATTAGTTCGAAAGTGAACATAATAGAATAACTGGAGTTCGAAATCGCTAACTACGTTGTCACAGTCTAGCACGTTAGCCACTATGCCATTAGTACTTCCCCCACGAGTTGTCTTGTATTCGTATAAAAATGTCACAGTGATATTGTAACAGGTAAAAGGTTGATTGGGCATTATAATGGTGATAAAAAAATCTCCAAACTTTTTTTAAAGAGGACTTAGATAAAAAAAAAATCTCGGCCAACATAACATTATTTATGTTAATGATTGCTAAGTCTACTAAACCAACTTGACTTTTATTCGCAGACTTTTCTGGTAATTCGTTTTGACTGGCTGGCTGGGCCCAGTCACGAAAAATCAATATAAAAAAAAACAAAACATTGATACGTTCTGACTGGTGAGACATTGTACATATACGTAGATCAGTGTACACTGTAAGGCCCATGAGTAGCTTTACCATTTAGAAATTAAATACATTTTTTTTTCGTTTCCAATCTATGTGTATTTTTTTTACATAAAAAAATAAGATAAACAGAGTCTTTAAAAAATTTCAATGTAGGTAAAATTATGTCACGTAAATTTCTAAAATAGAAATCGTTCTTATACATTTTAGGTCTAGGAAAATCCAATTCTGATTTTGCAAATGAGATAAAAAGAATTTTTTTATTTTTATTCATTGCTTTCTTTTATTAAATATTTAGAAGGAATCATCATCATCATCAACATGTCGTGCCGCTAGCATGGATATCTCTGACCCTCTCTCGCCACTTCTCCCAATCATCCATCGCTTTTAGCAGGTCTTCAGGGCTACATCCCGTATCCTCACATATCTGCTGTACGTATGTTCGAGCTGGTCGTCCTGCTTTTGCTTGGCCATATGCGGGGGTCCATAGGAGTACATCACTTATGAGTTCGTCCTTGCTTCTCCAGCAGTGTCCTGTGTGTCTGGTTCGTCTAACTTGTATAGTTTTCGTGATGGGAGGCAAGTGGCCGTATAGTTGATGTCTTGTGGGGTGTTGCCGCCAGGACTTGTTCAATATTGCTCTCATCATTCTTGTGTAATTGCCGTCAAGCTTCTTCTTCAGCCGTTTAGTTAGCGTCCAAGTAGTGCATCCATATAGCAGTATCGATACGACCGCTGCCTGGAAGAAACTGCGTTTCATTTTATCGGTCAGGTCTGATTTCCATATGATCTAGAGCCTATCGATAGCTGTCCGTGCTTTCGTTAGTCGTGTGTCGATATCTTTTTCGGTTGATGAGACGCTGCTTCCTAGGTAGGTGAATTTGTCTACGAGTTTACATTTTCTAAATCTGGAGCAAAATGCTTAAAACACATCCGAAAAAAGGTAGCTCTGTCGACGAGGCTTAGAATATGCTCACTGTATTCCTTGCAGAGGGGTAAGACGACCCTCACAAAAAAAATTTCATGTCTTGGCCTGACACTAAACAGCATCTGATGGTGAGTCGGCAGTTCAGGAGATCTAGGGAGTGTAAAATATCCTTTTATTGCTATTACGCATATGTCCACTCTGGCCCGGAGCGGTAGTGCCTGTTTGGCTATCATCTATGGCTTAAATAGATCTGTTTGCAAATTACTCGAAGTCGATTGGATTATGTGCAAAAGAAAATACCTCTTTAGAAACAACAAAACTATAAGTATAAACGTATAATGAACGTGATTCCCTAACCACTTGGTAAAAAAAAGCCTTGATAGGTTGACATGCTGTAAAAATCGGTCTGTTTGAAGAAGAATTAATCAAGCTTTTAATTGTGAGTAAATTTAAGCACCAGGTTGATCATGCGTATTTATAGTAGCTCTTCTATCAGTTTAATTATAAATGTAAATGTCTAGCTCATGTAGGACTATTCATAATTTTTGGATGAGCTGATAGCAAGAGAATACTGCAGTAGAGTACCACATATTCTCTGAACAGCACTCATAGGGTCAAGAATTCAGAGTTTTTCATTCTAACAGAGGGGTTAGCTTGATTTACAGCCAAAAGCCGCTCAGAAGAGAATAGATGGATCATTGTTTTTCTTAAGACCTTTAGAAAGAAGTGAAACACAAATTGCTGCATTCACGATCCGAACTCGACTCGTCTAGTCTATTGCTTCTAACGATAAGCGTTAAACCAGAAGGGCCTCGTATATATATATATATATAGTCATCCACAGACAGATCTGTTTTGCTCTATCAGAACTCATCAGTGTGGCTAGACATATTAACATCCCGTAGCCGGGATCGAAACCCGGTTAACTCAAAGCTTCTAACCCTTCAGCCACGAGGAGCTAGTAGCATCGAAGTAAATTTTAAACGGTTATGAATCACTATTACTATTGTTTACATACATCCGTTTAACGGCTACCGAGACCTCAATTCATATATGAAGAGGCTTGCAATAAACGCTGATGGCAACACGATTACTTCATTCGCCGGAGAACTCAACCCAACGGGGGTAGGGGAGTATATATATATATATATATATACTTTATGAGAATGAAAAAAGAAAGAGTTATTTGACTGTCTATTCACGACATATTTTATCTGTACTTATTCCCATATCAGTTACTTATGCTTCACAGGGGGGGTGTCCTCGTGGTGTAATGGTTAAAGCGATAGACTGCGGAATCGTAATACGCGAGTTCGTACTCCAGTCGCGCTATTACGTTCACTTTCAGGCAAATACCCTTGGGAAAGGTATGAACCCCCTTATCCTCCCAGCTATGGGTTAAATAGTACCACTACTGTTCTTCTAGGAGAATGGCTTGGGCATTAAATAACCTAAAAAGAGTTGATATGCCATTAAACGAAGAAACCAAACCAAACCATGCTTCACACACATATATATATATATATATATATATATATAACTGGTATATATATATATATATAACTGTTTGGAGAGAGAAGCACAGCAAAGACACTGACAAACTCGAATCCCCGGATATAAGAAAGATTCTTATTAACAATACAAAAATCATATATAAGAATAACAATAAAAACCGTATACAATTCCTCGAAGCAATAAAAATAAAAATTAAAAACTACTTTGAATAAAATATTATTCAACACAGGTATTTAACATATTAAACATATTCAATAACAGACCTCCGTCCATAACCAAATGAGCCAACTCCACCCATAAAAAAAACTCTCCAAATAAATATAAATAAAACTCACAGCAACAAACAACCTAACTTAACCCTCAAACATGACCAGCGACAGAGTCGAAAGCACTTGGATTAGAATGGGTATTTTCATCACCATCTTTACTCAGACATAAGAAAAATAGCAAGAAGCCTTGAACATCTTTTTTTAAAAAAGAAAGAATCCGCGGTATTCAACCAAATGTTTAGAAAAAGACTTGCTGCCTAAGTATACAATATATATATATATATATATATTGAAGCACACATGGTGTATGTCGTAGACAATGGACGCGGTACCCAGAGTTTAAAGTCTGGTTCTTGGCAGCCTGCATTTGATGTAATGATGATAAACTTGGGAAAGGTATGCATTCAACTATTCTCTTTCCAGCTATAGATAAATAGATGAGCAGACAGAACTCTTTGACCTTCGTAAGGCATCATGTCTAGGAGAAGGAAAGCTCTTAATTTAAATTTGTCAAACTCTGACAAAAAATTGACCTTGTATCACACCCTGCTTGAGTGGAAGGGTTTGTATATATATATATATATATACCTGTGACGAAAATGGAATAACTTCAACGGACAGTTACTGTACCATTATAAATTTATTTCGACGAGTCAGTGCCTCCCCTCTTCTGTACAAATTTTTACTCAAAGATCAAGAAATATTGTTATATATATATATATATATATATATATATATAAACAAAACAAAATAAAAGGAAAGAAATAAACAAGTGAATAAAATTTTTAAAAAATGGCGGCTGTATTTTTTACTTCATTCATTTGTTTGTTTCTTTCTTTTCTTTTCTTGTTTTTTGTTGTGTTTTTATTTATATAGTGAAATGTGTTGATTTCTCTTTAAGAATTTGTACGACATCTGAAAAGGTGACGCATTGACTGGTCGAAAAGGTTTATAATCGCACAGTAACCATATTTATCAACCCCTCCACTCGGGCAGAATATGACACAACGTCAATTTTAAGCGGAGTTTAACAGTTTTGAATTCAGAGTTTTCCTTCTCCTAGTCTAGTTGACACACTAAGGCTGAAGAACCTAGTCTCTCCTACTATTTACCCATAGCTGGAGAGAGAATAATTGGATTCATACCTTTCCCAAGGGTATTAGTGCTATGTGAAATGCAATTAGCTTGGTCCAGGATTTGAACGCGTGTTGCCGTGTCCATTTCCTACGACGATAACCATTACACCACGGGCACCTCCATGTCCGTTGAGTTTTCTTTCATTTGCCTTAGATATATTCGCTCTGTATGTGAGTGTTTTTATTTATATATCCTGATCTATATCATAAAAGGAATTCATCGAAAACTCCGGTTGAACTATGTGAAATTTCTTATATATTCTTTTAAGGAATAATTTTAAGCACGTTGTATCAGGACACTAACTATATATATATATATATATATATATATACCAGTTATATCAAGTTACTTTTCAGAGACAACGTGCTTAGAATTTTTTTGTGTCTCTAGACACTAACTTGATATATATATATATATATATATATAACTTTTTAAGCGAATAGTTTGTTGTTCACATTTTTTAAACGAGTTCATGCTCATCTCTCAGCACACAGTTTAGTGGTTTTAACTCTTCAACTCTAATAATTCTATTTAACATAAATCATTTCTTTGAACACAGTCAAGTGGTTTCAAAAATTGATATTTAACATTAATAATTTTATTTAGTGTCTATCATTTGTTTGCACACAGTTAAGGGATTTCAAGTATTGCTATTTAACTCCAATAATTCAATGTAATATTGTACTGTTAAGAATTTAAACCGCACCCTGGTAAAACTTGACAAACGCAAGCAACTCTGTTTAACTACCCAAAGGTTTATTTTCTACTACCAATTTTGTGAAGCAGTCGGGAAAAAGAAAGGGAGCATGGAAAAATGAGACGACTGCGTAAGCTAACAAACAGAAGCAACATATCATGGTGAGAAAGAGAGAGCAGACACAGACCTAGAAATTTTTCCTGGTTTCCTGTTGCCCTTCAAACATGCTTGTCTGCTGCGTCACGTCTAGTCTTAGGCGCCCTTTTAGAGCACCCCTAAAAAATGAGGCACGTGAAGTTTCGCCTCCTCACATCTTCGCGGCTCGTGTTCAACTGCATGTTTTTAACTTATCTCGTCCCGCAGTCAACCCCTTAAAACCCGAGTTGTCTCCACCCTTTCGCCTGGTGACGGCGGTTGGAACATCCGCTTCCGCTTGCTCTGCAATTGTGTACAAGATCTACGTAATTCCAGTTTTCCCTTTCATGTTTTATGACTACGAGTGCTTTGGCCTGTCTAATCGGAGACTCTCTGCTTTATTTATTTATTTATTTTCAACTATCTACTTGGTTCGCTTTGGTTTTATGGCACATCAACTACTGTAGGCTATTAATGCCAAATCCATTTTATACCTATAACCAGTTCTATTTCAAACAATTCTGTTTAATATAAAGACAGTTTACTTCTATTTGACCCATAGATAGGACCCTTATCAAGTGCTACCACTCCGCGCCTGGGGGAACCTGAGAGCAATGGTAATGAAGGGGTAATCTGCATTCCCAAAGCTCCGGCAATACTGGAGCCTCACCATCAGATTGTTTAGTGTCATATCCAGGACACTCGTTGGGGGCATCTTACCCCTCTGAAGAGAAACAGTCGGTGTATTCTACAGCCCCATTCGACTGGGCAATCAATTATCTATGAAACGTTCAATTATGCAATAGTATTACGAATTTGTTTGCACATAGTTAAATTGTTTCAAGTATTGCAATCGCAGCACAACAGACCCTGATTCTCTGCATTCTAGTACCTTTAAGATAAGATGGGTTGCGAGTTTGAAACAAGAGCAATCAATTTGAAGAATATGGTCGAGACAGTCATATAGGTACCAGGGCTTAACATGATCTGCCAAATGATCGTATCGGGCCTCTTCGATCGCTCGTCTAGGGGTCTTACAAGTCACTTGAACACTTTTGCTGATCAAGGACTGATGAGCTTCAAGAATGCCGTTCTCAAGCAATACTGGCCAACACTCATGTTCAAAAAGTAGTTTTGTTTGCGGAGTGGGGTCTAACCTGTTTTTTTATTTAGCAGTAAATAGACTAATAACCAATACAACTCAAAACATTTTTTAAATTGTTTGTGGAACCAAAAATCCCCATTTCTTGCTGGACTTGGATGAAAACATTCAGGAATCATTTAGATCTAAGTATATGGTTCTTACAGAATTTGAGGATGTGGCAAGCAAGAAACTTGAAAACTTGGTCAAACCCTCCGCACAAGTAAGAAAATTCAAAATCTTCCGAACAGTGAAGATAAATAATTTCTATATACACTTCTTCAGAATCATCAAAAAGTGAATTTTGAAAATTGGGTGTCGGACTGCACGGATGGGCTTCGAGAGCCTCGTGTGGATTGCGGGCCTTGGTTTGGTTAGTTGGTTGGTTGGTTTGGTTTTATGGCACATCAGCGTTTGCTGGTTATTTAATGCCAAATCCATTTAATGCAAATCATCAATTCAATTTCAAATAATTCGGTTTAGCGTAAATACATTTTCAATGTCAAAAACAGTTCTGTTTCGAACAATTCCGTTTAGCATAAGTAGGCAGTTTAAAAGCAAATACACAGTTTAATAGTCAAAAATATTTCTATTTCAAGCTATTCTGTTTAGTCAAACAGTTTTAGTTCAAGCAATTCAGTTTACTATTAGTATTGTTTTAATCCACATGCAGTTAAATGTCAAAAAGTTCCATTTCAAGTAATTCAGTTTAGCATATGTACGCATTTTTAAATGTAAAAACAGTTTTATTTCAGATAATTCAATTTAGCAGGTGCTACCATTCCGGGCTGCGGTGGACCTGGGAGCGATGGCAATGAAGGGGTACCCTGCATTCCCCAAAGCTCTAGCATAACTGTAGCCTCACCAGTAGATTGTTTGGTGTCATATCAGAACAGTTGTTGGCGGGAGTCTTATTCCTCTGCAGAGATGCAATCGGTGTATTCCACAGCCCAAGCCGTCAAGGCAACCTTGGGTTGGGGACCCCTGAGGTAAATAAATACTTCGTAAATTAGTCTAGCAACCTCTTCAGAGGTATTGATTTCATATTTATTCAATTTTGCTTAAACTTGCTCGTAGGCCTTCCGTGTCTTTCAGTGCCTGTTCTTTTTTATTTTAGTACTGGGAAGGTTAGGCAGGACCTAAAGCTTTCAATGTGATTTTACAGTGAATCTGGATACACTGTAAGTTTTGTAAACTCTTGAATTCTAATTCGTTCGGTTTCCTTGAGGCAAAGTAAAACAAGCTATTTAAGACCTATCTTAGTTTTTAGTCTGTAAAAAGTGCAAATATATAAAACTGATACGTACGTAAATAAATCTGTAAATAAACATTGAAAGAGTGATTTTTTTTTCAATAGCGCGAAGGAAATAACTGCTTTCAGGTAAAATGAATCGTCCTTTGTTCCATCATTTCTTGTCTTCAAAGCATTTTTTTTTTATTTTGCAATTTCAATTTTTCTTTTATTTTCTCCTTTCTCATATTTTTAGTAACGCTTGATTACATTTTCTAACTGAAAATCTTTTAAAAATCTTCAATTTAAGGACAACTTTAAAGGATAATCGGAACACAGAAAAATAAATAAATAAATGCCAAAAAGGTAAAATAAATAAATAAACATACAAATAAATAAATAAATAAATAAATAAATAAAATATAAAGTTAAAAGCCTGACAATCAATTTTTTCATTATAAAATAAAAATATAAATAAATAAATGAATAAATAAAAAAGCATTGGATTTTTTTTTTTTTTTACCTTTTGTTTGTTCTAATCACGAGGAAAAATAGATTGTTTATCGATTTTTTTCTGCGGGTTTTACTTCATAAGATATTAATATTTGTTGAGGACGTTTTCTCCCCACCCCACCTGACTTACACAATTTTTCTTCTCTTTCTCTCTCTCTCTCTCTCTATCTTTCTCTCTCTCTCTCTCTCCCTCTCTCTCTCTGTCCCCTTTTGTTCTTTTACTAAATCTCTTTTTTTTTCTCACTCAGCGTCTTTTAAACATTTTCTTTTTTCGCTCTTTCTTTCTTCTCTCCTTTTTTTTCCATTTCCCACCGACTGTATTTTCTCTTTCTCTCTGTCACTCTCTTTCTTTATTTTCTTTTCTTTTCTCTTTCTCCCTGTTTTTAAAGCATTTGATTTTCTTCTTTCTTTCTTTCTTTCTTTCTTTTCGATCTGGCGTTATACTTCGTATTCAATTTTCTAACCGGTCGAATTTTTGACTATATTTCTATTTGTGTCATCTTTTGTTACGAAAACTATTGGTTTAGTTCTTTATCACCACTCGCTAAAAAGCCACTTTGGGCGGCTATTAAGTTCTCTATTGATTTGCATCCGATTTTAAGAATATATAGGTGTCCTTCTTCCCAGACTTTTAAAGCGAAGAGGTAATTCCACATTTCCAGAAGCACTAAATCTTTAGCCTCACCACTGGCTACAGTTTAGTACCATACCCAATTCACCCTTACATCATGGATACAGTTGGCATACTGAGACCCTCACTGAGAAAGTATTATTCATTCATTTATCTATTCATGTGAAATAAACTAGGGGTTTTAGTAAATTATTTTAATAATAATTTTTTTCTTGCTATAGTTGGAGTTTAAAGTTGGTGGGATTTCGAACTTTAATGGTCCAGGCGAATAAATCTTGCCTTGATTAGACGCGTTACTTAACGTTTAAAGGATGACATGTGATAAAAACATTTGTTAAGGAATAGTTTAAGGGACATAGATAAGAAAGGGATTCAAAGCAGTAGGGGACAGCCGGGGCAGTGAGAGAAAGAGCAGCAGAAGAAGCAGAGAGATGACTAAGTCTGTAGCTGTTTTCTTTTTTTTCACCTTGCATTGTTTATAGTGTCTGTCCATCAAATCAGTTGACATATTTCCTATACTCCATCTTTCTCTTTTTGCCGACTACTCTGAAAAGGCAGTAGCAATAAAATTTCGTATCCAGTGAACCAACATACAGTGTTTTGCATTCATCACTTCTTATCACGGTGATGTTACCCGGGGTCCGTCTGAAACTTTCGGGTTAGAGCTACCACCCATAGTCTTATATTTGTTACTGCCTCTTACCCGACAGGACTCGATACAAGGCCAATGACCTGAAGATCGATTATAGAGAGGATTTAGGGGAGGGGAAGCTCGGACACGAGCCGAGGCTCAAACCCTGCTGGTCTATGCTGATCATCGACCCACGTAGAGCAATGTGAGCCTGATGAGCATAGCTGGACATGGACCCAAATCTGGGTCCAGGCATGTATGCCTGATTATAGCTTAAACTGGACAGCAAGGTCCAGTGCTATACAAGGGCGAAAAAGGTATCAACGATGCAGCTCGCCCACCCGAAGGTGGTCCAGCCGAAACTGGAGGCCTTTAAGCCTTAAGTCTGCCATGGAGCATTGACCGTCCGGCACGGATGCCAAACTGTCGCAGAACAGTCAACTACCACCCATAGTCTATTTGACACCGTCGTGTTATATTTATTTATTCATTACTCCATTCAAGTTTTTCCTACAAGTTTTAATTGGTGGTATTTCACTGGAATGTGAATGATAGCAAGATCTTCAAAACTCATTAAAGGATGAAATCCGACTTTGGCAGCGTTATGTTTTGAGGGATCCTGATTTTTTCTTTGGAGACTTTACCAAAGGCTGTAGCGGCATCAAATCACCTTTCTTTTTAACTCTCTGCAAAAAAAAAAACAAAACAAAAAAAACAATGATCTGCCTTCTTTTTGGTTTTCTTTTCTTTTCTTTTCTTTTTTTTTTGTTCTTGTTGATTAATAAAACAAAACCAGATTTCTTCCAAGCAACGGTTGTGTCTATACTACTATACGGATACACCACCTAGTCGCTGACAAAACATATGGCAAAAAAGCTAAAAGGGAATTGCAAAAGAATACAATATGTGATATTAAACAAATCCTGTAAGTAACACCCAACGAATGAATAGTTATAGAGCCACTTACCTGCCGTCCCAAAAACCCTCCAAATAAGACGTGCAGGACACTGCTCGAAAAGCAAGGAGGAACTTATTAGTAATGGACCCTATGGATCCATTCATAGGGACGTACCAGTGTTGGCCGACCAACAACAACTTACATACAAAATTTCTGTGCGGACACAGGATGTAGTCTGGAAGACTTGTTAGGAGCGATGGATGATAGAGACGGATAGAGAGAATCTAGGACTTGATGATGATGAAGTCTGGTCTTCTAGCTGGTTTGGTTTGGTTTCTTTGTTTAACGGTATATCAACCTTTGTTGGTTATTAAATGCCAAAGCCATTCTCCTAGAAGGACAGTAGTGGTACCATTTAACCCATAGATGGGAGGATAAGGGGGTTCATACCTTTCCCAAGGGTATTTGCCCGAAAGTGAACGTAATAGCACGGTTTGAGTACGAACTCGCTTACTACGATTCCGCAGTCCGTCTCTTAAACCATTACATCACGAGGACACCCCTCTTTTGGCCGGGATTAAGAGATCACTTTGTATCTCAAAGGACTAGAACATTTTCTGCATCTCATTTTCAATTCTGGTTAGTGTATATATCATTTGGTAGTACGATGAAATTTTAATCACTCCCAGTGGATTACTTCTCCCATCCAGTCATGTCTAATCTTTCATTTCCTTAGAGTAATATAATGGCCGAGGGATTTCGGTTTATGCCTTTGGGTTTAGTTTGGGTGAGAACCTTTCGGCTCAGCACATGAGTTAGTTAGGTGCAACAATAACACAGGTGTTCACGCGCGCGCGCAGAGCGGAGTGTCACTCAGAGATGTCACAATAGCCTGAGATGGGAAACGGGGGCTAGCAAGTGCAAATGACGTCGCACACCGGAAGCGCGCGGAGGATTTTGGGAGATTTTGAAAAAATCAGTAGGTAGAGTTGAGAACTGGACACCGAACGAGACGGTTGACTTTCGCTTGCTCGCGGACACCTTTGTGGATTGTGCCTCTCTCTCCTTATGTCAAAGAACCTTTAAACTCAAAGGTAATAAAAAGTTTCGTACCTGAACTGAGACGTCTTTATGTGTTTTTTCGAATTTCGAGATTCCTATGTTCTATCTTTATGGATATTCGTTGTACGTTTCACACATAGCCATATCATGGCTATGGTACATTAGCGCCAGTTTTCTCTATTCACTTACGTGATTAACTCCTTCCTCTCTCTAACCACATAACCTACACGTTTTATTCTTTTCCATAATATCTATTTTTTTGCTTCGACATAATTACTTCTAATGGGATCATTTTAGGGTTCAATTATGGCCATGTCCAGGTCATCTCATGAGAAATTTCCTTAATTCGTCACTTGAATTTCTTCTCGTTTTTGTTTTCGAGATTTTCCACTTGTATTTTCCATGCGCGTCTATAGTATCATTCCGTTGGTATCGTTGTTGCTTTTATTTCTGCGTATATTACACAGAAGGCACAAGGCCTTGAGGTTTTGGGGGAGGGGAAGGGAGCGATCATTCTTTTCTATATATTCTAAGGACACCTAGCTAGCCACATTTGCCGACCCATTCAGCAGTACAATATATAACCATTCATCCATCGCCATATGCGCAGCAATCACCAAAATACCACATTTGCTCTATGAAGAAGTCCTACTTAAAATCCCGAGATTGATGAATGATTTTTATTTACAAGTATGATTTATTTACAATGAATGTGATGGGAATGGGAGAAAAAACCCCGAAATATATACAAAAACAAAGGAAAAATCCCCCGTTTGGTTGCCCTCCCATCCCCCCGTCTATAAAAATTGGAGGCCGACTGTTTTCCGGTGCAAAAAAACCGGAAACAAGCCGGACCTACCCTAGGTGGGGCAGGAATCCTAATCTACAGGGGTCAAAGAAATAAGGGCTTGGGTGTGGTATGGGTGGATACGACCTGGTATCGTTGTTGCTGATTGCTGTAAACAGTCGATCTTTGCTTTCTTTTGAATATTCATCGAGTTCTTACCCAATTGATGAATCTACACTACCTGCAATAAAGGCAAGTCCTCTCCCTACTTGCACACGCATATATAGAAATATAGATCTATATTATGTTTCTTTGTTTAACGGCATATCAACCTTTGTAGGTTATTTAATGCCAAAGTCATTCTCATAGAAGAACAGTAGTGGTACTATTTAACCCATAGCTGGGAGGATAAGGGTGTTAATACCTTTCCCAAGGGTATTTGCCCGGAAGTGAACGTAATAGTGCGACTGTAGAACGAACTCGCTTACTACGATTCCGCAGTCCAGCGCTTTAACCATTACACCACGAGGACACCACCTTATATTATGTGGTTTAGTGGCTAAAGCGTTGAACTGTAACATCGTTGTGAGTGAGTTCGAACTCCAGCTGCGGACTAATACTTCCGGTAAATTAATAAATCTCTAAGTCCAACCAGCTATGGGATAAATAGTAGCCCTTCTATTCTTCTTTAGCCTTTAATAACCCTCAAAAGGTGAAATTCTCTTGAACAAAGAAACGAAGACCTAAACAAAGCAGTCAACAATGCACTCATTCGATTCTTCTGGGCACCTTGAGTGGAGTAATGATTAACAAGCAAGACTTGCAAACCTACATGAATGATTTCGACTCTCATTTAAGTGCTCCATTCATTCAACCTTGTACCACATCGAAACAAACGAGCTTCGTAAATTAATACCTAGAAGCCAATTGGGCACCTCAGGTGGAGTAATGGTTAACAAGCTAGACTAGCAAACCTACACGAGTGATTTCGAGTCTCATTCGGTGTCCCATTCATTCGGCTTTTTGCCACATTGCTTAGTAATTTACTACTCATTCGACTCTTCTTGTTTTCTGTGGCGATTTTTAACCCTGGTTATCTTTGAATTCAGAATTTTTCTCCTCCATGGCTGGTTGCACTAGCAATATAAGATAAATCAGATGAGAACTTCACTATTTACCATACGTGGTGGGATAAACGATGAATTCATTCCCTTACCGATGGTGCAAGGATAAGGCAAAACGCAAATAGATTCGTCTGGAGTCTGAACGTGTCTCTTGAATTTTTTTTTTAGCCACTATTGTAATTGTTGTAATTCCCTAGATTGTTTTGAAATCTGGAGACTTATGTTGAAATGTATTTGGAATTTAAGATTTTAAAAATTTTAAATTTAATCTACTTTAGAAAGTGAGTTTTGAATATATGTCTAGTTACTTTATTGTGATTCCGACCGGTAATAAAAAGAAAAACCGGAAGTGGGCGAAATGGGAAGGAATCTCTTCACCCTTCTTCAACCTCCTCCCACCCTTCCCTCCTGTGTCCATTCTGGCTGTATGAATTATATCCATTGGATCTGAAGAAGTCCTGTTAATTTTGGTGTTATTGATTCATATAAATACCCATAACAGGATGAAAATATATTTATAATCCTAATGTGACAGGTTTTTGCTTTTCTTAAAGGTATATATATATATATATATATATATATAAGCATTTTTGATTAAGTTATAACAACATATTTTGTCTTTATTATTATATTATGATCATTTCAAGTTTCCTGACAAGTGTTTTAGTTTTAGGTTGAAGTTACTAGATGAATTTACCGAAATTGTCCCGAGCACTTTCGAACCTTTCATAGACCATCATCAGGAATTGTTATGCACAATCTTTACACATGCAAACAACTCCTGCCTAACTACACACGGACACACACACACACACACACACACACACACACATATATATATATATATATATATATATATATATATATAAGTCTACGCGCGTGCCTGTGTGTGTGCGCACCATACATATGCATAATGGGATGTTGATATAAAAATATGAACATCAGTAAAAGAAAAAGCACATAAAAAACAGGGGGAAAAACCTGTATAAAAGGATGTATGAACCCTAAAAAAATCTGGGAAAGATGCAAAATACATTTGGGTAATGGGTTAGCAACAACGTGCCAACATGAATGCACATAATCGAATAATTGGCCTCATAAAATGACGAGTCATCTTCTGATTATTTTCCAGCGTTTATATAATTTAGCCGATGCCGCATTTTAAAATGGCATTGGGACGACTCCACGGACCGACGAAAGCCTGAGCAGGCAGATTTTTCACTCAAATCACGACCGACACGCCTCTAAAGGCCAAGACATTTGAATATCACTATATTTAGGTCTTTTCTTCTCGATTTATTCATTCGCTTTCTGGTATTATTATTATTATTATTGGTAGATATTGGCTATTGTTTTCCCTTTCTGGTATTAGCATTTTATTATGATTCGCTGAAGGTCATTATCATGAATTATAGGAAAATTTTGTTTGTCTTCACAAAATTCTTTTATTCCATTCCTATGTTTTCTGTTACTGCCCGAAGCTCTAACCAGAAGTTTTATAAAATCGAAAAAAAATATATATATATATATAAATAGATGGAAATTCTATGGAAATATAAAAAGAATCCCACCATACCCGTCCTGAGACCAGATCTAAAGACCGTTAAGGAATGCTGGATGTCATTGTTCGGGAGAATCTCTGTAGCTTAGTGGCTAACGTACGAGACTGTGATATCATTGTTGGCGAGTTCGAATTCTAGTCATGGAAGTCATTGTTCGGGGGAACCTCTGTAGCTTAGTGGCTAACGTACGAGACTGTGATATCATTGTTAGCGAGTTCGAATTCTAGTCATGGAAGTCATTGTTCGGGGGAACCTCTGTAGCTTAGTGACTAACGAACGAGACTGTGATATCGTAGTAGGTGAGTTCGAATTCTTATTGTGTTCACTTTGGGACTAATACCCTTAAGAAAGCTATGAAACCCATTGTAATCGTAGCCATGAGTTAAATAGTTCTTCTACAAGGATGGCTTTGGAATTAAATAACCCACAAATATTGACATGCCATTTAAAACAAAGAAACTGAAACTAACATCACTATTCAAGTAAACTACATAACAAATTTTAAAAAATAGCAAAAATATGGCAAGTAAAAAAAAGAAATAAAATATGTCTAAATTTCTAAGAAAGGAGTTATTATTTCCGACTATTGTCCTCTTCATGGTATTTATACTCACTATATTTTGATCGCTGTATCCTCCTGCATTATTCAGATGTCCTTGGTCGTAGTTGGTAAATTTCGAACGGAACTCTTTACTCATTCCACGGAGGTTGACTGTTCTCATTCCACTGTCTGTGCTTTGAAATTTACAGTTAAGTAACCAACCGGCTGGGCTTAGAATACTGATCATAGTGTTATATACATATATATACTGGATACATACCGACGCAATGATAACAGACGCAGTAATAAACGACGCAAGAAGGACTTCTTTAACAACATATTTACCTCTCACTTTATTGCAAGGGTTTGAAAGCGTTGTTCAAGGTTTGCATGTGAGAGGGTGGTGGAGACCGAACATAAACTTCATATTTTGACCCCACTGTTATGACCGTCACGTTGTGTCTTTCTTGTTCTCTTAGATGCTCAACCAGAGGTCTTGGGGTCCACTGCTGGATGCTTTCTTTACTGCATCTTATCAGCATCTTCTCTGGACCCCAGCTCATCAGTGCTTCAAGCCCCATCGGCCTGGTGTGGCTTTCCTTACCACATCTCGTCTCTAACTCTCTGGAATTCTACTGGCAACTGCTTTGGCAGTTATTATTATATAATAATTCAACGCTCACACGATCACCCACCGGATCTTTGAAATCGAATGTTTAATCGTCATCAAGCGGAAATAACTGTCATGCCGTTCAGAGGTTACTCTCTTCCGGTGCATCACTGTAGTGGCACCGTGGGACATTCACCTTGTCCCATATTATAAGCCTTAATCCGCCCACGCGATCTCTTTCGATTACTGGCCATTGGAATGTGTCACTTCCTTCCGGCGTATCACCTTGGAATAGTATTTTTGGGCCGGGTCGAAGGTCAAAATATAACAATAGACGAGTAAGACTTGCCGTCCTCAAAAAAAGGTTGTGCTGAGTGTGATACAAAACTGCATCTGGGGGTTTACTATTTATTGCCTTTACTCCCAGGGTCATTCCTACCCGAAAGTGTAGTACCCATTAGGGTCCCGTTTGTGGGTCAAATAGATCTATTAATGAAGTATTTGTAAATGATAGTAATAACTGATATCGTAAACGAGCACAAAATCTTAAACAACACAAAAAATCTTAATATGAATGTCCAATGTGTGCGATTCCCGAACCTTTAGGTGTAAAATAATTGTGTGGTTTTCTTTTCAGACATCATTCCCTTTATAGTGGTTTCTATTATTTTTCCTTCTTGTATTCGTGTTTGTTCTGTGTTTTGGTGTGTGACATTTCGGTTACCATTATTTTGCGTTTCAATTTGCTTAAAGTGTTCTTGTTTTTCCGTGTTTACCATCTTGATTCTTGTATTCTGGTCTTGTTGACATGTTTCCCGATTCATTTCTTTAACAGAAACTATGGTCATGTGTTCAAACAGACACGTTGTAGAAGGATTAAAATTAAAGATAATATAATATTCATATCAGTGACAAAACAGAACATGCGGTTACTTTACAAATTTTTTAGCATAAACTGGACGAAAGAGATGTTACCATTACTTTGGCCGTCCATTTTTGGATTTTAACTCACCAGATAGAGCAGCCTTCCGTTTTGGTCTTTTTCTACTTCTTTCGTCGACCGCCTTCTTCCGATTCATATTTTCAAATGCAATTATTATTATTATTATTATTATTTTACTCCTTTGAGTGCTTCCCGGACTTCTGGAGTCTGAGTGACAGCAAGTCACCTCCCGAACTCTCCACAGTATTCTGACCGATCTTGACCGTAATTTGGATGGTCTCCACTCGTGCTCTTTTTTTTCCAATTTCTCCAGTCCTTTTACCAATCCTTTGGGGACAGTACCGAGTGCAGTGATTATAATTGGTATTATCTTCAATTCCATGCTCCACAGTTTTTTTCAGTTCTCTAGCGAGGTCCAGGTACTTATTTTTCTTTTCGTTTTCTTTCAATTTTACTCTGTGGTCTGCCGAGACGGCAAAGTGCACAATTCTGCAGGTTTTCTTTTTTGTTGATTATAATAATAATAATAATAATTATTATTATTATTATTATTCAGTCCTTGAGAATTTTTCACATCAGTTTTAGCTGATGGTCTTTCACTGGAGTTTAAGTGACAGCAAGTCTCCTCATGTCTCCAGGACTCTTCTCAGTATTCTGGCCGTTCCCAATAATGTTGTATTTTGCATGGTCTCCACTCCTCCTCCTACATTCAATTCCTCCGGTCCCTTTACTAATCCTTTGGTGACAGTACCAAAAGCACCAATCGTGACTGGTATAATTGTTCCCTTCATATTCCATATTTTTTTTGTTGTTTTTTTTCAATTCCCTAACAAGGTCGAGGTACTTATCCTTTTTTTCACTTTCCTTCAGTTTTAATCTGGGGTCAGCTGGAGCAGCAAATTCCACGATTTTGCCAGTTCTTTTTTTTTTTTTTTGTGGATTATTATAAGTTCGGGTCGTCTGGCCGAGATTATGGGATCCGTTTGTATGTTAAAGTTCCATAGGAGTTTATGTGTATCATTCTCGAGGACAGAGGCTGGGTTGTGCATATACAATTTGTTCGTATGGTCAAATTTAGGTTTCTTGCACATCTCCCAAAGGATCATCTTGCCAACCCAGTCGTGTCTAGTTTTATACTCCTTCTGTGTTAATTTGCTGCATTCGCTTATTACATGATTGACCGTTTCGTATAATTAAATTAAAATTTCTGGCATAGTTTGTTTATTTGTTTCTTAAACCATTTTGAGTATAGCAACGTTTTACTTCTTACATCAACCTAAAAAAGAAAGAAAACATCTATGCACAGAATATATACTCGATTAATGCAATATCTATATGCAGTTAAATGCTGTTAACTCATACGATAGTTCCCCGCCCCAAGAAATGCCGTCTTAAATTATTTTTCTTACAATTATTTCTGAAATTATCTTTTTAACTTTTTATTTCATACTATTAGTGTTTTTAACCTGTTAGAGCAATTTTTTTTTAAAATGAGAAAATTCTTTTTTTTTATTTGTCCTGACAGTACATTTTCAATTTGAGGAGAAATATTGAAAAATGTCTACTATAATTAGAAACTCCATTAGTTATTTCAAAAGTTTCAATCAGATTACCGCTTTTTCCAAGTAAAGTACTTAATCCTATGTTTTCTAATCTCTCCCTGTAACTGTTATCTTTTACTCTTTATTAGTTTTATCACTCTTCTTTGTGTGCATTCTAATTTCAATATTACACGCAAATTTCCATGTCTACACAAAGGAACTTCGGATGAGTGATGCATTCTATATGAAATCTTATGGCTTTGCACAGTTTTCAAACAACAGTTGTCTCATTTAAAACAAACTTTCTAACCATGTACTCAGTCAATACCTTTACGCTCGTGATGTAATGGTTAAAGTAATGAACTGCAAGTTCGATCATCAGTCGCTCTATTACTTTGATTTTTTGGTCAAATACCCTTGAGAAAAGTATGAATCCCCTTATCCTCCCAGCTACGAGTTAAATGGCATCAATACTGTTCTTCTAGAAGGATTGCTTTAGCATTAAATAACCTACGAAGGTTGATATTCCATTAAACAAAGAAACCAAACCAAACCAATAAACAAAATATGATTGATTAATTTTAAGTCAAGTCTAGACGTCAAGGTTTAATTTTGCCAAAAGGTTAGGGAATTGTGTTCATTGCACATTCACATTTACATTTTGGGGGGAGTTTTTTTTTTGGCCCACATTTATCGAATACGACTTATTTTTAAACAGATCTATTTAACGTATAGATGAAACCTTAAAATATATTTCCAATCAGGGTCGGAATAGAACAAGGAGTAATGGCAAAGAACGGTTACTCCATAATTCAGAGATTTCCAGAAGTGGACCTTCACTATCAGATGCAGTTTAGTGCAATACGTAGACACTCTGTTTTTTTTTTTTGTGGGGTGGGGGTTACTTCTCAGCAAATGATATAATCAGCAAATTCTAATGCTCATTAAATAGTCAACCAAACAAGCAGAGTTGACAGTCAGGATTTAGTGCAAGGTTTAATTGTATGGCATATCAACCTTTGTTAGTTATTTAATGCCAAATCCTCTTTATACATATATATTGGATAAATTTGATTTGTTATCACATTTTGTAAATAACATTTTAAAGTGAGCCAGAGCTTTTCCTTTGCACACAGTTAAATGGTTTCAAGTATCGCTATATAAAAGTCACAATTTAACATCAGTCATATGTTTGCACTCATAGTTTGTTGGTAATTTCATTTTTAAACGAGTTTGAACTTATTTGGGTTTAGGTTGGATTGATTTTATGGCTTATCAACCATCATATGTTATTTAATGCAAAGTATTTTTTACACACACACACACACACACACACACACGCACACACACGTCTATATATATATATATATATATATATATATATATATATATATATATATATATATGATTTGTAAACTCATTAAGTTCATAACATTTTTAATAAGCCTAAACCCATCTTTTCTCAATTATAGGGAAACCAAACCAAAGCAATAACCAAAATATGATTGAACTCGTTGCTGGGAGGATAAGGGGATTCATACTTTTTTCCCAAGGGTATTTGACCAAAAAATGAAAGTATTAGAGCGACTGGTGATCGAACTTGTATTTCATCAAATATGAATAATTCTATTTATGATTTACTATTTGTTTCAAAGAACTGTTGCTATTTAACACTAATTATTCTATTCAACACTATTTATTTGTTTCTACACTATTAAATGTTTTCAAGTATTGTTATGTATCACTAACATATCAATTAGACCGAGTTAAATAGTCCAATAGTTATGCATCACTAACAATTCAATTTACAGAGAATTAAATGGTCCCACAATTGAACTTAAATCATTTGTTTGCACAGACATTGAATGTTAAACTGTTCCATTTGATTCATTGATTGGACCCTATCAAGTGCTACCACTCCGGGTCAGAGTGAACCTGGAAGCAATGGCAATAAGGGAGTTCTCCATATTCCTCAAAGATCCATGACAGGAGCCTCACCATTAGATTGTTTAGTGTCAAATCCAGGACACTTTTTGAGGTGGGGTTTATCTCTTTGCAGAGATGCAGTCGGTGTATTCGACTGCTCCAGCCGACTGGGCTATTTAGTTAAAGAATAAGATAAACAATTATTTAAATTATGAAAGAAAGGATTTAGGAACATTTATTTAAATTATGAAAGAAAGGATTTAGGAACATTTGGATGTTTTGCAAAATAAAATATTCTCGACATATTACTCGGCATCCTTTGAATTGTTAAATAGAAAACGCTAATTTATCGTCCAGATTGAAAACATTGCATCAAAGCCGATCAAGCAAAGACAGGCTTCATTCAGGTTCTATTGTCTCCAAGAGAGGCATAAGGATCTGAGAAGAGTCACATATAAAACGAGACCATGGAAGTTGAAAACTCGGTCTGGCTCAATGTTCCGGGTGGCAAAACAGAGTTGAAACAAAAAGTGCTGACTGTTTGCCACTAAATACTTAACATGGTTATTATCATAAGAAATGGAGTCAACGACCTGAGTTCAAATTCCGGACGAGGCTCTCGGCGTTTTACTTTTTGATAATGGCATTGGGAAAAGCATGAAAACATCTGTTCTCCTCCCATCTATAGGGAAATAGTAGGTCAGAATGGGTTATTTAGTCTTGGTTAGGCAACAGTCAAGTAGATGGAAAGCAATGGATATTAACCATCTCTAAATAAGAATTGATGCATACATTTCAGGAACAAAATTTGTATTACATTATGTTATTTAAAGCATGAAAGTAAAGTTTGAGGGAAATAATAGTCATTTTTATACTTTTACAATATAAGCAAATAAAAATGACGCATAGTATCCTGGAAGAAAGTTTGTGTTACGACAGAAATAGAACTATTGGATAGTTTGCTTTCCAAAGATCATTAAAAAGAATGAAATAATTGAAAATCTGACGAAGAATCGGAATCACCCTACTAGTGCTTCTCTTTAACGAACTTCACCAATACTGAAAAGTGCTTCGTAAACTTTGGAGAAATTGAACTGTGAGGCCATCAGGTTTTTGTCTAAAAAACAAGAGTCGTTTCGAAAAGCAAGTAAACACCCGTCCAAAAGAAGAAAATAATGAAATATGAGGACATTTTAACATATTTATTTATTTTTTTAATTGTACCATAAAAATCTTTTTAATTGTATCATTAAAAAGAAAAAGAAAGTTTCTAGAGTTCGATTATATTTTAAGGTGTTTTATTGATAATGGACAAGGAATTTCATTAATTCACCGAAAATAATGAAAAAAAAAAAAAAGAAAAGAAAAGAAAAAATAGTGAAAAATAACACTTTTACCCATATATATAAATTGTTTTTTCCTCGTGACAGACGCAGCTTCATCCAAATAAATAACTGTCTGCGTCTGCGCACATTATGTCGTTCAGTTGTATCTACCTTTATTGGGAGTTACTGTAATTTCTTTTTGTTAACAAAGGAAATCAAAGCGAACAAAAATAGAGAGAAATTTGCCGATTGCATTAAAAATATTCTATTTTGAGATAAGACAGAATTAAGTAAATAAAGTGTCTGATTCACGAATAAAAGTAAAATATTAAAAACGATAAATAATTATCTCTTTTTTGTCTATTTTTAATTTATAATTTCCTATTCAGAAAGTTTTTTGTCTTTCTCAACATCGTGTTTTCTTTATCCCTGTCTTTTGTGATCCCTCTTTGCACACAAGTTCGTCCAACCTTGTTTAACGTCCCATAAAGAGAAGATCCTGTTAATATGGCTAAGAATAAACCGACTGTAGAACTTGCTGTGTTGTACGACCCCAACCCTACAAAAAAAAAAAATGGTTTGTCATGGATATAGCACAAAATTATATCCGGTCAAGTTTTTGGAACATTGGATCAAAGAGGAGCTCGCGCTGTGACGGTTATCGTCGTTGGAACTGGACTTCGTCACTCATGTTCAAATTATTTGCTTCCACAAAACAACATGAGTTTAAATAATTAATAATAATAATAACCGTTACTAAAAATGTAGCTTCATGTAAGAATAGTTTATGGTGTAATGGTCAAAGTGGTGTAATGACTAACTGCAATTTCCTAGTTTGTGAGTTCGAACTCCAGTCTCGCTACTATGCTTTCTTTCGTATCAATATTCTTGGGAAAGGTTCTGAACATTCTTTATTCTTCCAGTTATGGGTTAAATAGTATCGCTGCTGTTCTGCAGAGATGGCTTTGGCATTATATAAACCATGAAGGTTCACATGGAATTAAATCAAGAAACTAAACGATAATAAACCCCCTTGGCGTAATGGTTATCGTCGCAGGAATTGGACACGGTGACACGAGTTCAAATCCTGGACTGATTGCATTTCACATAGCACTAATACCCTTGGGAAAGGTATGAATCCAATTAATTTCCTTCCAGTTATGGGTAAATAGTAGGGCAAACTAGGTTCTTCAGCCTTGGTGAGGCAACTAGTCTAGGAGAAGGAAAACTTTGAATTTAAACCTGTTAAACTCCGCTTAAAAAAAATTGACCTTGTGTCACATCCTGCCCGAGCGGAGGGGTTGGGTAAATATGATAATAAATACAACAAATTTACATTTTTGTGGTATCAGGTATTTCTATCGAATACGAATTACTCTAAAACAAATCTCTTTAAGCCTAAAATGGTACCCTAACAGGTACAACCACTCCTGGTCAGAGTCGACAAGAAATTAAAGTCCATGAAATGGCACAATCCAACGCGCACCAGAACTGTAGATTCGCTATCAGATTCAGTTTAGTGTCATTCTCAAGACACCCGACTATTTTTTGTGGCGGAGGGGGGTATCGTCTTATTCCCCCGTAGAAGAATTCAAAGCCATGTTGACAAAGCGAAAAAACATGTTAACTTTTTTTAAAAATTTACACAGGGAACCAATAAAATTATTTTATTAGATTTTTTTATTAAGACCTTTATCAAATTACATTTGCCGTTGTTAACATTTACAAAAGAAATTAAAGAACCTATTATCACACAGAAATGAAAAAAAAAAAAAAAATCTAAAAGATATTATCGTGCAAAAATAAAAGTTGTTTTTTTTTTTTTTATCATGGTAATTTAATTTATAAAAGATAATTCTATATTAGACACAAACTATTATTCTGTGTTGCAGTTTGGGCGCCTTGCATAGTTTCATGCCAAGCGAATCGTACTTGCTGATTAATGATAATGACTTCGATGCTCACTGTATAGCTCATATATCAGGACTTGTGCTAAGCGAAAAAAAGCAATTAAATGTTGTGGTTTAAAATGATTGAGCATGCCACAATGTTTAAGAGGAAGACATAAATACAAAAAGAAGTTGTTAGTTTTTCAAAAAATATTATCCATCATTTTATTTTTAACGGAGAAAATATGATTTTCATTAGTTCATTTAGGGTTCATTCAAATTATTAGTAATATCGTATATTTAATATATATATTTATAAACAGGATTTGGCATAAACAATTTATAATGGTTGATATGCCATCAAATGAAATCAATCAATCAATCAATAATTCATTTATGTATTCATCTTATTTGTTCATTTCTACGTAGAAGGAAATCGAAATAAAATTTATATCGAAATAGTAGATCTAAATAACATTTATATCGAAATTATATTATAATATAACTGCGTTTGGGGTTTTTTTCTGGAGAAAACGTAACATTCTAAATCAAAATTTTCTATTGTAAGTACTCATAGAGTTGCTTGGTGATGAAAATCGAATTAGTTTCGAGTCGATTTGGTGACCGGGAGCAGAGTTATGCATACTCTTTGGCTATCCCGACTGGGGATTTTAAAGAATATTACTCAAACCACTATAGTTATCTCCCTTGTCTTTGACTATTTCAAAATCTCAACGAGCTCGTAAACATATCTTCATGCGAAAATATCAGCATAAGCGATAAGTCCTCAGAGAAATCAAATCGTTAAAAATATTTTGAAAAATGTTAACTCTTCTAACAAAAAGTCTGCCCTAAATAATAAAATAAAACGTGCATTAAAGCTAAATTTATTTTGTTTTTTGTTCATTTTTTCTTATTTGGAGCGCTTTACATTTTTATTGTAGAATATATATATATATATATATATATATATATATATATTTTAAATATCCAGTCAGTGTACAGGGACAGTAGGTGTAGATGATTCATTACATAGAATATATGAGGAAAATCATATAAATCTATTAGAGTGCTCAATGTATGGCTATTGTTAGTTCCCTATTTATACGCTGGGGTATAACAAAATTTACATTCAGAGCGTATATAGTACAATTTGATGGAGACTCGAACTCGGTTAAGTCGTCATAATAAATTTATTTCGGCGGAGAATATTACTATAATTTCCGTCTCATCAGATGACTATTTACGTGGTCATCTGACGAGACGGAGAGTATAGTAATATTCTCCGCCGAAATAAATTTATTATGACGACTTAACCGAGTTTGAGTCTCCATCAAATTGTGGTACTATAGCTTCACGACACCTAGTTTGCCGCTGGTTTCGTGATTACCACATGTGTCGACTGGTCTTTCTCTGTTTCTTTCCACGCCCACGTTGCTTTCAGATCCGAGGAAAGAGAAGATGGTTGAGGTCCAGTCGATGAAGGTTGGAATTCGTGTTGGAGAGATGAAAAAGTTGCCAAGCAAATTTTAAAAAATGACGAAAATAAGGCGTTTGTTATAAACAGTAACAAACGTTTATTTACACAGTTGTTTAGATAATTTTTAGTCAAACACCACAAACTGGGAGTGAAAGTAGTTGTTGTACTATATATATATATATATATATGTGTGTGTGTGTGTGTGTGTATATATATATATATATATATTAAAGTCTCTTCAGTAACTTATTTTTTCCATTTTCTACAAAAAATTTAAAAGATTTTGCTTGGGAAAATATTTGAATTTCCCATATACATTTTGCTCGTGGATGTTTTTTTTTCCTTAGTTTGCTTTCATTATTTAATGACATGTCAACTTTCATTGATAATTTTAATACCCAAGCAATTCTTATGGAAGAATAATAGTGGTACTATTTAACATGTAGCTGGGGGGATAAAGGGAGTTCATACCTTTTCCAATAATATTAGTTCGAAAGTGTATTCAATAGCGCAGCCGGATTGCGAACTCGCTTACGACTGGGTCACAGTCCACCACGTTAGCCACTACACCTTTGTTAATTCAGCAACGAAAAAAAATACTATTTCGATATAAATTTTATTTAGATCCTCTTCTACGCAAAAATTAACAAATAGAATTAATAAATAAATTAATTGATTTGATCGATTAATTGATTGAGTGTGTTTTATGGCATATCTGTTACATACCCATGATACGGATATGTGTGAAATGTACATAGAATGTCCATAACTCATATATAGATAACATAAGAATCCCGAAACACAAAAAACACTTACGACTTCTTAGTTCGGGTACGAAACTTTTTATTACCTTAAGGAGAGAGATACACAGTCTTTCTATGCTGACTTTTCCATCTGCATCTCACCACCACCACCACTTGCAGCCCCCGCGCAAACTACTGGTCTGATCTCGGCGAGCCCCGAAAATCAACCGTCTTCTTCGGACGCTAAACTCAACCAACTGACTTTTCTCAAATCCCCAAAATCCTCCGCGTACGTTTCCGGTGCATGACGTCCTTCACATCCCCTGGTCACATTTACTATCTGGGATTTTTATTTTGACATCTCTAAATGACACATCCTCCCCGCGTGCGCGTGAACACATTCGCTCATGTTGCACCTAACTAACCTATGCGCTAAGCGAAAGGTTCTCAGCCTAATTAAACCGAAAGGCAAGATGTATGAAACGAAATCCCTCGGCAATTATATTACATATCAAACATTATAACTTATTTAATACCAAATCCTGTTCATGCATATATTTTGAATATATGATTTTTATACATGTTTTGTAGATAGAATTTTTAAACAAGCCTGAGCTCATTGGGTTTGTTTTTTTTGCACACTGTTAAATAGTTTCACTTATTGCTATCTAATACAAATAATTATATTTACTATAAATCATTTGTTTGAACGCAGTTAAATGTTTTCTAGTATTGCTATTTAACAATGACAATTCAATTAGATATTAGTCATCTGTTTACAAACCGTTAAACGATTAAACTGTTCTATTTCAAGCAATTCAGGTAAGCGTAAGTCATTTGTTTGCACACAGTTTAAATGTCATAAAGTTCAATTTGACCCATTGATAGGACCCTATCAGGTGCTACCTCTCCGGTCCAGAGTGGACCTGGGAGCGATGGCAGAGAAGGAATACTCTACATTTCCCAATTCTCCAGTATTACTAGAGCCTCGCCATCAGATTGCTTAGTGTCGTATCCAGGACACTCGTTAGGGTGGAGAGTCTTACTTTTCTACAAAGATGCAGTCGGTGTATTCTGCTGCCCCAGCCGACTGGACTCATTGCTGATTATAGATGTGCTTCTGCATAGTGTTCAGAATTCATCATCATCATATCGTGCTGGCAGCACGGATATCCCTGACCCTCTCTCGCCACTCCTCCCTATCGTTCATCGCCCTAGGTAGGTCTTCAGGACAACAACCTGTATCCTCACATAGCTGCTGAATGTACGTTCGTGCTGGTCGTCCTGCTTTTGCGCGGCCATGTGTGGGGATCCATAAGAGTACATCTCTTATGAGTTCATCTCTGCTTCTCCAGCAATGTCCTGCATGTCTGGTTCGCCTAACTTGAATAGTTTTCGTGATAGGGGGCAGATGGCCGTACAGTTGGTGTCTTGTTGGGTGTTGCTGCCATGACTTGTTCAGGATTGCACGCAGCATTTTTGTGTAATTGCCATCTAGTTTCTTCTCCAGCCGTTTTGTTAGCGTCCATGTAGTGCATCCATATAGCAGTATCGATGTGACCGCTGCCTGGAAGAAACTGCGTTTCATTTTATCGGTTAGGTCTGATTTCCATATAGTCGATAGCCTATTGATAGCTGTCCATGCTTTCGTTAACCTCGTTTCGATGTCCTTTTCGGTTGATTCGACGCTGCTTCCTAGGTACGTGAATTTGTCTACTAGTTTAAGAGGGGTTCCTTTTAGAGTGGAGATGTCCCCCGTTTGGTTATAGCACATATATTCCGTTTTGTGTGCATTAACATGGAGGCCTATGCTTGCTGCTGCTCGTTCCAAACTATGCAGAAGTGTTTCGGCTTGGTCAGGTGTATTTGCCAGTATCGCTATGTCATCGGCGTAGTCGGCGTCGGTAATTGTTGCTGCGGGGTATCTTCTGCTTCTTTTCTTCGTCAGTTCGAAGCCATTCTCTTTGATTTTGTCAATCGATGTTCTAAGTACGTAGTCTAGACAAATGATAAAGAGATACGGAGCCAGCGTGTCCCCTTGTAGTACTCCTGCTACAATGTCGAAGTATTCTGTGTCGCCATCTGGTGATCGTACTTTTACTTTAGTGTTTCTATAGAGAATCGTTATTGCCGCTACGGTTTCTTTAGGTATGCCGTACGCTAGTAGGATTTGTTCCATCTTTCCTCTGTGAATGGAGTCGAAAGCCTTGGTAAAGTCGACAAATATTAATGTCGCTTGTAGGTTCTTTGCCCGTACACCTTCAAGGATTCTGCGGATGGTTAATATTTGTGAGGTCGTGGATCTATTTCTCCGGAAGCCATTTTGGTTTTTTCTAAGTATGTTGTCGATTTTGGGTTCTATTCGGTTTCGCAGTAGGGCATTGTAGATTTTGGCAGCTATGGATGTAAGTGTTATGCCTCGGTAGTTTTTGGCTAATCCGAGGTCCCCCTTTTTAGGGAAGGGGTGTATGCATCCCTTCGTCCATCTATCTATCGGATTTTGATTGTATACTGCGTTGCAGTGTCGGAGCAGTATGTCGTCGAATTGTCTGGTCTTCCATACTTCCGGGGGAATTTCGTCCAGCCCTGCAGCTTTCCTATTTTTAATTTTTCTGAGAACCGAGTCAAGTTCTTCTTGTGTGAACGGTCCAAGTTTAATGTCTAATTGTTTGCTAATTATTCTGGTGATTGGTTCATGTGTTATTTTTGGTGGGTTTCCAAGTAAGTTTTCGAAGTGCTGTTTCCACAGTTTTATTCTTTCTTGTTGGTTTGCTGCTTTAAGTTTTGCTTTGGCTGTGTTCTTTCTTCTGCTCACTTCGTTTATTGTTTGCCAGGCAATTCTAGATTGTCTATCTTCCACCGACGGTATATATTATAAATCAGGATTGATCAGCTACTGATAAAAAAGAGAACGTTTTGCGATTATTTACAGCTAAATAAAATGAAATGAATTGATTGATAAATACTTTAAGTAAGCATCCTCTAAGTCTGACAATTCCACAATTTTTGCGAATAAAATAAACTACATAGCCAGAAAACCGTCTGGATGTAAATCCAATTGAAAGAATGATACTGTTTTAAATAAGAGCAATCCATACCTGAAATAATAAAAAAGGGACCCCTTCGTATTGATTCTGATTTTTTGTGAATGATTTCAATAATTTTTTTCCTCAACATAGTGTTATGCCATAGTATTTTTTTTTTGTTTTGCTTAAAAAGTCAACTAATAATTTAAATAATCTAATCTAATTTGTTTAAAATTATGAAAGCAGAATGTTCAGCTATTAGAAAAAATGACTTCTTCTTCTAATTATTATTATTATTATTATTATTATTATTATTATTATTATTACTATTATTATTATTATTATTACACAGATCCATTAGCATAATGGTTTGAGTGTTCGTCAATGGTCCGGGAGACAGGGGTTCAATCCCAGATTGAGTCATACCAAAAAACTCAAAAAATTGTTCCTGATGCCTTATTGCTTAACACTCAACATTATAAAGTATGGATTAAGGGTAAGGGGAGTTATCCAGGGAAAGGAGTAGCACCTTCCTCTACTCCTCGGTGTAGTAGTTATTGAAAAGGAAGCCTTTGGATTGCCCTCGACAACAGTCGAACAAATTACTTACTATATACCATCCACTTTTCGAAACACGCTGCGCTTATCTAGCAGAATTGCCTACAGCAGTCTTCACCCCGACACCTGTCCAAACAAATCGCTCCAACACGATCTCTAGCTTCAGTTGATTGGTTTAGTTTTATAGCACATCAACCCTTGCATGTTATTTAGTGCAAAATCCTGTTCACACACACACACACACACACACACACACACACACACACACATATATATATATATATATATATATATATATATATATATATATATATATATATATTGTAAATAAGTAGTTTGTTGATAATATTCTAAACGAGCAAAATCCCAAGTGCTTGCGCAAAGTTAAATGGTTTCAAGTATTGTTATGTATCACGAAGAATTCTTTTTTGTATTAACCATTCGTTTGCACACATTTAAATTGTTCTCATTATTGCTTTGATGTTCAATTTAAAACCAGTCATTTGTTTGCTCATTGTTAAATGGTTAAACAGTTCTATCTAACACATAGGTGCAACCATTACAGGCACTAATACTACAGTATAGAGTGGATCTGGGAGTAATTGTCATAAATTCCTCGAAGCTTCTAGACTGGAGCCTTACCATCAGATTCAGTTTCGAGTCTCCTAAAAGTAGTCCTTTCCTTTTTTTAACCAAGGTTCAAGGTACTCTCTCAGAAGGCTAATGAAGCATCTGGAATTATCTAAATTCCATCAAGCACGATACCTTTAATATTACCAGCCCAGATTATGATTCCTCTTCTTCTCTTTTGACATCTCAAGCGCTGATGATGAACTCAACCGTTAAAAACCCATTCTTTTGCTCCAACTGTCATGTCCATCTAGGGAAGTACAAGATACATCC
Organism: Sepioteuthis lessoniana; assembly: GCA_963585895.1. Taxonomy (NCBI): domain Eukaryota; kingdom Metazoa; phylum Mollusca; class Cephalopoda; order Myopsida; family Loliginidae; genus Sepioteuthis; species Sepioteuthis lessoniana. The sequence continues at coordinate 60,947,604 of OY757940.1, forward strand.
CTAAACAAAACCTTCCAGAAATCGACTTCATGTTATCTTCAGCTTATTTCGAACGCATCTGTATCTTCATTTTTGTCAGTAGATGCGTTGCTACCGGTATCACTTATATCCCGACATTTTTCAGAAGATAGTTTCGAGTAGTTATAGACGCAGTTATTTCTCCAATGCACCTAGAAAATTCTCCGCTGGTCAGGCCTCGCTTATTCACAACTTCACATTTAATTCATGACAGAGAACGTCAGGAAACAATACTTCATTGACTCTTAATGACCTCTTACCTACTTTCTTATAGACTGCAACAATTTTTTTAACAGTACAGTGATATATTCCAAGTATTTTGGATTAAATTGAGATGTTATAACGGACTTTTCAAAAGCGGTCAAGTCACATTTGACATTGATAATTATTCGATTATGAAATCACATGTTCATAATATTGAACACTGAAGGATTCTGCTACTGATGCAAATGGCTACATTTTGTCTATCCTTTCGCAGAAACTTACAGTTTTTATACATCGTGCAAATTTAGCTGTTGTTATCATTCTGTGAAAATCTTGTAACATTCCAATTGATAGTCTTTGAACAAAATGGAAAAATATCACTTCTCAATAATTCATAACACAGAACACGTATATACATATATATATATATATATATATATATATATATATATATATATATATATGTGTGTGTGTGTGTGTGTGTGTTGTGTGTGTGTGGTGCATTCAATAGGTTTTCAGACTTTTTTTGTACAGGCATTTAAAATTGTTGTAGACTCTTGAAAATTCAGTATCTTATTGCTATACATCTTATGAGATGACTGACCAATTTTTGTGATTTTAGGTTCAAATCAACAGGTACAGCAGCAATTAGAATACTAAAGCCTGATTGTCACAGCTGGGTAATTTCAAAAATGCAATCTGGGCGTGAAGAAACGTTAGAAGAATGTTATGCAATAAAATTCTGTTTTAAACTTTGAAAAAATGCCACAGAAACGTATGGAATGCTTCAGACCGCTTTTGGAGCATCTAGCATGAATCTAGCATGAGTTTTTGAGCGGCGTAAGAGATTCAAGGAAGGCAGAGTCTGTGAGGGATGATGAGAGGTGTGGGAGGAGTAAGTCAATAGACCAGAGTTGATTGGCCAAAGGGTCAGGGTTAGGGTTACTATGTTGAGGTTTTAAGGGGGTTCAGGAAGAGATTCATAGGAAACAGGTCAGCACTCTTCAAATTGGATCAGTGGCATTTCCACCAGGACAATGCACCAGTCCACAACTCCATCCTTGTCACAGACTATTTAACCAAGATGGGCATCAAGACAGTTCGTCACCCTCCCTATAGTCCAGACCTTACTCCTTGTGACTTTTGGTTATTCCCTTAGCTCAGAGGCTGTCGTTATAACACAATTGAAGAGATGAAAGAGGCTGTAACGAATGTCATTGACACGCTCACACAAGAGGACTTCCATGAGGCCTTGAGGAAGTTGTTGGAACGGTACAACAAGTGCATTGCAATCGGAGGCGATTACTTCGAATGGGACTAGAGTTTCATGTGTGTACTTCCAGTAAAAGTGCCCATATGAAAAAAGTCTGAAAACGTATTTAATGATCCTCGAGTATATATATATATATATATAGAGAGAGAGAGAGACAGACAGACAGACAGGTTGACAGGCAGACAGCGAATGAAGGTCTGTTAGAATTATATATCATATTTGGAAATGAAATAAAAACGGTAAAATACATTAGGTGAGCCAGCCGGTTCCGACATGTCATGATGAAGTTACCATTTTAAAAAAAAATTCATTCACAAACTCTCGGTGTTCTGCATTCTACTCGCTGATGGCATCGGAAATGGAAATAGCAACTGCTGCTTACAAGTACATGCAATATGTGAGAGCTTTCGGCATTGTGTCCTACAGGCAAAATATTTCTGCTGGGTGTCCGGTAGTATAATATACCAAAAGTGCAAAGTGATATCACACAAAGGCCTTCTTCTTTACCTCTTATACCTTATAGTGTGTGGCATTTAAAAAGGGGGGGTGTGCAGATAAAATACGCCCATTTTTCCCTAAGTTCTTGTCTTGGTTGCAACATCAACTGTGTCGCCTCCGAGTGATTTCTTGGAACATTCATCACGCCGACAAGGGTATATAACCCAATATTTGATAATAAAATACTTTTTTTTTTCAGAACAAATATTGAGGTGGTCATGAAAACACGGGGATTCAGTTTACAGTTACTTTATGATGTATAACTGGTCACTAACTTGTCCTACTTGGAATTGTTCCCAACTCCGGATTTAGTGGATTGAATACTGTCAGTTGTTGAAATAACTAATGTTCCATATACAACGTACTTTTTAAATAAAACGGGAACCCTTTCCCTGACGACCCCGGCGACACGCTGACATTTTTATATTAGACGAATGACCTTCGGCTGTAGAATCTGACTCGGGCTGTAGAATATTCCTAATTTAGCCGGTAGAGAGGTAACACCCCCACAAACGATTACCCTGGGTATGACAAGAAACCGTATAGAATGTGGAGTACTCTTTCATTAACAGCACTCCAAGTAGTAACACCAGTTAGGATCCAGTCGAACAGAACTATGCAATTATTTATTTTACTTGAAACCATTTGATTGAGTTCTAACAAATGATTCAAGTTAAATAGAATTATTACTGCTGAATAGGTAAACTTGAAACCATTTAAGTGCATAAAAATGATTTATATCAAATAGAATTGTTATATAGTCATCCACAGCATCATAACGACACAATAATAAAACAGACGCAAGGACAAAGACGCAAGGACAAAGACACAGGAAGACTTCTCTAACAACATATTTACCTCTGTCTTTATTTGTAAGGTTTGAAAGAGTTCTTCAAGGGTTACATGTGAGAGGGTGCTAGAGACCGAACATAAACTTCATATTTGGACCCCACTGTTATGACCGTCACGTTGTGTCTTTCTTGTTCTCCTGATTTTGGGGTCTACTCCATCGTGGCTTTCTTAGGGCCCCCTCGGTCGGGTGTGGCCTTCCCTACCACATCTGGTCTCTACTGTCTGGAACTCTCCTGGCAACTGCTTTGGCACCCCGAACTCAACTGAGTTAAATAATAATTCAACGCCCACACGATCGCCCACTGGATCTTTAAAATCGAATGTTTAATCGTCATCAAGCGGAAATAACTGTCATGCAGTTCAGAGGTTACTCTCTTCCGGTGCATCACTGTAGTGGCACAATGGGACCTTCACCTTATCCCGTATCATAAGCCTTAATCCGCCCACGCGATCTCTTTCGATTACTGGCCATTGGAATGTGTCACTTCCTTCCAGTGTATCACCTTGGAATAATATTTTTGGGTCGGGTCGAAGGTCAAAATATAACAGAAGCATAAATGTCATCTAGATATTAGTGAAACCATTTAAATATAAGCAAACAAATTATAAATATCAAATGATATTGAAATACTTAATAAATAGAAATTCTAATGCTTGATAGTAATACTTGGAATCATTTAAATTTGTACATAAAGAGCAATTTGTACGAGATAGCAATACTTGAAACCATTTAACTGTGTGCGAACAAATGATGAATATTCAATAAAATTAACAATACCATATAGCTATAATCGAAACCATTTAAATATGTGCAAACAAATAATAAGTATTAAATTTGATAAAAATACTTGAAAAATAGAATTTCTAAAGTTAAATAGAAATACTTGAAACCATTTAACTGAGAGGAAACAAATTAGCTTTAACTTGTTTTGAAAAGGTACCTACAAACTATTCACATTCGAATCATATAATATGTAAGTGAATTAATAGGATTTAGCATTAAATGATCTTTAAGAGTTGATATGCCATTAAGGCAAATAACCTAAACTAAATTAATGTTTATGAGCACTGAAAATGCAATCGGCGAAGAGGTTTCGATTTATGTTTGAGACTAGCTTAGGACGAATAGTTTCTGGAAAGTCATGAATCTACATCACTGCGCTTTATTCACTCCACAAATATCCTGAAAAAAAAGAGATGTCGCTGTCTCTGATATATGAAGAAAAGCTGATTTTTATACAACAATTAAATTTAACGAAGACCACATTTCCATGACTACCAACAGTCATTATTAAAATATAATACCCAGAATCTTGGTTCATTAAAGAATCGATATTATAGTTAAAGGGAAATAACTCGTTTTCTTTTGCTTGAATTATTTCCCTTGAATAATCGGTTTTATATATGTATATATATATATATATATATATATATATATATATATATATATATATAAGTTAGTAAAGTTAGCGAACATAGTCGAGGGTGACCCGAAGGCTCCCTTTTCGATAGCTACTACACCAAGGTGTAGGGGAGGGCGCTACTCCATTCCCAGGATTGCTCCACTTTACCCTTGAACCGTACCTTATAATGCTGAGTGTTAAGCAAGGTGGTATCAAGTACCATTTTTAAAGTCTTTGGTATGACTCGACCTGGGATTGAACCCAGGTCTCCCGGGCCATTGGCGAACACTCTAACCGCTGGGCCAATGTCCCGGTCTCTCTCTCTCTCTCTCTCTCTCTCTCTCTCTCTCTCTCTCTCTCTCTATATATATATATATATATATATATATATATATATGTATAAATACATATATATATATATATATATATATTTACTAATCAAATATCTACCAGTATTCACGGTACCAGAAAAAAACAAATATATATATATATATATATATATATTTATATATACATATATATATATGTATATATATATTTACTAATCAAATATCTACCAGTATTCACGGTACCAGAAAAAAATAAAAAAACCCTGGCCAGGAACAAGAGAAAAAAAATATCTCGAATCACGGTCCAGAGGAAAAAGAAAAAAGTTTTTTGGGTAAAAAAGAAAGAAAAGACTAACCTCGTCCTACTCCTTGAAAAAAATCAAGGGGTACTTAGTCAGTGGCCAAAAGAAAACCAAAAAACCCTCCGCGAATACTGCAATGCTATAATTACAAAAGTGCTCAACATTAAACAATGGAGCCAATTATAGAATTAATTTAAATCGCTAGTCGAAAATCTTCTACTAAAGTTTCACCTAAACGGATCATCAGGAAGTTTCGCCTCGACCATTCTAAGGAGAAATTGCTTTGCTTTTATTCATCAAAAACCTCCACCTATCCTAGAATTTGCATATTAAAAAAAAAAAAATTAAAAAAAAAAATGAAAAGAAAAAAAAAATCTTATAGTTAGCAAAAAAAACAAAAAAACAAAAAAAAACCCTGTAACTTTTCCTAATTATATAGTAACCACGCTCTTTTGTGTTTACAACTATTCAACACCTCCGATCTTTTGTTTAGCATATTCTTGCTTTTACAATCTGCTATTATCAATTTTTCCTCCATACAAAGATTACAGGTTCTATTACCTGCCCAATATTTGCGGCATTTCTTTATTACTTCCCATTTCATTATTGGATCTACTCCTTGTTTTTCCTTAAGCTCCCACACATAACTAGATAAAGCAGTGCTATACCTATACCTCTCGTGCGAGAAACTTGTTCTATGGTTATAGTACCTCGTTTTAAAATCCCCTTGGGTCGACCCAAAATATATCTTTCTGGTCATTCTTTTTTGCTGGCGATCACTAGTTTTATTACCATCGTTAATTTAAAGTCAGTGAACCTTTGTTTTGTCTTTTTTTTTTGTTTGTTTGATTGATTCTTTTTCTTTTTAAGATACATACTTAGAATTCAGTTCAATTTTATGTGGGAAATGTTGGTTCGCCTCTTTCACCATCATAAGAAATTTTCAAGAATTTTTAATCATGTCATTTTTTTTTTTTTTTTAAATCCAGTGACATTTAATTTTTAATAACTGGGACGCTTTCTTTTCAAATGGTTTATGAAATTCTATTTGTTCTATCTTACACTAATAGTTATATTTTCATTCAGTTAAATTGTTTAACATATTTCTATCTCACACTAATTATTTTATTTGCACGCAGTTAAATTGTTTCAAGCATTGCTCTCGAATTCAGTTTTATATTAACTATTTTTTTGTACTCAGTTAAATATTATAAAAGTATGGGAAGTGATTGAATAATTCAATTTGACCCAGTGGGGGGTGTCCTTGTTGTGTAATGGTTGAAGCACTGAACTGCAGAATCGTAGTGAGTTCGAACTCCAGTCGCGCTATAAAGTTCACTTTCGGACAAATACCCTTGGAAAAGGTATGAACACTCTAATCTTCCCAGCTATGGGTTAAATAGTACCACTACTGTTCTTCTAGAAGGGTACCTTAGGCATTAGAATAACTTACAAAGGTTGATATGCCGTTGAACAGAAACCAAACCAATCAATTCGACCCATGGATGGAACCTGGAATAAAAGTTTACTCTACAGTTCGATAAGTTTCAGAAATAGAGCTTGACCATCAGATACTTTAGTATCAATTAGTGGACACTCGTAAGAGAGGAGGAATCTTATCCCAGTGTAGAGATACGGTCGTCGAGTTTTAAAACACCAATCAACCTGGCTGCAAACTTTGAACATTGTGTAAATTGAAAACAATATTATAACATTTTGCTGTTTTTATATACATCTAGTGACGTAGGTGCTTGTTTAATGCTAGTATATTTTTCTCCCCCTCGAGTTTCAATCGTTATTTTTCATGCTCAAGGGTTTCGCTCGGTTCCTTTGTTTAATGACATAAAAACATTCCTGGGTTAGGTAATCTCTAAGCCAATCTAGTAGCGAAATTTTGAAGAAAACTTTCTCCTTCTTCCGGCGATAAAAAAGAAAAGAAAAAGGAATTGGTGTGCTGTCATCGATAGGAAGTAAGTTCGACTTGAGTAGTTCCAATTTTAATATATGTACCGCCGAAGTGAGTGGTTGATATGTGATCGTTTCTACCAGATTTATTGTTAAAAATGTAACGTCTAAGATGTTAATATATATATATATACATATATATATATCTTTCTGTCTGATTCATATTTCAAAAGATGTGGTTTCTTACTTTGCCGTCCAAAAATGTTTTTAACAAAACTGTTGCGTCCTTTAAAGGAACTATTATCATCCTATGTCTATATTAAATCTGTTTTTGTAAAAATATCATTAGTGAATCCGCTTTGATTTTTCGTTTGGATTATAGCATTTTTATTACGTGAGGTATATTGGGTTATTTATTGAAAAAGTATTAGTATCTCTTTTAAAAGTGAACATCAGAACATGTTTGTGTATGTGCGCGCACGCGCGTGTATGTGTGTAATTTGTGAATCCATTTAATTTTTGTTTCCTATGTGTGAGTACAGAAGAGAACTTTGTGTCTATTTGGAAAAATTTAATGTTTTCCAGATTGAAACCAGGAAAATAAATGAGTTTGGCTATTAGGGATTATGATAATCTTTCACGAATGGCACATTTGTGTTTGTTTGGTTGTATATTTGCTTGATTTTTATGGCATATCAACCTTTGAAGGTTATTCAATGCCAAAGTGTTCGCAATGGCCCAGGAGACCGGGGTTCAATCTCAGGTCGAGCCATACCAAAGACTCAAAATGTGATACTATATATTATAAGGTACGTTTCATCGGTGTAGTAGCTACTGAAAAGGGAGGTTTCGGGTAGCCATCGACTACGGTCGCCAACTTTACTTACTTTATATCTTTATATAAATAACTATTCAGTTTAGCAAAAGTACACTCTTTCATTGTCAAAAACATTTCTATTTCAAGCTATTCAGTTTAGTCAACCAGTTTTATTTCAAACAATTCAGTAAAGTATAAGTATAGTTTTTGGTTTACACAATGTTACATGTCAAAACTGTTCTATTTCAAACAATTCAGTTTAGCATAGGTACGCAGTTTAAATGTCAAAACAGTTCTACCTCGAGCAATGCAGTTTAACATAAGTACACAGTTTAGTTCTATTAGAACTCCGGGCAAGCGTAGACCTTGGAGCGATGGCAATGAAGGAGTACTCCGCATTCCCCAAAGCTCTAGCATTCTGGAGCCTCACCATCAGATTGTTTAGTGTCGTATTCAGGACCCTCGTTGGCGGTGGAGTCTTAGCCCTCTGCACTGAAGCAGTCAGCGTATTTTACGTCCCCAGCCGACAGAGTGTGGCTTGTTTGTGATTGTTGAATCTTAGGAAAAAGCAGGTGCCTTTTTCTCCGACGTAATCTCCGTAGTTGCATTTAGAGTAGAAAATGTATTATATTACGTCGGGTCTATCGCAAGAAAGATTAGGGGTTGGATTTTATGATAGGTGTTATGTATAGTCGAAGTGGAATCTAAAACTGTTTTTGTAGACAAAGCAACGATTTTTTGCACATGATTTTGCACTGACTTACAGAACTTAAAAGAACTTCTCACTAGATGACGTTAGGAATGAAGATAGATCGAATGGTTTTCATTTAGCGTTGATTCATAGAATACAGAAACGATTTTTGGGTCTGTTTTGAGTAATTGAAAATCTTTAATTAATGTCTGATTGAGCGTAATGGCCAAAATCAAAGACTCTGAGAATTCGATTATTAGAGATTTTTTAATCAAATCCAAAAATCATATAGGTGTAATCTTCTTGAGTGTAATCTTCTGGAGGTAACCCACTGAGGTATAAATTCTTGTGGTACTATTTACCAACCCCTCTGCTCGGGCAGGATATGGCACAAGGTCAATTTTTAAGCGGAGTTTAACAGGTTTGAATTCAGAGTTTTCCTTCTCCTAGACTAGTTGCCTAACCATAGCTGGAGGGAGAATAATTGGATTCATACCTTCCCCAAGGGTATTAGTGCTATGTGAAATGCTATCAGTCTCGTCCAGGATTTGATCTCGTGTCACCGTGTCCATTTCTTACGACGATAATGACTACACCACGGGCACCTCCATATAAATTCTTGTGGTTGGCGGTGTCAATAAAAGTTGCTTGTATTTTAAAGCAGTAATTTTTTCACACTAGAATTTCCTTTTGTTCAAGGGAAATAATTCAAACAAATTTTTAAAGAGTTATTTCCCTTATAAAAATTCATTGATTTCAAAATATTTACATTATTTTTTTATGCTTAGTTTAAAATAAGGCTCAGATAATGAGGAATGAGAATAATCTCTTCCATGAATCAACCTTCCTGATTTAAAGGTCATCATTTATTGCTATAGACTTTTTCTGAGGTCGAAAACTTTCTGCTTCACTGGAGGAATTCAGTATTTACTGGCCGGTAAAATTTATCCTTCACTAAATTTAGAATTGATCGTAAATTTTTTTATACAATAATATTATTAAGCAATTTCCACTGATTAATACTTGAGCTTTTACATACTTCAATTTTTTTCATCAATTAATTTTTTTCATCAAAATAATAGAGTGTTCGCCAAAGGTCCGGGAGACCGGGGTTCAATCCCAGGTTGACTCAAAGAATGGTACTTGATGCCGCCTTGCTTAACACTCAGCATTATAAGATAAGGAACAAGAGTTAAGCAAGCATTTCAGGGAATGGAGTAACGCCCTCCCCTACATCTCTGTGTAGTAGCTATAGAAAAAGGAGCCTTTGGGTCGGTCTTGACTAAGGTCGCCAACTTATTTGTCATCTGATTTTTTATACTATGTTATAAAGTTGTAGTAGTGTTAGTATAACGGAATGGCTGTTGTGATTTGAACTCTATCAAAACCCTTAAAGAAAATGCTAAATGTCAACTATACAAGAATGCTGAAGGCTGTTTTCAACAAATTTTTTTATCAGTACCCAAAAAATCTGCAGCTGTATAGTGACTTAACTCCTTTGGATGATATTAGAACACAAACAATATTGACAAAGGAAATTTCCAAACAACGAGAATGTTAAAACAGATAATTTTTACATAACAAAACAACCGAAGCAAAGTCAGTGCAAAGTAACAACGTGCGAATATTTTTGTTCGGTATTTGTGTATGTGGGTGTGTATTATATAAATAAGTTAGCTGAAATGGTAGTAAATGTTGCTCGAAATATGTGTGTGTACATGTGTTCGTCATCAAGAAAAAAGGAGTAAAACAGTGAACAAGTCGTACTTACATATATGTGTGTGTATGTACGCATAATAATTAAAATGTACATTATAGCGACGTATACGCCTGTCCGTTGACAGAATATGTGTGTGTATTTGTGTGTGGCGACTTTGAAGTCCATAGAAAATTGATAAGTTTGAATGATGGTAAGCACGCTAATTTCGATATGGCTATGAACGTATTTTCGCCTGAAGCTGTGTCTGAAGCTGTGTTTGGTGACTCTCTGAGACCAGAGAGAGAGAGAGAGAGAGAGAGAGAGAGAGAGAGAGAGAGAAAGAGAGAGAAGAAGAGAAAAGAACTAAAGAGGAAGTTGTTTTTTAAAGTGTGAGATATATAGGTACCTAGTCACGTGACCGGCTCCAAACACGATTTATTTTTGCACTGGACAAGTTCCTTTGGGATTTCGAACGCGCCGACGTAGTTGAAGACACCAGCACATGACTACCCTATCCAACGAGGTTCCCGAAACCACTTACTTTAATTTGGTGCCGAACAATTTTTATTTTCGGAATAAGTTTTTTTGAAAGTTAGTCATGGATCCTATTTTTCCAGAATTTTCCCTTCGCGTGCTCCTTGCCGACTGGTCTAAAAATATAGGAGTGCAAATCTTATACTCCTATCATACAAACCATGCAAACAAAACAAACAGGTTATACTGGGCTCAGCTGGGGCCATAAGGACAAACTCACAAGCAACGTTCTCATAAAGAATCCTCCAAATAGACACACTCGTATTAGCCGATCATAAGATACATACATTCTTTAAATGTGCGTAGACTGGATGCTGTCTCTTGAACTTACAAGAACAACTGCTGATAGTGACAGATGATGAAAGAGAGAGAGGGAGGGAGAAGAGTCTGCTCAGTTTGATGATGATGATGATGATGATGATGGTTTGGTTGAATATTAGAACAAAACTTTCATGCAGATAATTCTTGCCTAACCCACTTATATATATGTTAAGTAATTAAGTGTGTTGATCGTAATCGAGGGTAATTGGAGGGCTACTTTTTCGATAGCTACTACACCGTGGTATAGGATAAAGCGCAACTCATTTTCCTGAATTGCACCACTTACTCTTGAACCGTACCTTATAATGCTGAGTATTAAGCAAGGAGGCATCAAGTACTATTTGAATCTTTGATATGACTTGACCTGGGATTGAACCTCGGTCTCCAGGGGCTATGGAAGACAATCTAACCATTATGTCAATGGGCCGATATATATATATATATATATATATATATATATATATATATATATATATATAATTAGGAAATCAGACCTAACCGATAAAATGAAACGCAGTTTCTTCCAGGCAGCGGTCACATCGATACTGCTATATGGATGCACTACATGGACGCTAACAAAACGGCTGGAAAAGAAACTAGATGGCAATTACACAAGAATGCTGCGTGCAATCCTGAACAAGTCCTGGCAGCAACACCCCACAAGACACCAACTGTACGGCCACCTGCCCCCTATCACGAAAACTATTCAAGTTAGACGAACCAGACATGCAGGACACCGCTGGAGAAGCAGAGATGAACTCATAAGAGATGTACTCTTATGGATCCCCACACATGGCCGCGCAAAAGCAGGGCGACCAGCTCGAACGTACATTCAGCAGCTATGTGAGGATACAGGTTGTTTTCCTGAAGACCTACCTAGGGCGATGAACGATAGGGAGGAGTGGCGAGAGAGGGTCAGGGATATCCGTGCTGCCAGCACGATATGATGATGATGATTATATATAATTAGAAGAAAAACTCAAGAGAGCGTCATTAGGCTATTATAAATTTATTTTAGCAGGTCACTCAATAAGAACGACCAACCTCTTATATGAGCCTTTACATAATGGAGAGAAAAATTATAAAAAGCGTTCTTTCCGTGGATTGTTACTCCTTAAAAAAATTTAAAAATCCAGAAGGGAAAAAAGAAACAGACATGGGATAGTAGCTGGCACCCAACCCATATATGATGTCCATGTCGATCCTGTCGATCTACAAGAATCTTTTTAACTAGATTCACAGGACACTAGACATCATTCCGCAAAGTTGACCTATTTCATTTTAAAAGAAAATCTGTCGATGTACTTATTTATATCTTTATTAAGGAAAACGTAGCAATAAATGCTATTACTTATATTAAACTTATCTTTAATTAACTAACATTTTTAGGGGTTTTATCTAATTTCTATTTGATGTGGAAATTTTTTATTATATAAATTTTTAGACTCCTAGTACGGCCATTCTAATTACAGTTAAAATCGTTACTATCATTATAAAAATAAATCACTGATAATTATGTCACTAATAATAGCAAAGAAAAATACTATTATAGCTATATCTAATTCATTATTATTATTATTGTTGTTACCGTTATCACATTGCCACCAACAACAACAAAGCTGATATTATGAAATTTATCCAATATCGATATTTCTATTATAATAATCTTTATCATATGAGTTTAAATCAGTTTTAATGTCGGTATTTAAGAATCAGTTCACTACGTTAATTTAATTGTAGACTAATGAATTTATATCAAGGATGCTACTTTTTTCTCCGAGCAAAGGTTACATCAACTGTTAAAGCGTCGATGAGTTTGAGAGATAGAGTAGACTTATCAAGAAATCTTCTACTTCTTTAAAAACATTGCCTTAGTACGGACCTTTTTCTTTAAATCACGGAGAAATTCGAGTGAGCCAACCAATAAAATGTCCCTAAGTATGTCGATCTCAGATCAAGACAGGAAGTATTGTAGTATTCGATGGAACAGGAGACCGGGGTTCAATCCCAGGTTGAGTCATGCCAAACACTCAAAAATGGTACTTGATGCTGCCTTGCTTAACATTCAATATTATAATGTGTAAATCAAAGGTAAAGTGGAGCAATCGAGGGAATGGAGTAGCACCCTCCCCTACACATTCGGTGTAGTAGCAATTGAAAAAGGAACCTTCGGGTCATCTTCGACTAATATCGCCAACTTTACATATTGACTGGAGTCATTTGTTAAATTAATTCAAGGGAAATAACTAACATTTTTTAAAAAGAGTTCTTTCCCTTGAAAAATCAAATATATAACTTGCATAGACAGACTGAGAGACACGCGCACACACACACACATTATATATATATATATATATATATATATATATATATATATATATATATATATATATATATGAGGTGCATACGATTAGTTTCCAGACTTTTTTCTTATGGGCATTTAAATTTGTCGTAGATTCTTGAAAATTCCGAATGTTATTGCTATACATTGTATGAGATGACTGACTAATTTTTATGATTCCAGGTTTAAATGAACAGTTACAGCAGGAATTAGAATACACCCTACTAAAGCCTGATTTTCACAGCAAGTGAATTTCAAAAATGTAATCTGACACTTTAGAAGAACGATATGCAATAAAATTCTGTTTTAAACTTGGAAAAAAAATGCCACAGAAACGTATGGAATGCTTCAGACTGTTTCTCGACCATCTTAAATCGAGCATCAGTTTTTGAGTGACATAAAAGATTCAAGGAAGGCAGGGAGTCTGTGAGGGATGATGAGAGGTTTGGGAGGAGTAAGGAAGTCAATAGACCAGAGTTGATTGGCCAAAGGGTTAGGGTTAAGGTTAGGGTTACTATGTTGAGGTTTTAAGGGAGTTCAAGAAGAGATTCCGTCAGAAAAGGACAACACTCTTCAAATCGGGTCAGTGGCATTTCGACCAGAACAATACACAGGACCACAACTCCATCCTTGTCACAGACTATTTGACCAAGATAGGCATCAAGACAGTTTCTCAGTCTCCCTATAGTTCAGACCTTGCTCCCTGTGACATTTGGTTATTCCCTTAGCTCAGAGGCTATCGTTATGAGACAATTGAGGAGATGAAAGAGGCTGTGTTGAAGGTCATTGACACGCTCACACAAGAGTACTTCCATGGGGCCTTCCAGAAGTTGTTGGAACGGCACAACAATGCATTGCAGCCGGAGGAGATTGCTTCGAAAGTGACTAGAGTTTCATATGTGTACTATCAATAAAAGTGCCCCTAAGAATAAAGTCTGATAACTTATTAAATGTCCCTCGTATATATATATATATATATATATATATATATATATATATATATATATATATATATATATATCATAGGCATTTCTGTTTTGTTATGTATAGGATGAATATATGACGATTCACCAAATAGATTAAGAAGCAATTCAGGGCTCAAAAACTATTATTATCCTCTTATTTTTGATTGCCAAGTTATTGAGGCCCGAGAATACACCGACTGCGTCTCTGCAGATGAGTAAAACCGACCCCAACAATGAGCCTCCTGATATGGCATTGAACAATCTGATGGTGAAACTCCAGTAATACTGGAGCTTTGGGGAATGCAGAGTACCCAGTTAACATGTCTCCCAGTTCCTCTCTTGCCTGGAGTGGTAGCACTTGACAGGGTCCTATCAATGAGTCATATATAATTGTTTGACATTTAAGCAAGTATAAACAAATGACTTGTGCTGCATTGAATTGTTTGAAATCGAACTGTTTGATCATTTAACTGTGTGTAAAAAAATGACTGATGTTTACTTGAATGGTTGTTATACGTATCAATACTTGGAACCATTTATCTTTGTTGACTAATTCTTAGTTGAATTCTTAGAAATAGAATGGTTTGATCATTTAATTATATATCAATAAAATACGTTTACAAATCATATATTTGATATATATGTAAAAACATGATTTGGCATTAAATAACCAACAATAGTTGATATGCCATAAAATCTAACCAAACTCTTTCCCTCTTTTATTTGTCTACGAAATAATGTTAATCTCATCAAGATTTTGCGTAATTTAATGCCAAGTTATCTTTTCTTTTGGAATCAATTGTCTCCAGTCAAGAGAATAATTTTTAAAAATTACTCGATAAAACAACTGTACTTAATGCAAATAATTTACACTGATATATTAGTGTTTCAGTTAATCCTGTCATAACAATAATTTGTACGTAATTATATGGTATCATTTGACTTTTTCTGTTTGATAACAGTCATTTGTTAGCACTCATTTATTTTCACGTCCTTCAATTTGATCCCAATAATTTGATCACAGTTATTTGGGTCCTAGTATCCCTCTCTATTACAAATAATTTTTACACATTATTTGGTTTTCAAGATTTTCTGATACATATAATTTACATAAATTTATTTACTTTTAAGTACACATCTCGATTATCTTTTTTGCTTTCAAGTATTTTTATCTGATTCATATAATTATATAAATTAGAAGGAAATGTTTGAAAACAAAAAAGTGTACGCAAATTATAAAAATTAGAGGGAAATACTTAAAAAATAATGAATCTATCTGATTAATATAATTTAATCCACTTTTTTATTTTCAAGTATTTCTGATTCACATAATTTACGTCCACTTTTTTATTTTCAAGTATTTCTGATTCATATAATTTACATCCACTTTTTTATTTTCAAGTATTTCTGATTCATATAATTTACATCCACTTTTTTGTTTTCAAGTATTTCGGATTCATATAATTTACATCCACTTTTTTATTTTCAAGTATTTCGGATTCATATAATTTACATCCACTTTTTTGTTTTCAAGTATTTCTGATTCATATAATTTACATCCACTTTTTTGTTTTCAAGTATTTCGGATTCATATAATTTACATCCACTTTTTTATTTTCAAGTATTTATGATTCATATAATTTACATCCACTTTTTTGTTTTCAAGTATTTCGGATTCATATAATGTACATCCACTTTTTTATTTTCAAGTATTTCTGATTCATATAATTTACATCCACTTTTTTATTTTCAAGTATTTCTGATTCATATAATTTACATCCACTTTTTTATTTTCAAGTATTTCTGATTCACATAATTTACATCCACTTTTTTATTTTCAAGTATTTCTGATTCATATAATTTACATCCACTTTTTTATTTTCAAGTATTTCTGATTCACATAATTTACGTCCACTTTTTTATTTTCAAGTATTTCTGATTCATATAATTTACATCCACTTTTTTATTTTCAAGTATTTCTGATTCATATAATTTACATCCACTTTTTTGTTTTCAAGTATTTCGGATTCATATAATTTACATCCACTTTTTTATTTTCAAGTATTTATGATTCATATAATTTACATCCACTTTTTTGTTTTCAAGTATTTCGGATTCATATAATTTACATCCACTTTTTTGTTTTCAAGTATTTCTGATTCATATAATTTACATCCACTTTTTTATTTTCAAGTATTTCTGATTCACATAATTTACGTCCACTTTTTTATTTTCAAGTATTTCTGATTCATATAATTTACATCCACTTTTTTATTTTCAAGTATTTCTGATTCACATAATTTACGTCCACTTTTTTATTTTCAAGTATTTCTGATTCATATAATTTACATCCACTTTTTTATTTTCAAGTATTTCGGATTCATATAATTTACATCCACTTTTTTGTTTTCAAGTATTTCGGATTCATATAATTTACATCCACTTTTTTATTTTCAAGTATTTATGATTCATATAATTTACATCCACTTTTTTGTTTTCAAGTATTTCGGATTCATATAATTTACATCCACTTTTTCGTTTTCAAGTATTTCTGATTCATATAATTTACGTCCACTTTTTTATTTTCAAGTATTTCTGATTCACATAATTTACGTCCACTTTTTTATTTTCAAGTATTTCTGATTCATATAATTTACATCCACTTTTTTATTTTCAAGTATTTCTGATTCACATAATTTACGTCCACTTTTTTATTTTCAAGTATTTCTGATTCATATAATTTACATCCACTTTTTTATTTTCAAGTATTTCTGATTCACATAATTTACATCCACTTTTTTATTTTCAAGTATTTCTGATTCATATAATTTACATCCACTTTTTTATTTTCAAGTATTTCTGATTCACATAATTTACATCCACTTTTTTGTTTTCAAGTATTTCGGATTCATATAATTTACATCCACTTTTTTATTTTCAAGTATTTCTGATTCACATAATTTACGTCCACTTTTTTATTTTCAAGTATTTCTGATTCATATAATTTACATCCACTTTTTTATTTTCAAGTATTTCTGATTCATATAATTTACATCCACTTTTTTGTTTTCAAGTATTTCGGATTCATATAATTTACATCCACTTTTTTGTTTTCAAGTATTTCTGATTCATATAATTTACATCCACTTTTTTATTTTCAAGTATTTCTGATTCACATAATTTACGTCCACTTTTTTATTTTCAAGTATTTCTGATTCATATAATTTACATCCACTTTTTTATTTTCAAGTATTTCTGATTCACATAATTTACGTCCACTTTTTTATTTTCAAGTATTTCTGATTCATATAATTTACATCCACTTTTTTATTTTCAAGTATTTCTGATTCACATAATTTACATCCACTTTTTTATTTTCAAGTATTTCTGATTCATATAATTTACATCCACTTTTTTATTTTCAAGTATTTCTGATTCACGTAATTTACATCCACTTTTTTGTTTTCAAGTATTTCGGATTCATATAATTTATATCCACTTTTTTATTTTCAAGTATTTCTGATTCACATAATTTACATCCACTTTTTTGTTTTCAAGTATTTCGGATTCATATAATTTACATCCACTTTTTTATTTTCAAGTATTTATGATTCATATAATTTACATCCACTTTTTTGTTTTCAAGTATTTCGGATTCATATAATTTACATCCACTTTTTTGTTTTCAAGTATTTCGGATTCATATAATTTACATCCACTTTTTTATTTTCAAGTATTTCTGATTCATATAATTTACATCCACTTTTTTATTTTCAAGTATTTCTGATTCATATAATTTACATCCACTTTTTTATTTTCAAGTATTTCTGATTCACATAATTTACATCCACTTTTTTATTTTCAAGTATTTCTGATTCATATAATTTACATCCACTTTTTTATTTTCAAGTATTTCTGATTCACATAATTTACGTCCACTTTTTTATTTTCAAGTATTTCTGATTCATATAATTTACATCCACTTTTTTATTTTCAAGTATTTCTGATTCATATAATTTACATCCACTTTTTTGTTTTCAAGTATTTCGGATTCATATAATTTACATCCACTTTTTTATTTTCAAGTATTTATGATTCATATAATTTACATCCACTTTTTTGTTTTCAAGTATTTCGGATTCATATAATTTACATCCACTTTTTTGTTTTCAAGTATTTCTGATTCATATAATTTACATCCACTTTTTTATTTTCAAGTATTTCTGATTCACATAATTTATGTCCACTTTTTTATTTTCAAGTATTTCTGATTCATATAATTTACATCCACTTTTTTATTTTCAAGTATTTCTGATTCACATAATTTACGTCCACTTTTTTATTTTCAAGTATTTCTGATTCATATAATTTACATCCACTTTTTTATTTTCAAGTATTTCTGATTCATATAATTTACATCCCCTTTTTTGTTTTCAAGTATTTCGGATTCATATAATTTACATCCACTTTTTTATTTTCAAGTATTTATGATTCATATAATTTACATCCACTTTTTTGTTTTCAAGTATTTCGGATTCATATAATTTACATCCACTTTTTTGTTTTCAAGTATTTCTGATTCATATAATTTACATCCACTTTTTTATTTTCAAGTATTTCTGATTCACATAATTTACGTCCACTTTTTTATTTTCAAGTATTTATGATTCATATAATTTACATCCACTTTTTTGTTTTCAAGTATTTCGGATTCATATAATTTACATCCACTTTTTTATTTTCAAGTATTTCTGATTCACATAATTTACATCCACTTTTTTATTTTCAAGTATTTCTGATTCACATAATTTACGTCCACTTTTTTATTTTCAAGTATTTCTGATTCATATAATTTACATCCACTTTTTTATTTTCAAGTATTTCTGATTCATATAAGTTACATCCACTTTTTTGTTTTCAAGTATTTCGGATTCATATAATTTACATCCACTTTTTTATTTTCAAGTATTTATGATTCATATAATTTACATCCACTTTTTTGTTTTAAAGTATTTCGGATTCATATAATTTACATCCACTTTTTTGTTTTCAAGTATTTCTGATTCATATAATTTACATCCACTTTTTTATTTTCAAGTATTTCTGATTCACATAATTTACGTCCACTTTTTTATTTTCAAGTATTTCTGATTCATATAATTTACATCCACTTTTTTATTTTCAAGTATTTCTGATTCACATAATTTACGTCCACTTTTTTATTTTCAAGTATTTCTGATTCATATAATTTACATCCACTTTTTTATTTTCAAGTATTTCTGATTCACATAATTTACGTCCACTTTTTTATTTTCAAGTATTTCTGATTCATATAAGTTACATCCACTTTTTTATTTTCAAGTATTTCGGATTCATATAATTTACATCCACTTTTTTGTTTTCAAGTATTTCGGATTCATATAATTTACATCCACTTTTTTATTTTCAAGTATTTATGATTCATATAATTTACATCCACTTTTTTGTTTTCAAGTATTTCGGATTCATATAATTTACATCCACTTTTTTGTTTTCAAGTATTTCTGATTCATATAATTTACATCCACTTTTTTATTTTCAAGTATTTCTGATTCACATAATTTACGTCCACTTTTTTATTTTCAAGTATTTCTGATTCATATAATTTACATCCACTTTTTTATTTTCAAGTATTTCTGATTCACATAATTTACGTCCACTTTTTTATTTTCAAGTATTTCTGATTCATATAATTTACATCCACTTTTTTATTTTCAAGTATTTCTGATTCATATAATTTACATCCACTTTTTTGTTTTCAAGTATTTCGGATTCATATAATTTACATCCACTTTTTTATTTTCAAGTATTTATGATTCATATAATTTACATCCACTTTTTTGTTTTCAAGTATTTCGGATTCATATAATTTACATCCACTTTTTTGTTTTCAAGTATTTCTGATTCATATAATTTACATCCACTTTTTTATTTTCAAGTATTTCTGATTCACATAATTTACGTCCACTTTTTTATTTTCAAGTATTTCTGATTCATATAATTTACATCCACTTTTTTATTTTCAAGTATTTCTGATTCACATAATTTACGTCCACTTTTTTATTTTCAAGTATTTCTGATTCATATAATTTACATCCACTTTTTTATTTTCAAGTATTTCTGATTCATATAATTTACATCCACTTTTTTGTTTTCAAGTATTTCGGATTCATATAATTTACATCCACTTTTTTATTTTCAAGTATTTCTGATTCATATAATTTACATCCACTTTTTTATTTTCAAGCATTTCTGATTCACATAATTTACGTCCACTTTTTTATTTTCAAGTATTTCTGATTCATATAATTTACATCCACTTTTTTATTTTCAAGTATTTCTGATTCACATAATTTACGTCCACTTTTTTATTTTCAAGTATTTCTGATTCATATAAGTTACATCCACTTTTTTGTTTTCAAGTATTTCGGATTCATATAATTTACATCCACTTTTTTATTTTCAAGTATTTATGATTCATATAATTTACATCCACTTTTTTGTTTTCAAGTATTTCGGATTCATATAATTTACATCCACTTTTTTGTTTTCAAGTATTTCTGATTCATATAATTTACATCCACTTTTTTATTTTCAAGTATTTCTGATTCACATAATTTACGTCCACTTTTTTATTTTCAAGTATTTCTGATTCATATAATTTATATCCACTTTTTTATTTTCAAGTATTTCTGATTCACATAATTTACGTCCACTTTTTTATTTTCAAGTATTTCTGATTCATATAATTTACATCCACTTTTTTATTTTCAAGTATTTCTGATTCACATAATTTACGTCCACTTTTTTATTTTCAAGTATTTCTGATTCATATAAGTTACATCCACTTTTTTATTTTCAAGTATTTCGGATTCATATAATTTACATCCACTTTTTTGTTTTCAAGTATTTCGGATTCATATAATTTACATCCACTTTTTTATTTTCAAGTATTTATGATTCATATAATTTACATCCACTTTTTTGTTTTCAAGTATTTCGGATTCATATAATTTACATCCACTTTTTTGTTTTCAAGTATTTCTGATTCATATAATTTACATCCACTTTTTTATTTTCAAGTATTTCTGATTCACATAATTTACGTCCACTTTTTTATTTTCAAGTATTTCTGATTCATATAATTTACATCCACTTTTTTATTTTCAAGTATTTCTGATTCACATAATTTACGTCCACTTTTTTATTTTCAAGTATTTCTGATTCATATAATTTACATCCACTTTTTTATTTTCAAGTATTTCTGATTCATATAATTTACATCCACTTTTTTGTTTTCAAGTATTTCGGATTCATATAATTTACATCCACTTTTTTATTTTCAAGTATTTATGATTCATATAATTTACATCCACTTTTTTGTTTTCAAGTATTTCGGATTCATATAATTTACATCCACTTTTTTGTTTTCAAGTATTTCTGATTCATATAATTTACATCCACTTTTTTATTTTCAAGTATTTCTGATTCACATAATTTACGTCCACTTTTTTATTTTCAAGTATTTCTGATTCATATAATTTACATCCACTTTTTTATTTTCAAGTATTTCTGATTCACATAATTTACGTCCACTTTTTTATTTTCAAGTATTTCTGATTCATATAATTTACATCCACTTTTTTATTTTCAAGTATTTCGGATTCATATAATTTACATCCACTTTTTTGTTTTCAAGTATTTCGGATTCATATAATTTACATCCACTTTTTTATTTTCAAGTATTTATGATTCATATAATTTACATCCACTTTTTTGTTTTCAAGTATTTCGGATTCATATAATTTACATCCACTTTTTTGTTTTCAAGTATTTCTGATTCATATAATTTACATCCACTTTTTTATTTTCAAGTATTTCTGATTCACATAATTTACATCCACTTTTTTATTTTCAAGTATTTCTGATTCATATAATTTACATCCACTTTTTTATTTTCAAGTATTTCTGATTCACATAATTTACGTCCACTTTTTTATTTTCAAGTATTTCTGATTCATATAATTTACATCCACTTTTTTATTTTCAAGTATTTCTGATTCATATAATTTACATCCACTTTTTTGTTTTCAAGTATTTCGGATTCATATAATTTACATCCACTTTTTTATTTTCAAGTATTTATGATTCATATAATTTACATCCACTTTTTTGTTTTCAAGTATTTCGGATTCATATAATTTACATCCACTTTTTTGTTTTCAAGTATTTCTGATTCATATAATTTACATCCACTTTTTTATTTTCAAGTATTTCTGATTCACATAATTTACGTCCACTTTTTTATTTTCAAGTATTTCTGATTCATATAATTTACATCCACTTTTTTATTTTCAAGTATTTCTGATTCACATAATTTACGTCCACTTTTTTATTTTCAAGTATTTCTGATTCATATAATTTACATCCACTTTTTTATTTTCAAGTATTTCGGATTCATATAATTTACATCCACTTTTTTGTTTTCAAGTATTTCGGATTCATATAATTTACATCCACTTTTTTATTTTCAAGTATTTATGATTCATATAATTTACATCCACTTTTTTGTTTTCAAGTATTTCGGATTCATATAATTTACATCCACTTTTTTGTTTTCAAGTATTTCTGATTCATATAATTTACATCCACTTTTTTATTTTCAAGTATTTCTGATTCACATAATTTACGTCCACTTTTTTATTTTCAAGTATTTCTGATTCATATAATTTACATCCACTTTTTTATTTTCAAGTATTTCTGATTCATATAATTTACATCCACTTTTTTGTTTTCAAGTATTTCGGATTCATATAATTTACATCCACTTTTTTATTTTCAAGTATTTATGATTCATATAATTTACATCCACTTTTTTGTTTTCAAGTATTTCGGATTCATATAATTTACATCCACTTTTTTGTTTTCAAGTATTTCTGATTCATATAATTTACATCCACTTTTTTTATTTTCAAGTATTTCTGATTCACATAATTTACGTCCACTTTTTTATTTTCAAGTATTTCTGATTCATATAATTTACATCCACTTTTTTATTTTCAAGTATTTCTGATTCACATAATTTACGTCCACTTTTTTATTTTCAAGTATTTCTGATTCATATAATTTACATCCACTTTTTTATTTTCAAGTATTTCTGATTCACATAATTTACATCCACTTTTTTACTTTCAAGTATTTCTGATTCATATAATTTACATCCACTTTTTTATTTTCAAGTATTTCTGATTCACATAATTTACGTCCACTTTTTTATTTTCAAGTATTTCTTATTCATATAATTTACATCCACTTTTTTATTTTCAAGTATTTCTGATTCACATAATTTACGTCCACTTTTTTATTTTCAAGTATTTCTGATTCATATAATTTACATCCACTTTTTTATTTTCAAGTATTTCTGATTCACATAATTTACATCCACTTTTTTATTTTCAAGTATTTCTGATTCATATAATTTACATCCACTTTTTTATTTTCAAGTATTTCTGATTCACATAATTTACGTCCACTTTTTTATTTTCAAGTATTTCTGATTCATATAATTTACATCCACTTTTTTATTTTCAAGTATTTCTGATTCATATAATTTACATCCACTTTTTTTTTTTTCAAGTATTTCGGATTCATATAATTTACATCCACTTTTTTATTTTCAAGTATTTCTGATTCATATAATTTACATCCACTTTTTTGTTTTCAAGTATTTCGGATTCATATAATTTACATCCACTTTTTTATTTTCAAGTATTTCTGATTCATATAATTTACATCCACTTTTTTATTTTCAAGTATTTCGGATTCATATAATTTACATCCACTTTTTTATTTTCAAGTATTTATGATTCATATAATTTACATCCACTTTTTTGTTTTCAAGTATTTCGGATTCATATAATTTACATCCACTTTTTTGTTTTCAAGTATTTCGGATTCATATAATTTACATCCACTTTTTTATTTTCAAGTATTTCTGATTCATATAATTTACATATGATTATTTATTTTCAAAGTATTTCTATCCGATTTATAATACTTGCTAACACTAATTTTTTTGTCAGTAATTTTTATCGGATACATATAATTTGCTCACGCTTTTTTTGTTTTCAAGTTTTTCTATCTGATACTTATAATTTTTATAGTTTCAAGTATTTCTTTCAATAATAATTGATTTTTAAACAAACCTATATGACCCACAGATGACTTACCAACAGGACCCATTACATTGGATCAACGAGGACCGAGGAGTAATAGAAATGAAAGGAATGAATCAACGCTGCCCAGAATTTTATAATTCGTGTCTCAAATCAAGTTTTCTTTTCGTGTCATACCCTGGACATCCTGGGAAGGGGGTGTTATAAATCTGCAGTCAATGAACTATATTTCTGCATTTTACTCAATTATTCGTCTCGTTTGGTTTGGTTTGGTTTGGTTTTATGGCATATCAACCTTTGTAGGTTATTTAACGCCAAATCAATTTTTATGTAAACAATCGGTTCTATTTAAAACAATTTGGTTTAGCATGAGTACACAGTTTAATTGTCAAAAACATTTCTATTTCAAACTATTCAGTTATATATAACAATTCAGTTTAGCATAAGTACAGTTTCAGTGTCAAAAATAGACAAATTTAAAACAATTCAGTTTAGCAAAAGTACGCAGTTTAAATGTAAGTACAGTTTAATTGTAAAAAAACATTTTTATTTCGAGCTTTTTAGTTTAGTTAAGTTATTCTACTTCAGCTTATTCTGTTTTGTAAAAGTACAGATTTTGTTTACACACAGTTATATATCAGAACAGTTCTATGTTAAACAATTTAGTTTAGTGTATATACAGTTTCAATGTCAAAAAACATTTGCATTTATATGTAACAATTCAGTTAAGTGTAAATATAATTTTAATGTTTTATTTCAAACAATTCAGTTAAGCACAAGCACGCAGTTCAAATGTAAGTACGGTTTAATTGTCAAGAACATTTCTATTTCAAGCTATTCAGTTTATTCAAACAATTTAGTTTAGCATAAGTATGCCGTTAGTTCTATTTAACCCATAGATAGGGCCCTATCGGGTGCTACCACTCCGGGCCACAGTGGTCATGGGAGCAATGGCAATGAAGGGGTACTCTACATTCCCCAAAGCTCCAGCATTGCTGGAACCTCACTATCAGATTGTTTAGTGTCATATCCAGGACACTCGTTGGGTGGGTGGGGGTCTTACCCCTCTGCAGAGGTGCAGTCGGTGTATTCTACAGCCCCAGCCGACTGGGCAATATTCGTCTCGTGTATAAAAAATTAATACATAGAGGAAATGACACAATCGATAGAATAAAAACAAAAAATACTAAATTTTTGAATGATTCGGTGACGTATTCACTTAATATCTGTGACAATGTATAAAAGAGCAACATCACCAAAAATCTTTTTAGATTTTTTTAGTCAAGCTACAGATTAAATCTATCAACAATCATGTCTAAAAAAGTCAATACGCAAACACACACACACACACACACACACACACACACACACACACACACACACACACACACACACACACAAACACACACATAGATAGATAGATAGATAGATAGATGAGACAAGACTGAGACTATAAGATAAAGAAACGCATCGAATCATTAGCACAGATAGATATTCAATCTCATTGATTGTGTTCACTATTTCTTGTAATATATTCATAATGACACTTTTCCTTCTTTCTATGTTGTGGGGATTTTTATAAGCCCCGAAAAGCCCGGTTTATTCCAACGTTTTGTAAAAGAATAAACGTACTTCAACAGCAGTAGAGATTTGGTGACAGCTTTTGAAGAAAGGGACGAACGACTTATACGTGCAACAAAATCTATATACAACAACATCAACAATAAACAGGGTTTTACACCAAATGGAATAAACAACGAATGTGTAAGTAACATTTCAAAAAAGAGTTCAAGGTGTAAGATAAAGTATGGATAGGTTTGTTATGTGAAGGTTGTAATGTTTTGCGAAGGTGTGTGAAGGTAAGGTGAAGGTGTGTGAAGGTTTGCAGATACAATGCCTGCTGGAACTTAACTGTCTGTGTGTCCTGTTCCTTTTAACACAGCACATGCGTTCGTGGCTCTTGGGTCCCGGCTGGTGGAAGGTACCAAATACGTATGCCGTCAAGGGCTGCTACGAATGGACCTGTTGCTAACAGTGGTGGGAGTGGAAAATAGATGAAGAATCTCCAGTGGAGCTCTTTTTTATAATGGACGCCACGTGAACCCAAGGGGCTGCTGCTGTTAGGTGAAAC
Source organism: Sepioteuthis lessoniana (assembly GCA_963585895.1). Taxonomy (NCBI): domain Eukaryota; kingdom Metazoa; phylum Mollusca; class Cephalopoda; order Myopsida; family Loliginidae; genus Sepioteuthis; species Sepioteuthis lessoniana. The sequence continues at coordinate 60,974,101 of OY757940.1, forward strand.
AGGATCACCAGTTCCTTAACAAAATTTCTACAATGTAGAATTCATTAATATCAATTCATGCTGATATCTCAGAGTTCCCTGATTCTCTCTCGCCATCCATCCCTATCTTTTATTGCCCCTGGCAGACACTCTGTACTTTATCCTGTGTCCGCGCAAGTCTTTGCTGCTTAGTCAACACTGGTGCGATCTTGTGTATGAGTCGAGAAGAGAACATCACTTCAGAATTCGACCTTGAATCTCCAGCAACGCTATGTATATCTTGTTCTTCTTACTAGGTTGGTTTGTGAGATAGAAGGTACCCGTACAGCTGCTATTTTGTAAAGTGCTACTTCATGATTTGTTTAAAACGACGCATAACATTCTTGTGTGGTTCCTATCAATCTTTTGTTTTGCTTCCGTCCAGATGGTGTATCCATAGATTAGTAACAACACAACTACTGCTCGGAAGAAATCCTGTTTTATTCCACCAGAGAGATCAAATTTCCATATGATCGATAACTTGTCAATATTAATCCATACCTTTGATTGGTGTATGTCGACATTGCTTTCAGTAGATGAAATATTGCTGCCGAGGTATGCGCACTGATCTACTAATTACAGAGGCTCACCACTTAAAATGAAGATGGAGTTTTATAGTTTAAAACACAAGCTGAATCCCTTCTCCATAGCCTCAAGCAAGCAGCCAGTGAACGCAAATAAAACAGAGTCCGTGTTTTAAAAACCTAGAATTAATATATCTTATACTGTCTTGTCTGATGTTTATAATATACGTTGAATTTATGATTGTGCTAATTTCCTAGGGACGAACGACTTATACTATCAAGACTTTCAATCAACTAGTCCTCTGGGCTCATAATACCTCGACTGTCCTCCCTGAATAGAGGTAAGTATCCGCCGGGAGGGTGTTCTAAGAATGACACAAAACTACATTTGGTCACCTGACTCTAGTTTTGGACCTCTACAGAACGTGGATTTATTATCTGGTCCACTCAGATAAGCTGAAAAACGTTTGGGTCATTATTCTATCAGATTTAATTACGTGAAACTATATTACTGAGCACAAACAAGAAATTATTAAATAGTTTACTCAAAACTATATGATTGCTTGAAGTAATCGTTAAATAGGAATACTTGAAACCATATAAAAGTGTACAAATGCATATTTACCAACCCCTTCTCTCGGGCAGGATATGACACAAGGTCAATTTTTAAGCGGAGTTTAGCAGGTTTGAATTCAGAGTTTTCCTTCTTCTAGACTATTTGCCTTTCCAAGGCTGTAGAACCTAGTCTGCCCTACTATTTACCCATAGCTGGAGGGAGAATAATTTGATTCATACCTTTCCCAAGGGTATTAGTGCTATGTGAAATGTAATTAGCTTGGTCCTGGAATTGAACTCGTGTCGTCGTATCCATATCCTACGGCGATAACCATTACACCACGGGCACCTCCTGATATAAAAGTGTACAAATGATTTGTTTTAGATAGGAATGATTAATGTCATTTTCTTGTGTGCATACGAATGATCACTGACATATGGAATTTTAAAGTTATAGTCCAGGTCACAATCAAACATTTAAAATTCAGTCAACTTCCAGCCTTAAATATCTCATAAATACTTTAAATGCAGTAATACAAATAATGTTATATAATGACTGTTGACATGGATTTTGGGTCCGTTCCTGGTGACTCCGTGTGCTTTGACAAGATGTCACGTTGTGATTATTAAACAGTGGGATGGCAGTGCGTCAGGGTGGGCAGGTCGAGAAGGTGTGTAACTGGAAGGCGACCACGTGATATGAGAACCATGCTTTCAGATTTAGACAGTCAGTCCAGTCAGAATCGAGAGTTGAGCCAGGGATACGCAGCCGATCAGAGGCGTCTCTGATGTCTCTGACGATACGGCTAGCAAGGGGTGCAAGAGTTGGAACCCCCTTGCTTCAGAAAGAAGATATGAAGCAAGAAGTCTCCTCTCTGAGTATATATATCTCCATTACAACAAACTGTGTGCCCTTTTCGAGAATAAAATGAGATACGTTTTTAAAAAGAAATGTGTTTCGTTTCGTTAATTGAAGTTCGTTCATTATCTTTGATTATGTTCTTGGTTGGGTCTATGAGAAGTATACAACAATGAGCCAAATCTTTTATTCAACTCACCATATCTTAAACCCTTCGGCTCGAATAGAAGAATAAGCTAAACGCATTGAAGATAAACTGACAATGGAAAATATTATACACGAGGAGACTCCATACATCAAAAAAAGATCTTTCAACTGCTACTTTGCCCAATCGGCTGGGGCTGTAAAATACAGACTGTACCGCTGCAGATGTGGTAAGACCTCCCCATGAGTGTCCTGATATGACACAAAACGATCTGATGGTGAGGCACCAGTGATGCTGGAGGTTTGGGGAATTCAGAGCACCCCTTCATTGCCATTGCTTCCGGGTCCACTCTAGCCTGGAACGGTAGCACCTGAAAGGGCCCTATCTATGGGTTAAACAGAACTGCGTACTTATTCTAAACAGAATTATTTGAGTTAAAACTGTTTGACTAAAATGAATAGCTTGAAAAAGAAATGTTTTTGACGATTAAACTGTGTACTTACATGGAAACTGCGTGCTTATGCTAAACTGAATTGTTTGAAATGGAACTGTTTTTTTCCATTGAAACTTACTTACACTAAACTGAATTGTTTAATATAGAACTGTTTTGACATTTAACTGTGTAAACAAAATCTTTTCTTATACTAAACTGAATTAGCTGAATTAGAACTGTTTGAATAAACTGAATAACTTGAAATAGAAATGTTTTTGACAATTAAACTGTGCATTCATGCTAAACTGAACTGTTTGAAATAGAACTATTTGCATAAAAATGGATTTGGCGTTAAATACCCGAAAAATGTTGATATGCCATAAAACCCAAACAACCTAATGAAACCATCAACTGCCACTTGAGAATGTTGGAACCATTTTAATAAAGAATATTGCTTCGAATTATCAAAATCCATGCCTGAAAGAGTCATACGGGTAGGAGAAATGACAATGAAGTATAAGTCCTATTTTTTGTACATGAAATTCATAATTTTTTCCTCAACTTTGGGTTAATCCATATATGAATGTGCCGATACCGACCTGTGTGATAGAACACGGACTTCCAGGTAACAAACACAACCGTTGAAATGGATTGTGCTATTGGTGCCACGTGACTGGGACTAGTAAATATACAAATCAGTGAAATAGAAGTCTGCTGTATTATATAGAGTAAAGTTGGGGGCACCTCTGGTGGTGTAACGGTTAGCAAGCGAGACTAGCAGACCTACACGAGTGAGTTCGAGTCTCATTGGGCGCCCCATTCATTCGGCCTTGTGCCACATCAAAGCAAAGCGCTTTGTAAATTACATATAGAGTAAAGTTAGGCACCTCTGGTGGTGTAACGGTTAGCAAGCTAGACTAGCCAACCTACACGAGTGAGTTCGAGTCTCATTGGGCACCCCATTCATTCGGCCTTGTGCCACATCAAAGCAAAGAGCTTTGTAAATTACTATATAGAGTAAAGTTGGGCACCTCTATATATTGAGTATAGTGAAGTACTGCGCATGCTGTCATTTCACGATTCAATACTCGGTATTTTTCGAGAGTGAAAAGACTATAAAGAGTCAGCGAAGATTACACCCTCAACGAACATTATTAAAAATAATTTCGAAAGAAAAAGTAGCATTAATTGAGGATAGAACTTTGTTATCGTTCGTGAAATTCAGAACAAAAATTTTGGTTCAGCAGTCGGAATAACAAGGAAATTTATTTGGCCAGTTTTTTTTAATTCTATTTCTACGGATATTCAGACCCAATATTGACGGCAGAATAGGGAAACGCTAATTTTTAAAAAATTCTTACACACCTAGATCTTTTCAAGGGCAGGGTAACCTTATTTTCTAGAGTTCATGAAGCACTCAGGTTCATCATTAATATCATGTCGCGCTGCTCGCTCGGATTTCCCTGACTCTCTCCCTCTCTCACCAATCGTCTCTATCATCCATTTTTTCCGGCAGGTCTCCTAGACTACATGCTGTGTTCGTAGCGACCTGTTGTAGGTAAGTTTTTGTTGGCAACCATGTGATACATCCACATAGTATAATTGACACAACCGCTGCTTAGAAGAAATTGCCTTATATTTTATCGGATAGATCAGACTTTCATATGACTGATAATCTATCGATAGCAGTCCATGCCTGCTGTTAAATATCTTTTCTTTATTTTGAAGTCAGCTGCGTATGATAGCAACTTTGTATATATATATATATATATATATATATATATATATATATATATATATATATATATATGATATGGTATATGTATGATGTTCAGCAATGTTTGGTTGTTCAAAGAATACTAGCTGTGTATGCGTGAGTTTAACATAATTCTGCTGTGGTATCATACAGTAGCATTCAGTCTTTCTTCCTTTGAAGTCACTTAGTCCTTTACATTGTAAGAGTCCTTAGCTCTCTTGGTCCCTTGCTCGGTCTCAGGTTTCCTAGTCCTGCATTAAAGAGGTCCACTTGCAGCTTATCAAGTTCGTGCAGTGGGAGCCCCTTCGTATTCACCAGTTGATGGATACTATTGCAGCAAATTCTAAAGATTTTTATGCACAACCAACCATTGGCTATCGTTGTTGCACCACTATTTTGATCGTGCTGGGGCAGCCCCTTCTTGTCCGCTTGTTCATGGACTCAATTGCAGCAAATTCCGGGGATTTTTGAGTATGACCAATCATGGGCCATCATTGTTGCACCACTCTTGTTGATTGTGCAATAGCAGCCCCTTCGTAACCGCTCCTATTACGGCAAATTCTAGGGATTTTTGTGCGTGACCTATCATTGGCCATCGTTGTTATGCGACTTTTGTTGATTGTGAAAATGTGTCACACATCTTGCGCTGCGCTTTGTTGGAGATAAGGCTGTTTGGCCATCGGTGTAAAGGAACAGTTCCAAGATGTTTGCGGTGACAAGCATCAAATTAATCCATAGCTGCCATTGGAGTTGCTGCAAACATTCGTGGTACTGTTGTTGGTTGGTTGGATGGTAATGTTTTATGGAATATCAACGCTTGTGGGTTATTCACTGCAAGATTTTATATGCATACACACACACACACACATATATATATATATATATATATAAGACTTATAAGCGAATTGTTTGAAAGTAATATCATTTTTAAACAAGCTAAATCTTGTTTGCACACACTTAGAATGTTTCAAGTACTGCTCTTTATGGTTTGAACACAGTAAAATGGTTTCAAGTATTTTTATTTAACGTTAATAATTCTATTTAATATCAATGATAATCCCTAGTAAAAAAAAAATGAAGTATTGCAATTTTACCCTAATAATTATGTGGTGCCTTCAATAAGGTTCCAAACTTTGTTGTACAGCCATTTAAAATTGTTGTTGACTCTTGAAAATTCAGTATGTTATTGCTATACATCTTATGAGATGACTGACCAATTTTTATGATTTCACGTTCAAATGAACAGCTACAACAGCAATTGGAATACACCCTACTAAAGCCTGATTGTCACAGCTGGTGAATTTCAAAAATGCAATCTGGACGTGAGCACACTTTAGAAGAACGATATGCAATAAAGTTATGTTTTAAACTTGGAAAAAATGCCACAGAAACGTATGGAATGCTTCAGACTGCTTTTCGACCATCTTGCATGAATCGAACATCAGTTTTTGAGTGGCATAAGAGATTCAAGGAAGGCAGGGGATCTGTGAGGGATGATTAGAGGTGTGGGAGGAGTAAGGAAGTCAATACATCAAAGTTGATTGGCCAAAGGGTTAGGCTTAGGGTTACTATGTTGAGGTTTTAAGGGAATTCAGGAAGAGATTCCGTCTGAAAAGGCTAGCACTCTTCAAATAAGGTCAGTGGCATTTCGACCAGGACAATGCACCAGTCCACAACTTCATCCTTGTCCCAGAATATTTACCAAGATAGGCATTAAGACAGTTCCTCAGCCTCCCTATAGTCCAGACCTTGCTCCCAGTGACTTTTGGTTATTCCCTAAGCTCAGAGGCTGTGGTTACGAGACAATTGAGGAGATGAAAGAGGCTGTGTTGAAGGTCATTGACACGCTCACACAAGAGTACTTCCATGGGGCCTTCCAGAAGTTGTTGGAACGGTACAACAAGTGCATTGCAGCCGGAGGAGATTACTTCAAAGGAGACTTGAGCTTCATGTGTGTACTATTAATAAAAGTACCCATACGAAAAGAGTCTGGAAACTAATTTAATGATCCTCGTATATTCAACAGTATTTATTCATTTGCTCACAGTTAAATGGTTTCGAACACTGCTACTTAAAACTAAAATTTGAATTTAACATTGATTTTTTGTTTGTACACATTTAAATAGTTGAATAGTTCTATTTGGACCTGGGAGTAATGGCAAAAAGGGGTACACCACATTACCCATACCTCCAGGATTATATCCCCACCATCAGATCCTGTGTAATGTCATTGGAAGTGGTATTAGCCCTCTGCTGAGTTGCACACTGTGTATTCTACAGGCACAGTCTTCTGGGCTGTGGTAATGTTGTCCATCATCTTTATAGGCCTTCCTGAAGAGTTACGTGGTTTAGGGATTGTTTTAAAAACACGTACGGAAGAAAAGGATAGATACCAATTTGCCAATAAGCCCACTCAGCTGGTGCTGTAGAATACACTGATTGCATCTCTGCAAACGAGTGTCCTTGATATGACATCAAACAATCCGATGGTGTGTCTTTACTTATGCGAGAGATTTGGAAATACAGAGTACCACCTTCATTGCAATTGCTCCCTTGTCCAATCTGACCCGGAATGATAATACCTGATAAGGACTATTTAAGGGACAAATAGAACGGTTTGATATTCAAACTGAATAAAAAAACATGATTATGCTACATCGAATTGTTTGAAATAGAACTGTTTGGTCATTTAACTGTTTAAACAAATGACATGTTTAATTGAATTGATTGTGTTACATAACAATAATTGGACCCATCTATGTGCAAACAAGTGACTAGTGTTGAATAGAATAAATTGTGTGAGCAAAAACTGAGCTCATACTCGTTTAAAAATGTTATCAACACATGGTTAACGAAACATATATATAGCGGATTTGGCATTAAATAACCTACTCTGATTGGTCGGCTATAAAACCAAACCAAACCAAATCATATATATTTAATATATTTGTATAAAGATGATTTGGCTTTAAATAACATACAATGGTTGATATGCTATAAAACCCAACCAAACCAAATCTTATACATTAAATATATGTGTATGAAGAGGATTTGGCTTTAAATAACCGACAATGGATGATATGTTATAAAACTAACCCAAACGAAACCAAATCATATATATCTAATTTATATGTATAAAGATAATTTGGCATTAAATAACCTACAATTGATGATATGCTATAAAACCCAACTATACAAAATCATATATATTACATATAAATGTATAAAGATGATTTGGCATTAAATAACCTCCCCTGATTGATATGCTATAAAATCCAACCAAATCAAATCCCATATATATGCATAAAGAGGATTTGGTATTGAATAACTACAATGGTTGATATGCCATAAAACGAAATGAAACCAATTTGCCGATCAAATCACAGCAAAATTCATTATATTCTTGATATTTACGATGAACGTCTTGTGAACTGTAAATGAACCGCTACGCAATAGTGCCAATGAAGATTGTCCGAACTTTTTAGGTGAATACAGCATATAGTAAGTAGTAATTTACTAAGCTTTTTGGACGTATGAATGGGGCACCCAATGAAAATCGAACTCACTTGTGAAGGTTTGCTCGTCTAGCTTGCTAATCATTACACCACCCGAGGTGCCCACAACAGGTAGCAAATAACCCGATATTATCTGCAGCATTGTTGAGTTGCCAGAAATCAAACGGGCTCGCCCACCATCTTTAGCTGATAAAGGGTGCGAGGAAATGATGAAAAAATATTTCCAGTAAGAGGGAAGATTAACCTTTTCTTAGGGTCAACGGACATCGAGCATATACATTCTGTGAAAGGAGAAGTAGCATGGCTGGTTGGTTGGTTTCTTGGCATATCAACCTATGTAGGTTATTTAAGGCCAAAGCCATTTTTCTAGATGAATAGTAGTGGTACTATTCAACCCATTGCTAGGTGGATAAGAGGGTTCATACCTTTCTCGAGGGGAGTTGTCCGAAAGTAAATGTAATAGCGCGACTGGAATTCGATCTCGCTTACTACAATTCCGCAGTCCATTGTTTTAACCATTACACCACGAGGACGACACCCACCACCGAGAAGAAGGAATATATACAATAAGAAAATCCAAAGTAAGATAAAAATTTGCAAAGTCACATATAAAGATCATCAACCTCATGTAAATGAATGATATTAATATTTTTAATAAAAACGAAAAATAATTAGAATGTCAAATACAAACTCTTTTCAGCCAAAATATAGGAATGGAATTTGCTCCCTACTAATAATACAACTAAAGGGATAAAAATGTTTAATCAAGAAAGCATCAGAAAAAAAAAACCTACAAATACCTTGGGATATTAGAAACTGTACTTACGCTAAAATGAACAGTTTGAAACAGAACTGTTTTTATATTTTTCCGACTGTAAACAAAATCTATACTTATACTAAACTGAATTGGTTGAATTAAAACTATTTGAATATACTGAATAGCTTGAAATTAAAAAAAAAATGACGATTAAACTGAATTGTTGGAAATAGAACTCTTTACTTGTATAAAGATACATTTGGCATAAAATAACCTTCAAAAGTTGATATGTCATAAAACCCAAGCTGCCAACCAACTAATAAGATTTATAGTGTTCGTCCAAATACTAATAATTCATACATAGTTATATGGTTTCAAGTGTTCCTATCAAGTACTAACAATTGAAATTGTAATGGACTTTGTGCCACAGTTATAATGAAATAAATGCAATCGATAAACAATTAAAGGGATAAAACCGTTTAATCAAGAAAGCATCTGAAAAAATAGAAATAGTTTGGGATATTAGAAGCTGATACCGTCAAGCAAATGGGAAAAAGAAAGAACAAGAAAGAAGTATATCAAAAGAATAAATCTGAAACTAAATTCTGCGGCAGAAATCTCACCACAGGAATAAATACCTTGATGCTCTTTGTAAGATGGTCTGGACACTTCTCAAACTGGATAAGAAATATGAACCCTAAAGCAAGTTAATTTATGGCTGTGCACAATAGCTTATACTCAAGAGATGACATAATGCGAAAAAACAGAAGGAGGATGAGTAATTTTTAGTATTCTGTGGAGGCAGCACTACACAGGCTCAAAGAATAAGTCAGCAAGAAGAAAGGTAGATTGATTGCAGTAATAACAGCTGGAGGAGAAGAGCCAAAAACAAACAAACAAACAAACAAAAGAATGAAATATGGAAAGTAAAAGTATATGGATACTTAAAGCGCCAAACTAAAGATGAGGAGACCTCGGTATGGTTAAGCAGAGGACACTTTAAGAGAGAAAATAAATCTAGATTGATTGCAATTCAAAATAATGTCAAAAGAACTAAATCACAAAAAAGCAAGAGAATATCAAGTGTGGGTGATGTGGTAATAGCAATGAAATATTCAATCACAATGAAATACAAGAACATACATGACTGCATCTGCCAGATGATCCACTTGAAACTGTACCGTGCTGGGTCTTATACAGATAATGCGTTAAAAAAAGGGTTAAGTTTGCAAATCTTTTTGTTTGGGAGGTAAGAGGGTGAGCTGAAAAATTATCGGGAATTGTTTGGAGCTACTAAAACAAAGATAATATATCGTTTTACGCGGTTTTTCTTAACCCTTCAAAAAGATTCAATAGATATTAAGAAAAAAAAAGGGACATTTTCCTCTTAGCTGGTCCGAGAATTTTTCAACCCCTTTCATCTGTATGAATTTATATAAATCTCTTAGATACGTTGCTGCAAACTAGAGCACAGAAGCGTATATATATATATATATATATATATATATATACGTGTGTGTGTGTGTGTGTGTGTGTGTGTGTGTGAGACAATAAAAGAGTAACCGAACATCATTTGACATCAGACCAATTTATGATACATTGTTCCCTGTCCAGCAATTTGATGAAAACTTATGAAAATGGCCTTCTAAATTAAGATTTCATTTCTTTGACTTTCTATATGCGACGCTGTCGATGTGTAGTGGGCAGGTCAGATGATTTGATGGTAGGATGTCACGGCAAATTATTCCTTGTTCGCCGACGTAGATCGTTTCTGTCTTCCGGTTTTTTCTTTTTTTCTTTTTTTAAAAACTTTTTCTTCTCTTTACGCGAATATTTTTTCGGTTCGAAAAAAAGCACTTGAACTGGCCTTTACCAACTCTTGGGTGTTTGGGACCGTCAAGAATATAAGAAAGATTGTTATAAAAAAGAAAAAAAAAACCTCTCAGTAATAGAAAAGAAGCAGAAAAAAGAAAATTATCAAAAAGTGATATAAATGGTAGAAAATTGTCTGGCTGTAGTTAAAGACCGTTAAAGAACCGTCTTCGCAATTTGCAATGGTAGGGTGTGGGACGGTAAGATTTTAAGTATAAAGAGAAAATAAAAGTAGAATCCAGTTACATTCCTTTGTAGCCTATCCATCTATATATCTATCTACCAACTCCAGTTTGTTCATTGTTATCTTTCATTCAGTAAGTTCCTATCTATCTATCTATCTATCTATCTATCGATCTATCTATCAATCTATCCACACACACACACACACACACACATATATATATATATATATATATACAAGGGTCGTTCAAAATGTTATGAGCTTCACACAGAAAGAAGAGCTATTGCTAAATATTTTTGTTGTGGCAACACGCTACCAGTTCTAATAAAACTATAAAAACTAATTTAGATGTCTGTCTTCATTTCGGGGCAGGCAGGGCCTATACAAAGGTGATAGTTGTGCGACAAATCTAAAATCTGGGTGAGGTTAAAACTTGGAAACGGCCTTCGTATATATATATATATATATATATATATACGAGATTTGTTCTAAAGGTTTATATATAAATATATATAATGGTTAGATTTTTCGTTAACACTCGGGTTAACTTGGCTTCAGTCCAATCAAAGGTTGGGTCGAGTTCAATCAAAGACTCAAAAAATGGTACTCGAAGCCTTCTTGTGGAACACTCAGCATTTTTAGGTACGGATCAATGTTTAGTGAAGTAATCCAGTAAAAGAAGTAGCACTCTCCTCTATATCTCGCTGTAGTAGCTTTTGAGAAGGGAGCCGTCCGGTCACTCTCGACTACGGTCGGCAAACTCAATATATATATATATATATATACTGTCTCCCAGAAATTGGTACATCGTTAGCATTTTTAAATAAGAAGTTGATTATCTAAAGTAAATATACTTGGACATTAGTTTTCAAATGTAACATTATACAATCAAAATGGATGTTATTGGATATTATTGATTAAGAAGTTCTACTGAATTCTCACTATGAATTAAAAAAATTTTAAGTTTGGTCGGAAACTATATAGAATTCTGCGAAGATATGTGGTTATTGTTGGACTACGACATGTTCCCATTTTACGGGATAAATGTTTAGGACTTTAGAATTTGGTAACAAATAATATCTAATAATATCCATTGTGATTGTGTATTGTTCAGTCTCTTAGATTCACCATAAAAACTGTTTGGGTGTACAATCATGTGATATATATATATATATATATATCCAGTCAGGGTCCGCCGAAGACTGTGGGTGTGGATTATATATTCAAAATAAGGTTTTTTTAATTTCCGGAGTAGTTAATTCCCCTTGATCTTTTTAAAGGTTAATTAAAAGCACCTGGTGGCCGCCGGAAGGTTTTTATTTTTTATCTTTATTTCTATTTTATCTTATTTATTAAGGAGAAAGTCTGAGACGACATTAGCTGGGGGAATTAACATATGTATTAGACGTAAATGTAGACTATATGAAGATAATCATCTAGTTTACCAGCTTACCTTATTCAGAAGATTCCATCTGAATATTCACCAATGGCCCGAGACACCTGGGTTCAATCCTGGGTCGAGTCATACCAAAGACTCAAAAATGGTACTTGATGTCTCCTTGCTTAACAGATAGCATTATAAGATACGGATTAAGGGTAAAGTCGGTCAATCCTGAGAAATGAGTAGAGCCCTCCCTTACATCTTGGTGTAGTAGCTATCGAAAAAGGAGCCTTCGGGTCACCATCGACTACGGTCGCCAACTTTACTACTTACGATGGAGAATGTAACAGATGTTCAAATTGGGATGGGTCGATTTACAGATACACCCTGTTCTGATTTCTTAATGTTTCTATCACCTTATTGTTTTCATCACATTTGCTCTCCCCTGAGAATTTTTTATTTACATGGAGTTTTCACTTTTTCTTTTTCATACACACATAGACTGTAATCCACATTTGCTGTTTTTTCAACCTCAAGTCAAACATGCACAGTCATTTGATGAAACGGAGAGTATAATGATATCCTCCAGCGAAATAAATTTATATAAATTCATATCAATTTTTTCCCTCTCTCTCTCGCCTTTTTCTCTCTCTCTTTCACTCTTTCACTCTCACTCTCTCTCTCTCTCTCTCTCTCTCTTCCTCCGTTGCTGTATCTTTCAGTGTTTGATCGTTATTATTTGATTCATTAGGAAACAAACGCAATATTTCCACAAAGATCTGTTTTAGACTCGGTAATGTTTTTTTCGGATGTTGTCAGTTTTGAGATGAGACAGTCTTATATACGTATAATATAAATACAATGTCGAAACCAAAACAGAGTATATATATATAGATAGATGAGACAAATGGAAATCAATCCGATCAGGTGACAATCAAAATTTGAAAAAGCAAGATATTTACTGAATGTATTTTAAACAATTAACATAGCACAGTTTGACTTTCCGTTTCTTTTAACCATCTTCAGGGTGACGTTATTATCCTTTTAAAAAAGTTCAGATGGGACTTCATCATATAATAATACCTCTCAGAAGATCATTTAAAAAAACTGAAATGTTAATCGCCGTAAATTATTAATATATATATAAATATAAACTGGAGGTGCTCGTGGTGTAATGGTTATCGTCGTAGGCACGAGTTCAAATCCTGCACGATACTGATTGCATTTCACCATAGCACTAATACCTTTGGGAAAGGTATGAATCCAATTATTCTCCCTCCAGTTATAGGAAAATAGTAGGGCAGACTCGGTTCTTCAGCCTTTGTGAGGCAACAAGTCTAGGAGAAGAAAACTCTGAATTCGAACCTGTTAAACTCCGCTTAAAAATTGACCTTGTGTCATATCCTGCCCGAGCGGAGGGGTTGGGTAAATATGATAAATATATATAAACTCAGAAGTTTTTTTTGTTTTTCATATCTTTTTATTCACACACACACACACATACACATACACACACATATATATATATGTGTGTGTGTGTATATATGTGTGTGTGTGTGTGTGTGTGAGAGAGAGAGAGAGAGAGAGAGAGAGAGAGAGAGAGTGCGTGTGTGTGTGTGTTCTAGGCCCCAGAATGAAATTAAAACACCGCTGCAACTAAAAAGAAAAGTCCAATTTCTTTTTATGAACATATATGAAAGTGTACTTATTTTTGTGGAGCAGCATATTCAAATTTTTGTTTTCAGAACTTCATTGCAGTAGAGTTCGGTTATAAATTATTTATAATTATAGCCATTTTGATGATATAATCCTCTGGTAGGAATAATAAAATCGAAGTATTTTTTGTTTAAAAGAAACTCCTTCTATTTAATGGCGTGTAAGACTCCTTCTTCTCAAAGAATATTTAAAAAAATATCTACAAGGTCTAATACTCACAGCCGGGGTATCTGGTGTGGTAATATTTACCTAGAAGCCCTTGACTTCTAGTGTTTGTACTTTCTCTGATTTTATGATACTTTAGCATCAAAAGTAAATAGTATTGTTTTATATCTTATTTAATAGAGTGACTTTTGATTTCTACAAAAAAAAAAAACAAAACAAAAAAACAAAAAGAAAAATCTCGTGTTAAGCGTTTAACTGTTTTTGAGGAAATAAAAATTGCCTATTATAATATGAATAAGATATACGCCCACGTGCAAAGGAGGAGCCTGTGGAGTAATGGTTATTGTAATAGGAATTAGTCAAAGTGACTTGAGTTTCAAATCCTTGACGATAATATTTATATTTCTCATTAAGCTAATACCCTTGGGAAAGTTATGAATTCAATCAATTCATCTTCGTGCGATGGGTAAAAATAGAACTGACAGAGCTCTTTAACCTTAATATGGCAACTGGACTAGGAGAAGGAAAACTCAATCCAAACTAGTAGTAACAAAGTTACCTTGTATCACATCCAGAACGTGGCGGAGTTGTTAGATTAATACATATATGTGGACGCGTTTGTAAAAACACAAATTTCTCGGACTTGTGTTACGATGGCACCAGACTACTTCGACTTCCCCCACTTTTTTAGCTTTGGACGGGTGATGCTCTGAGGCCCGTAGAACTAGATTCATCAATAGACGCCACCCTAAAAGATGAATAGCAGTAGTTCCCCAACTGAACTATTTGAAGGGGTGTCCTCGTGGTGTAATGGTTAAAGCGATGTACGGCGGAATCGTAGTAAGCGAGTTCGTACTCCAGCCGCGCTATTACGTTCGCTTTCGGGCAAATACCTTTGGGAAAGGTATGAATCTCCTTATCCTCCCAGCTGTGGGTTAAATTGTCCCACTACTATTCTTCTAGGAGAATGGCTTTGGCATTAAATAACCTGCAAAGTGTGACAACACCCCTGGCCGGCCGACTCCCGACTATCACTAAACCAAACTACTCATGGTCAATGATTCATCAAGTTTTTTTTTCTCATTTCCGACCAGGGGCATTACACATTTCTCTACAGATACGCAAAGCACAACCGAGAGGGTGGAAGAAAAGAACAAACGAACAAACACGGACTTGGGTCAGCTCCAAGCTCAAGAAAGGGAGTTTGTGACATTTTGCATTTTGTGAGCTAACGTGAGCGAGTAATTCTTGCGTTGGTTAACTCGGCCTTTGTAGGTCAACAGGTCTTAGCAGTTGCCTTTTGACTTCTATTGACTCTCTTCTCTGCCCTACCTCCATCTTCTCACAGTCTCCTTCTGCTGACGGTGTCATTCTCTGGACAGGTATCTCAAGCCGTCTGATCTCTTCTGCCCTGCCTTTTCAACTGCTCTATCTTCTCTCAGACCTTCCTTCTGTCCTCCATTTCCGGTTTCGCGGGAGATCTCATCCTCAGGACCTTCGTGTGGGTTTCGCGCCAAAACAAAGGGATCGTCCGGGTGGCGCTAACACAAACGGAAACGAATCACGTCACAAAAGGTTGATAAGCCATTAAACAAAGAAACCAAACCAAATACTTGATACTGGCCGTTGACCCGTGAGGTTCGTCCACCCAGCACCCGGTGAGGCGCGCCGTTGACTCGTCGTTGAGTTAATCCACCTTAACGTCCACCACGCTGCTTCCCACGGCTTCTGAGGTAAATCTTGAGAAAAAAGAGGTCCTTTTCCTTCCCTTACTTTTTGTCCCTCCGTCCCGTAGCTGCACTAAGTTTTTACTTAGTATAAGTCCACAGTTGAGTTATTTTAGAATTTGCCGGGAATACTTTTTGACGGTTTCTCGCAGTTTTAAAAGTATACTATTTTTACACAAACTTAAGTTGCCAAAGACTGTGCAATATTTCGAAAACAAGCCAAAAAAAAAAATCTATTGATTAGACGTTGTTTCCGAGAATCACCATTTAATGTGGAGACGTCGCCTTTTTGATTAAAGCAGATGCATTCTGTTTTTGCGTTCACATGGAGACTTATGCCATCAGCTGCCCGTTCTAGACAGTATAGCATTTTAGACAAAAACCAACTAACGCAGTAATTGTTCATGTCAAAATACAGCGGCTAAAGTTTTTTTTTGTCTCTAACGGGAATGGGAGCCTTGTACTTTAGAAGTTGAATGGGATGGGTGTTAAATTCGAGGTCTTTTTATATATATATATATATATATATATATATATATATATATATATATATACGTGTTCTTCTAGTGTTTTCCATTTTAATCCCCCACATCCACACCCACACATACTCGAAATCCCCAAGACATTACAAACTAACACAAACTTAGGTTTTCAAAGACTTGAATATTTCGAAAAGAAGTAAAAAATATCATCTTACTTTTTTTAGATAGTTTACCAGAAAACTAGGATTCATATTAAGAGACTTGTCTTTTCATTAAAATCACAGATAATATTCAACAAGATTTTTACTTTCATACGCAAAATATAATCTAAAACATATATTTAAAACCAGTTTAGTAAAAGATAAAAGCCGACGAACCTGGTAGTTGTTCATTTCAAAACACAATATTGAAAGACTTTTTTTTAACGGGAAATAGAGCCTTGTACTTCAAAAGAGGAATGGGGTGGGTGTTGAATTAGGGATCTTTTTTATAGAGATGTACAAACACACGTATTCTTCTAGTGCTTTCCATTTTTATACCTCTTCCCTGAAGATAGACAATCTAAGATAGCAAGACAGACAGTACACGAAGTGAGTAGAAGGAAGAGTACTGCGGGAGCTAAACTGAAAGCTGCCAGCCAAGAAGAACAAATACACATGTGGAAACATTATTTCAAGAATTTACTTGAGAAAGTTACGGATGAACCTATCACAAAAAATCGAGCGATCAACTAGATATCAAACTTGGACAGTTTACACAAGAAGAACTCGACTTAGTACTAAGGAAAATCAAAAATAGGAAAGCTGCAAGTCTTGATGAAATACCCCCAGTAGTATGGAAGACAAGGAAATTCGACGACATAGTGCTCCGATACTGCAACACTGTATACAACCAGAACACAATATGTTACGTTCCGCTCTCTGGTCAAACAAACGACAACACGGAATTTATATATAACAATATATATTTATTTTCTCGACGGACGCTTATCTGAAGTAGGAGCAGTCAGGAGAGGAATTAGGATCGTTCGTCGATGAGGCTTGAACTCTTCAATGTCAGGAGACGATGGCCGAGATAACGCACACAGCGTGATGACGAGAGAGGTTTCGTGAACAGCGGGATCCTCTTTCTCTTAACTGCCTTCTGTTCAATTCGTCGGCCTTATATTACCTTCAAACTCCCACGCAGAGATAAGGACACGCCTCCACGCCTCTGCAATTTCTTCCGATATCAGGCGATTGGGATGTGTCACTTCCACTCCCTTTGGAATGGCCTGTGTGATCGTCGTCGAGCGGAAATAACTGTCATGCAGTTCACAGGTCACTCTCTTCCGGTGCATCACTGAAGTGGGACCTTCACCTTGTCCCATATTATCAGCCGAGCACACCTGCGCGATTTCTTTCGATTATTGGCCATTGGGATGTGTCACTTCCGCTATCTTCGGAATTGAAGGTGTGATCATCATCGAGCGGAAACAACAATCATGCAGTTCATAGGTCAATCTCTTCCGGTGCATCACTTTTTTTACGGCACAGTGAGAATTTTTACCTTGTCTCATATTGTGAGCCAAGCTGTATTTTACAAATACACTGATGGATAAATGGCTGCAACCTTCCTTTCCACAAGAAGGGTGACTTAGGAATAGCCTAGAATTACCCTAACTTCCATAGCGGCCTAGATCTACAATAGTCTGCTGCGCAACTGCATAGAACCTAAAATTGAGAAAATACGTAGAAAGAACCAAAATGGCTTTCGGAGAAATCGATCCACGACATCACCAATCTTGACCATGCGTCGAATTTTAGAAGGTGTTCGTGTAAAAAACCTCGAGGCAACACTATTATTTGTAGACTTCTCCAAGGCATTTGACTCCATGCACAGAAGAAAGATGGTGACAAATAATTCTGGTCTACAGTCTCCCCAAAGAAACCATCGTAGCCATAATGTCACTATATAAAAACACAAAAGTAAAAGTTTGCTCTCCGGATGGAGACACAGACAACGTTTACATTGTCGCAGGTGTGCTGCAAGTGGATACATCAGCTCCATACCTGTTTACTATCTGCATAGACTACGTGCTTCGAACGTCTGTAGATTTAATGAAAGAAAATAGCTTTACACTGGCAAAGACAAGAAGCAAATTATACCCCGCAAAAACTATTACGGACGTCGACTACGCTGATGACTTAGCGCTTCTGGCAATTACACCCACCCCGGCCGAATCCCTGTTACATAGTCTCGAACGGCAGCTGGTGGCATAGGTCTCCATGTGAGCACAAAACCCGAATACATCTGCTCTAATCAAAGAGGCGACATACCCACACTAGATGGTGGTTCTTGGAAGCAGCGTCTCATCAACCGAAAATGACATCAACACGCAACTAGCAAAGGCATTGACTGCTATCGATAGGCTATCGATCATATGGAAGTCAGACCAGTCCGAAAGAATAAAACGCACTTTTTTTTTCAAGCAGCGGTCGTGTCAATACTGCTATATGGATGCACCATGGGGACGCTGGCTAAACGTGGTGCAGAAAAGCTTGACGGCAATTACACAAGAATGTTACAAGCTGTACTGAACATCTCACAAAGACACAGCTGTACGGCCACCTACCACCCATCACGAAAACCATCCGACTCATAAGTGAGCAAAGGTTAGAAGATCAGCTAGAACCTAGGCGGTGCCCGTGGTGTGATGGTTATCGTCGTAGGAAATGGACACAGCGACACGAGTTCAAATCATGGCCGAGATTGGTTGCAGTTCATATAGCTCTAATACTTTTGGAAAAGGTATGAATCCAATTATTTCTCCCTCCAGCTATGGGTAAATTGTAGGACAGACTAGGTTCTTCAGCCTTTGTGAGGCAACTAGTCTAGGAGAAGGAAACTCGGAATTCAAACCTGTTAAACTTCGCTTAAAAATTGACCTTGTGTCATATCCTGCCCGAGCGGAGGGGTTGGTAAATATGACCAGCTAGAACCTATCTACAACAACTCTGTACTGATACAGGATGTAGCCTAGAATATCTACCGGGAGTGATGGACAATAGAGATGAATAACGAGAGAGGGTCAGGGAAATCCGTGCCAACGGCACGGCATGATGTTGAGGAGATAAATAATCATTGCTTCAAGTAACTATTCTTAATACAAAAAATTAACAGAGAAGAGTTCCTGCGATGTATTAGCTTACTTACTGAACTACGACATCGTATTAAACTAGTTCGACCTCCACTAAATTTTAACCCAACTGATCTTCTTTGAGAACGGCTTTGGCATTAAATAAACTACGTTGGTCGGTATGTCATTAAACAAAGAGATATACGTTATCAAGTATTTCTAACAAATTGTCACGTGGTCTCCCACTGAGAGAGGAGAAATAAGGAATTACTACTATTCCTCCGTGTTTGAATTAGCCAAAGATTGACCGTTAAAAGACAAATAAAGGATGTAGGTCAACTTCGGCTGGCCGTTAAAGGAAGAAAAAATGTGGGTCAGACTATCTGTTCTCCGTGACCTCACTCGGATCGCCTGATAGGGGAAGGAAGAAGATAGAAGCCAAATGATTGGCTTGAACCCTAAAACGGAAGTAGCACCTTCTTTCCGTCGGTGGAAATAGGGAAAAAGAAAATCAGTTTTGGGACAGAGATTGTGGTGAAATGATCTAATGCCAAACTCCGGGTGAAGCATCAAAACCGGGATTTGCGGAACATTAGTTGAAATTATAAGATATTTTGAAACTACCGCCGAAATCAGCTTGGACAAGAGGGAGCCATACCTTCAAGCCAGAACTAAATATAACATAAATAAATTCCGTCAACCCGTAAAAAAAAAAAGAAAATATTCTTCAAAGGAAAGTCGTCGTAAAGATAAGTAAACTTTAACATTGTTTCTCCCTATATCCAATTATATACTCTCTCTCTCAATTTGAAGAAAGACTAAAGAAGAAAAAAAAAGAAGAAAGACATTTATCCGTTAATAATATGGCCGACGCGTTGAATATGTGTATCCGCGAGCGTAGTAAAACGATTGATATATTTTAATGTTCCCACGTGTTGAAGTTGTTCATTTGTATCGTCTACTATCAACAGTTGCTATTTCATGTTTCTTTTTCAGCTTATATTCGCCTTATGTTATTCTCGCTTAAATTGTCCTATATGAATTCCTTTAAAAATATTACACGGGAAACCGGAGTTGTCGACTACTATAATTGATATTATTACATCTAAACCTAGAGGTCCATATCTTCCATTGTTCTAGGGGTGGAAGAACTAGTGGCCTTGATGGGTGTGTGTGTCGAGTAAAATTTCGAAACCCCTTGCCAACGGCGGTCAGTCTAGCCATAAATTAACCCCCACATAATATGCCAGTTCCTACATGCCAGAGAAAGGACTCTGAACAAGGACTTATTCTACGAGGGATCAAGTGCCAGACCGCCCCGTCATAACACGTGCGAAAAAAAATTAACTCCCCGTTTGGTGATAACAATATTTAAATGCACCAGTTCCCATACGCTTTTAAATGGTTGCTCATCCGGGGATCTTTTTATTCTAATTTGCCGTGACAAAATACAAAGAATTCTATAACAGAACTATTTGATACAGAGATTGAACTCCAACAGGTACTATAATACTGTTGTGACGCTGGCAAAAGAAAGACACGGTGAGCACAAAAAGTTTCATAGAAAAACATATATATTCAAGTAACAGAAAGAAGATACAAGTGAACCAGGTTAGACAGTAGTTAATTAATAGGAGGCTGAGAGTCCAATGCGTTAGCGACTATTCGTCCAATGCGCAAGTGGTAGCACACGTGACTATGTCACGCGGGGCTGGTAAACTTGCCTGATACTCCGTTGACGTGTGTTTATAGAGGAGGGCAAGTCCATTATGTAGGGAGTACAACAAATACCAAGTCAGAGTAGACCAGAGAGCAATGACAATGAACTGGAACCTCATCACCTGACGTAATTTAGTGTCATAACTGTTGTGGCCTGTTAGGAGCCAGAAAGAAGACCCAGAAGAGGAGAAAGTTGGTTGAACAAATCCATTGAATAAATAGAACATATATACAAAATAAGAATGTTAGTACAGCTGATAGAAGTATCCGTTCGAACTGTCAGATTTGAATGCTGGGAGAAAGTTGGTATTTGTCGTTCGTACCTCCGACTGGACGAGTGTGGCACAAGACCTTTATGAAGTGGGTCCGAGCACAGGGCAGTAGCTCAGACATGCCTTAGGCGCCAGACGATACACCTAGCCCCTTCAAACAAGGTTAGAGCCTGGGGGACGGCCCCCAGAGGCTCGAGGATGCCAGTTTTGCTGTGCCCGACATGAATGCCAGCTTACTGAAATCCATGTCATACGGCCTCAACCGACTGCCAGCGGAACCAGGACACACCCCGCCATATCTGAGTAACGACCAACCTGGCCGACCGAAGTGTGTTTCAGCTCTCGCTGGGAGAAAAGTCTATATTTGTCGTTCGTCCCACCGACCGGACGAGTGTAGCGCAAAAACTTTTTTTTTTGGTGGGTCCGGGCGCAGGGCTGTTGCTAAGACACGTCCGATGGCTCCAAAACTGCCTCGGGCTCCGTTGGCATTCCCCTAAAAATCCATGCCTCAGGCAGAAGGTGATAAACCTATTAAGGTGCATTAATGCATATGCATGTTGGTGCGAGTATATATATATATATATATATATACATGGTTCAAATCCAGGATGAAGCTGTTTGAATTTCACAAAGCGCTAATACCATTGGGAAAGGTGTGAATCCAACTATTCTCCCTTCAGCTATGGGTAAATAGTTGGGCAAACTGGCTATTTAACCTTGCTTTGGCAACTGATTTAGGAGAAGAATAACGCTGAATGCAAACCTGTAAACGCTGCTTGGAAGTCAGACCTAACCGATAAAATGAAACGCAGTTTCTTCTAGGCAGCGGTCGCATCGATACTGCTACATGGATGCACTACATGGACTCTAACAAAACGGCTGGAGAAGAAGCTAGACGGCAATTACACAAGACTGCTGCGAGCAATCTTGAACAAGTCCTGGCGGCAACACCCCACAAGACACCAACTGTACGGCCACCTGCCTCCTATCACGAAAACTATTCAAGTTAGACGAACCAGACATGCAGGACACTGCTTGAGAAGCAAGGACGAACTCATAAGTGATGTATTGTTATGGACCCCCACACATGGCCAGGCAATAGCAGGACGGCCAGGACGAACATACATTCAGCAACTATGTGAGGATACGGGAAGTTGTCCGGAAGACCTGTGGGAGGAGATAAACGATAGGGAAAAGTGGCGAGAGAGGGTCAGGGATATCCGTGCTACCAGCACGACATGAGGATGATGATGATGATATATATATATTTAATTAATTAATGAGTACAGCAAAATTTGTACAATACAGTAAGTAGAGACACCATTAGTGATTATAGTAAGGGAACTAAGTAAAACTATAAAACAACGAAGGGTCCTTTTCGTCCGGTACTTTTCAAGTTAAGGACACCGAAAAATTTAAATAAAAACGGGATATATATCTATAATATATAAGTAGAATGGCCAGAGAGAGGGGAAAAAATTTAAGTAACCCCTGTATCCAGAAGTTCCACAAATATATCAAGCGTGTGACTGTTTAACTTCCAGCACAGAGAGGGGCGATTCATTGAAATATAAATCGCCTCAAGAAATTTGAGATGGGTTTTATTTCTTGTCCTGTGCAGGACAGAAAAAAACAATCATCTTCATAACGAGTTCTGCAGTTATTTATAGTGAACAGATGCTCACCAATTGCCGAATCCATTGCTTGGGAATGCTCGGATGTTAATCGGCCTGACAAAAGAGATCTGGGTATATGCTGCCTAACCCTCACTTCGAGACGTTGACAAGTCATACCTATGTATGTCAAATCGCATCGACACATAAATTTATAAATTAAATTACTTTGTTTTAAGATAGGTAGCTTGTCATTGTAGGTAGAATTAAAGGCCGGCCTCGAAGTGAATATTGGTCTTAGGTTAACAGCATTGTAGCAGTGATACACAGATGAGGCAATTTTATTTGCAAATGACTCGGTAGCAGAACCAACCCAAGGGAGCCTAAAGTATACGGGACACTTCAAAGGACCAAAAACTTTATTGGTGTCCCTAAACTTTGTCAACGTATACTTGATATTATTGTCAATGACATCCTCTTGGTACCCGTTATCTATGAAGATATCCTTGATAGCTTTAAGTTCATTATCAATCTTGCACTCACTACAAATGTTAAGAGCTCTGTAAGAAATATATCTAATTAGATTAAGTTTCCTAGATTTGGGGGCAAAAGAATGCCAATTCAAATAGAACCCAGTAAATGTGGGTTTCCTATAAACAGATGTGAGGAAAGAAGAATCTCCTCTTTCAAATAACACATCTAAGAATGGTAACTGACCATTACTTTCCTCCTCCATAGTAAATGACAAGGAGGAGTGTAACCGATTCAATATATCAAAAAAATTTAAGGCATCACTACGAGATTTATAGGAAACAAAAGTGTCATCCCCATATCGCTGATAAGTAAAGGGCTTAGGAAACCTATCAAACAGACGTCTATATATATATAATCCGGTCCATTAACATAGGGGGCCGAGAGACCGAGGTTCAATCCCGGGTTGAATCATGCCAAAGACGCTAAAATGGTACTAAATGCCTCCTTGCTTAATACTCAGTGTCATAAGGTGTAGATCAAGAGTAAGTGGTATAATGAAGGGAAAGGAGCAGTGCCTTCCCTTACAACTATAGTAGCTATTAAAAAGAGAATCTTCAGGTTCCCCTCGACTTCGGTCGGCCACATTTCTTATATTTATACGTATAGCTGTTGTATGTATATGCATTTTGGGGTAGCATTTTTTTGGGGTGGGTGGCCATAGGCAGCAAATATGCATGTATGTATATTAGGGTAGGTTGATTTTTCACTTTTTTTTAAATATCAAAAAGAATGATGCACTGAAAGTTGTGTATATACCTATTAAATACTCATACCAAAAATTAGATCTGAATCTTCAACGGTTTTTTGCTAATTTGGCGTGAAAGATTTTAAATAAACACGTACTGAAAAATCCTCGTTTTTACTGGATTTGGCCTAAAGATTGATGTAAAAACCAAATAATTTCAGTATTTCAATTAGGAAATCTTATTTTATTTTATGGAAATATAATAAATAAATTATAACAAAACTTCAAATTGAAAATTGACCCCCCCCCGTTTTACCTGTGTTGAATTTGAAATGCAAATATTCAAGCAGTAATATTCGAATATATTGCCAAAAATTTTTCTCATGATATGAAATAAAATATAACAAACAAATAAATATGGAAAAACAAATAATTGTTTAATTATTTTTAATATATGGAATCAAATAGTTCCATATATGAGCCCTTGGATGAAAACGCTGGTCTCAATTGTTGGCACAAAACTTTTGCAAGTATGTGCTGGTATCTTGCTTCAAAGCCGTACACAGATTGAGAAGCCTCCGTTACTAACTTAACTGCCCTTTCCACACCTTGGGAATGTGAAGGGAAATCTGGCAAGTCAATCTTTTCACCAGTTAACAATGAATTCTGTAATTCATTGTCAGATAAGTCTAGTGTGAGTGGTGGCTCCCCGACTCCATTTACTGACAAATCAATTAAATCGGTCCAGTGCACAGCTTTAAAGTTGATCATTGGGATCTTTTTAAATCTTTTCTTGGCTGACTTTGCTCTTCTGAAAGAATAAAAAAAATAATTTCAGTTTAATTTCTAAATGCAATTTGTACTGCTTTAATAATATTTAGTGAAATTAGATGTAATCTTTAAAATGTTTCAATAAATTGGCACAAGTACTTCAATAAGTTTTGTATGAATAAATATTAACTTACCTAATGGCCAAAATTCTTTTTATACCCCCTTCTCTCACTTCAGGTTCATCAGATTTCACCATTGAAAATAAAACATTCTCTGAAAGTAATGCAAAGGCATTGTACTGGAGGTTTTTTAATGTAATTCTTTGAACCTCAATTGGTTGCTTTTGTATCCTGTCAATCATATTGTAAATATAAATTTGCTGGTGATGGAACTTGTTACTTTTTTAAATATCAAACCAACAAATAGCATAAAAATTGACAATAAAATTTATCAAACGATATAGTTTGGTCGAAAGATTCTTTAGATATGCCCCACGAGTCCGTAGGTACATGAGCCTGATGGCCAAGGTTAACCACCTTGCCTGGTTTAATGGACCAATTTTCCATGATGCAAATCTAGGGTCCAACTTACCTCTAGAAATACCAACTGTATATTCATAGAGTAGTCTTTAGTCACTACTAAGGCTCTCCATATCTTTCATTCCAAAATGAAACTCCAGGGGATTCTCAACAGCTGAAAAAGATTTTTGGGGTAAATTATGGCAATCATTTGCACATAATTTACCCAATGGACCATTGAATGTAGTGGGGCTTTTTGTGGTGCCATCTAAATGTTTGAATAGAGCTCTAAATGGAAGCTCATTTTGATATAAGGAGCAACCAATAGTGTGAAGATTTATTTATTTTTTTTTTCTAATAGTGTAACAAGTCCACCTTCACAGCCTGTATTTGTATTTGTGTTGTCAACAAGGACAGCCTTAATAGTGCTCAAACTTTTAAATTTCTCCAAAACATCAGCCACTTGCTCCGCAAGAACGGTACCAGTTGCACCAGTATCAGGAAGAACCCTGTGAGTCAAATATATACTCTCATTTGGTGTCTCCTTTGTGATTGTCAAGTGGCGTTCAGGTCCTTTGGCTTTTTTCAGAATTTTACTTCCATTTTCCTCCACTGATTCCTTGTAGTGTAGTGTGTCTTTGTCTGTCCTCCCATCAACTCCTATACAAAGCAGATTCTCCACATTTTCGTTATGATTTTCATAGGCATTTGTTTTTACTTTAGACTTTGCTCTATCTATTTTATATTTATCCATATAGATATTCTTTATATCTATATTAGGGATAAGAAGGCCCATAGCCCTCAAATCCAAGAGCAAGGCATTGGCAAGGCTGGCTCCAAGATTAGAAGATATATCACCCCTAACTAACTCAAGAGCATACCTTGGAATTTTTGTGAGGTTATAAGGCACTTGCAGGGGACCATCTAGCTGTTTATAATCCTCTGTTTCATCACTTGGAGATGATGAGTAAGAATGGGAAGAATCATCCTGAACATATGATGTTGAAGCTATTGGTGGGGATATCTTCATACTTTTTTGTTGGCTTAATCTTTCTCCTTCTCTTCTACATTTCTTTATTGCAGTTTTATCAGTTGGCCCAAGTTGGAATGTGCCCTTGGGCCCTATTTTACCTCTCTAGTCTTTCAAATAAGCACGGTCTTCCATAGGAACCTGGAATATCAAATTTTACTAATATTAAAAATACAGTTTAATAGATTAAATTAAAATTCATTTTACATGTAAAATAAAATGGAAAAATGACTTTCAATATTTATTTTAACTGTTGAAATTAATTTTTTTCAAAATTTACACAATTTAGTTATTAAGTTGTCCCTTTCACAATAAATTAAAAAATAAAAATAGAAAATAACTTACTTTCTGTGTCAGAGGACAAGACCAGATGATGTGCTTAGTCTGGCAATTTTCTTTGGTGCATTTGACATTAATATTGTCACAACTTACAATGGGCAGGTTGCATGAACATGACGATATATCAAACAATGTATCCAACTTTTCCTTCCAGAATTTTGTTTGGGCAGCAGGTAGATGTTTCCTATTTAATTGCTTTGCCTTCTGAAAGCATAGAACTTTCACCTTGTGGACAACACTAATTTCCTTTAACAAAGGCAAACGAGGGTTGATAGCCTTCCAAATATCTATCACTTCCTTTGCTATTAATTTAGAAATACCAAAACAAGAAAGGTGGGGATAAGTGTTCATCAAAAAATAGCTGTTCTGAATTATTTGTCGAAGAGTTGGTGGCTCAGTTTTATCCAATGGTGATGGTAAACCTGAAAATTTAATTGCACCTTACTTCAAGTGAAAACTCCAGTGTTTTTTCCAGACATTTTTTAATAGAAATATCTGTAAAAAGAATATATATATATATATATATATATATATATATATATATATATATATATATATATTGTCAGAAAATACACGAACATGTTTTAAAAAATTGTAAATAAATTTCGAAATTCATTATAAAAGTTATGATGTCTACCAACCAAACAACAGTACTGTAGAGTTTAATTCCAAAATTAACTCGTAAACCGACTTTTCACTTTAAAAAAACTCTAAATTTTAAAATATAAATAAATTGCAATAATTATAAAAGGTTAAAAGATTTCAATAGTATGTCTACTTTGCAAAATATATATATTTGCGTTAATTAGAAGGGTAAAAAACATAAACAAACCGAAGTACTACGGAAAGATAATTACCACCGGTGAAAGCCGAAAAAATATCCAGTAAATAAAACGAGGTTTAGTAAGTCGTTATTTGTATTTTAAACTATATATTTAAATGCATTTTATTTTTGTTTATGGTCATTTGATTTAAAATGATATAAAAATAGATAATAAACTTAAAAATATCAATTATTTAATGAATTTTATTTTTTAATTTTCCTTTAGTCTCAGTTTTAATTTTATGGATACAGGTTTCCAGTGTCACCGATATCACGACTAAAATCACAAAATATTATGTCTTTAAATGCGAATTCGCAAAAAAATACAAATTTTTGGAAAAAATATTTCGTGGGGTAATTTCTGACGTTATTTCGCAACTTTCACCGCATTATTCTTTTTACAGTTCCAAAATCGACCTACCCTGATGTACATGGATGTATGTACAGAAGTATCAAAAGTATAACTAAACACGTTAGCAAAAGTAGCGTCAAAGGGTTGGCTAAACACGTCAGCAAAAGTAGTATCAAAAGGTTGGCTAAACACGTCAGTAAAAGTTGTGCCAAAGGGTTGGCTAAACACAGCAAAAGTAGTATCAAAAGGTTGGTTAAACACGTCAACCAAAGTAGTATCAAAAGGTTGGTTAAACACGTCAGCAAAAGAAGTTTCAAAAGGTTGGCTAAACACGTCAGTAAAAGTTGTGTCAAAGGGTTGGCTAAACACATCAGCAAAAGAAGTGTCAAAAAGTTGGGTAAACAAGTCGGGAGATTTCACTAGCATATAAAATTTTACGAGGAGGATTTCCCAAAAGAGATGAAAGGGTTAGTATTTTTAATGTTTATTATGAACTCAAGTGTTCGACTCTAATTCGTTCAAAACTCAGTAGATAGGTTTATATATCATTTTAAGTACTTTAGTCCTAGAAAGTAGACAAAGGTATGGGTGTCCTTTCCCAGAAGGTTAAGCTTCATATGTTTAGAGAAGCAAGCAGTTGAATGGCAATCCAGATTGTGGAAACTTGTTAAGGAACTGGTGATCCTGTTCCACCGATTATCAGCAGCCCCTTGGGGTCACGTGGTGTCCGCTATAAAAAGTGCTCCATCTGAAGATTCTTCCACTTTTTTCCTCTCCCACCACTGTTAGCAACAGGTCCATTCGTAGCAGCTCTTGACGGCAAACGTATTTGGTACCTTCAACACCAGCCAGGACCCAAGAGCGACGAACGCACGTGCTGAGTTAAAAGGAACCAGGATCATAGCTAAGTTCCAGCAGGCATTCTATCAGCAAAACTTCACATTACACCTTATAACCTAACCCTACATAACCTAACTTTACAACCTTACAACCTAAACATACAACCTCGCCAAAACCTCACATAACCTCACAAAAACTTACAAAACCTTACCTAACCTTACTCTTATACATCTACCACCTATCAGAACATTGAACTCTTTTTTGTACTCGTATATATTCGTTGTTTGTTCCATTTAGTGTAAAACCCTGTTTATTGTTTGTTGTATATAAATTCTGTTACACAAAAAGTCGTTCGTCTCCTTTCTTCAAAAGCTGTCACTCATCTCCCTACTGCGGTTGAAGTACGGTTTATTCTTTTACAAAACGTAGGAATAAACCGGGCTTTTGGGGGATTATAAAAATCCCCACAAGATTGGGGACGATTAGGTTTGTTCACTTTCCATTGTAGTCAGTCCCAAGAAGAACGTAGATATTACAGTGAGGACCTGATCGTTAGAAATAATGGATTAAGAAAAAAAAAAAATCTTGCCCAGTCGGCTGGGGCTGTAAAATACACCGACTACTTCTCATCTGATGGGTAAGAACCCCACTCATCGGGTGTCCTAGATATGACTCTAAACAACCTGATGATGAGGTTCCAGTCATGCTGGAGCTTTCGGGAATGCAGAGTACCTCTACGTTGGCATCGCTCCCTGGTCCACTCTGGTCTGGAGTGATAGCACCTGATATGGTCCTATCTATGAGTCAAATAGAACTAAACTACGTACTTATGCTAAATTGAATTGTTTGAAATAGAACTGTTTTTGATAATTAACTGAACTGTTTTAAAATTTTATTGTTGGTAAACAAAACTATACTTATACTAAACTTGAATTGTTTGTATTTTTAATTCGGCGCTAAATGACCTGAAAAAGGGTTGATACGCTGTAAAACAAAACAACCAACCAACCAACCAACCACATAATGTTAGTGAGGGAATAGAGTCAGAGTCAGTCACAAGGTAGTGACACCTGCCTCTTCCCACCAGTGAAAACTTGTAGAGTAAATAAAAAAAAACGGCAAGTATATTTTCGGAATTCAGGTTGTTTCTTTTTATATGCCTTTGTGGAGCTTAATCGCGGATTTTTGCAGTTCAGACCATAACCAGCGACAGATTTATCCATTCAAGTTCAAGCCCATCCTTGTAGAACTGTAGTTGTATGATTTAACACATAGCTTGACGAGATAAGAGGATTTATATCTTTCTCAAGTGTATTTGTCCGAAAGTGAGCCTAATGGCGTCTTTGGAGTTCCAACTTGTTTACTACAATATCTCAGTCTAGCTCGTTTGCCACTACGGCACAGAATCCCGCCCCCGAAAAAGGAGTGCACTAAAATGCATTTTAGTGGCATGCTCAGAACAAAAGCTAAAAAGGATTGACCGGAGCTCTCTTGTTTTCCAGCTGGGATCAAGCTGCAGTACCTTTTCCCCTTCCTCTGCTGTACTTTCATCGCAGTACTTGATGTAGTACCATCTTTCCAAAACTGAGAAGGTGAGAAAACAGCAGTTGGAAAAGAAAATATTCCACTCTCATCATAGCTTCAAGGTTAGGAAAGGGAACTCTGATCATAGGGAAAAGAGCCGAGGAAAGACCAGTAACCTTTTATTTCTCTTTTAACCCCAATAAAGCATTGCATTTTTGTTACGTATATTAGTTGGGTTTGGTTTGTTTCTATGGAATATCAAACGTTGTTTATTTAATGCCATATCCTGTTTTTTTATATATGTATTAAATATATGATTTGTAAATACATTTTGTTGATACAAACTGTTAATGTAAGAGCTTGCATTTCGGCCGGTATAGTTTTAGATTGAAATTTGCCTCCCGCACCGGTCACTTCCGAGTGGAAGGTGCGGGATGGACTTCTGGCTTGAACACCGGCTGGCGCGAATTCAGCCTTTTTCAAATCGACTGGCATGCGAGACTGACGTTTCTCTTGTCGTTGGTCACTAGCAAAGCAAAAAGAAGTAAGCACGTAAATTCTCTTGAATTGATTCGATTTAAATCATCACTTTAGTGGTGTGTTTCCTCTTTTGGAACATTTACGAGTGAATTTATTTTGCTTCAGTTTTCACGTTGAAGAGTGTATAATTGGACAACGTACGCATTTTGCACCTAACACGTGCGCAAATAAAGATATACAACTTCACCAGTACGAGACTCGTGTCTTTGATTTCTGACCCCAGTTGCTGCTGTTATACAAACAGTTGAATGATCAAACAGTTTTATTTCTAAAATTCAATTTAGCATTGTTGGTGATCTTAGCCAAGGGTGGAGGGGAGGGTGCTACCCCATTCCCAGGATTTCTCCACTTAACTCCTGACCCTTACCTTATAATGCTGAGTGTTAAGTAAGGCTGCATCAAGTACCAATTTTTAAATTTTTTGTATGACTCGACCTGGGATTGAACCACCGTGGCGCAGATTATTGGCGAACACTCTACTCATTAGGCCAATAGCCCGGTAATTCAGCATTAGTCAACAAAATTAAATGTTTTCAAGAATTGCTATGTATCGCTAACAATTCATTTAAACTTCAATCATTTGTTTACGCGGTTAAATGATCAAACAGTTCTATTTCAAATAATTCAGTTTAGCATAACTAATCTTTTTACTCTCGGTTCTATTTCACCCAAATATAAAACCTAATCAGGTCCAACCACTCTGAGCCAGAGTGGACCTAGAAGTAATGGCAATGAACAAGTACTCCGCATTCCCCAAAGCCCCAGCATTACTGGAGCATCATTATCAGAGGCTTAATGTCGTATCCAGGTCACTCGATGGGTGGGGGTTCTTCCTTCTCGGCAGAGACACAGTCGGTGTCTTCTACAGTCCCAGCCAACTGCGTTTATGTATATTAGAGTCACAGATTTCTAATTTTGAAAAATAGTTACGTATTTCCATTTACTAAGAAAATACTAATAACAAATTTGAAGTTATTCAAATATTTTCTTTCTTCAAAGACGTAAAAATAATATTAATAGATGTTGTCATTTACTGAGCTTCTTTTAACGCAGAAGTATGAGACACAAAGTGAGAATCGAACTCACTAACAAAAAGGAGGAGTGAGTTATCTGAGGAGTGGGTTATCACTTTCTTTGACATTTATCCCAGGTACAATCTGATCCGAAGTATTAGTACCTTTTAAGCTTCCATATATTGGTCAAATAGATATTTGAAAATTATTACTGGGAGTGTCCTCCTGGTGTAATGGCTAAAGCGATGGACTGAGAAATCGTAGTAAGCGAGTTCGTACTTCAGTCTCGCTATTACGTTCACTTTCGGGCAAATACCCTTGGGAAAGGTTCTTATCCTCCCAGATATGGGTTAAATAGTACCACTACCGTTCTTCTAGGAGAATGCCTTCGGCATTAAATAACCTACCATGGTTGATATGCCATTAAACAAAGAAACCAAACCAAACCAAACCAAAATTGTTGCTATTAGAGAGGTGTAACTGAAATTGTGCGAAAATTATTTGTATGAAAAAAAATTGAAACTATGATTATTTAGAAATGGTTATAACCTGGCCACTAGCCTAATAAGTAGAGGGTTCACTATCCTGAAGACCGGGGTTCAATCACTGGTCGAGTCATACCAAAAAATTAAAAAATGGTACTTGATGCCGATTTGCTTAATACTCAGCATTATAAAGTAAGAATCAAGGGTTAATTTACTAATTCAGAATATGAAGTAGCGACCTCCCCTACACCTGGGTGTAGTAGCTATTGAAAAGGTAGCCTTAGGGTCACCCTCGACTGACGTCACCAACTTTACCACTTATACCTATTCGTTGAATGAAAATTATCAAAAAAAAAAAAAAAGTAAAAAACTACCAAAAACCTTCTGTCTACATTGAGTAATTCAATAACGGGTTACCAACCTAAATCAACCAATCCATCAACCAATTAACTTTTCTGTCTTTTAGCCAAGCTCTTTAACCATAACACTTTATCCGTAATATCCAATCGCCATTTACTGGACCAAGCTCGGCACATAGGCTTCAAGTAGCTCCTATCTGCTGTTCAAAAAGTCACACATCTTAGAACAGAACATTAAATTGGTGATTGAAAGGAAATCTGTTTTTAACCCGACTTGACCTCATTTCTATAATGATCTGAATATTTTATATTTTCATTAGATAAAAATTTGTTCATATTTCAGTTTTATGCTTTATTACAGAGTTATCTCCCTTACATCTGTTATACTTCTTATCTCCCTTGGATTAGGAAGGGTTATATTTTTTTTTAATTCAGCGCTTTTGATTTGGTATTTATATTTTAAAGAGTAAATAGATAAATAAATAGATAAATAAATGATATTATTTGGAAAAGATAAAGAAAACAGAAAACATAATAAAAAAGAAAAAAAAGAGTGTTATATTCATTAAAATATTTGGTGTACCATAGAAAAAACTTAGGGAAAGAGAAAAAAAAAGAAAAGGTAAAAGAAAAAGAAAAAAAAAGACATGCTATTTTGATACTGGGAAAAAAAGAGGGAAGGGAGTGGAAAAACGGATTATGTTCCTTTCTGGGATAAATGATATATAACTACGGATAGTACCATGAAACTTTTCTCGGAATTTTCTCATTTTTGCCTCGTCTCTCATACAGGATAATGATTCCTTTATTTACAATTCTAAAAGGCTAAGTTCGACAATAATAGATGTAAAAAACAAGTTTACCTGAAATTACCGACAAATGTTTTACCAATTCATCTTTAAGAAAAAATTAATAAAAAAAAAAAAGTTCTGAACAATTTTTGCTGTATGATTTTACAGATTTAAGAATTTATATTTTGAATAAACTAAATTAAAAAAAAAACTTTTTCTGTCTAATATTCTATGCATTACAAAACTTCAGAATTACGAATTCATATTTTGAAAATAAAATTAAGTTCAATTTTGAAATAATGAACATTTTTACTGATACTTTACAAAACAGAAAAAATGCGAATTTATATTTTTGAAATAGTATAAAATAATATCAAATAAATAAAAAATGAAACATCTGATCAAAATCTCACCGTTTACGAAAAAGGAAGAAGGACACAGAGAGAAAGAAAGAAAGAAAGAAAGAAAGGGAGAAGGAAACAGAGAGTCACGGGAATGCGTGCTATCAGCATCAATTGATATTAAAGGTGGTGATGATGCATAAATTATAATAAATTATGCGCGTGCGCGCACACACACACACACACACATATATATATATATATATATATATATATAGTCATCCACAGACTGACTGCATCGTTGTATCACAACTGTTCAGTGTAGCTTGACACGCAGGACGCTTCCAGCTGGAATCAAAACCGGTCCAACTTTACTTTAGACTTAGTATCTTACCGCTCATCCCTCAAACGCCATACGTCAGCTCGAAAATTATAACACGTTATGTTTTAGCTTTCGTTTGTTTACATTTCGCCTAACCGGATACCGGAGGGCTCAATTCATTAGAAGAGCTTTGCATTACGCGAGTGGCAGTCGTCAAATCCATGTCTACAGTGCTCAACCTCTGGTAAGGGAGCGTATGTATTGACATCCACAGACAGACTGTATCGTTGTATCACAACTCTTCAGTGTGGTTAGACACACAGGACGCTTCAAGCTGGGATCGAAACCAGCCCTAATTTATGTTAGACTTAGTATTTTACCACTCAGCCATCGTGTGTGTGTGTGCGTGTGTGTGGAAACAGGTGCTTTCAGTTTGACTTAAGCTTGGTAGTAAATCTGTCAATTTATCTTTTTTGATATAAGAAAAAAAGCGGGAAAAGAAAAAAAGAACGTTATTATAGGATATAATTGATCTTATTCACTGTTAGAAATGATCCAAGTGAAACAGTATTTTTCTACATAAAGAGACAATAGGAAAAATATTACCATTTGAAACGGGACAGAATCCATTCAATTAAAAGTAACTCATGTAGACTATTGGTTTGGTTTGGTTTCTTTATTTAATGGCATATCAACATTTGTAGGTTATTTAATGCCAATGCTATGCTCCTAGAAGAACAGTAGTGGTACTAATTAACCCATAGCTGGGAGGATTTGCCCGAAAATGAACGTAATAGCGCGACTGGAGTACGAACTCGCTTACTACGATTCCGCAGTCCATCGCTTATGTAGACTATTATTCATTGTTTTAATTCGCGTGATAACTAAAAAAAAACATCATTGTTGTTTTTTAAATCTTTTTAAATGGGTCTAAGTCTTGCTTGTATTAAATGGATATGTTTCAGAAGTTATACTATTACAAATTTTAAAGTATGCTTACGATGATGGTCAGGTATAGACCGCCGATGGAAATTTTCATTATTTTCCAAGATAATGTTTAAATCTATCTATCTATATTTTTTATCTTTTCTCCTCTCTTTAAAATCAATTTTTTAAATAAAGTTTCCAAAAGTTTAAAATAGAGCTTTATTTATTGACATTTAATGACTTTAAGAGATTTGGCAATAAAAGAGAACTGATAACATTGACAAATGATAAAACATTTCAACCTAACAACCACCGTTTTCTTTTCTCTTCCAAAAGACAGATGTTTTATCATATATATATATATATATATATATATATATATATATATATATATATATCTTCAGTGTTATATATATATAAATGTGTGTGTTAAACAGAGACAGAGATGTACACCCCCCATATATATATATATATATATATATATGTGTGTGAGTGTGTGTGTGTGTGTGTGTGCGTGTGCGCGCGTGTGTGTGAGAATACATTATCAACACATTGACGGTCACCAAGCACCATAATATCCGTGTCGACGCTATCCTAACTTAGATTAACCTAGGCACTATCACTGACATTGAATACACTTTATTAATGAATAAAGCTAACTATATATACATATATATATGATTAATCTATATAGACATCCTTTGTCTCCACATCTTTCTATTTATCCTTTCGAGTCACTGCATCGATTTTATGTTATCCGGCAGCACTTGGTCAATAATTCTCCCATAGTTTATTGGTCCCCTCGTACTTTTCCGTCCGATTTTGGGCCATCATCGGGGGTGGGTATATTGCAAAAACTATGTGACTTTTGCATGTACATTACTACTTTTTATGTGTTGAGCATTTATTATTTGTACTAGTGTGTTGTTGTAGCGTTTATTTTTAAATTGGTTCTATAAGAAGCAGCACTAGCTCAAGACATTTAAGTACATTAGTACTAGATTCAAAATTGATTCTATTGAGTTTAGTTAGTTTCTTTCTGATATGGAGCGCTTCGAGTATATATATATATATTTTTTCTAAATGTCTTTCTATCATTACTATCTTCCTATCCTGATGCGACTAAAACTGGTATCTCTATCGACTCATGAATTCCAAAATGTTATCGAAATACATTTTTGCTAAGCGGTGGCCTAAATCTTTAGGTAAACTGGTGTCTGCAATTTCAAATTAAACGTTGTGTAGTTATTTTCGTGGGATTTTTTTTAGTAAAAATAAAGAACTGTTATAAATTCTATCAGAGACTGATGCTGGTACCTTGTAACCGAGTACAAACTGTCATGTGATCGAGTGGTCGGTAACAAAACACGCTAATAGGTTTGAGTTTATTTATTTAATGGCATATCAACCTTATATGGATTGTTTAATGCTGAATTTTGATGCAGATAATTTGCTCACAGTTAATTATAGTGTTTCAACTAATAATTTCGATCTTTAAGAAATAATTTCCCGACATCAAGTTTTCTGTCTAATACGAATTGCTTGCACTCTGATATCTTATCTGATTTCGAGTATTCCTATCCGATACAAATAATTCTTAAATAGATCTATTTGATCCTTGAATGTAGTCCTAACAGGTAATACTGCTCCCTCAATCAAAATGAACATTATTGATAACAAATGGGTACTAAGCAGCATGTTTATGGTAACAAATAGGTACTCTTCACTGCCAAGACTTCCAGAACAGATGACTCAAAACAGGATGCACTTTAGATGTCAAATGGACCCCAAAATCGCTTGATCTGCGCGCAGAATTCGTGTGACTCAGTGGCACTAAGGAGATTGAAGGGGACAGACATTTGTTCAGGCATGATTTACAGATGACAGGTCAAAGCTCACTATTACCGCAATAAGCCTGGGAATCACTTAGGTTCATTGGTTTGACGTTGGCATATGAAATTTGAGAAATTCACTCTTTTGTTTTAAATTAATATGTTTTTGTCTGTTTGGGTTAATCTGGTCGGTTTGTTGTTTCGTATTACGGCATATCAATCCTTTTCGGTCCATTTAACGCTTAATTAAGTCATTATGATAAAAGTTTCAAACAATCCAGGGTAGTTTAACTATAGTCTTTTTTACATACAGTTACATTTTTCAAAACCATTCTTTTTCAAACAATTCCGATTATCATGAGTGCACAGTTTAAATGGCAAAAACTTATATTTCATTGTATTCAGTTTAGCATAAGTACGCCGTTTAAATAAACACAGCTTATTAGTCATAATCATTTCTATTTCAAGCTATTCAGTTTAGTCAAACAGTTCTTATTCAAGTTAATCAGTTTCCTATATGTATTGTTTTTGTCCACACACAGTTAAATGTCAAAAAAGTTCTATTTCATGTAATTCAGTTTAGCATAAGTACGCATTTTAAAATTAAAAAGAGTTTTATTTCAGATAATTCAATTTAGCATGAGGACGCGGTTTAGATGTCAAAACAGTTTTATTTCGAGTAATTCAGTTTAGCGTAAGTACGGAGTTTAAATGTTAAAATAGTCCTATTTCAAGCAATTTAGTTTAGCATAAGTACACGGTCTATTTTTATTTGACCCATGAATAGAATCCTAACAGGTGCTACTACTCCGGGCCAGAGTGGACATGGGAGTAATAGCAATGAAGGGGTGCTCTGCATTCCCGAATGCTCCAGCCGGACTGAAGCCTCTCAATCAGATTGTTTAGTATCATATTCAGGACACTCGTTGGGAGAGTCTTATTCCTCTGCAGAGAAGCAGTCGGTGTAGTCAACAGCCCCAGCCGACTGAGCAATGTTTTTTTAGTTTATCCTCATGATAAACTAACCTAAGCTTGATAAATATGAAAATACTTGCAGACCGCGAAAGGAAATGACACCCCCCCAAAATAATATGTATTATCTATACCATTACAGAGTGTAGTAAAAGGACACGTGGTCAGGAAAAGGCCTCGGTCAAAATCTAATACATTAGTTAAAATTCTTAACGAAAATCAAGGCACGAAATATCTGTTCAGGCAAAATTCGCACTTTAATTTGAAAGAGGTTTGGCGCAGAATTGCGATGTGTGTGTTGGTGATACAATGAGGTTTTGATAGAAGGAAAATGTCACTAAATCGTTTTCACCTCTACCTTCTGGGTTTGAAATATTTGTGTTGTTGGCTTAGAAAGGAGGCGAAGATTTGTACGGAGTAAGCCATTATTGTAAAACTAAAGTAAAATGAAATCAACGTCTCCTTTTTCCAAACTATGTCGTTGGAATGTTGAAATTCACTTTATTGTTTGTTTTTTACCTTCCTATCTAATATGCATTCGGCAAAAAAAAAACAGCCTTGCAAGTGAGTAGAATCATATATATATATATATATATATATATATATATTAGAATGAGTAGGTCCACGAAGAGAACACACACATACACACACACACACTAACAAAAACATATCAAGCATCAATGAGGAGTAAAGCAGTCTACGGTAAAACAAACTCTAAGAAAAAGAGAGGATGACCTCTACATAAACCCATAACCAACTGAAAATGATTCAGACTATAAACACGAGTGAGTTCAAGTTACATTGAGTGTCCTGTTAACAAGGTCTGACGAAAGCGACAAGCGGGTAACATACAAGTATGCAAGAACAAAATAAATAAATAAATTCTAAAAAATGCAAATCTCTATGTCGACCTCGTCATTTAAAAATATTTTTATTCTCTCTTTGGACCTACAACAAAACATTTCATATATATAGATTCTAAAAAATTATAATATCCCCTAAAATATATATAGATATCGACACACTTAATCTCTCTCTCTCTCACGCTATATATATATATATATATATATGTGTGTGTGTGTGTGTGTGTGTGTGTGTGTGTGCACAGCTAATTTAACATTATGTTACATCCTGCTCGTGCGCACAGGTTGGATATATATATATATATATATATATATATATATGTATGTGTGTATATATATATATACACAAATGACTTTAAACCCTTCCCTACTTTTTCCTATCAGTTCCCTAAAATCCATCTCATCTATCATTAAAAAAAAAAATAATGAAAACTGATACATTTGACTTTTAAACCCTCTTTTCTTCCTGCTACACCAATACAATTTCCACCGTCTCATCATTGTCCTATTTCCTTTTAAATTTAAAAAAAATAAGAAAACAGTCTCTGTCAGAAGATGTTCGACAAATAAAACGAACGAAATCTTGCATCTGAATTGGAGTTAAGTGTTTGATATATCTAAATTTTCACATATTTCTATCATACTATCAGATTTACAACAGTCTTTCTTTCTTTTCAATATATATATTTAAGAAAAAACCGAAGACCGGTTAATTTAGGATTATAAATTTATTTCCATCCTGTTTTTCAGTTTCTGGTGTAAACCAAAAACACGAAGAAAATATAACAGGACTTCTTCAGATCCAATGGATAAATAAAACAGAATAGACACGTGGGGTAGAGGGGAGGGGGAAGAGATTAAGGAGTTACCTCCTCGTTTTATTGAATTTCCGTTTTTTTTTTTATTTACCTATTTATCTTATTTTCAAATTTCTTCCGTCATTTATAATTACGGTAATTTAACTTATTTATTTATTTGTTTAATTTATTTTCTTTTCATGTTAAGTTCGATAATTAACTTTTAAGAGAAATATTAATGCTTATATTAATTTCAATACCATTTATTTAGCTACCTATATTTTCCTCGTGTGTATATTGGATGCGTTTTTTTCCGGTTTCACTATTTATTTCTATGTTTTTAAATTTTTTTAGTCTATAGTTTAAATTTAGTCTTATGTCTACATCTAGCTATTAATTCACTTCTCTTATTCAATAACTTATCAGGCCATTTATGTATTAATATATATATATATATATATATATATATATATATACGATAGTCATGTAATAAATGAAGTGAATATTTGTAATTTGCTAGCGAATTTTTAAGGAAATCAAATGTGATGAGTCCTTTCGTGTCTCAGACGACTCTGCTTTACCTTCTTTGCTGACCGTTGCACCCGAAACTTTTTCTTTATCGGAAAGTTTGTGTATTTCTACTCCATGAACCATTTTTCGTTGGTTCCTAGTGGCGAACCAACGTTCAACCCATTTGTTAACATTTTTTTTACCAAAACATGTTTCTCTGTACACATCACATATTTCCGTAAATTTTACATGGTTTGAACTTCTCAGACAGCAAAAATTGATAGTATTTCTCTGTTCAAGCCAGGAGCACTCTTTTTGACTCGTCCCTCTTTTGAGTAGCCTGAAGAAAGTGTAATCTTATGAATGTAAAATGTCTTGCAATCAATTCCTAACAATGTAGAATTCAGGATTATGAAGAAAAAAAAAACCTGTAAAAATACTTTTTCGTTTTTAAAAAAATAATACCCTATTTATCGAATGACCCTCGTATATATATATATATATACATGCACGTTTAAATTGGGAATTTTTGATTGTTTGGTTTAGGAGAAAACTTTCTATTTATGAAAATATATTATGGCGTTGTTATTTAAGTGAAATGTAATATATATATATATATATATATATATATATATATATATATATATATCAAAATGAACCAGTCCACAAAAAAAAATTGTATTTTTTAAAGAATTATTTCTTTTGGTCTTGCGTGTATGTTGCTTGTTTTCGTGAATATACCACTCAATGAGACTTAAACAAAGTCTACCAACAAACCTACGGGAGTGAGCACAAATCTCATTCGGTGCTCCATTCATATGGTCTTGTACCACATATGTACTCTGAAAAAAAGCAACAAGATGGAAACATTTGCGCATATCAGAACAAAATAAATGATTCTTAGAAAAATACAAATCTCTTAGTAAACCAATTCATTTTGAAAGATATACATTTTTCTCTCTTTGGCCCTACAATAAATTTTTTTTACTATATATATTTTAAGTCATTAAGTCGTATTGACTGCACGGATTTCCCTAAATATATAGTTGGGATTAGGTACCCTGATGAGCCGCTTAGGCGAAACTGTAGTAGGTTAGTTCCTGACTCACGAAATAATTTTTGTCACTATTTTGCTCTACTTAGTATTGAGCATTTTTTTTGCACTAGTAGCTTAGTTGCAATTACGGTGTTTTTTTTCTTTTGGCCAACCAATTGCGTACCTGTTGATTTTTTTCAATTGGTGTGACAAGGTTGGCTTTTTCTTTTTTTTCCAATATATAGTTTTTTTTTCCCTAGACAGTGATTCGTTGTATATTTCTATCTTCGAATTACTTGCAGGTTTTTTTTCCCTTACCGTAAGTGCTATTATTCAATAAGTTATTTAATATATATATATATATATATATATATATATATATATATATATATATATATATATATATATTCATCCATCGCTCCCCCACAGGGCCTCCTAATTACACCCAGTGACCGTACAGAGCTGATATAAGTTCTCACTGGTCAGCCAACACTGGTGCATCCATATAAAGAGGTCGAATTAGGAATTTGACTTTGCTTCATCAGCAGTGTCCAGCATGTCTCGATCGTCTTATTTTGACGGTTTTTCAGATGGAAAGTAAGTGAGTTGTTGCTTCCATGAATCACTCAAAAAAGCGTAGAGTTCTCTTTTGTCGTTCCTCCTATCTAGTTTTTTCTCAATGCGTTTTATTAGCATCCACACAGTAGTACGGACGCAACCACAGCTTGCAAGAAATCCCGTTTTCGTTAAGCAGATGGATTAGATTTCCATAAGATCTATAATCTATCGATAACTGCCCAAGCCTTCACAATGCATATGCTAACATCATTTTAAGTTGATAAGATATTGCTGCCGAGGTATATTTGTCTTCTAATTCAAAAGGCCCGTTTCTTTAAATCACATGAACTCCGTTTATTTATGTTCCCGTAGAAG
The DNA here is from genome assembly GCA_963585895.1 of Sepioteuthis lessoniana. NCBI lineage: Eukaryota > Metazoa > Mollusca > Cephalopoda > Myopsida > Loliginidae > Sepioteuthis > Sepioteuthis lessoniana. The sequence continues at coordinate 61,016,049 of OY757940.1, forward strand.
ATAATACCTCTTTTTGCTTCCTCTCAACGAGGCTGTGGAGATTCGACTTGCGCAGGTGTATTTACAGGAAGCGCTAGATCACCTGCAGAGTCTGCTTCTGTTATAGTTTCTGTTAGATATTATCGTCTTCTTGCTTTTTTCAGTGTAAAACCATTTTCTTTTACTATGTCTATCGACATCTGGAGTCTAGGCAGAATATAAATAAATATTATCCGAATATATTCTTTTGTGAAATCCCAGTGACGTTATCAAATACCAGGCCAATGGTCCGGGAGACCGGGGTTCAATCCCAGGTCGGTTCTTACCAAAGACTCAGAAAATGGTACTTGATGCCGCCTTGCTTAAAACTCAGCATTATAAGGTAAGGAGCAAGGGTAAAGTGGAGCAATCCAAGGAATGGAGTAGCACCCTCCCCTATACCTCGGGGTAGTAGCTATTGAAAATGGAGCCTTCGGATTACCCTCGACTATGGTCGCTAACTTTACTTTTAGGTATATACCAGTTGTATTTGCACCATTTTAACTTTGAGTGTAAAATCGAATTCCTTGTTGATGTCTACGAACAATAATGTTGACGTGAGATTTTTTTTGCGCAGATTGTCAGAATCTGTGAAAATGTGGATTGAGTTCTTTGAAAACTATTCTGATTTTTCTAAAGACTCTGTTGGTTTGTTAGAGTTGTGAAGCAGGGCATTATTAACAGGGCAATATAAACCTTAGCAGCTCTAACTGTAAGAGTTATATCACTGTAGTTCCTCGTGATTCCGAGGTCACCTTTGTTGGGAACCCGAAGAATGCAGCCTATTCTCTATTTCTCAATTTTTAAGCGGAGTTTAACAGGTTTTAATTAAGAGATTTCTTTCTTCTAGATTGGTTGCTATTCCAAGATTAATCACTCCCGTCTGCCATATATATATATATATATATATATATGTTGGGCAGACGAGTGTGGTTAATTTCGATAACATCATGTATAGATAGGTGAATGGTATTTCGATGGGTTCAGTTTTGGGCCCCACTATGGCTGGATTTTTTTTGTGAGTTTCCAAGAGGTTGATTTGTTCTCCAAATATAAAGCACCTCAAGTGTTTCTTTCGTCACGTAGACGACACTTTTTGTGTATTTGGGAGTGAGAGCAAAGCTGGCCAATTTTTCTCTCAGCATTCAAATAATATGCACCCTGCACTTAGATTTACTCTTGAGGAAGAGAATAATTGCACTCTCCCTTTTCTCGACGTATTGGTGTGTAAAGAGACTTCTGCATTCCTAACGACTGCATATCATAAGCCTATGTTTACTGGCTTATACATTCATTCGGATTCATTTTGTCCAAAGAAGCGGAAGATAAATCTAATTAAGACCCCAACACACCAGGCATTAATGATATGTTCTGAGTCTAATTTGGATGATGAGAGCGAATTTATCACTAAGACACTTTGTAACAATGGCTTCCCTGAAATTAAACATGATTCTGTCCAGAGTGGTTCCGTATGTCTCAGGTTGCCGTGGATCGGTGATATTAGTGATACATTTGCCAACCAGATCTCTGCTTGTGTGCGTAGGTGCTATTTTTTTTTCCAACCTGCGTGTGGTCTTCCGCACGCGGATTGTTTTGACATCTGGCCGAAAAGACATTCTCCCCAACAAAAACATCGCAGTTCTTTGATTTATTTTTTTACATGTGTTTGCGGATTGCAATGCATCGGTAGAACCAATCAACGTCTGGATTCAAGAATTAAACAACATATGCTCACAAAAATACTACTTTGCTGACCGAATAAACAACACATTGGGGAACATCTCATAAATAACTGTAATTGTGCCTTGTCCTACAGTGCGGACTTGTTTACCATTTTGAGCATGTCTCACTTGGACTATCACCTGAAAGTACTTGAGACCATACATATTCTCACTCACAAACCGTCCCTCTATAAAAAGAGGGAATTGTTATTGGGTCTGAATTCGATTAGTATTTAATTTACCCCTCTCTTTCTAGCCAACATGGATTTTTTATTTTATTTCATTATTTTTTTTATTCATTTAGATTTTTATCCTCCACTTCATTGCACAGCTTCTACTCCTTTTCCTTTTTAATCGTTGTACTCATTTTAACTGCGATCGGAAAGGACCGAAACCGGTTTGTTTATTTTATTTTAAAAAAATGATTAAAAATTGGTCTATTTGTGAGTATATTAAAATATATACATACATATATATATATATATATATATAGAGAGAGAGAGAGAGAGGAGAGAGGGGGTGGAGATAGATTCTTAAGAACAACGTTAGATAGATGACAATTCCATGAGGCTTGCAGGGGTCGATATGCAAAGAGAGAATATTTGTGGGAAATTCTCAGTCGAATTTGTTACGCACAGTTATGTAAAGATAAAACAGAAGATAAGCAGATGTAGGGAGAAACTGAAGTCAAAATGGAGAAGGGAATTGCAAGTTATTGATTTTGAACTTAATCGAAATGACCGAAGGCAAAAAAAAAAATACATTATTGTTGATGAGAGTTGAAGCATTAAGAGTGCAAATATCTTAATGCACAGAATATATGTCTTTTAACACGTTTTACTTGTGTACTTAAGTACAAGTACCACTCTTTCTATCATATATACCTATATATGTATATATAATTGCAACTTGTCTGTAAGCAAAAGTAACATTTTATAAATATGTTTAAGTTGTGTAATTATTTTGGGCCAGCTACATACTCAGATTTTTTTTAGTAAATTTTGTTATTTTGTCAAATGTAGACACTGGTAATAAATTCAATCTAATAAGATCCGTTTTTAATGACTAATGTTCTCTGAGAAATAATATTCTGGCACCTTTTCTATAGACGAAAATAAACTTTTAGTGAAAAAAATGTCATTTTAACATTTTTGGGCGCTACACACACACACACACACATATATATATATATATATATATATATATATATATATATATATATATATATATATATATATAAGAAAAAGTGAATTGAATCCGAAAGAATGTCAGCAGGAAAATGTAAAAAAGTGATTCGTTTATCGTGCCGATGCGTTTTGATTTCAAGGTTTTGTCTGAATACAAAAATATTTAATCAAAATCATTTTTTTGTACGAGAAATAATTATAACATAATTTTTTTATTCAGTTGTAAGGCTTCATCCCAAGGGAAGACCAAATTTTGGTTGGTGTAAGTATTATTATATTTTAAAAAACATTAGTAGGTACATAATTCAATTATTTTAACGAGTTTAGAGACAGATAATGGGAAATGTCTTTTTGATTTTTTTTTTTTTTTTGTTGGATTTTCTTTTGGAGGATAAATTTTTTACGGATATGTTGGTATATAAGGACTGAATGTCAAGACTAGCTGTGAGTTTATTTTCCCTGCTTATGCTTCTTATTTTGTGGAGGTGGTCACCAGAATTTTTTAATGGGAAGTGCTAATTGTACCAAATAGGTGTTAATATTTTGGTTATGTGTTTTGCAATCTTATGGGGACCCTATTTATAACAGAGATTATTGGGCATAAAGGGATATTGTTTTTGTGTATTTTAGGGAGTCCGTAAATCGTAGGGATAGGTGGGTGGTAATTTAATAATGGGGACCATTGTTTGAATTCGTTTGAGATTATTTTTATGTGATTTGTCAGAAATTTCTATGTTTTTATTGATGTTGTAAAGAGAGATCGGGATGTAGGTATTTTGGTCGTTAAGCAGGTTTATTCGTCTTTTATGATAATCTACGGTGTCTAATATGGCAATTCCTCCACCATTATCCGGGGATGTTAAAAAGATATTTTTGTTTTTAGTTAGGTTTGTGAAGACTCTAATGTATCTTCTTGATAAAGTGTGGGTGTGTGTGTGTGGTGGTTGTTGGCGGATGCGATTAAACCTTGTATAAATCCTCTGTTGAAATCTAAATCAGTGTATCTGTGGTTCGTGTTTATGATGTCAAGCAGTTCACGTTTTTTGCGTAATCCTGTTGCAAATTTTAATCCAAGTTGCAGGGCTTCCAATTCATATTGTTTTAATTGTGAGGGTGAAATGTTCAAAATGAGAGCAGTGTGTCCAATATTTTCCCACTTGCTTTTATTTTTTGCATAAGAATTTGCAATGTGTTTTTTTCAATTTGAGATATGTATGTTGTTTATCTAAGAAACGTCTTTTCTTAGCTTTTCTGCTGTTTTCTGTGTCATGTGTTTATTTTGTTAATCCCTTCGGCTTTTAAACCATCATCAGCGCATGAATTTTTAGATAAAACGAAAAAATGAGAAACTTTTAAACATTCTATTTCCGTGGTTGGCGTTCTATTTCAAATTCTTGAAATTTAATTAGTGTTCAAAAATTAAAAACCCAACATATTTCCTTAAAAAATTCATTATATATATATATATATATATATATATATATATATATATATATCATATAAAAGAAAGACCTTTAAAAATCACACAGGATTTTCTTTTATATGGAATTATTCGCTCTGTATTTTATTTTATTATTATTTAAATAGGGCTCTCTATTGGAATTTGAATTACAAGATTATTGAGAAAAGAAAATCCTAAAATATAATCGATCCCACCATCTGCTGACTTGGCTTTTGATTATATATATATATATATAATTTTTCTTATATCTAACTATTTTAAACATTCATAACACATGTAAATATGAACAAATATTTGTGTATAGATAGGATAACAAATAGACAGACAGACTGATGTGACTTGAATTTTTCTTTATATTTGTAAATTTTCATACTGTCGAATTTATTTCCAGGGTTCAAAGGTATATATATATATATATATATATATATATATATATATATATATATATATATATATATATCCTATTTACTAACCACTCATCTCGGGCAGGATATGACACAAGGTCAGTTTTTAAGCAAAGTTTATCAGGTTTGAATTCAGAGTTTTCCTTCTCCGAGACTAGTTGCCTCACCAAGGATGAAGAACCCAGTCTGTCCTTCTATTTACCCATAGCTGGAGGGAGAATCATTGGATACCTTACCCAAGGGTGATTCATACCTTACCCAAGGGTATTAGTGCTATGTGAAATGCAATCAGTCTTGTCTAGGATTTGAACTCGAGTCGCAGTATCCATTTCCTACGACGATAACCATTACACTACGGGCGCATATATATATATATATATATATATATATATATATATATATTTACAAATTTGGATAGTATCAACGGTGCTTAGTGATTATCAATTTCTTGCCTATGCGATCATCACGTCTTCTCTCCTACTCTGCAGCTATGAATAGATAGAAGTCTGAACTATTTTCTTCAGCCTTGTTTAAACATTCATTCATTATTGAAGGAAGACTCTGAATCTAAAACAACTTTTCTTGACCATGTGTTACGTCCTATCCATGGCTGAAAGTTTGGGTTAATAAATACACAGACAAAGCAGCGGAGGGAAGATAGTTTAATGTATCGCGAAAATAATGTGGTATATGCTTTTGACTGTTACGTTTAATTTGACTTTTGACTGTCACGTTTAATTTGAATTAATCATTAAACAACCATGGATAGTTGTTCTTATAACCAAATGAATATATTTTGTATTGAGTGTGTATTATCTAGTCAATTGATCCCAGACAGGACTCAAGTGGTATTGGAGTCCCCGTGGCGTAGTGGTAGACATGCTGTGATATCTTAATAAGTGAGTTCGAACTCCAATCGCGCTTGTACTTCCAACTAATAGCCTTGTGTATGGTATCAAGTCCGATATCTCCCCGTCAACTGTGGGTTAAATAGTACCACTAGCAGTCTTTGACAAGGATGTTTTTTTGGCATTAGATAACGCATTAAGTTGATATGCCTTTAAACAAAGAAACAAACCCAAACCAAACTGGATTTCAAAGACAAAGAGAGTCATTTCTCTCGGATGATCATCAAAGAGAAACCTGTTATTGAATTATTTATTACTTTCAATATCCTTTAACTTGGTGTGGTTTCTTTGTTAAATCACCCACGTGAGTTATTTAATGCCAAATCTATTTTTGCAGAAGAACAGCAGGTAGCTATTCGAACTATATCTGGATAGATAAGACGGTTCATACCTTTCCCAAGGTCCGAAATTCAGTTTAATTGCGCTCATGAAGTTCGAACTCGCTTATTTTGAACCTATAGTCAAGCACATTAGCCCACATGGTACGGGGACTCCCCTTTATGCTTTACAGTCAGTCCTTACATCGTGAGTTTTTATTTTAAGCTATCATTTTGGCTAGAGTTTAATTTGGTTTGGTTTTCATATCAACCATTGCAAGTAATTCAATGCCAAATCCTTTTTATACATATATATTAAATATATGATTTCACATTTTGTAGATAACATTTTTAAACGAGTCCTAAGCTTATTTTTCATACAGTTTCAATTATTTCTATGTAATATGAATATTTCCATTTACTATTAATCGTTTGTTTGCACACGGTTTAATATTTTCGAATTCAGTTTAGCATAAGTCATTAGTTTGCACTCAGATTAAATGTCAACGTACTCAGTTTAACCGTCAAACTGATCTATTTGATCAACTGATAAGAATCTTTCAGGTGCTACTACTCCAGGTTAGTGTGGACTTGGAAGCGATTGCAATGAAGGAGTACTCCGCATTCCTAAAATCTCCAGTATTACCGAAGCCTCAGCTTCAGATTGTTTAGTGTCATATCCAGGACACTTGTTGGTAGGGTCTTATCCCACTGCAGAGATGCAGTTGTATTCTGCAGCCCCAGCTGAATGAACCAATGTTGAAAGTGTTCTCTTCAATAGTAAATTACTATCACTTCCTTATAATATAACTGTATTTATCTTTCTGTTAACATTAAAATTCTATGGGAAACATTTTTTCTTCGGTTTATTCTGTCATTTACTTGGTACACCTTAGTTGTAATTTTTTTGAAGAAGCAAAATAAAGCTTTCTATTAACCTATTAATTTGAGGCATTAAGGTAAAAAATAAACGAGAAGACAAGCATGTAATTGACAAGAACTTAGAGGCGAACTGGGTTCAAATCCAGAATGAAGTCGTTTGATAGCGGTGATACTCTTATCCCATGTCAACCCTTGTAACAAATCAGCAAGCAACTATCATCTTTAACACAAAACCTTTTTCATGCATTCAAACGACATGATGAAAAAATATAGCTGAAAAAATATAAAAGTGATGTGATGTAATAATAACTAAGATTGTAAAATATAAACTCACACTTCTTCTCGCTGTGGCTCCGACTTTATGCAAGGGATGAAATAATAAGCAGACAGTGGGAGGTTAACTGAATCTCTTTTAAAAGTAGCAAAGAATAATACTATGATTACTGATGATATCCAAGCAACAATTGATAATTATATAATCATCATCATCATCATCATCATCATGTCGCGCTGGTAGCACGGATATCCCTGACCCTCTCTCACCACTCCTCCCTATCGTTCATCGCCCTATGTAGGTCTTCAGGACAACATCCCGTATCCTCACATAGCTGCTGAATGTATGTTCGTGCTGGTCGTCCTGCTTTTGCACGGCCATGTGTGGGGGTCCATAGGAGTACATCTCTTATGAGCTCGTCCCTGCTTCTCCAGCAGTGTCCTGCATGTCTGGTTCGTCTAACTTGAATAGTTTTCGTGATAGGTGGCAGGTGGCCGTACAGTTGGTGTCTTGTGGGGTGTTGCCGCCAGGACTTGTTCAAGATTGCACGCAGCATTCTTGTGTAATTGCCGTCTAGCTTCTTCTCCAGCCGTTTTGTTAGCGTCCATGTAGTGCATCCATATAGCAGTATCGATGTGACCACTGCCTGGAAGAAACTGCGTTTCATTTTATCGGTTAGGTCTGATTTCCATATAATCGATAGCCTATTGATAGCTGTCCATGCTTTCGTTAACCTCGTGTCGATGTCCTTTTCGGTTGATTCGAGGCTGCTTCCTAGGTAAGTGAATTCGTCTACTAGTTTAAGAGGGGTTCCGTCTAGAGTGGAGATGTCCCCCGTTTGATTATAGCACATATATTCCGTTTTGTATGCACAGAAAAATAGTAAGTGTAGGTAATGTGGTGACACAAATGAAACATTTGATCACATGAACGAATATAGGAAATTAGTAAAAAGAAATACACGAGTAGGCCTGACTGGGTGGGAAATCCGATCCACAGTGAATTGTGCAAGAGATTAAAATTTGAAAATATTCACGAATGGTATATGCACAAAACAGAATCTCTCTTGGAAAAGGTGAACGATTTAAAAGGATTGATCTCGTCACCTGGAGGAGTTTGCTGATCCTATAGAACACATCCTGCTCATGCAGAGGAGTTGGTAAATACAAACCTAGGATAGTAATTGATGGGGAAAGTCTCATCACTCTGCATAATTGTAGTGGGCGTATTTTACAGGCCCACCCAAGAGGGCAAGAAGAAAGAAAGAAGGCAAAAAGAATGAAGGAAAAAAGGAAAGAAAAAAAGAAAGGAAGAAAGAAGAGAAATTAAGAATGTTCAGATGAAAATAAGGAAATGGTAAAATAATACTTACAAAAAGAGAGACAAAAATGATAAGAATAAGGAAAAGAAAGAAAGAAAGAAAGAAAGAAAGAAAGAAAGAAAGAAAGAAACGAGGAGTGCTAAGAAATGATGAAAATAAAGAAATGATCGGGGGAAATTTCCAAGAGAGAAAATAAAACGAATAAATATTTTAAAAAATGAAAGAAGAAAAGCGGGACAAGGAAAAAGAAAGAAAGAAAGAAAGAAAGAATGTTTAGAAAAATGAAAATGAAGGAATGGTGAGAGAATATTTTCAAAGAGAACAAGATCAAGAAGAAAAGAGAAAAAGAGTACAGGAAAGAAGAAAGAAATTAAGCATGTTATAAAGGAAGGATAACATCCGAGGAAAGACAAAATTAGGAATAAAGAAGTAAAAGAAGATAAGAGGAACAAGAATGAAAGAAGGAAGGAAGAAAGAAAAGAAAGAAAGAAAGACAGACAGAAAGAAAGAATGTTATGAATGGGAAGAAAAGAAGAGGTTGAAGAAACTTTTCAAGAAGAAAAAAATAGAAGAATTTGATAAAAGAAGGGAAAGAAGAAAAGAAGAAAGACGAAAAAAGGAAGGAAGGAAAAGAAGAAGAAGAAGAAATGTTTAGAACGAGATTAAAAGAACAGCTTAGGGAAAATTTTAAAGACGTAAAAAAAAAAAAATTGAAGTTAAAAAAAAGAAAAAGAAAAACAATCTAGTAAAAAACAACAAAAAAAGTATTTACTACGAAAATGAATCGGCAAAGATTTAAGAAAAAGAAATATGAACAAATAAGTGTCACGAAAGTAAGTAAGAAAAAAATTGCATTTACCTGTAAGTTTAAAAGTAGATAACGTCTACAGGAAGAAATTAAAATACATTCAGAGTAGAGAGAGAGAGAGAGAGAGAGAGAGAGAGAGAGAGAGAGAAACTTGATTTTATTGAATTTAAATAACATAATTCTCTTTCCTTTTGACGTTTCCACAACATCATTGCTAATTTCACGATGAAAAAAAATCCAAATAAAACTTTGTTTATAAAATTCTATAAAATATAACTGTATTTATCTTTCCGTTTACATTAAAATCCTATAGGAAACATTTTTTTCTTCGGTTTATTCTATCATTTACTTGGTACACCTTAGTTGTAATTTTTATAAAGAAGCAAAAGAAAGCTTTCTATTAATCTATTAATTTGAGTCATAAAGTTAAAAAATAAACGAGAAGACAAGCATGTAATTGACATGAACTTGGAGGCGAACTGGGTTCAAATCCAGAATGAAGTCGTTTGCATCTCACATAGCAGTGATACTCTTGGGAAAGGTATCATCATCATCATCATGTCGCACCGCCAGCACAGATCACTTTGACCCTCTCTCGCAACCCGACTCGATCGTCCATCGCTCTCGGTAGGTCTTCAAGGCTACATTCTGTATCGGCACAGAGCTGTTGTATATATGTTCTAGCTGGTCGTCCAGCCTTTTCTCGTCCCCGTGAAAAGGTCCACTGGTGTATATGAGTTCATCCTTACTTCTCCATCGGTGTCCCGTACGTCTGGCAAAGGTATTCCTCCAATTGTTCTCCCTCCAGTAAAGGATAAATAGTCGGGCAGATTGTATTTTTTTTACCCTTGCTACGGCAACCGGTCAAAGAGAAGGGAAACTCTGAATTTAAACCTGTAAATCGAGTAAAACTCGGCTACAAATCTGATCTTGCCACATACTACTCGAGATGAGGGGTTTGGTTGATAAATACATGAACTGTTTAGAAAAATACTACCAATTTTAATGATATAGTTCTAATCATACTTGAGTTATGCGATGTCAAACAAATAAGACAAAAATTTCAAGAATTATTTCATCTCACCATTACTAACTGCTAGCCTTCACTATTGTTCGATTAGTTGGTTTGTTGGTTTATACTCAAGGAGTATATGTTTGATTGTGCAGGGCGTTTGGCATGTCGAGCACTGTGGTTTCTGTTCTTGCTTGAGTATAAAAGAGTGCATAAGTCTACTGTTGTTATATAGTTATTTCCATGTTCATTCAGCATCCCAACGACGCCATAATTAAGACGCATGAAGGAAGGAAGACGCAAGAAGAATTAAGATGCAGGAAGGAAGACACAAGAAGACTTCTTTTCAAATATATTCACCTCTCACTTTATTGCAAGGGTTCGAAAGGGTTGTTGAAGGGTTGCATGAGAGAGGATGCTGGAGACCGAACATAAACTTCATATTTTGACCCCACTGTTATGACCATCACGTTGTGTCTTGTTCTCCTGATGTTGGGGTCCACTCCATCGGGGCTTTCCGAGGGCCCCCTCGGTCCGTTGTGGCATTCCCTTACCACATCTGGTCTCTACTGTCTGGAATTATACTGGCAACTGCTCTGGAACCCAAACTCAACTGAGTTAAATAATAACTCAACGCCCACACGATCGCCTACTGGATCTTTGAAATCGAATGTTTAATCGTCATCAAGCGGAAATAACTGTCATGCAGTTCAGAGGTTACTCTCTTCCGGTGCATGACTGTAATGGTAAGAATGGGACCTTCACCTTTTCCCATATCATAAGCCTTAATCCACCCACGCGATCTCTTTCGATTACTGGCCGTTGGAATGTATCACTTCCTTCCGGTGAGTCACCTTGGAATAGCATTTTTAGGCCGGGGCGAGGGGTCAAAAGACATGAACAATTGGAGGAATACCTTTGCCAGCGTGACATGATGATGATGATGATCCTATTTACCCAACCCCTCCGCTCGGGCAGGATATGGCACAAGGTCAATTTTTAAGCGAAGTTTAACAGGTTTGAATTCAGAGTTTTCCTTCTCCTAGACTAGTTGCCTCACCAAGGCTGAAGAACCTAGTCTGCCCTTCTATTTACCCATAGCTGGAGGGAGAATAATTGGATTCATACCTTTCCCAAGGGTATTAGTGCTATGTGAAATGCAATCAGTCTTGTCTAGGATTTGAACTCGAGTCGCAGTATCCATTTCCTGCGACGATAACCATTACACCACGGGCATGATGATGATGATGATGATAACCAGATATCTTTTGAAAAATTGATTTGAAGGCATTTTTCTTCTTTAAGAAGTTTTCCAAAAGTTATATCATTCTACGACTTATACTCTAATTTGACTATAGAGTGTTGAATTACTACTTGCTAAATACTATCTGTTTTATCTATGCAGAGGAAAATATCATAAGAGTAACAAGCGTGACAGAAGTCTGAGTACTCCAAACATCACTGTACACCAGAACCAATGTCGTGAAAAACTAATCAATTATATATATATATATATAATTTATATTTGAATAATTGGTAGATAATATTATTTCTAATAGAGCTAGAACTCATTTGTTGGTGCGTAGTAAAATAGTTTCAATTATTATCATCCGACCCTAATTATACAACTAAATATTAATCATTTCTTTGAAAACAGTTAATTGATTTCAAGTGTAAAAATATACAACTAATAATCCTATTTAATAATCATAATCCCTACTCATATCCCGGATACGCGTCGTGAGTTGGGATCTTAACTCTCTGCAGAGATGCAGCCCCAGCCGATATAGCAGTCGTCGTAATATACATACATATATATATATATATTGTCTTCCACATATATATATACATCTATTGTCATCCACAGACAGATCTGTTTCGTTCTATCAGAACTCATCAGTGTGGCTAGACAGTATCTCCCCGTAGCTGGGATCAAAACCCGGTTGACTGAAACACCAAGCCGAGCTTCTAACCATTTAGCTACAAGGAGAAATTAGCTACGAAGTACATTTTTAAACGGTTATGAATCACAATTAGTATTGTTTACATACATCCGTTCAAACGGTCGCCGAGATCTCAATTCAAATACGAAGAGACTTGCAAAGTCTATATATATATATATATATATATATATATATATATATATATATAATGTCTGTTTTGTATCTATTTGGAACGTTAGTGGATTAGAACCAGTAGATAAATCTAACAATAGATTAAATAAGACCTTGAAGTAAGGAAAAACAAACACTGTTGTGACCATACCACTAGGCAATCGTTCTGAAACTATCGTTAGTACGGAAACATACCTTCGATATTATTACTCCCAAGTCCATTCTGCCCAAAAGTCATATTAACTTAGAGGGTTCCATCTGCCAAGTAGATTTGTTGGCGATAGTTTTTATTCTTTTTTCTTTAAACTACTGTCTCGTAGACCGTCGATACTGCAACTGATAATGTGATGTTTACAATGATTGTGAATATATATTTTTGTACCGTATATTTTTGTTATATGGTCTTCTGCATAAAATAATCTAACAGGGAAGTGATATCCCGTAAAAACAACCAACCTAATAACTAACTAAAATTAAGATTTTTTTTCCTATATAAATCTATTTCTTCAATAATGTAATCAAACAATTTCTTCCGTTACTGAATGGAAACTCCTGTTTAAAAATATACAAAACAATTCATCCTTTAATAGATGGACCAAAACTGTTAGTTATTTCCAATGATTAGAAGAGAAGATTTTTGTCTTGGGATTTGGAATGGCTTTTTCACATAGCCCATATCGCTAGATAAGGTCTTAATTTTCAAGTCCAAAATTCTGTCAATGGATATTGTCACAACACGAACAAACATAAATAAACATATATTAACATATAGACAAGCAAACACTGCAACACACACACACACACACACACACACACACACACACACACACACACACACAAAGAGATTTTTCATATATATATTTACCAACCCCTCCACTCGGACAGGATATGACTCAAGCTCAATTTTTAAGCGGAGTTTAACAGGAGATTTTTCATATATATATATATATATATATATATATATATATATATATATACGGTGAACCAAAAGGAAAGAACAAGGTGTAATAACTGTCCTACACCATATATAGTCATTTATATCAGAATAATTTATTTCTTTTGGCAGAAGAACAATCTTCTTTTATTTCCTTCTGTAAATGTTCTCATCATTTTGATTCTGTTTCTGTTTCTTTTTTTTCTTTCTTTCTGTTGCTTCTATCTTTTTTTAATTTGTTTTCCACATCTCTGATTCAATATCATTTCCTTTTTCGCGCGTGTTATTTATACAATGTCCACTCCTATCGTTTCTCCCGCCGGTCCTCGTTGGCTAGTTTTCTGCAAAACTTTTAACCTTGTTCTATCCCCAGGCAACGCCGACCCATCTCTTATTCACAAATCTCTACTCGCACAACTATGAAGAAGAAAACGTACGCACATTATATATATATATATACCTTAATCTAATTTCCCATTACCATTTGTAGTCGACTCGCAAAAATTGTCGGCAGAAAGCACGGACTGTCTTTTTAGAAGTCCAATCGAATTCTTTATATATATATATATATATATATATATATATATATATATATATATAGTCTGTGTATGTGTGTGTGTGTGTGTGAATATGTACATGTTTCTTTTAATTTTTTTTCCTTTTAACCAGCGGTATAACTTTGGTTTGAATGTTCACATCGCTTTGTTGTTTAAGTCTTGGTGTGACGTGGGTACTGTTCGTTGATTAGGTGCAAAAGGAAATAGTCCCACTACCCGACCTCACCAAATAATAATAATAATAATAATAATAATAGAGAAGTATAGAGAAGAATCCAAACATTCCACACTGTATTGCAATCTCTAAGAAAAGAATATCGGTGTCAAAAAATATAGAATACAGGAAAAAAAAAAAAAAAAAAAAAGAGATGAAAACAACCTGGAGTAATGTCCATCGCCTCGTAGGGGTAAAAAGCACATCCTGATTTAATTTCCTATCGCCTTCTGTGGCCGACTACCAAAAAGAAAAAAGAGAAATATTAGAACAGATGCTGAATTCTTCCAGAAACCATTTATTTTCACCTTTCTTTAGAATTTCTTTGTGGGGTACTTGACCACATTATTCCTTCGTTTCTGTCCTTCATTCCCGTGCAAAAACACAGTCCGTCTATCTTATAAGCCATTATTCTATCAAAATGTTCTTTCTTTCTTTCTTTCTTTCTTTCTTTTCTTTCTTATTCATTCATTGCTATGAAAGTTTTAAACAATGCATGATTTATACTATTCTAATACCAAGAGATATGCCAATGTCTTTTGATTTGGTTGGTTGGTTGGTTGGGTTTTATGGCATATCAACCTTTGTAGGTTATTTAATGCCAATTCCATTTTTATACAAAAATCAGTTCTATTTCAAACAATTCAGATTAGCATAAGTATAGATTTTATTTTCACACAGTTAAAAGTCAAAAACAGTTCGATTTCAAATAATTCAGTTTAGCATAAGTACACAGTTTACTTCTATCTGACTCAAATTTCGGACCCTAACAGGTGCTACTGTTCCGGGTTAGAGTGGACCAGGGAGCGATGGCAATGAAGAGGAATTCCGAATTCCCCAAAGCTCCAGCATTACTGGAACTTCATCAGATTGTTTAGTGTCATATTCAAGACGCTCGTTGGGTAAGGGTTTTACCCTTTGCAGAGATACAGTCAGTGTATTCTACAGTCCCAATAGGCTGAGCAATCTTTTGATTTTGTTTTCTTTATTTGTCTAACGGCATAACAACATCTTATGGATTATTTAATACCGCTGATGGATACATTTTTAAAAGTTTGGTTTATACATGGCAACATCTTGATGGTTATTGTTGGGTACCACCCACCTTTTCCACACAATGAGCTAGTCCATCTACCATATATAGCAGTAGCTACTAATAAAGGGCAGACTAGAAGATAAAGAGCGGCTTCTTATAACAGAAGCCAATACTATCGTTGGACTATACCCTTATTCTGTATTCTCTAATCCTATGTTCTTGTCTACTAACAGTCTCTGTATTGTATATACTTTTTTCCTGAGAATATAACTCTATTTCCTCGCATATCGTGGTTTGTCCTTTATTTAATATTGCCAGCATTCACTAACCGGAACCCAACAGTTATTTAATGCCATTATTTTATTGATTTGAAAATATGAGGTTTGTGTTGGTTTGGTTAGATTTTTAATGGCATACCAACTCCTTAAGGTTTATTTAAGGCTGTCACTATTTATTCGTAAATGTTTGGTTCGGTTTATGACATATCAACTGCTCATGGCTAATTTAATGCTAATATTTGATTAATTCTTAGGTATTTGAGTTTGTTAATTTTTAAGGCATATAAACTACTCCTTGATTAATCAAAGTTAAAATTGATTCTTTGCTTTGCTTTATGTTGGTTAATTTATTTTATGGCACCTCAACTTTTTATTTGCCCATTCGGCAAGGGCCGTAGCATACACCGACTGCCCCTCTGTAGAGGACTAATACCTGCCAATGAATATCCTAGATATGACACTAAACAGTTTGATGGTGACGTTTATGTGATGCTGGAGCTTTGGGGAATGCGGAGTACCTCTCCATTGCCATTGCTCCTAGGTCCACTCTGGCCTGGAATGGTAGCACCTGATAGGGTTAAATAGAAGTAACTGCATACTTATGCTAAACTGAATTGTTTGAATTAGAACAGTTTGACGAAACTGAATAGCTTGAAAGAGAAATGTTTTAAAGTGTACTTACATTGAAACTGTGTGCTTGCGCTAAACTGAATTGTTTGAAATGGAACTGTTTTTCATTGAAACTGTACTTACACTAAACTGAATTGTTTAATAAAGAACTGTTGTGACATTCAACTGTGTGTAAATAAAATCTGTATTTATACTAAACTGAATTAACTGAATTAGAACTGTTTGAATAAACTGAATAGCTCGAAGTAGAAATGTTTTTGACAATTTAACTATGTACTCATGCTAAACTGAATTCTTTGAAATAGAACTGACTATTTGGATAAAAATAAATTTGGAGTTAAATAAACCACAAAAGTTGATATGCCATAAAAACCAACCAACCAACTAATCAACTTTTTATGGTTCATTTTGAGTTGGATTTGATGATTTTATGAAGAATTTATCAATTTCTTATTGGTTATTCAATGCCAAATTCTATTCATTTCTAAATGTTTGATCTCAAAGAGAGAGAGAGAAAGAAAGAGAGAGAGAGAAAGAGAGAGAGAAAGAAATAGAGAGAGAAAGGGAGAGAGAAAGAGATAGAAAGAGAAAGAAAGAAAGAGAAAGAAGGAAAGAAAGAGAAAGAGAGAGAGAGAAAGAGAGAGAGAAAGAAACAGAGAGAAACAGAGAGAGAGAGAGACAGGAGATTTCCTGCCATCGGTACAACTCGATGACAAATAGTTTTTGCGCAGTTAAATGGTACAAGTATTCCTACCCAATTCGAATGGGGAAAGGAATCCTGTAGAGTAATGTGTAAAGTGCTGGATTGTTGCCTCCAAGTAAGCGAGTTTGAACTACAGACACGCTACAACATTCACTCACGGACTAATACCCTTGGAAAATGGGAGGTGCCCGTGGTGTAATGATTATCGTCGTAGGAAATGGACTCGGCGAAACGAGTTCAAGTCCTGTACGAGACCAATTGCATTTCACATAGCACTAATACCCTTGGGTAAGGTATGAATCCAATTATTCTCTCTCCAGCTATGGATAAATAGTAGGACAGACTAGGTTCTTTAGCCTTGGTAAGGGAACAAACCTAGGAGAAGGAAAACTCTGAATTCAAACCTGTTAAACTCAGCTTAAAAATTGACCTTGTGTCATATCCTGCCCGAGCGGAGAGGTTGGTAAATAGAATACCCTTGGAAAATTTATGAAACCCTTATCCCAAACAGCTATGGATTAGATAGTATATTCTACAAGGATGGATTTGGCATTAAATAACCCACGAAAGTTGACATGCCTTTAAACAACCAAACTAAACAAAAATAGATTTATACTGGGGAGTTTAACAGGTGCTACCATTCCGGGTCAGATTAAACCTGTGAGTAATGTCAATGAAGTGTTTCTCACTGCTGTTCTTCTCCAAGGATGGCTTTGGCATGAAATAACCCACGAAGATCGACATGCCCTTAAAAGACCAAACCAATTTAAATAAACAGATCTATCTGATTTATACTGGCGAGTTTAACAGATACAAATACTCCGGGTCAGATACAAGCTGGGGGTAATGGCAATAAACGGTCACTCACAGCTGTTCTTCTACAAGGATGGCTTTGACATTAAATAACTCATGAAAGTTGGCATGCCATTAAACAGTCAAATCAAACCAATTTAGATAAACAGATCTATCTGACTTATACTGGTGAGTATAATATGTGCTACCACTCCTGGTTATATTGAACCAGGGAGTAATGATAATTAAGGGTTACCCACTGCTGTTCTTTTCAAGGATGGCTTTGGAATTAAATATCTCACGAAGGTTGACATGCCATAAAACAACCAGACCAAACCAAATTAATCTAAATAATATTTCAACAGATCTATATGACTTATACTAAAAAATCATTCCGGGTAAGATTGAAGCTGGGAGTAATGTCAATGAATATCTCCAGAACAAAAGCCTTCCTATCTGATACAGCTTAGTGTCCGGGTTTATGTGGTGTTTCGGCGGGCATTTATTCAGCTTAATTTAGTTTGAGTCAAAGTTGGCTGTAGGAATCACCCAGTGAGAATCAAACTCACTTTTAGTATCTACTTCCTCATTCATCATGAAACTGGACGGGTGTCCTTTCAAACTAAGCATAGATTAGATTTGGCACAAAGCCGCTAGTATGGGTCACCCCTGGGAATCGAACTCAGTTCACTGCAATAATTAATCGGCAAATTTGCCAGCGAGATATAATTCTAAGGCATTAGAAAATGAGTAAAATTAGCGTGTTCTTTTTTGTTTTATTTTTTTAATTAGTAAAGTTGGCGATCGTAGTCGAGGACGACCAGAAGGCTCCCTTTTCAATAGCAACAACACCCAGGTCTAGGGGAAGGGCTATTCCTTTTCCTGGATTGCTCCACTTTACCTTTGATACGTACCTTATATCGCTGAGTATTAAGTAAGAAGGTATCAAGTACCATATTTAAAGTCTTTGGTATGACGCGACCTGGGATTGAAGCCAGGTCTCCCGAACCATTGGCGAACTTACACGGTCATTTTGAAATATTTACTTTTTTCTCTCTTTGGACCAACAAATAAAGACAAATTTATATACATATATATATATATTGCTTGATTTATAAACTGAATGTGCCTAATATTTTTGATAGAGTACCCAGCGGTTAGAGTGTTCGCCAATGGCCCGGGAGACCTGGGTTCAATCCCAGGTCGAGTCATACCAAAGACTTTAAAAATGGTACTTGATACCACCTTGCTTAACACTCAGCATTATAAGGTACGGTTCAAGGGTAAAGTGGAGCAATCCTGGGAATGGAGTAGCGCCCTCCCCTACACCTTGGTGTAGTAGCTATCGAAAAGGGAGCCTTCGGGTCACCCTCGACTATGGTCGCTAACTTTACTTTACTTTATATATTTCAAGTAGAAGAGGCAAAGGTGCTTAGCAACAATCAGTTTCTCTCCTTTACATTCATTAGAAACTTAGCCTGATGAACGCATAAACAAGAAACTGACCAAGCACCGTAAACTCTATAATGTCTACGCTATCCTAACTGAAATATATACGCTATATCAGTTATATTCATCTCATTTCATCTTGCCGTGCCACTAGGACGGACATCCCTGACCCTCTCTCGCCACTTTTCCTTATCGTTCATCGCCTCTGGCAGGTCTTCAGGGCTACATCCCGTATCCTCACACAGCTGCTGAATGTATGTTCGTGCTGGTCGTCCTGCTTTTGCCCGGCCATATGTGGGGGTCCATAGGAGTACATCACTTATGAGCTCGTCCCTGCTTCTCCAGCAGTGTCCTGCATGTCTGGTTCGTCTAACTTGGATAGTTTTAGTGATGGGAGGCAGGTGGCCGTAGAGTTGGTGTCTTGTGGGGTGTTACCACCAGGACTTGTTCAATATTGCTCGCAGCATTCTTGTGTAATTGCTGTCTAGCTTCTTGACCAGTTGTTTTGTTAGCGTCCATGTAGTGCTTCCATACAGCCGTATCCATACGACCACTGCCTGGAAGAAACTGCGTTTCATTTTATCGGTTAGATCTGATTTTCATATGATCGATAGCCTATTGATAGCTGTCCATGCCTTCGTTAGCCGCGTGTCGATGTCCTTTTCGGTTGATGAGACACTGCTTCCTAGGTAAGTGAATTTGTCTACTAGTTTAAAAGGGGTTCCCGTCTAGTGTGGAGTAAATTACATCATATATATATATATATATAGAGAGAGAGAGAGAGAGAGACAGACAGACAGAGACCTAGAGATAGATAGATTGACAGACAGACAGACAGACAGACAGAAAGATAGAGAGTGAGAGAGGAGAGTGGGATGTCAGTAAGAGTTGCATTATATTTTTCCTTGGAACAGAACATAACTAGATATTCATTTTAAGTATTGCTCTTGAAATATTCCAATTTGTATCTGACTCTTAATTTTCTGGGCTCTTTGTTCCCTGTCATTGTATTTTTTAATCATCCAAATTCTCGATATAACAGAAATAACTATGAGAATTTTCATAAGAATCCGTTCACTCCTTCCTACATAGAAGTTTCAATACCATCATAAACGGTAGTTACAAAGACAACCCAAAGTAAATAAAATTTTCTAGAGACCAATGACACTGCTTGTTTGCTCCCACCTATTACCCCGCTCTCTCTATCTATCTATCTATCTCTCTCTCTCTCTATCACTGCTGCAATGGCCAAGGCAACGTGGCTTTTAAGTAGATCAAGCCGTCAGAAAATGAAGAAAGGACTGTCTGCCTTAACTGCGTTTCTGTAATTAATTTAAGATGTACCGAAAAGAAGAAAAAAAAAAACAGTTCGTAGGACAAACAATTAACTGTTAATTTATATTTTTCACTTTAGATTCGTTTGAGTTGAAATCGAATCTTTTCGTTTTACCTTTACAGAATTTTTTTTGGGTTATTTATTTCGTACTCTTACAGAATTTATCAAATTTTCCGTTATCCTAATCCACCTCCCACCAACACATTGATTTTGGTACTTTTTAAGATGGTATTTCATGCGATGGTTCAATGCAATTCGTCAAATTTTTTTTATTCCTGTTCTTTCTTGGTTCTTTCTTTCTTTCTTTCTTTTCTTAATTTTCCTTTCTTTCATTATTTCTTGTTTGTTAATTCCTTTCGTTCGTTCTTCTTTTCTTTTATTCAATCTTTCTCTTTCTTTCTTTCTTTCTTTCTTTCTTTTTGCTTTCTTTCCTTAATTTTCCTTTCTTTCATTATTTCTTGTTTGTTAATTCCTTTCGTTCGTTCTTCTTTTCTTTTATTCAGTCTTTCTCTTTCTTTCTTTCTTTCTTTCTTTCTTTTTTTCTTTCTTTCTTATATTGTTTACTTGTTTGTTTGTTTTTTTTCTTCGTTGGTTTGCTTCTTTCTGCTCGGGTTTATAATTTCCCTTTTTTCTTTACATCTGTGTTTCCGTTTTTTTCTTTCTTTCGTTTATTCTCGCATCCTGTCAGCATTTCTTTTTCTTTAGTTATAGCTTCTTTTCTTACTTTTTCTCTCCTTTTATTTCATACTATCTTCCTTCTTTCCTTCCTTCCTTCCTTCATTCATTCATTCTGCCATCCCTCCCTTTCTTTCTTACTTCCTTTTTTCATTTCTTCTTCCTGGCTACGTGTTCGGTTTTCATTCTGTCTTTTTTATTTCCATCTTTCTTCTTTCATTTCATTTGATCTATCTTTTTTTCATTCATTGATTTCTTTTTGTGTGCATTAACAAAGAACCAGTTTAAGTTGAAAAACAAATACGTCTTGAGTAAAATACGTATTCTTTTTCATCATTAGTCTACAAATTTATTTAATTACCTCTGTATGTGGTTTTACTCCTCAAATCAATATATAATTCTTGTATTATCAGTGTTTATTTATTTTATATTTTTGAATCTTTCTTACATCATCTAAGCAAACGAATTTTGAAGAATTACTTCTCTGCTTTTTACAACCATTCAATTTTGATTTTTCAGTTGCTATTTTGTCATGGCTGACCCAAGATTCTGAACCATTTTGTCGATCTCTGAAATGCGTGCAAATATTGATTGAATCCATGGGGTCAAAGAGAGGCACATCCGGTTTCAATTCAGAATGAAATCCAAAGGAAAAAGAAAAGACGCCACAATTGAAGAGAAAAGAAAAAGAAAAAGGGCGGGTATAATCGGAAAAAATCTAAAGCTTCAAAAATTTGTTGAAAGATAAAGGTGGAGAATATTCCGGGAATTAAATCAGCAGGCTAAAATTGAGGCGGGCGAAGAATAAAAGAATAAGGGTTTTATAGAATCGAAGAAGGAAAGAATGGCCGAGGTAAATAGTTCAGTGACGTTTGAATCAAGAAAGGCGCCTAAAATTGAAGTAATAAAGCGCTGCTAATAATAATAATAATAATAATAATAAGAAGAAGAAGAAACCTCAAAAGAAAAAAAATTGAATCTCTTTCGATAGCAGCAACAATAATGCAATAATGGCCAATTATATCAAAGCAAAAAAAAAAAAAAATGATAGTACATTGAATAGCTAGTGTAATTCAAGTAATGACAGAGATGAAACGATATATCACATAATAAACAGACGCAGCAAATTAATAGAAAAGGAATACTGCCCTAAGCACGACTGGATGAGAAAATTGACTGACTGGGAAATGAGCAAGAGATCAAAATTTGACCAAGCTACTAAAGCGTATATGTACAAATCAGAAAATGTGCCGCATAATATTCTCTTGGATTTTGAGATGTAAATGGATCACCCAATCCTAGTCAATTTCCTCCATAAAAATGGCAGCAACGCTGGAATAGAAATACCAATGATAAACTATTCCAGATTAAACCCTATTGGGGGGAATGGCGCCCAGCCTTTCGAAAATCGCGAAAAGAACAAGTAACAATAAAGCGATTGTGTATTGGTCACAATAACAATACGCAATAACAATAACTTTGATAGTTTTCAAGATGGGTGAATAACAATAACAATCATCATGTCACGTTTTCAATAACAATAACAATACGCAATAACAATAAACTTTGATAGTTTTCAAGATAGGTGATAGGTGGCCGCACAGCTGCTGTTTTGTGGGTTGTTATCTCCCGCTCGCAGGATTTTTATGTAACTGCCGTCAAGTTTTTTCTCCATACGTTTAGTTAGCGCCCATATAGTGCATCCATATAGCAGTATCGACAAGAGCGCTACTTGGAAAAAAACTGCGTTTTTAAACTAAGGTCAAAGTAACTGAAGAAGACTTGTATTTAGTATTATATATAAAAACATTGTGGTGCCAAACTTGTTTGATAAAAAATATAACTTTTAGGAGGAGAAAGACAAATCTTCGCGTGTGGACAAATATTTTGAATAGTATATATATATATATATATACCGGACATTGGTCTAGCGGTTAGAGCGTTCGCCAATGGCCCGGGAGACCTGGGTTCAATCCCAGGTCGAGTCATACCAAAGACTCAAAAAATGGTACTTGATGCCTCCTTGCTTAACACTCAGCATTATAAGGTACGGATCAAGGGTAAAGTGGAGCAATCCAGGGAAAGGAGTCGCGCCCTCCCCTACACATTGGTGTAGTAAGCTATCAAAAAGGGAGCCTTCGAGTCACCCTCGACTATGGTCGCCAACTTTACTTACTTATATATATATATATATATATGATAACGTTTATATATCATAAAATACACACAAAATAAACCTATTACAATCAATGCTGCAGTATTATATATATTATCAAGTATTCCTTCATTATCAACAAATCCAAATCATCTGAGTAGATAATCCATCACAAAGCAGGTGATACTATTTACCAACCCCTCCGCTCGGCAGGATATGACACAAGGTCAATTTCTAAGCGGAGTTTAACAGGTTTGAATTCAGAGTTTTCCTTCTCCTAGACTAGTTGCCTAACCATGGCTGAAGAACCTAGTCTGTCCTACTATTTATCCATAGCTGGAGGGAGAATTATTGGATTCATACCTTTCCCAAGGGTATTAGTGCTATGTGAAAAGTCTCGTCCAGGATTTGAACTCGTATCGCCGTGTTCATTTCCTACGGCGATAACGACTACACCACGGGCACCTCCATTAACACAAAGCAGGTGATAAGGTACCATGCTTCACCATCAAATCGGAGATAAATGATCCCTAGAATCTATAATAAAATATTCACACACTTCAAAACGGCAATTTTCATGAATTAGTTTTAATATAAAACATAAGAAAACAAACTTTACTGAATGTTAAATTATATAAAGTAGTATTCATTAAAGGAATAAAACCCGCCCTTCCAAACCCTCCACCATGCAATAGCTGCTTGGCAGAGCTAAGTTTATCACATGGCGCCTAAAGCATCAAACACTGGAGAAGGCTAAGGACATTTTTGTGATGGTTACGAATGAGTCTTGATTAATGCGTGTATAAAAAAAAAACATCATGTAAAAAATCTGATATGGTGGGAAGTCGTATAAATCTTTCCCACCCTTTCGAGGTCATCAACCAATCTTGTAGTCCAACTTCCGGTGGGAGACTCCAAGGGACAGAATGAGCTAGCTCTGGTCCTACGATTATCATTTTTAACAAAAACATTAGTTCCTCATATTTGAGAACCCATTATATATATATATATATATTGAGAGAGAGAGAAAGAGAGAGAGAGAGAGAGAGAGAGAGAGAGAGAGTGTGTGTGTGTGTGTGTGTGTGTGTGTGTGTGAGAGAAAGACAGAGAGAAAAAGAAAGACAATCCTAGCAGAAAACAAAGACACCCGGCATCTCTCCTTGAATCATGTTATCTGGTCATTTGAAACACGAGCAGAGCCGCTCGCAAAGCCAAAGGGCAAAGTAGGCGAAACCATAACGTTATGCGATCAAGCCCACACCAAACATTCAACGTGAGCTGCTACGACCGTACCTGCCTGTCCCACATCAAACTTTAATACATATATATATGTATATATACTCCGTTATCCCTCGAGCTATGAGTGAAATAACGTTGTCATGCCATTAAACAAAGAAACTAAGCTAACCAAAATGTTGTTCTATAATATAATATATTATGATATAATATAATCCAAATTAATTTATATAGTTTGGCTGATAACTGAAATAGAGGAAATTAATTTGAATAATATGTTTTTTTAAAAACACGATATATGTAACCTCAATCCGATATCGAGCATTCCAAAATACATAGGAAGATAAACCTAAACAAAAAATGAAATAGAATTTAGAATACACACACACACATATATATATATATATATACACATATATATGCACACATATATATGTGTGTGTGTGTGTGTGTGTGTGTGTGTTTTAATTTAATATTTTTGCATACGTGTATTGTGTATATATATTAATCTAACATCC